>OZ016476.1:6690158-7290158 GCA_963966605.1 Caenorhabditis sulstoni | reverse complement strand
GTCTCCTCGTTCGAATCGATGATGACGTTCGACGTGAAACGACGTCCCGACTCGACGCAATGCCTTTCACTTCCCTGGATCGCGCCGCACTTGTCGGAACAAACTTCCGAGTGAGGAGAAGAGACGTGGCTCAGACAGAAGACTTGCTCTTTTCCAGATAACTCGACGATTTCAACTTGGAAACGGAGGTGATTGATCGACCGATAGAAAACAAGAAGGGAAAGATTCCCCCTGCCGCCCTCCTCTGTGTACACATTTTCCCTCCGAGAATCCCGCGAATGAAGCTCTTTCCCACAGTTTTTTCTCCGTTTCGTCCATAAAACGCTGATAATTGAATCAAGCGGCCTCTTCTTCTCGTTTTCCCGCTCCTTTTCGCCATTCGTCGACTTTTCGATGCTCGTCTTCCTACTGTTTCTGACTGCTTCGGCCGGCATCTGCGCTGATGATTCGATGGTAACTTCTGAAGACGTTTCGCTTCCCTCCGATCCTTTTTCCAGTACGATTTGACGGCGTGCACCTACACGGAATGTCACGGAATGCTCTCGACGTCTCCGTGCCCTTCCGAGTTTTATCTCGTCAAGTGGGACAAGTGCGGGTTCCTGAAGAAGAAGGAATTGTGTTGCCGTATGTCGAACATCGCTGTAATTCTCATCTGAAACTCTGATTTCTCATCACCCGCCTCTTTTCAGAGCTCCGAGAAGTGCCGTTGGGGACCGTGCCACGCGTCGATCGAAAGCAACTTCTGTGCGAAGGACGAGTTTGTGAGCGAGGAGAAGAAGTGTTCGCTGCTGAAAAAGCAAGAGAAGTGCTGCAAACAAGAGAAGATTTCTGGTTAAAACTTGTCGATAAATTCGTTGCTCATCGCTCAGTTTATACTTACAATGCAAAGTCATGAGCAAAATTACCGAAAAAGGAAGAAAAGGGAGAACACGTTGACTAGTTTGAGTAAAGGATTTTGGGATTGGGGAGTGAGACAAGAGATTCGCGAGAGGGGGATTATGCAGACAAGAGACAATAAAGTTGACAGTAAGACCCATAATCGTGGGAAGGAAGGTTGAATTGTCGGCAAGTAAAGGAATGAGAGTGTGAAGAGATCTCATTATGCTTTTGCTCGCCACTCTTCGGGCACTTGTCCGACGTCGACGTAGAGATGGTAGTAGAGTGGCCGTGTCGTCACTTTCCGGATCGTCCACTTGTCCGTCTCGTTCAGACCGTCGTACGCAACTCGGTTTGCACTGTTTCCGAGCAGTTTGTAGCTGAAATGAAGTTCTCCTATAGCGTAATAGGAAACGAGAACTCACATCAACTTGGGAGCTGTCCGTTTCCTCTTCACGTGCTTCAGCATAGAATAGCGGCCAGTCTCTGGGTTCGGTCTCTCAATCGTGTAGTTCAACGACAGAATCCGTTGCCCCATATCGTCGTCCTCTCCGCCCCACGCCCAGAATTGGTTCGAGTACCCGTTGACCGCCCGATAGTCGGCCATCGAAACTGCGAGAACTCCACCGACAATCTCCTTGTACCACAGCTGATATCCGAGATTGCTGACGAACGCGCCGAGATGCCGTGGGCCTGGAGGGCACGAGTACGGATTTCGGTCGTCCTGCGGAAACATGTCGACGTCATGGAAAACGACGCAATCGACACCCAGGCTTTCGGCGAAGATGAACGCGGCGTTCATAATCCGACCCTTGTTGAACAGGTCATTTCCGTACTGCTCGGTAACGATGAATCGGAAATCCAACCGCTGTCGCTGGAGTATCGGAATCAGAAAGTCGATGAGACGAGTCAAATGCGTTTGACGATCTCGATACGGAATTATGATGGCTATCTTGTCGCGAGCCTGACAGTCATCTGGTTTCCAGGAGCCGCCGGGCCCGAGCTCCGGATGAATGGCGTGAACTTCTCCTTCCTGGAGGTTCTGTATGAGAAGAACCGCTTGTGGCAGTGCTCCTTGTAAATCCGGAATCTTTTCGATCACAGGGCAACTTCCGTCCTCTTGTGCACTGAAAACTTCAGGTTACTGATGAGAAAACAAACAGAAGTTTCAAACATTTTCATCGCAGGTTTCGGTTTCGTGACCGCTTCCTCCATATTCAAAAAAGTCAGTGTTTGTCGAGCGAGTTCCAGTTCCACGGGATCTTTGATATCACGCGCCCTGAAACTGTTCAGAAACTTGAAATCGACTCACTTTTCACTTCACCAACCTTTCAGCGATCACAACATTCTTAGCTGGCTGCTGAAAATCCGCCGAACGCACCTGCTCCTCGGTCGCTGCGATTCTGAAGACTATTTTTTCTTTAGTTTTCCGATTTTATCGAGTTTCACTTACCTTCTCTCATCGCTCAACGTGGAATTCCTGAGAAGCATCACATAGATCAAAGTGGAGGCGACTACGAAAATGATGAGCCTTTTTGGCGAAAAACTGCGAAAAATGCAGTGCGAAGTCCTCATTCTTAAGTAGTTTAGCGCATTTGTCTGAAAAAGGTCGATAAAAACCAGAAAAGAACGAAAGACGAAGCCGGTCTGCGTTTCGAGTGAAAGTCAGAAGGCGATACGGAAAAGAGGAGGAAACCGAGAAGTATTTATGAATGCGAGTCCTTTTCTTCTTCACAGAAACATCTTCACAACAACTGCAGTCGTCCTGCTTCTGGCGTTTTTTTTTTGCTTTCGTGCGTTGCGTTGTACGAGTGGCAACGGATTGTATAGAGAAGCGAGAGAGTATGTGAAACTTAGGAGACGCAGACAGAAGGAAGTCGTGCACCAGGCTTGCCAATTGCTGGCGCGACAATAGTTGGACTTGGCGTACTTTCGGTGAGAAGTTTTTCGTATTTTTAAAGTTTTTTAACCCGTATCACTAGTCAAAATATTAAGATTCTCAGTTTCTCATTCTAAAATTCTCATTTTATCATGAGGATTTTTTTGAGTACCCAAACATTTACTTTATTTTCAGGGAAACAATGGAACCGTTGCAAGGAGCTTCAGAAATGGAGCTAGACGAGAAGCCGACGTGCGAAACTGTTCCAGGACTACCACAGAAGAAACATTATCGGTAACAGAATGCCTGAAAAACTGCAAGCGCTAGGAAAAACTAAATTTCAGGCAGCGGGCTCATTCGAACCCTCATTCCGATCATGACATCGAATATCCTCTGACTCCATCTCAGTAAGTTCTTCTACATTACAAAATGTCCTAATCCGCTTTGTCTTTTATAGAATGGATTGGACAAAGTACTACGGAGAGTATGCGAGCGGCCGAAAAGTGGAGTTTGCCGATGTTGGATGCGGCTACGGAGGTCTCCTGATGAGATTGTCGCCCAAATTTCCTGAGTCGTTGATGATCGGAATGGAGATCCGTGTCAAAGTGACGGATTACGTGAACGAGAAGATCCAGGCTCTGCGGAAGCATCACGAATCGGCTGGACACTACAAAAACATCGCTGTGCTCCGATCGAACGCGATGAAGTACATGCCGAACTACTTCCACAAAGGACAGCTTTCAAAAATGTTCTTCCTGTTCCCAGACCCGCATTTCAAGAATAAGAAGCACAAGTGGAGAATTATCACGACTTCGCTACTTTCCGAGTACGCATTCGTGCTTCGCGAAGGAGGTAAGAATCGGTGATCGATGGCATTTCTAATCGAATCGTACCAGTGATCACAGTTTGGTTCTAGTGCAGAAAGAGATAAGAAGGGAGAAAGAAAAGAGAGAAACGACCGAAAACGTGCGCGCGTCCCAGCATTTCTCGCTATCAAACAATCTCTATCAATCGACCGCGTGGTCATCGTCTTTCACCCATTTCATCATGACAAACCGCCGACATTTCACAAATCTTTTGCGATTTTTCGATCTCTGAACGCCCTCGTTCTCCCGATTTTATTTAATTTGGCACGTAGACTCCTATCTTCTCTAGACGAAACTCTATTTCGTAGAACAGTTGCCAATCCGAGACCCACGTGGGTCAAAAAGAGTAGAGCATATCGATTCGCTGGCAAAAACCAGTTTGGTGCGGGAAGGGAAGGAGAGAAAGTGCGCGCCCAAGTTGCTACGAGGAATTGTCATCATTTGTTTGTCCTTCTGGCTCATTCACTCGTTCCATAGTTCCAATTGGCCACTTTTCTTCTCCTCTTTTCTCCAGAAGAAATTACAAACTGCAAACAAAATCACCAAAACGATATGAGGAATCGGGTCGTTATAGGTCTGATCTACACGATCACCGATGTGAAGGATCTGCACGACTGGATGGTGAAACATCTAGAGGAGCATCCGTTGTTCGAGCGGCTCACAGATGAAGAGCTGAAGGCAGATCCAGTCGTCGATATGCTCTACGAGAGCACCGAGGAGGGACAGAAAGTGACGCGGAACGAGGGGCAGAAGTGGCCGGCAGTCTTCAGAAGACTCCCTAACCCTCCTCTCTAATCCCCCTGGCTCATCTATTTTTCATGAACAAGCCCCTTTCTCCTATTTCTTATATTTAAATGCCCTTGTTGATTTTTTCGTTTTGATTTTTCTTTTGCGGTTCCCAAGTTTCCAATTGTTGAATGAAATTCCACCGTTGCCCGTTTTCGAATTCACATTTATTTTCTCACTTCAGAGTTCTCAAACTCTTCTCAAATACTCTTTTAATTGTTTAATTCTGTTTTATTTATACGAAAAATGAATTTCAGCTTCCGACAAGTACTGGGAAATAATGGGAGGCGGTGGTGAAGATGAGTACGAATCTCTTCCAACGCACAGCATTCCCGTGAGTTGGGCAATAAGAAATGATTTTGGCGATTCGCAAAATCAAATAAAATAACTTTTTGTTGTTGCTTCCAGGTGCACTTGGCAGCTGGAGCTCTGGCGGGTGCTGTCGAGCATTGCGTGATGTTCCCGTTCGACTCTGTCAAAACGAGAATGCAATCGTTGTGTCCGTGTCCCGAGACGAAATGTCCCACGCCGGTCCACTCTCTTATGAGCATCGTGAAGCGAGAAGGATGGCTCCGACCGCTTCGTGGCGTCAATGCAGTCGCCGCCGGCTCCATGCCAGCGCACGCTCTCTATTTCACAGTCTACGAGAAAATGAAGGGATTTCTGACGGGAAACAGTGCAGGACACGAGCACATGCTCGCCTACGGAGCTTCTGGAGTCGTTGCGACGCTGATTCACGACGCCGTCATGAATCCGGCCGAAGTGGTCAAGCAGCGAATGCAGATGGCGTTCTCGCCGTACGGCTCGTCGATCGAATGCGTCCGATGCATTTATAATCGCGAGGGAATCGCCGCTTTTTACCGATCATACACGACGCAGTTGGCGATGAACGTGCCGTTCCAGGCGATCCATTTCATGTGCTACGAGTTCTGGCAGCACGTACTCAATCCGGAGCACAAGTACGATCCGAAGTCGCATCTGATTGCCGGAGGACTCGCCGGAGGCCTCGCAGCGGCTGTGACGACTCCAATGGATTGTGTGAAGACTGTGCTGAACACGCAGCAGGCGGCTGAGGCTGATCCCGCGAATCGGCGGATCTTCCTGCAGGTGAGAAGATCTTAGAGCGCGTTCGGTCGGCTATAACCATCCAGGATGAGTTGCAGGCAAGATATCGCTATCGTGGGATCTCGGACGCAGTTCGGACAATCTACTCGCAACGCGGACTCGCCGGGTTCTCGTGCGGATTGCAAGCTAGGGTCATATTCCAGGTATAATGCTTTGCCAGGAAGGAAAAGAGCAATCTTTTTGTCTGTGCAGGTTCCGGCAACGGCTCTCTCCTGGTCTGTCTACGAGCTCTTCAAGTTCATGTTGTCTTTCGAAGGAGGTCATTCGAGTTGATCCACAGTTCCAGAGGCATATCCCTTTCTCTATCACGATTGATTTCTTCTTTTCTCTTCCTCTTTTCCGTGTTTTCTTCTAGGCTAGGCTCTCATAGTTATAATTAGTTCTTCTCATTTTTTCCCTCGATTGTTCTGTTTCTTTTTTCTCTTTTTTCTTCTGTTCTAAACACGTGTGAAACCCGTGCAGATGATGCCTTATTGCTTCTTTTTTCTTCCGTTGTTGTGAAAATCGGATAGTTTTATCGTGTCGTTAGTTTTTGATGCCAAAATCCATCTCTCTGTGAGCATTTCTAGGCGAAACGTGGAAAAGTGTTCATAATAACCGTCTCTATTACCAATAAACTATTCAAAAGTGCCGCGCGCGCGCCTGTGCAGCTCCGAGGTTCTCGCATGGATCCATTTTGTATCTTGTGCCCCACTTTCTCTATTTCCTCTCTTATCTCACTCCCAGTGACACTGATGTTTACGTGCGGCCGTCTCGCCCACACTTCAATGTCACTCCCAAATACATTCTACCCCTCTTTCTCTTTTTTCCCTACGGTCGTCACGGCGATTCCGGATGAATCGATTTGAATGTCCCCAGTTATTTCTTAGTTTTATCTCCAACTCGTTTCAAAATGACCATCAGCGGTTTTTGCACACTTTCACTCGTTCGCGATCATTTTCCCGAAGATTGCGGCGAGGAAATTGGTAGAGCAGATCAAAATAGATTTGAACTTGTTAATTTGATCAGAGAATGTTCGAGTCGGGGGTTTTGTTCTTTCGGTCGTTTCTCATTCACTCGAAGCGAAACTTTAAAGTAGCGCGCCTCTTTCCATTTCTCGCTGATTTGTTGTCAAGTCAGTTTTTTCCAGCCAAAATGCCGTGCCAATCGCAAGTTTCCGGTCGTTGCATCGCTTCGACTCTGGCCGTTCTCGCCGGAGGAGCTCTCATCGGATACATCGTGAGCTCCCAAACTCTCCTCTTTTTCTCAGTTCACCGTCTTTTCAGGTGGGCTACAAACTGGCTCAACGCAAGGCTCGCTGCAACACGAAAGTTCAGCTCGACTCGAAGAAGGTCGCCGACACCGTCGACATCGAGGACATCGGCGAGAAGAAGGCGTTCTGCCGCTGCTGGAAGAGCGAGAAGTGGCCGTACTGTGACGGATCGCACGGAAAACACAACAAGGAGACCGGAGACAACGTCGGTCCGCTGATCGTCAAGTCCGAGAAGAAGTAATTCCGATCGTCTCGTACCCACTGATTCTTTGCTTGTGATCGCTGCATTTGATATTGAATATATGAATAGTTTCATTCGGATGCAGCAAGAAAAATAATTTATATAGGGAACAAGAGGGGGGAAATGCATAATACAGAAAAGAAAAGCGGCGACCATTTAGTGGTCGAACACCGAATCGTAGTCGACAATCAGTTTGTAGCAGAAGTTGTTGAGGTTGTTGAGCTGCGAAATTGGAACCTCCTGATCGGTCGGCCACGTCAGATTCGGTCCGAAAACCACTGAAAGATTGTTGGCGGTCATCAGGTTCACTTTGGAATTCTCGGCGACTCGAGTCAAAAATTTGATGACTGTTTTGAGAAGAATGTAATTTTCACGGGGCAGCAACTTTACGAATTCCTTCACAGCCGCACTTTTTTCGGTTTTTGAAACTTCTGAAACGAGAAAAATGACTAATTCGAGTGAGTTCGGCTCGCGGAGCAAACCTGAAAGAGCCGCCAGTTTCGGGTAGAGACGGTTCGTGGTGAGCGGCTCGCCGAGACTTCGGAAGAACGTCTTCAGAAGCACGGAGGCGTGCAGACTCGCCACGTATTCGTTGTCTTTGTACTCTGGATCGTTCTCGAAATCCACCTTTTCACCTGAAAACGAATCGTTTCTCATCGTTCTGGTCTGTTTTCGGAGGACTCGAACCTTTATTGATTCGATCCTGCAGTCGCTTGATGCTTCCGATGTTCGCGCTTTTTCTGAAGACACCTTCCATGTCCAGCGCGTGCGCTTCGAGAAATTCGATGAGCTGGTCTACGATCGGAGGAATATTGCCGCCGCAATGCGAAAGGATGCTGAAACGACGGTTCGATTCTCAGAATTAGATGGTCGGGAACAATATCCACGTGACCCTCATTTTCATTCTTCCACGTCTCCGATCTTCTTCTGATTCTCGTCATCTCTTCTATTTTCCAATCCTCTTCCAGTTCAGGGAACTCGGAGAAAATGGACGGTTTAAAAACTAAAGGTTCTGTTCCTCTTCCTCAAATTTCAGCCTTTTCTTATTTTCAGCATTGGACAGTTTCCAAGATAGAAACGATTTGCTGACGAAGATCGAGAATCTCGAACGGAAGACGGCAGTGATTCCGAGACTCGAAAGCCACGTTCACGAGATGAAGCATCGCGAGAAGATCATCCGAAGCTTCCCGAACTCGTCGTCGACCTCTTCTGGAGGCACGGATGCGACAAAGGGGGGAAACGATGAGAAGATGACGAGTCTGATGGTCGAGCTGGAAGGGTTGCGGACGAAATTGAAGAGATTGGAGGAGGAGCTCGAGCGGAAAGAGACGGAGAAGAACAAGGAGATCGCGGCGAAGAACGAAGAGATTCGGAGTCTGAACAAGCAGATTCAGAAGATGATCGGATGCTGGAAGATTCAGCTGACCGAGAAAGACAACGCGATCCGAGAGCTCAACGAGACTGTCGTCGACTTGAAGGGCCAGATACGAGTGGCGATCCGTGTCCGCGAACTCGAGAAAGAGGCGGGACCGTTCACTCTGATCAGCCAGAAAGACGTCAAGTTCGAGCAGAACGGACAGCCTTCCATCTATCACTTCGAGCACCTTTTCCAGCCGGAAACCTCGCAATCCGCCGTTTTCGATGAGATCAAAGAGCTCATTTTGTGTGCTCTCTATGGCCGGAACGTCTGTCTCATCGCCTACGGACCGACGGGAAGCGGGAAGACGTTCACGATGAGAGGCGCCGACGACTCCAGAGAAGGCGTGATTCCGCGAGCGATCCGCTTTCTCCTCGATAAATCGACGGAGGAATTGGCTGCCATCGGATGGAAGTATCAGTTCTCGGCCTCTTTCATCGAGGTCTACAACGAGGAAGTCTTCGATTTGCTCGATGAGCGCAAGAAGCTTGAGGTACGTTTCGGAAGCTTTCGATCCTTCCTACGATCCTCTCGTTCAGGTGAAAATCAACGGATCCACCACTAGCGTTGTCGGTCTTCGGAAGCTTCCGATCAAGGGAATCCCGGACGTCGACGTTCTGCTCTCTCTCGCCGATTCGCAGAGATCCACCGCTTCGACGGTCTGCAATCTGCAGTCTTCCCGCTCGCACGCCGTTTTCCAAATCTACATGGACGGTGCTCGTTCTTCGGGAGAAACCGTCAAGTGCTGTCTGAATCTTGTCGATCTGGCCGGATCGGAACGGGCGAAAGAGTCGGGAGCGCAAGGAAAACAGTTTCAGGAGCTGACAAACATCAATCAGAGTCTGAGCACTCTGAAGAAGTGCATCAGGGCGCAGATGCAGAAGTCGTCGCATGTACCGTACCGGGACAGCAAGCTGACGATGCTTCTCCGAGAGTATCTCGGTGCCGGATCGTCGAAAACAATGTTCATTGCCCACGTGAATCCTCGCGACGTTGCGGAAACGAGACGGACGCTCGAGTTCACTGCTGACGTGAGAGTGACGTCACGCGATCATCTTTCACCGTTTCTTTTCAGTTGCGATCGACGAGCATCGGCAAATCGACGATTCAAACGGGACAGAAGAATTGACCTCTTTCTCTGATTCTTTGATGAATGAAAATACTTACAACTCAAGAGGGACACCGAATTGTTGAGTGGGAAGAGGTTGCGAGGGCGGCGTCGCGGGGCGGTTCGACGCATTCGAAAAGGTCTTGTCGTGATCACGGATCGGGCTGGGGAGGTTCAGTCTGGAAGGGATCGGATGAATCAGAAGGATCGGAAAGATGCAGAGAGCACATTGAACGGACTCACCTCGACACGGACAGCGCGTTCTCCAGTTCGTCGATACACATGACATAGTGGAACTTGTTCTCAAACTTGCTCGATATGAATCCTTTGAACAGCGAGAAGATAATGCGGATGAACCGTGTCGGATGCACCACGTACAACGCTTTCAGGTTCTTTTTGAATCTGAACCGGTTTTTTGGTCGTTTCGATTTCGGATTCCGTTCGGACGGGGACAAACCTGCGGTCGAGTTGCTTGTAGGCCTGGAACAGCCAGCGAACGGGCGGCTTGTTGTGACTTCGGAGACCGTAGTGGAAGTAGACGATCGTGTAGTCTTGGTCGACGATCTGAATGATCATCAGAAGATCTGCGGTGGTTTGGGAGGATCTGTACCTTGTCGATGATCTGGGTGAGGTACTGGAGGAGACGGGAGTGGTCGATTTCTTTACTCGACGGCAGCCGGTACGCGTAGACCACCACGATCGGTCTGAGGAATCGAAGATTCAGATGAAACTAGAAGTTTGTTGAATTACCTTCCGACACGATCTCCATCCGCGATGACCTGGATGATTTCATGGGCGGATATGTCGTTGAAGTGATCCTCGAAGTGGTCTTCCACACCTCCAAGCTCCGTCTCGAACTCTTCAGTCTCCAGAAACGATCTTGACGGCGTCATTCCAGTGACACTGACCGAAAGATCGTCCGGAGTCAGAAGATCGTCGTCGGCATATCCGTCGACGGGATCCTCGAACTCGCCGAGGTTCTCCGGCGGATTCGCGGCGTCCATTGTTCTGCAATGAAAGTCTGTGCGACTGATGTTGATAACACATCATTATTATATTAGCGTATGGGAAAATCGATAAACGACAGAATGGCTTGATGTTTGGAAACATGTGTCAGATGGATTGCATCGTGAGGTGGGAAGTGGTGGTGGAGGAGACGCAGACGGGAGGAGAGACGATGGAGAGAAGAGGTAGACAGTGGACAGTCCGTATGTACCAAACGGCTTTTGTGTGAGGAAGAGAGAGAGAGAGAGAGAGAGAGAGAGAGAGAGAGAGAGAGAGAGAGAGGAAGGAAGAAAGGAAGGAAGGAAGGAAGGAGACACTCTGCCTCCTCACACGGCGGCGGTTTTTTATCCGATCCGTTTTGCCAGAGGAAATGACGAGGAAGAGGGAACTGATTGTCATATGTCGATCACTTTTCTCGCAGATTGGCAAAGGTTCAGATCGCCCGAAAGTCAGCTGTTTCGGAGTGACCAATGACATCGATACGGGCGGAGGCATCGTCACGACACAGCGCAAATATGGCTCCTCGCACAAAAATGTCATTTTATTTCGTTGGGAAGAGTGTGTTGTTTGTTCAGACGCGAGGATTTCGCATGACCAGTGGCCCCAGGGATTACCGGTTTTCAGTTTCCGCCCCTGAAGCTGCTAATTGAAAATCTCCACCAGTTCCGCGGCAGAGGAAAATCTTGTGTGATTTCTAGGCCGTGTAGATTTACGAGTCGCGGCGCTTGATCTTTTTTTCTGTTTTTTCCCCCTAGAATGCAAAAAATTAGAAGTTTAGTTCGAAAATACTATGCGGGTTCATACACTTTGACGTCTTCATATCACTCACACTTGGAGGTAAGAGATTTTGTCTCCAGAAACTGAAAAAAAACGAGAGATGAAAGTGTTGCAGCTGCGGAAAAGCTTCTTCGAGTACTTCAAGTCGAAAAACCACGAGATTCTGAAGTCTTCTTCGGTGATTCCAGATGAAAACGAAGGAAGTCTGCTTTTCACAAATGCCGGAATGAATCAAGTACGTCTTCAGATGAAATAAATGGCGTTTTCATGGAGATCTTCCAGTTCAAACCATTGATTCTATCCTCAACAGAGCCACGACGCGTAGCGAATATTCAAAAGTGCATTCGAGCCGGCGGAAAGCACAACGATCTAGATGACGTCGGCAAGGATCTGCATCACCAGACATTCTTCGAAATGATGGGCAACTGGTCGTTCAACGACGCGTTCTCGAAAGTAAATCAATGCGGGAAAAGAGGAAAAGAAATCGCGTTTTCAGGAAGACGCGTGCCGCTTCGCATGGGAATATCTCGTTGATATCTTGAAAATCGACGCCGACCGCTTGTACGTCTCTTATTTCGGCGGGTTCGAGCGACTCGGATTGCCGGAGGACCGCGAGTGTCGTGAGATTTGGCGGAGAATCGGAGTGCCCGACGATCGGATTCTTCCGTTCGTCGACGAGAACTTTTGGGAAATGGGATCCACTGGGCCGTGCGGACCTTGCACCGAGATTCATTTCGATCGGATCGGAGGTCGAGATGCCGCCCGGCTCGTGAATTTCGACGATTCTGTCGTCGAGATTTGGAACATTGTGTTCATGAGCAACCTGAGAGACTCGTCTGGAGTCGTGAGGAGTCTCGGAAAGAACCACGTGGATACTGGAATGGGATTCGAACGACTTCTTTCCGTAGTTCAAACAAGACTTCGAACTTCGACACAGATGTTTTCACTCCGATTCTCGCGAAAATCTCTGATTTGACTCCGAATCATCTGATTTACAAAGGGTCAGTGTCGAGTCGAGAAGACGCCGTCTTCCGATTAGTCGCCGATCATGTTCGAGCGGCGACAGTGGCAGTTAGTGACGGAGCCGTTCCGGATGGCTCGGGATCCGGATTCATAATCCGGAAAATGATGAGGAGGGCCTTTCTCCAAGGAAACACTAACCTCGGAATCGAGAGATTCGCACTGAAAGATCTCATTCCGACGGTCGTTTCCACTCTAGAAAATGTCTATCTGGAAGTGAGCGAGTCTTCAGAAGCAGTTCAGAAGCTGTTTCAAGAGGAAGAGACTCAGTTCTGGAAGACAGTGGATCGAGCCAAAAAAGTTTTCGACAGTGTTGCCACCGAGTCGAAGTCCCCGATGATATCCGGAAAAAAGGCCTTCAAACTGTTCGATACACACGGATTACCTCTCTCCGTGACCGTTGAGTTGGCGAGAAACATCGGGAAGGAGGTGGACGAGAAAGAGTTCGAAAAGTGTCAGCTCGAGGCTAAGCAACTCTCGAAAAAGGCGTCTTTGTTCAAGATTCCCATCTCGGCTGAGGATTGTGAGGGAATCAGAAGTTCCCTCGGACAAAAATCCGACAAGTCTCGGGAAACTTTCCATTTCGAGACTAATAACTCGTTTGCAGGTCGGATGCTCGCCCGCCACCACTTCCACACGCTCGCCCGCCTCCGGAACACCGCCACCAACTCGCCTCTCCCGCCCGTCGCCGCAAACGCGCCCCAAGGACAATGGCGCCGCCGCGCCCTCGATTTGAAGATTAATTAAATAACCGTTAACGGCACCCTGCGGTCGCAATTTTTACATTTCGCGCGCTAAGAGAATTGGTGACACGTTTCTCGATTTGTTGGCGAATTTCGCGACAACGCAAAAATCGAGCCCCCACAGTAATTCCATGGACTTTTAAAAGTCGTTTTTCGAGACAAGGAACCAAACATATGTTAAAAGAGAGCATTGACATAGTTACACAAACACTTTTATGGTCATATGTGTCGAAATTGATGGCAAAATCTGCTGTTTTTCGAACTCTCCGCCGCCTCGGGCTTCAAAAAGCGAACTTCAAAATGGAACTCCTCTTTCAGTTTTTGACTAATCTGCTCGATTTTAGTCTCAAGATGTTCCCAATCGAATCGTTCACAAATGTTACGGACGAAATTTCAGATATCGCAGCCAGTTTTCGCAAAAAATACAAAAAACACCTTTTTCAGTGCAAAGCTTTGAGGTGTATCTCCTCCGCAGCAAGCGAATAGTTTGCTGAACCGTTTCGATTTTAATTGCGTTTCTCCACAATTGCTAGAGACAATTTCGAAAAAAAAAATCATTTTCCGCGTCGAAACTGATAAAAAAGGGAAAAATCAACTGGAAAAGGCGACGCCCCGCCCATTTTTGCAAACGCGCTCCACGGACAGTATACGCTTGCAGGGTGCCGTGGGAAGGAAGGAAGGAAACACTCTGCCTCCTCACACGGCGGCGGTTTTTTATCCGATCCGTTTTGCCAGATGAAACGACGAGGAAGAGGGAACTGATTGTCATATGTCGATCACTTTTCTCGCAGATTGGCAAAGGTTCAGATAGACCGAAAGTCAGCTGTTTCGGAGTGACCAATGACATTGATACGGGCGGAGGCATCGTCACGACACAGCGCAAATATGGCTCCTCGCACAAAAAATGTCATTTTATTTCGTTGGGAAGAGTGTGTTGTTTGTTCAGACGCGAGGATTTCGCATGACCAGTGGCCCCAGGGATTACCGGTTTTCAGTTTCCGCCACTGAAGCTGCTAATTGAAAATCTCCTCCATTTCCGCGGCAGAGGAAAATCTTGTGTGATTTCTAGGCCGTGTAGATTTACGAGCCGCGGCGCTTGATCTTTTTCCTGTCTTTTCCCCCTAGAATGCAAAAAATTAGAAGTTTAGTTCGAAAAAACTATGCGGGTTCATACACTTTGACGTCTTCATATCACTCACACTTGGAGGTAAGGGATTTTGTCTCCAGAAACTGAGAAAAACGAGAGAGAAAAGTGTTGCAGCTGCGGAAAAGCTTCTTCGAGTACTTCAAGTCAAAAAATCACGAGATTCTGAAGTCTTCTTCGGTGATTCCAGATGAAAACGAAGGAAGTCTGCTTTTCACAAATGCCGGAATGAATCAAGTACGTCTTCAGATAAAATAAATGGCGTTTTCATGAAGATCTTCCAGTTCAAACCATTGATCCTATCTTCAACAGAGCCACGACGCGTAGCGAATATTCAAAAGTGCATTCGAGCCGGCGGAAAGCACAACGATCTAGATGACGTCGGCAAGGATCTGCATCACCAGACATTCTTCGAAATGATGGGAAACTGGTCGTTCAACGACGCGTTCTCGAAAGTAAATCAATGCGGGAAAAGAGGAAAAGAAATCGCCTTTTCAGGAAGACGCGTGCCGCTTTGCATGGGAATATCTCGTTGATATCTTGAAAATCGACGCCGACCGCTTGTACGTCTCTTATTTCGGCGGGTTCGAGCGACTCGGATTGCCGGAGGACCGCGAGTGTCGTGAGATTTGGCGGAGAATCGGAGTGCCCGACGATCGGATTCTTCCGTTCGTCGACGAGAACTTTTGGGAAATGGGATCCACTGGGCCGTGCGGACCTTGCACCGAGATCCATTTCGATCGTATCGGAGGCCGAGATGCCGCCCGGCTCGTGAATTTCGACGATTCTGTCGTCGAGATTTGGAACATTGTGTTCATGAGCAACCTGAGAGACTCGTCTGGAGTCGTGAGGAGTCTCGGAAAGAACCACGTGGATACTGGAATGGGATTCGAACGCCTTCTTTCCGTAGTTCAAAACAAGACTTCGAACTTCGACACAGATGTTTTCACTCCGATTCTCGCGAAAATCTCTGATTTGACTCCGAATCATCTGATTTACAAAGGGTCAGTGTCGAGTCGAGAAGACGCCATCTTCCGATTAGTCGCCGATCATGTTCGAGCGGCGACAGTGGCAGTTAGTGACGGAGCCGTTCCGGATGGCTCGGGATCCGGATTCATAATCCGGAAGATGATGAGGAGGGCCTTTCTCCAAGGAAACACTAGACTCGGAATCGAGAGATTCGCACTGAAAGATCTCATTCCGACGGTCGTTTCCACTCTAGAAAATGTCTATCCGGAAGTGAGCGAGTCTTCAGAAGCAGTTCAGAAGCTGTTTCAAGAGGAAGAGACTCAGTTCTGGAAGACAGTGGATCGAGCCAAAAAAGTTTTCGACAGTGTTGCCACCGAGTCGAAGTCCCCGATGATATCCGGAAAAAAGGCCTTCAAACTGTTCGATACACACGGATTACCTCTCTCAGTGACCGTTGAGTTGGCGAGAAACGTCGGGAAGGAGGTGGACGAGAAAGAGTTCGAAAAGTGTCAGCTCGAGGCTCAGCAACTCTCGAAAAAGGCGTCTTTGTTCAAGATTCCCATCTCAGCTGAGGATTTTCTGACTCACACGGACTCGGCGAAACATTGCTACAGCTTCAAGAACGAACAATATTGTAAGAATTTCAAGTCGATTTTTCAATTGAATCACAAAACACTCTTCAGCATTTCCTCGACTCGACTCGAAAGTTCTTGAGCTGTACCACGAACAGAAAAAAGTGGACGTTCTGGAAACGAACGAGAAAGGATTCGTTGTGCTGGAGTCGTGTCAGTTCTATGCGGAACAAGGGGGACAAGCCAGTGACACTGGACACCTCATGCTAGATGGAGAAAAAGTTTTCCACGTGGAAACCGCCAAGAAAGTGGGAGGAGTGACAGTGCTCGCCGGACGGGCGGTTCAGAAAATTCGGAAAGACTCGAAAGTGGTGCAGTGGCTAGATAAGAAGCGGCGGAGCGGGTTGATGAGAGCCCACTCGGCCACCCATTTGCTCAATTGGGCATTGCAAAGAAGCGGTCTTGGACGCGGGCAGAAGGGCTCGTCAGTTGGTGAGAGAAAGAGGAAGAGGATGAAGAGAGGCGGAAGGTTTTACGATTTCATTCAGACGTCGATCGACTGCGGTTCGACTATTCCACTGGGAACGAGAGTTTCGAGAAGGAGAAACGAGTGAAAGTGCTTCGAGAGTGCGAGGAAATGATCAATTACGTCATCTGGAAAGGCGGCAAGACCACTTGGAAACAGACAGTTTTATATGAAGCAAAGCAGATGAATCTGCAGTCGGATGTCAAGGAGGATCGGCTGAACGACGCCTCCGACGTTCGGATTGTTTACCTCGGATCGGGAGCGGATGTTTCTGTCGAGTGTTGCTCCGGAACGTGAGACTTTCCAGTCTTTCCATTCTATTCTCTAATCGTATTTTGCAGGCATGTCCTCGACGTCAACCACATCGACAATCTCGTCATTCTCTCGGATAAAGCGGCAGCGCAAGGAGTTCGGAGGATCATCGCAGTGACTGGGAACACAGCGAAGGAGTGCAGAGAGTATTCGAAAAGGATCGAGAGCGACCTGCAAGAGGAGAAAGATCCGAATAAGCGTTCGGCGATTGGAAAGAAGATAGATTGGAAGCGATTGCCATTGGTGGATCAGACTCGAATCGCAGCGATTTTGAAGCAGAAGAATCAAAAGTAAAAGTCATAGTAGGATTTCTTTTTTTGTTTTGTTATCATTTAGTACCTTGTTACTGTTTTCTTTCCATCCCTCTCCATAAACACCTCATTTCCCCCCATCCGCTTGATTCTTCCGAATCGCTGCCGTTAGCGCATTGCGCGGCAGTCATCAAAAGGACACCTGTTCTCTCGATTATGATATCCCAATCGAGCACCCCCCCCCCCCCCCCATCCATTACGGTCTCGTTCCACTGCTGTCATGTCCTCAATTATTATTGTTGATTCCCTTTCTTCTCTTCTCTTCCACATGCGCCGTGACGCAACACAAAAAGGAAAGCGAGAGAGGGGAAGAGAGCAAGCGACCCGGTCGGTACGAGGTTAACGAGGTGCGGCCCGCTTTGGGCCACAGGCCCTTTATGGGTTGGTCTTGTGTGTGTGTTTCGTAATTTGATCGACTGTGCGGAAAAAGAAGAAGAAGAAGAAGAGGAAAGCAATCAGAGGCAGACAGTGACTTTGCAGAGAAAGGAGAATAGGCGGTTTCCAGCCAAGTTGCAAGCTTCTCAATAATTTGCAACTCAAAGAGACCCCCAGCTCTTATCGGCCGCCCAGAGTATTTTGATCTTTCCGCGAAACCGGCGAAATGAAGTCATCTTCTCGAAGTGATAACACCTGAAACCCCCGCTCGAACTTCAATCAAAGATTCCAAGTCGGAGCACCGTTCCGCTTATCACCAACCGACCGATCGACTGATAACGGCCAGAACACCTGATCCAATTTCGCCTCGAATGCTGTGTGTTTTCGTTTTCGAAACGCGAATGCGGGAAATCGGCGCGAGTGAGGGAGCGCCGCGAGAAAGAGAGAGAGCACACTTTCAGAGAGTTTGATAACTTGATAACAAGAGTGGACAGTAACAGTCGGTGCCGGCCAGCAGTGCCACTGATAGAGCGAGCGAGGGGCGCCTCGGGGCGCAGTTTCTTTCCGCGAGCCGCCCCGAGAGACCTCGATCTTCCTGCCCCGAAGAAAAGAAGACCAAGAAGAAGAAGAAGAAGATTGATGGCTTGATTCGATTTCGATCAGAGGACCGAACAGGTGAGTGAGGGAGATCAGATAGATCGGAAAGGCGAGTGAAAGTAGGTCGGGAGGAGCCACGAGCACGAAGTTTCACCTAGACTGTAGACGGGAAGAAGCTGAGATCGTTCTTCGCTTCTGATCCGCGTACCTGCACCATCAAGATCTCAGCTTTTCAACGTGTTGTACGATGGCCCGTAATGAGTTGTGACGTTTTCCGAAAACTTTCCGAAACGAAACGAATCGTATAGTACGAAACGCTGAACTCTAACTTTTTGCCTTCTCGTGACCAGATGACCAGTTATCATCGCGTTTTTCCTCGAGAGTTTGGCGCCCGTACGCCGATTCTTCCGGACGGAAACGAAGCGGCGCCGCTTCGGTCGTGCCTCCCTCTGGCGCCATCATCACTCACTCTCTCTCGATGACCACGAGGGGCAGATAAACATGTTCATTATTTCCAGATAACCATCTACTCCTTCACTAATACTCGTTGTTTCTCCTCCTCCCCCCCACTCCTCAATCAGCCTCGGATATCTGAATCTCGAATCTCTTCTCAGGTGACACAGGTAAGTAACGTGTCAATCAGAAGACGTCGTCCCTCGGAGAAGTGTGAATTGTTGGAAAGTTTGGACACAAGCGGGGAAATGCCAACAAACACATTCCCATTCACAAATGTTTGGAAGAGGGGGGTCCTGTGTCATTTGTGTGTGGGCTGGGGGCCATACTAAAGCGTGAAATGTCACAGGCGCCATGCGCTCCTTGACCTATTGTAGCGGTCTGTACACTAAAACACTGATAAGGAGTGTGTGTGTGTGTGTTGACCGAGTGCAAGAGGACAATGATTGCTCCCTCGCGATGTTCATTCAAACCGTCATCATCATCATCATCATCTTTATCATCCACTTCGTCCCCCTTCGAGACGCCTCGCACAAAAATGACGTCAGGCTTGCGAGAGGTGTGACATGACACAGAAAAGGAGTTCGTGCCGCCGACATTTGCCCTTTTCCTCCGAAGAACCGGCGAGAAAGAGAAAGAGGGAGAGAGAGAGAGAAGAAGAAGAGAGATTTCTTTTCTCTTTTTCCTTTTTTCGCACTTACATCACCCAAGTCAAATACCGGAAAAGAACGTGGGAATTCGAACGGAGTGGAACGGATCGAGGAGACCGCCCTTTTAGCGCGAGTTGATCGGATGGACTTTTGGAAAAGTGCATCCGATCGAATTCGAACTTCTCACGCCACAGCTTCTGATGAGAAGATATGATGATCCAGGGCAAGAACATGTTTGGTCTTGAAGCGAAAGAAGGGGGGGGGGGGTGCCAGCGAAGACATTCAAAAGTGTTTGGACAGGTCCCGTGTGTGGGTCCAACTAGAACCCCTCCCTGTTCGAAGATCAGCCTTTTTCCTGTGTATTCTAGAACAGACTGGCAGTCCACTTGACTTTGCCCTTTGGCCCTCGTTATCTTCGAATTCAATCACGGATATGATTGGCGAGGCATGAAAAGATAGCTGCTCACTTTTGGAAAGTGCACTCTCTATCCCTTTCTCTCTCTTCATCCCACTGTCTATATCGGTTGAACTGTTACAAGAGTGCATTTCCATTCCGATTTCCGGTTGAGTCGGTCTGTTCGGAGCCTGGCACGAGGCGCCCTGGAGAGAAACGACCTCGTCCGCCGTTCATCATCGTTTCAGTCATACCCATCATCAACCTCAATAGCGCGAAATGTGATTTTGTCGCCACTCACGGAGGTCGCGAACGGATGAGAATGTTGCCGTGTCTGATTTACATTCGTTGGGGGGGGGGGGGGGGGGTGAGAGGGAGACAGCGCGAGCGAAGAAGACGAAGAAGACGAGGAAGAAAGTGCACCTCCAGCCGAGAGGCCCGACCTCCCAATGCGCGAAGAACGACTTCTTTGTTCTCCCCTCTCCCGCACCCGTCCGGCGGTTTCTTTCCGATTCGATTCGCTCGTTTTTTATTCGCTGCCTCTGTTTCTCCTAATCTCAATTGAGAGACGACGGCCGCTTCGATGGGCCATGTCGCAAGAGGCAAAAGCCATCTGTCAGCAGTTGGAGACAGAGACACAGAAAAGAGATTCGCGCAAAATCGGCGTGCACTGATCAAGAGATAATATTAATGAGGAGAGAGAGAGAGAAGCGAAGAAAGAGGAGGTCCGTTCCGTTTGAATTCCTACAGTAATCTCAAGCCGCCAGATGGCTCGTCGCCTTGACACGTTGTTGAGTCCGCGCCGAAAGTGGGTGCCACTTCATAATAAGCTCTCACAAGTCAGTCAGAAGATCCCCCCGAGATCTTAAGGTCCATCGGATTCGGGGTCGCACTCGGTCATGTAGTGAACGCGCAACACTGCAATAATAGAAGACTGCGTAACCGAGCAATTGAGCCCAACCACGTCATCTGGACCTCGGGACATTGGTGGTGATGGTGTAACAGACGGTCGGACCACCCGTTGAGAGGACCATCGGGATCCGCTAAATCCGTTCTATTTGCTCTCTTGCGCAACGCCGCCCTCAGCCACCCGTGGTGTTGCTCGATTGCTCTCAGATTGGTGTTGCGTTGTTAGGGCTCACAGTTACCCACGCGCAATGTTCTCTCTCTCCTCCGGCAAGTAAACTCTCTTATCGAAAGGGGAAGTGAGGTCATTTCTCACTTCTGTGATCAGATTAGCCCCGATCAGTGTCGCGCATTATGCGCGAAAACTGATGTCAGGTCGACTAAGCTCGTCTCATTGAGATAGTGGTCCCTCCTTCGAGTGCGAGTTGTGAAGACGTGAGAGGATTCTGAAGTCATGCAGACGACTCGGAAGAAAATGGAGATGACGACGAAGAAGAAGAAGAAGGTCAACCAGAATTGGAAGTGACGGGCGGCAGCTGTCCGAACACCTGGTACACGAGCGCATCCTTCGGGTCCTTCCGACCCATTCCAATCACTACAGTACCATAATTTTGACAACTTTCACTTCTTCTCCTCCCATTCCCTCACTTGTTTTCTCTACCGGTGTTCCTTCCCCCCGCCATTCATTGTCCTTCTGTCCGCGGTGGGAGGGAGAGAGGGGGGGGAGCTGCTCCTTCTGATTTGTCGTCGGTTTTGTTGTCACTCCGGATGACCTGTCCACACAATTTATGAGTTTGGGAACAAGCAGACCGGATCCGATCCCCCCTTCCTCTCATAACACCTTGAGACATTTGAAAATGTTGTGACTCGCTCCTCATCAGCCTCGAGAAATGTTGCTTGAACATGCAAAGCGAAGCCGCGTTGGTCCGTCGCGCGTCCTCCAAATTTCTTTTCGAAATTGAAGGACGTCTGGAAATTGGCAAGGTTCCGACTTTGTTTCGCAAGTTGTCGCGATTCGGGAAGACCCCTCGGATCGTACTCTTTCTCCTTCTCCACACGACATAACTCATTCGCACTTCGATCATATTGACCCAGTACCCCGCTGACTTGCATCTGTCCCTCCATCACTGTCCCATCAGAATCCTGCTGACTTTTTCTCCTTCTTCTTCTTCCTCTTTCCCCCCTTCATTTCCTCCGTCTTCTTGGGGCCTGGGGGTGGAGAGGGAGAGAGACGAGGGACGGTGGGGGGGAGGGGAGGGTGCGCCGAAAGAAGGGGGCGGAGCGAAGGTGTCATACACACACATACCGGCCAGCAGACCCCCCGCCCCATCCATTCTACCTCATTCCTCCGGTGTGCAAACCATCTGTGGAGTACTTTGACTTCTTCTCATCTTGTTCGTCTCGAGTGTCCACCTATCGCCCTCATTCCAGATGACATCTTCGGCTGGTCCGACCGACTTTGGGATTCCACTCGAGTTCTTCGAAGCCGATGAGATTCCGTTCGTGCACGAGGAATCGCAGCCGAGCACTTCGCAGAGGGCTCCAGAAGTCCGCGAACAAGCAGCATCCGCATCAGCGGCAGGAGGACTGAAAGCCGTCGAGACGGTAAGTGCAAATGTGAGATTTTTGTCGCGGAGAGTGTCAGTGTGTGTGTGTGGGTGCGCTGCGGGAGACTTGTCCTTCTCTGTTTTTTCTTGCTTCCGTCAATTTTCGACACCTTCTTCTTCTCCTCCTCTTCTTTTTCTTTTTTCCCTCGCTCCTCGTCAGATTAGATCTTCAGTGGCGATGGGACGAAGAATCTCGGCTAGCCATCCCTCGCCTCCATATTGATTCATCGTCTTCTCGATTTCAGGGATCTGTGGACTGGAGCTTCTCGCCTCGCGTCGTCCGAATCCTCAACGATGCCAACGACAAGAAGGTCTACACTCGCACCGATCCTCACATTCAGCTCGACATTCGTGCTTTCCGCAATCTGATGGAGCAGGAGGAGTCGCTCCAGCCCAACTATCACTATTTCACCGCCGTTCAAAAGGAGCTCACTCCGTTCCACCGCGAGCAGGCCATCGACTGGATCTACGACGTTGCGCGCGCGGAGAACTGCGACGGAGACGTCTTCCTGCTCGCCGTCGCGCTCGTCGATCGCTTCCTTTCGTTCCAGGATATTCTGAAGCACGACATCCAGGTATCCCAAACAGTTTAGAAATCAGACACCAATCTCCCCTCCCTGCTTCTCCAGGCCGTCGCCGGAGTGTCGTTGTTTATCGCGAGTAAACTGAAGGCTCCCCGTCCTCTGCTCGCCTCCAAGATCGTCTACTACACCGACTACACTTGCCCCCTGGACATTCTGCTCCAGTGGGAGCTCATCATTGTGACGACGCTCCAGTGGGAGACGGAGACGCCGACGGCGTTCTCGTTCTTCGACATGCTCGCCGCGCGCATTCCGCTCATCCACAACTTGCGCGACGAGTTCGAGATCGTCGTTCACAAGTGTCAAAGAAGTGAGTTCCTGTTCCGTGTTCAGCCGTTTTTTCTCCCCCCTCCTCGGTGGCGTCCTCCTCCCATTAAAGAAGCGCGTTTCCTCCTCCTCCTCCTCTAATCTCCAAAATCGAAGTCGTTTTTTTGGAGAGCGAGGCGAGTGTGTCCCCTTTTCTTTTGTACTTTTTTCCGGCCGCCCAGGGTGGGCCCCCGGTGGGGGGATCACAGACAAGTTTTTTCGGTCGTTTATGTGCTGGTGTCCGCATTTCTGAGGCTGCTGTGCGGTAGGTCGGGACGGGCACGACGACGACGACGACGACGACACCGTTGCATTTGCATAAAATTGGAAACGTCGGAGATAGATAGATGTCGGGGTGATGGTCAGCAGGAAAGAGGAGAAGAAAAATGAGGGGCAATTGAGTGGCGATGACCTAGAAGAGCTCATGGGGAGTCTGGAAGCTGTTCGCAGATCGGATTCGGATACTGTAGAAGTTCGAATCCTCGTCGGCCCGATGCTACCGAATACAAACAAACAAGTTCTGAAACCCGAAACACGGCGGGAGGTCTCTAATGAGCTTAGCTTTCCCTCTTCGTCTTCTTCTTCTTCTTCCTTTCCGTCGACGTCTTCGTAGACTTTCCGATCCCTCTTCTTCGGAGGAAAAAAAGAAGAAGGAGGAGAAGAAGAAAGAAACAAATTTCCATAGACAAACAGCCAGTGGGGACAGAGACGAGTTGATTTTGTGTTAGTTTTTGCGTACGGCTCATTAGCCATTTGACACGCGTTGACCTGGACGCCTTTGTGTCCCATCCCGATTCCTCAAACTGATCCTTCTTCTTCTTCTTCTCTCGTTGCACCAGCTATCGAGGGGGTCCACGTCGACAGTGAAGTGAGTCAGTGCCAGGTACACACGGGCGCCAACAGACCCCGGGGTCTTTGTTCTCAGCCGGCCGGGTGACACACTGAGAGCGCCCTCTAAAAAATGACTGTGTGCCCGTTGTGTGTGAGTGTCCCTGTCGTGGGCTGGTTTCTGTGAGGGAAAAGATGGGAGACTAACGACCATCTGTCCGTAAACGTATCATCTCGGTCTGTATCAGATCAGCTGCCCGCACCCTGTTGCTTCCGATCTCGTCCATCAATATTTGAGCACACAATACATGGCTATGACGTGTCTTTTATGATGGCTTAATGGGCGAGAGACCGGATTAGGAAGCGGAGCCCAGTCGACTGTAAATAATACTTCGGTGACAAGCTAATGGGGGGTGAGCCCTCGCACAGATGTCCACCTTCTCCCAAAAGTAGCCAATCCAAATTGAAGGCATCACCGGTAATTTCCGCCAGATAGGCATCTTTAGGCGGCGGCTCTCAACCGAAAAACCGAAAACAAACCGTTTAATTGGCCGGGCCGGATCACTTGACACCGCCGCGTGCCGCCACAATTAGCAGGTCTCTTTGTGTGCGAAGGCGTCTGGAAGAAAGCCCTTGAACACATGTCGCCTTTAATCCACTCAGTCTCAAACGTTTTGAAGTGACCTCGAAGAAAGGCAGATGTGAGAAGGCATCGGACTACGGTAGTAGGGAAGAGAACAGTTTATTTGAACGAGTAACTTTGGCCCTCCCGTCGGGACCTTCTTTGCAACTTGATATGGAGGAATGCACGCTGATCGATCACCTCCTCTTCTTCTTCTTCGTTTGTTTGTCCCCTAATGGATGTTCGGGATTAACATGGCCAAATCGAGGGAGGAGAAGAAGTTGCGCGCACCTGGCGCATGGCCCTTGTTGATTTATGCTTCTAGAGATATTCGGGCCTAGATTATGAAAACGTACGCGAAGAAACGCGAGTCGAGGGGGCGAGCGACGATGCGCTTTCCTCGCTGCGGACACTGATTTATGGCGAGCAGTGATGTGAGGGTCGCGGGTTCAGCACAAAGAAAGTTACGCGATGTCGCAATCGGCTCTTTCTCTCTTTGCGAAGAAGACGTCACGACATGTGTACATTATTATGACGACCGTAAATCCGTCGGAGGTCGAATCAACAACTGTTCGTGGCGAATTTGAATTCCAAAGAGGCGCAGCATTACGCCTGTATTCATTAACAATGGCTCATCATCTTCCTTCTCCTCATTAATGTTTCAAAACGTCTGCCCTAATTGATTGACGCGTGCCGGAATTTGAATTCGCGATCGCAATGGCTCATGACCGGCAGCTGAACGGCGGCGATCCGATCCATCAACTGGGGGACCCATCCGGATGGAATCCGTTTGACCGATATCCTCGCGCGTCCGCTCAATTACCCCAAGTGTTTTTTCGGGCGGTGAGCGCGGAAGCGTGTCGTCGAAGTGCCACTTTCGAGTGCCCTTTTCTTCTTTATGGCTTCTTCCGGTGACCTCAGCTTCTCATACATTCAAATTTCTGTGCACCCGACCCATCAACATGCCAGAGCAACAGCAGCAGCAGCAGCTGTCGGGCGGTCCATTCAATTATGCAACAAGTCCTCTGCGGACCGTCCGCTTTTCTTTTCGCGCGATCCTCCACACAGTCTCTTCTCTGGCAACAGGTGCTCTTCCCTAATTGCCAGCGGGCTTCTGCGGAGGAACGCAACGTTCGAGAAGCTTCTGACGCAACTCCCGAACGGGGGGTCAACAATGACGTGGGCGGCTGCGAGGCGAGGGGAAATTCGAAAAACGAAACGGTTTTCGTTTCGTCCGAACGACCTCGCCATCTACAGTATGTCGTGAAGTTTATGTTAGCATAGATAACACTTCCCGCTCTTTCCGTTTCGAAAAATTCGATTTTGGCGCGCGTCGCGCAATGCTGCTGGTTCCTCGGCAAGGTGTGAAAACGCGCACTTTCCTTCGAGGGCTGCTGAAATAGTGTGGGAGATGGGAGAGACGCAGAGTGGGAGACTCGTTCCTAGATAATCATCTAAGAAGACACGCACAGTCAGAGTGGGAGAGGGAGAGAGAGGGTGGCCTTTGCCTCGCACCAAAAAATCTTCGTGAAATGAAATGAAATGAGGAGTGAGTGATGGAAATCGAAACCTTGAACAAGCGAAGAGAGGCGCGCGCGCGCCACCGATGATTGGCATTACAGTGATGGATTAGGGAGGAAACAGAACCGAAACGAAACGTTGACTCATTTCAGTGCACAAACTGGCCACGCTGTTCCCGTCGATGCAGTGCGCCATCGGACTCTACTACGTCTCGAACCTGCCGAATCACGATCCCGAGCTGGCGGCCGCTATCAAGAATCTCCTCGCCAACATGTTCCAGCTCGAAGTGAACCTTCTGAACTCGTACATCCCGGCGGTTCAGAGATGCCTGAACCCGAGTCCGATCTACGCTGCCGAAGAAGTCGAGACTGCTCAGGCGGTTACAGTGGAAGGTCCATCTGAGGAGGCAGTCGCCTCGAAGGAAGAAGAGCCAACCTTCCATGGATTCGAGACGCCGCCAGAGCAAGAGGCTGAAGAGCTGGTGGTCTACGAAGAGATCGAGGAAGTAGTAGAAGGAGACGAGGAATACATCGAAGGAGAGGAGTATATCGAAGAAGAAGAAGAAGTGGAATACGTGGAAGAAGGAGAAGAAGAAGAAGACGTCACTGCTTCAGAAGATCCAGAAGCAGTCCCCGAAGAAGAAGAAGAAGAAGAGGCGTCAGCTCCTCTCTCCCTCCTCCCCAACTCATTCCCTCGTCTGGAATCGATTCCCGAGTCCGATCAACGTCCGAGCACTCCTCTCAACGACTCCGGATTCTCGTCGGACGCCTCCGCGCCCTCCTCCTCCGAGAAGAAACGACGTCGTCCCGATTCGGACGACGAGGACTCGACACCTCCGAAAGTCTTCAAGTTCTTCTAACCCGTCATAGTGTGCTCAATCTTTCCGAATATGCCGCCAATTGTGTAGTTCTACGTCGATTCGATGCCAAAATCTCATCTAAAAAGCCGCCCTCTCAACTCCAGTCTCTTCTTATGCACCCAATTCCCGCTTTGATCCTTCAACGTTCTCTCTCCTCTTTACTTTCTTCCCAACCGGTGTCTTCTCTTCATTTCCAGTTAATCTTCCCCCTCCCTTGGATAGTTCTCTTCTATCCGCCCCCCTCCGAGAGTCCGGACGTGCTCGAACCTTCCGTCGAATCCGTCGAATCTTCTTGAATCCACGTCTTCGCCTTCTGGTTCTTGTCACATCCACGACTTCGTTCGTGATTAGTCAAATCCTGCCGTCCCCCTTTCCCCCCTCTTTTCTCAACTAACTCTTATTCATTTCATTTTCCCTTTTTAGTTCAAGTTCCGTTCTTAACTTATTTCAGCCCTAATTATATGTACTTTCATGTCTCTCCCCCCTCTCGATTTGCTCAATTCTCTACCCTCCTCTTCAGATGACTCTCCCACCCACTTTTCATTTACATGTAAAACTTCCCAAAAAAATTGAATTGCTCCTTTTCTTCCATGTTCTTTTCTCATTTTCTCGACTCCAAATAAAGATCCCGAAAACCACCCAAAAAACATTTTCAATTTGACTACACTAGAGTTTCGAACAAAGAATTCGGATCCAGTCCACTCGAACTACCTCGATCTCGCTGCGAATCGGTCCTCCTCCTCCTCTTCTCATCCCACATCAGAACTGGTACGCACCAGAACCAGTATGTGATTGTCTTCAAAATTGGCGCTTCTCACGAAAGACTCCCGTTCGTGTTCTGAGTCTTACCAGCTCTCTTGTGGGCTGTTCTGAAATGGGACACTTCTGCTTCGGTGCGGTTCAGATGTGGAGACAGCACCTTCCGACGGTGTCCAGTTTGAAATCTACTCGCATTCTTCAAAGCCATTCCGACTGTTTGCGTGTCAATGTTTCATTTCTTCGCCGTCTTCTCCGTGTCCTAATTAGTACAGTAAGCCGCCAATGGCTCTCTTTTTGTCGTCTCGCCAAGGAATTCAAACGCGTCTCTCTCTTTCTCTCTTTTCGCACGACACCTGCGCCCTTCGCGCGCCAATCCGTTTTGTTTCCTTTCGGTCTCTATTCATTCGAAAACATACATAGGGGGGACTTTACAAAGATAGTAGGGGCCAGAGAAAAGCGGTGGGAGGGGAAGGTCGAGAAACAAAGGGAACTTGCAGAGGGCTTCTAATAAACGGAGAGGGACTTCTCGTACAGCTTGCTGATGATCTCGCGATCCGTCGATTTCGGCGCGATCGCGATGTTCGGGACGGAGTGGCTCGCCGCTTCGGTCAGCGTGTCAATGTCCGAGAACTCGAAGCCCATTCCCTTGAGCCCGTTCGGCACTCCAAAGTCTTTCATGAAGGCTCGCAACTGATCGCAGAGAGTTCTCGAGATGTACTCGTTGTCAGCGTGAGCCGGGATATCGGCTCCGAGCGTCTGAGCAGCGATCAAATGTCTATCTGGACAGGCGGCCGTCGTGAACTCGAAGTCGGCGACTGCAGTCGTCATGACGGACAGTCCGTGTGGAATCAGCTTCTTGGTCTGCGGGTAGTCGTCGGCGACGCACTTCTTCGCTTGAGACGAGATCGGGTAGGAGAGCCCGTGACACAGATGCACGCCGGCGTTTCCGAATCCGATTCCGGCGAACGAGGAGGCTTTGAGCATCTCGGTACGAGCCTCCTCGTCGGTCGGATCGAACACCGAGCGACGGAAGTACTTGCCGATGATGCGAAGCGCTTCTTTGCTCCAGACGTCGCTGATCGGGTTGGACCCTTGGTAAACGGGACGGATTTCTGGGCGAGCCGGACGGGGAGATCTCTGGTCGAACGGCAGCGCCGTGTAGCTCTCGAGAGCGTGGCACAGAACATCGAATCCAGAGTAGATGGCCACGTTGCGCGGCATGCTCATAACATTCAACGGATCCACGATGGCCAGGTACGGCTTGATGCACCGGAGACGGATTCCAGTCTTGCACTTGTGATCCGGCAGATCCATGATGGCGGCGGCTGTGGTCTCGGAGCCAGTGCCGGCGGTGGTGGGCACTGCGATCAGTGGAAGCATCGGGTTCTTCGGCTGGAGTGACTTTCCGAAAGGCGGCCCGACGAAATCGAGAAAGTCGGCCTCCGGATTCGACGCGTAGAGGGCGGCCGCCTTGGTGGTGTCGATGACGGACCCGCCTCCGACGGCGACGAAACTGTCGAACGGCTTCGATTTGGCGAACGCGATCGCCTGCTGCATACTCTTCTCGGTCGGCTCGATGAGCACATCGTCGAACACCTCGTACTCGATGCCCACAGTCTTCAGCGCTTGCTCGGCGTTCCTAAAATGATTCCCAATTCCCATCGAGCACTCTTTTCACTTGCTCTCACTTGAACGCGATCGTGTTCTGCACATTCTTATCGGTGATCAGAAGAGTCTTTTTCGCTCCGAGATTGCGCACGTCGTATCCGATCTGTCGATGATAACACCCGTTCTCAATTCAATCCATGATGTGTGATCTCACCTCCAGAGTGACTCCTTTTCCGAAACGAAGCGTCGAGCACACCATCTCGAAAGCGTAGTCCGTCGATTCTGGAAATCATTCGGGTCTCGGAGTTCGGATCGCGTCGCAAGGCTCACTGTTGTTCCCGTGCAGTTTGGCCATTTTGAACGGAGCAGTGGTCGGAGCGTGATGGGGACAGCAGTGACCGCCCATCTTGCTCAGCATGCCACGTGCGAGGGAAGCACTCATTCTGAATTGAACAGAGGAAGAGTGGGTCTGTCGAACTGGGAAGGATGGGTTGCCGGACTGGGGAAGAAGTCAACAATAACTGTCACGTTTATATACCTGATCACGGAGAAATAGAGAAAGAAGACGGACGAGAGAGTGCGCAGGGCGACGAGACACAGACACGCAGACTCCGCACAACAGCATTGATCAGTTTGCGAACATTAATGTTGCGTCGTGTTGACCTCTTTGGACTCGTTGGAACCACGTGGCAACAGATATCAGACAGTTTATCTTCCGAACAGAAACAAAAAAAAGAGCGAAAGTTAGGAGATTGATTTGTAGAACACGGTCTCGTTGGGCTCCTGAATGAGCTGCGGGTGGGGAGCGAGTGCCACGTGGTGCAAGATCGGAGCAAGCTGCTCCGGCTCCAGAAGGATCTCGACCGGCTTCGGCGGCGTCGTGCCGTCTTTCTCCTTCGGAAGCGCGTACGGAGAAGGACCTTTCGCGTTGCGCTCGAACTTTTCTCGCAATTCGTTCAGCGCGTAGTCGGTTTTCGCCTTGTAGTGGAACCGAATGAAGAGCTGAAACGTCGTCTCGTTTCGCAGTTTCAAGAAAAGATTCAGAAGATGAAAACGGACGTGAACGACGAGAAAAACGATGATCATGACGGTGATGAAGAGCATGAATGCGTGCGCGGTCTCCTGCACCTGACTCGTGATGACAGCTGAAAAAGACGGGCTGAAAACAGCGATCCGGACCAGTTCGACTCACATTGCCCATAGTTTTCTTGACTCTTGTCAGTGTCTGAAAACAAAACAGATCAGAGATCAGAAACGGAAACTTGGTCAGGAGGAGCAACCGTCGGGAATCGAGTCGATGTAGGAGAGCAGTTTCACTTGGCTCATGGCTCCAACTCACTGTAGACGGTCGCATCTTGCATCCTTGCGCGACGGCACCCCGGTTGTGTCGAAATGATCCGGATTCTTGCGAGATTCGTTCACGTCTTTAATGCTCCCGCCGCTTGTTTTCTGCTGATAAGAATTTGATAACAAACGACACGTTTCAATCGGAATCTTATCAGTCGGACCCGCATCGACATCGAATTTCAAAGAGTACACGTTTTATTCGAACTCCCAAATGGATCGGTATGTACAAACACATTGGAATTGAGGAAGGAAACATGGGGAAACCCGTGTGGGGGGAGGAAACGAGGGTGCTCTCTTCGGCTCACACCGCGTTTTTGTGCGGGAGAGCCGGAGCCATCCGCTGCACCTTTTTGTCGAGCTCGTCGAGATTCTTCTGCACACTCTTGATTCCGATCGTGATGCGAGTCTTCGGGAACTCAAAGTAGGCGATCGTGTAGAACAGCGAGTTGCAGCCGACTTCGATGAGTTCGGCCAGCGAGAACAGGTTGTAGGCGTACGGCGAGCAATGAGCCATGAAGTACGGGTAGGTGATGGGCGTTGAGATGGCGCAGAAGTAGCCGACGAGGAAGATGCAGCACTTGATGCGCCACGTCGTCTCCATCCGATCGTGATGATCTCGGACTCCGCCGAAATGGTGGAGCAGGATGTTGAAGAGCATGTTGAAGTTGAAGCAGATGATCCAGATGGCGAAGCCCAACGCGTGCAGCACTCAAAACGTTCATTTTCCTTCGAAGAGAGAAGAGGGATACTCACTGAATCCTCCGTTGATGTCCACCACAGAAACGAGAATCAATCCGAACGGCTCCGCCCACAACGTGAGCATGTAGACGTAGTTGATTCTCGAGTACCAGTCGGATTTGGGGGCGGAGTTCAGGAAGAGCCGACGGTATAACTGAAATAGACCGATCTAGATGAAGAGTGGAAGGATCGAATGGAATGGACGGACCGTGAGGAAAGTGAGCCTCGGGGGGAGGTGAATGAACATGATCATCATCCAAATGTACTTCTGCGGTTCCCAGATTCCAATCGAATACGAAACCGGGGGCAGAGTTCTGAAGATCATGAACTGATGAAGGTTTCCAGCTGAGTAGGAGACTCACATGTTCAAATTGGGGCATTCCTTGCATTCGGAAAAGTTGGACACCTTTTCAAACTGGAAGACGTAGGTGTAGGCGACGACAAAGTAGCATCCGGCTCCAGGAAGAAGAGCTCCGAGGCACACGAGCCAGCGGACTGAAAACAGACTGTTCCGTTGTCATCTGAAGGAAGGCTCGGATCCGGTCTCCGAAACTCACTCCGCAACATTCGCTCTACGGTGTCCTCGATCGGCGACTTCATCGGCTCCTTCCTCTTCTTCACAGTGCTCACGCTGCCAGTCGTCGAGGATGAGGACGACGAGGATGTAGTCGTCGAGACGGTAGTCATCTCTGCAACTCGCCACTGCAACTGCTGACCTTCTCTTCGCGACGTCGCTCCTGGTCTAGACCCTTAAATACACTCTCATTTCTGATCGTGCCCTTTTCTCCCCCCAAAAAAGAAACTCTCCGCCCCAAAAAAAGGCAGATGCCATGTTATTGCGGTCAGGAGGAGAGAGAGAAGGGGGTCAAAGCACAATGCAAAACATGTCAATAGAGTTGACAAGAACGGGAGAAAGCAACAAAAAACAGAATTGAAATGAGAAGAGAAAAGGAGAAAAAGTAATGAAGGGAGCGAATAAACTAACAAAAGAACCAGTGAGAACGAGAAGAAGGGACAAATTGGTATTTCAAGGAGGCGTAGAGAGTCGGAGACGCAGGCGCGAAACGGTTCGAAACGGAAAACCAAAAGATCGGAAACGTCCTGACCAGCTTCTGCGATCGTTTGGCATGCCAAGACGTTTCGCTGATCTCCTCATTATCTCATTGCCACAAACATCATCAACGAAAAACTCCAAGAAAGGTGCGAAACGGGTTTCGAGCGGGCGAGAATCGTGAATAGAACGAGAAGGCGACGAAGCAAAAGGAGTCGAGAAGAATAAGAAGAAGAAGCAGAAGAAGCAGAAGCAGAAGCAGAAGAATCAGTATTACAGCCCGAGATGACATGTGTCCGCTACTTTTGTTCGTGAGTATGCATCAGACCTTGAGGCAAGAAGCTGGTTTCGCGGGTGTCGGAGGTCATACGAAGTGACTTTCCAACTGAATCCGCCCGTTAGTACTAGTGCCGTTCTGCAAGAACGGCTTCTTCTTCTTCTTCTTCTACTACTTCTTCTTATCTCCTTCTCTCTTTTTCTAATCGGAGTGAATTACGTGATGAGACGGCGGCGTGGTGTGATAGAAGTGATTCGGAGGTGCCGACGCACTTTCCTCTCACACCTGCAGATCGGAAATCGGAAATCGGAAAGGGAGTGTTATTATTATTATCGTTATAACTTGAGAAAAAAGGAAGTGATGTGATCTTTGAAGACCAAAGGGCCTCGTCGGGATTACGGTAGCACCTGCACTTCGTCTAACTATTCCCACTTTGGAAGATCAGCGTCGATTTCGAAAGTAACACAATCGAAACGTGGCGAACTCGTAAAAGTAGGTCATACCGTCTCTCGTCGAAATACTGGTGACGTCGGAAATGAAGAAGACGTCAGATCAAAACACATTGACTTAGACGGTCTTGTGACGAAAAACGAAAAGAAAAAGAAGGGGAAGAACTGATCTAGATTGGGCGAATACTGAAAACGGGAGTCAAACAAGAGACAGGACGCCGATGATCAGAAGATCGGAATCGGTTCGGAGTACCATGGAACCGCGCTCTATTGGACTCATCCTTCTCGAAAAGCACGAACACCAGGAAGAGTGGACCTTTCTGATGCAGAGGCAGCGGGCATACTTGGAACACTATTCGACGAATCATTACTGATCAAGTTTGGGCCTGAGTGAGCAAGTGATGTTGAAAATGGACCGATTCGTTTTGAAACCAATCAGAAAACCAACCTGAAGTCTTTTCTACGAAGCCTATTGGGACCAGATGAAGCCCGATTCGAAAGAAACGTGGACTAGTCCAAGGTGAGCCTGAAGGGCGTTTCCAATCGGATCAGACCCAGATCAGACGTCGATTTGCTAAATGAAGAACGGAAAGTGAGTCGCGAGAAATCCCTCCAGAGAGAAACATTCAGATGGGCCGATAGTAAATGGTTCGATGTCATGTTTCTCGCCAAGTAGGCATATTCTTCTTCGTCTTCTTCTCGCGATTGGCAGACGAGATTCGCGCGAAACGGTCATAAATCAGAAAAGTCCGAGAGGGCGAGATGTCGGGAGACGCAGAACTATATACAAAACGGTTTCGGTTCTTCGGCACTGGAAGCACGCGGAGAAGAATCAGTTCGTTTCGGTTTTCGTTCGCAGAGGAAGTCGTGACTGTACGGAAGCGGGAGGAGGAGACCGGATGGAAGTGTTATGAGGTAGGTTTACGATGAGAAAGTGCCGCAGACACACGTCGTAAACTCCTCCCGAAAGCCCGTTTTACACTCCCTCAACCCTCGCGATCTTCCACTTTTGTTCCATGATTTTATCCGAATACTTTGTATCTGTATCTCCTGTTTTGCACCTTGTCACGCGAGGAATTCACCTCGAAACTCGCCGTCTTTTTCGGTATTTGACCGCTGTTTTTCGTACTCTGCTCCTCTCATGTGACCACCACGTTGTTCTCCCGTTTCTTCTTTTTATCTTCGAGATGATATCAGAATGCGAAACGACAGAAATTCATCGAAGAAATAGGGAGCGAAATCGAAAAGAAACAAGAGAGAATTTGGGAGTTCCGGTCTACTCGAGAGTCTTGAAGACCTCTTTTCCGGTGCATTTGTAGATGTACTGCTGCTCGACAGAGTGCGATCCGTGCGTGTTCGTGGCGGTGACCTTGTAAACTCCCTGGTCCTCTTGCGTCGGATTCTGGAATCCAATGAGATCTCCCAAAGTTCGAGACTCGAAGACTCACCTTGACGTGCAGTGTGACAGTGAATTTGCCGACCATCTTCTTGATTTTCGACACGTAGCGATCGCCGGTGAGCTCTTTGTCCTTCAGAAACCATTTGATCGTCGGTTGCGGGTTCGCGTTGCAGATGCACTCGAAGAGGACGGATCCGTCCGGAGAGATGATCAGGGAGGGCGCCTTCTCGAAGAACGGAGCGAGAACCATCTGGAAATGCGACGTGAATCGAACATATGTAATGTGGAGAGGAATGAGGAGTGACGAGCTCGGCGAGCTCCTCAAAGATCAATTCATCAATGGCACAACAAGTGACGGGACGAGAGAGAAGAGGCGAAGAGAAGCAGAAACGAGTGGGAGGGAGGGGCGAGAAGTGAGCACTTTGCGAGAAGGTTCTCCACGAGGAAAAGTGTTTATTATCAGAGGGAAGTTTCGAGCAGCGTGCTTCTTCGTTTTCCTTTCTTCCTTCACATCAACAACTCGGAGACGTACTCGGAGTTGACAAAGTACGGAGTGCCTCCGTCGTTCTCGATCGCCCGGCCCGCGTCCATCGAGACGACGCTCATGCTCGCCGGCTGACAGTAATCCGTCGCCTTCCGCATCGTGTAATGCTGCGGAACGTCGAAGATGAACATCTCGGAGAGCGCGTCGAGCTGGTACTGCGAGGGCACGCGCGACATGCGCACGTGGCTCTCGACGGGCTCGCGATTCAGGTCGGACAGCTCGTAGTAGCTGCGCGGCGACTCGTTCTCCTCGTTCTGGTACGGGGTGCCGACCGGCGACATGGCCACCGACTGCTCGTCAAGCCATTCGGACGGCACGCTCCGCTTCGTCATCACCTCTTCGCACGAGACCGTCACACTGTTCTCCGTCTCCTTCCAGCAGTCTTGCCAGCCGTTCTCCGATTCGGCGCCCGTGATGACGTCGTCGAATCTCGACTTTTCGTTCTCCGCAATCTGCAGAAGGAGCTGAAAAACGGCGCGTTCGGAGGCGTCGGAGACTCCGGAATCACCATTTTCCGCTCAACGTTCTCAATCGACGACGCCACGGACATCTCGTTGATTGTCTTCGAATCCGCTGATTTTCCGTCTTCCATTTCGATTCCTATTCCGCCAGATTAACGAAATAATTTCAGAAGGGAATAAGAAGCGATGAGAGTGGTAGAGATCATCACGCACGTCTAGAAATGAAAAGTTAGATTCAATCCGAGGGCCGAACTTTTGAAGAGAGTATTCAGTTTTGTTTTTTCAATCGGTACCAGAAACGTTCAGTCAGGTGGAGAATCTCCAGATTACACAGTTCATCTGAAGAAGCATGTCGGACTCGAAGGGGAGTCTAGTTGATGGCTCAAAGTGTACATCGGCGAAAACACTTTATTCGTGCAATAAATACATTCATTCAGACAGGGATCGTTATCAGGCCTGCTGCTGCATTCCGGGAACCTTGATGAGTGCGGATCTCGGCAGATGAATCTGTTGTCCGTTGTCCCACGACACGATGCAGCAGTTCTCGCCCATCAGCTGAAAACACCGGGTGATTCCATTCTCGAATCGAATATGCGTGTTTTCGTAGCCCCCCGTCTCTACGTCACCTAATCCTCTCGCCTCAATCCGCTTTCGCTGCCCCCCTCCCTCCCCCCGTTATCCGCTGTTTTTGTACCTGCGTGACTTCTCCCGTCATGTTGTACATGTGATGTCGCATCGGTTCCCACGCCGTGTAGTTGATATCGAAGAGGTACGAGCACTTGGGGTCCTGGAACTCTTCGCAGGCGATGCAACGCGCCAGCGTGTGGTTGTTGCGGTCGTAGATGAAGGGCAGCGAGAGCGAGTCGTCGACCATGTAGCGCACGAACGGACGCCAGTAGATGTCGATGGCGTCGCGCTTCCACTGCACAATGTCCGCCACGTCGACGTTCATCGGAAGACACAGCTCGGCGAGAAACGGCATGTTGTAGAAGTGGGCCTCTCGTTTGAGCTCCTCGCACGCCTCCGTGTCGGCCGGCACCACGAAGTGCTCCCCGTCGCGAAGATAGTTGATCACTTTGCCAAAGTGTTTCGGGTCGCGATCGATGAAGATCTCGTCTCCGGTCTTCCAGCGGTCGCTCACCATCACGGCGAGCACCGTGTCCGGAATGCGCGTCAGCGTCGCCACCGTCGTCTCGAACTTCTTGCCGCCGACGTTGAGCAGGACGCGTTCGCTGAGATTGCTGCCGCCTTCTTGCGAGAAGTTCATCTGGAAGATCACAAGTCTCACGAGAATACCAGCGTGGCGAAAAGGCACTCACCGAATTCTCCATTCCTCACGCGTGACGACCGAGAAACGCGAAGAGACCTGAAAGACGACGACGTGAAAGAAGACAATCTTCTTCTGATTGGCACAGGAGGCGGCGACGGATTTCGGGAAGCCCGTCTCTTCGTTTTCTCGGCTCTCCTGCTCCCAGAGTCTCGATATTTCTTTGCAAATACTCTCTCTCACGCGGATTAAATGCAAGTGAGTGTGCGAGACGAAGAGACGCAGAGAATGATGGAAAAAGGCAGAAGAAGGGGACTGAGACATTCAATTTGAAGTGGATTAGTAAAGGCGACGAAATGAGGAGCGGCGGCGGGGGAAAAGAGCATTCTGTTTGACATGAGACTCTTGTTTCCAATCATTTTGCAAATGGCGAAAAAAACGAAGAGAATACTGCAGGAAATTGCGTTTCTTTTAAAGAAAGGCATGGGGTTTGGCGCAAAGTTTTCGCGAAAAAAGTGGGTGAGAAGAGAGTTTCTCAGGGCTCTTTTGAGCCGGCTCCGCACCTGAATGGGCTCGACGAGCCGGAAATTGAGGAGAAAAGGCTTTCATTAGCGATTCGATTCTGCTTGAGACGACAGAACTTCGCTCCGGCGGAGCCAATTAGCCGTCTTCGAAGGTGTCGGCTCGGGCTCGACGAGCTCCCGGCTCCGCGAGTTGTTTGCATTTCGAAGCGAAACGAGTGCGAGTAGTGGGAAATAAGAAGTATGGATTATTTATGAAAAACGGAGAGCAATATGAAATGGAGAGAAAACGGGGCCGGGCATGAAAAAGGGAGGGCCTCTTCCTTTCTTTTCCCCTCTTCTCTCCCGACTCGTTTCGCTTCTCGGAGGGAAAGAGTCTGCAGAATGGCTGGCAGAATCGAAATGTTGAATAGACGAGGCAGTGCGAGAAGTCCGGAGACCCAGAGAACACGACGACTCCCAGGCCGTCGCGCCGCTCCAAAACAGGTATTCCCTTTCGGTGCCCCCTGCTGTTTGCTCCTGAATTTTCTGCGTAAAAGGAACATGGACAAGTCAATTCTACAGTTTTATGGGATGAAACTGGTGGTGTGAAAGGAAGGAAGGAAGAGAAGGGCATGGATATTAACATTGAACATATTCGGCTCACTTGTGTATTTGTGTGTATATTATAGAGAAATGCAACAAGAATTTTCTATCGAAAAAGGAGAAAACGGGATCGAATTGGTGGTGATGGACGAGAAAGAGACGAGAGAAGAAGAAAAAGAAAAGAGAACAATTATAATAATTCCGCCACAATTTCCTCGCAAGATTCACAAGAAATTCGCATACAATAGCATATCGAGAGGGGCGGGGAGAACGAGAAAAGAAATGAAGAGAGAAAATTGATTTTGTTGTTTATAGGGTAAAACATATAAAACGGTGTGGTTCTGCCTACTGTAGCCCAATAGCGGATATGCTTCTTCCGATTCCATAATTAGTACATCCAAAATAAGTACGTGGCGAAATGTCAATAAAACTACCAAATATTGGTTTCGAATGGGACAGATTGAGAGGGGAAATAAGAGAGAGAGAGGAATGGACGACTGGGGGAGTGGGGGATTAATAACGAAAACGATTAATTTGCGAGAAAAATGAAGATTTAGGGGGGAGGTGTGGAAAAGGAAGAGGGAACTGAAAGCAAAAACACGTATGTCATCAACACGACGGCGGACAAAATTGAATGGAAAATGAAAGAAAATAGACATTTGAGCATAACTTCTGTCGGAACTTGAATTTGGGGAATAATTATAAAACTCTATCGGACGAATTCACTGGGAGAGAGGAAAATGGACGCCCCGGTTGAGAAGAAGAGGCAAATATACATATAGAAAGAGAGCAAGACAGATGTCCGGATGAAGAGGAGAAGAGCGACTACTTCTCCTTGACAGCGCGGATGTACGGAATGAGGCTGGAGAGCGGTTTCGCTTTCTTCAGGAAAGGATGAGCCAGCAGTTCCGTCGTATCGGCTCTGCAAACAGCTGAATGAGTACTTGAAGAGACCAGGCAAAATATCGAACCTCTCATCTGGATCAACGACAAGACACCTGTCCAGGAAGTCGTTGAAGTCGGAGGAAAGCTGATCTCTTCTTTTGATTTCCGGCTTTCCGTTTTGAGCAATCAAGTATATGGCCTGAAAGATTATTTAGTTATGTTATGTTTCTCTCTTTTTCCCCACCTTCAAAGGCGTCTCTCTCAAGTATGGCGGCTCTCCGTCGATCATCTCGAGGGCCATGATTCCGAGAGACCAAATGTCTACTTTGTAGTTGTACTGCTTCTTGTTCAGAATTTCCGGTGACATCCAGTACGGTGTTCCAACGACAGTATCTCTGAAACTATTTCATTCGCTGTCATGTTCGCCCGTTCTTTTTGATTACCTCTTCGATCCCGGCTGTATTTGGGCGCAGAACCCCATGTCAGTCAATTTGACTTCTCCGCCCATCCCGAGCAGTACGTTGTCACTTTTTATGTCTCTGTGGACTATCGAGTGTCTGAAAAACACGAAACTGACCAGAAGGAAAACGAATTCTGTCGTCATCATCTAATGACGTGATAATGTGATTATCCAATTATCCGCGGGAAAAGCTTGCACTTTTCCCTTTTTCACACCGTCGAAACAAAACACAAACAGAAGCACGCACCTGTGAAGGAAGTGAAGTGCCTTGAGGCATTCTTGTAGCACGGCGGCAATCTGTCCCTCGTCGAGTTCCGTCTTCACCACGACATCCGTCAAGTTTCCACCCTCAAGATAGTCCATCACGACCCACAGATCGTCGGCGTCGACAAGGTATGACTCGATGTAATTGACGAGGTTCGGGTGGCGGTACTGCTTCATCACTTTGATCTCCGTGAGAAGCATTTCCTTCTTTGGCTGCGTCTTGAAAGCCATTCTCTTCACCGCCACAACTTCGCTCGTTCCGGCCACATTGGCGACGAAGACGGTACCCGAGGCACCAACTCCGATCTGTTTTCGCATTTCGTACTTGCCAAGAGGATTGCACGGATTGACTATCTCGCGGAGTTGGTCGAGAACTTCCGAGTCGGAGAGTTTCTCGCGATGCGAGGCTCGCACGCGGACTGGCGGCTCTTCTGGAACGGCCGGCTCTGCTGACTTCGCGCTTGTTTCGTTTCCATTCTTATCTCCAACTGCCTTGTCGTTCGAGTTCTCTTTCTGAAAGAAATACACTTTCGAAAATCTGAAGATTCTGGTATCCATGCAGTATCATTCCGGATAGAGCTCAAGACGCTAATGAATAGAGAAAGAAAGATAGGAGGCAGAGATCCTTCAGCTACTTACATTCGAAAGCTGCACATCGGCATCTGAAGACGTCGTCGAAACGACGGATCCGTTGGAGAGCGAGTTGCCAACGGAACGGGCCGACGAATGATGCAGTGGGGACGAGCATCCGGACGAGACAGTCGACGAGGTGATTTTGAGGTGCTGAAGACAGACGAACATGCACATTTTGTAGATTGAAAATTGGAAATTTAGACAAAAGCTTCTCATTCATGCTTAATTCGAAGGTACTGTAGACTACAGTACCCTCAATTATTGTTCTGTTCTCATTTCTCTATCTTCAAAGGCAAACCAGCAGTTCGTTCCCAATGTGGTTGAAGTAGTCACCCCACGGCGAGAGCACACTCAGAGCTGGTTGCTGCTTTTTCGAGCCGTGCGGCAGGTGATGGCTACTCCACCAATCGTACGTCATCGGACTGTTTTGAAACATTTCAAAATTCGCAATGCAGAGGTCTCCAGATGGGGAGAGAAAGGATGGACAGATGTGTCCAGGGTGAAAGAAGAAAGGCGGTTAGATACTGAAACAGTTTTCTGAACTGAGAGGAAGGAAGAAAGCGTAAATTAGATACGGTCGAGCGATTGCGAGAGGAAAAAGAAGAGCAAAATCGAAATAGTATCTAGGGTGTGGTTATTACGGGAAGGTGGGAGAGAAAGGAGACAAGAACTTGATATGAGAAGGAAAAGAAGAAAAAGAAGAAACAGATGATCTTCTGACGGGAGGTACGATGAACGAAGTCGGCAGCAGCAGGCGGGGAAAAAGAAGATGATGGGGAGAGGAAGGTAAAACTTCTCCGTAGAGAGATAACACTTCGGATGCAGCCGTAGCTGACCTTTTCAATTTTATGATCCCTTCGTCGGCGTCGACGACGTCTTTTATGATTCAGACGAGGAGGACGCGCATGCTTCTCAGTCAAGCACGGACGGTATGAACGGTGAAAAAACAACCGTCGTGTTTTTTGTTGATACTTCAGCTTTTCGGCGTGCCAAAGGTAGGATCGGAAGCCGACAAACACCGAGTGTCATAAGACATGTACGCAAGGGGGCCTCCTCATACAGAACCAATTAGCCCGATTACAAGTGCTTATATAATTACACCAAGAGAGAAGGAGTGATTGGCAGAAGGACGCATCCATTGCAGATTCCGAAGAAGCAGCATGATCGGAACGAAACCGATAGAACGAAGAAGCCAGGGACGAATGAGAAACGAATAGCCGGGTCAAAAGTGAAGACTCAATGAGGCGTCAAACTTATGCAAAACAAATACTCTACTGCATGGCCGCCCAACTGTAAGCGAATAGAAGGTCGCGCCTGTGTTCAACCAGAACAAGCAGGGTCAAACTATAACAGAGAGTTCTTTACGGTTTTCCATACGGTCCTTGAACTGAGGTAGGCAGGAGGAGGGGAAAAAAGGAAATGAGCAGCTGCCGCGCTCTACGAATCAGGAAAAACCAGAAAGGACACGACAGGCGGCGAAACGAGCGAAAGTGCGAATACAAACATGGAAGTGTTCAAGAAACTCGCGCAATGCTTCAGCTTCTTCCTCTAACTGGCGCCTCAGATCAAAAGAAAAAGGGAGACCTCTGACCGGTCTTGCAATGTTGCCTTGACGCGCCAGGGGGTCGCCGCGCGTCGAATGGCAATCATATCACAGAGAGGGAAGGGACCCCGCTTTTCGCTCTCTGCGCGGCGGTGGCGCGGCTGCGGACGATGGGGTGAAAGCGAATGAATGCGGTGGCTGTGGCGGCGGGGCGCGCACGACGAATGTATTCTCTTTCGCAATGACGACGATGAGGCTTCTTCTTCTTCTTCTGCTGCATACGACGATACACGCACATACAAACAAATACACATACGCATACAGAAAAAGAAGAAGAAGCACTATCAATTGACTTGTTTCTTTCTCATTTGAGTGATGGCTAAACGCCAGCTTCTTGACGGCGTCCCATTCCTCTAAATCGCACCATAATTCGTGTTCTGACTGGTATTAGCGACACCGTTCGCTCGTCTCTGCATCACTTTTGAAGGTAATGCGACGAGGAAGAAAACCAAGAAGCCATCTCTCTTCGTTTCAAAACAGAAGGATACAGGATGACGAGTGGAAGGTCAGATTTGAATGAAGATGGACCAGGTGACAGGAAAAGGGCAGCAGCAGCCGGAAAAGTGATATATTAGGAGTTGGCCTTGAGATTTCGACAACTTGTCCTACTAATTCTCAATCCGTCGTTAATCTGTTCTTGGGAAAGCCAGAGTAGGGGAAAGCGAAGTTGAGACCCGACGGGCCGCTTTATGGACTTTGATCATCGCGTAAGGAAAACCGGAAATGAGTCAGCAGCGAGCAAAGTCTCACTTTCCGTCTCGCGGGCGAGGACTTACCGCGGCAAAAGAGTACCGAGGTAACTTGAAGAAAGCCGATTGAAGCTAAAAGACTAAAAGACTAAAAGACGATATTCTAGTCTTATTAAACGGAGAGATCATAACACAACGAACACCCAAGATAACAAGGGAGACGAATGCAAAGGACGGAAGAGAAACCTCTTCTGTTTTTGCAAATCGCGACACAAAAGCCCTATTTGCATCGTCCCGCCCTCTCTCGCTGCCATGTCGCTGCTTGAGATGCCATTTTTAAACCAGTCATTTCCCCCCGAAATCATCTCATCATCGTCAACCTCGAAACAGCGAAAATCGACAGTTGCCTGATAAAAAACAGCAAAACTACAGGCATTGATTAATTGGCTTGTCGTCATGTCCTTCTCTCACTCTCACTAGCAACGCTCGCTCTCAAAATCTCGTTTAGAAAGACTGTAAACCGATATATCGTCTGTTTTTTAGGGTAGGCTTCTACTTCTTACTACCTATTCGCGCACTTTTATCTCTGACGAAAAACGATGGATTTTTTGATGGTATTACACACCGAAACACCTCTGGAAATGATACAACACAAAGAGGAAGATCACAGCCGCTGCAGAAACATTGTCATTCCAGAGTATCACTATCACCCAATTAGACCGAAGGGAATGAGAACTGCTTTTGTTTCAGCCTTTGGAATAGAGTAGAGAGAAGAGGCCAGGAAACACATTGCATGCAACAACATTTCAAAGAAACACACTTACAGATGGTTTCGGGGGAACCTTGGGAGGCACTCTTGCTCCTGGAGCCGGCGCAGCTGCACCATTCGAAGTGGAAGGTGTTGAAGGCGGTGCTGGCGTGGAGTGTTTACTTCTTTGTGGCAGCACTGGAGGCTGTGGTGGGAACGGAGATCTCGGGTGAAGCTTCGGAGCATCCGCGGCAAATGTTTTCAGCTGTGGAGCGCTTTCACTATACGGAACTGGAGCCGGTGACGGAACATTGTTTCTTTCCGAAAGCGAAATCGAGGCGTCCGTTGACGACGTCGACAGATTGCTGTTTCCGTTCGTCAGAGGTCGAGCCGCTGATGATGATGAAGCCGAGACGGAAGTGGATGGAGAGGCTGCGGAGCCTGAAGTGAAATTCAATTGAAGAAAGACCGCACCGAGTATAAACTGACCATTGCTGCATCGCAGCTTCCTGAGGTGCTCGGTGACTTGACCTGTCAACTGCACATCTACATCATCGTCGTCACTGTTCGTGAACACGCTGTTCGTCGTCATGAACTTTGTCTTCTCGTTCTCCTTCATCGACTGAGCGTAGAATTTGAGCGCTGTCACCACTGCGTTCGGATTCGATTTTTGATCGGCAAGACTGAAACAACTTGGGAAATTCGTAAAGGAGAGCGGAGTTTCCGAGTCGGAATACCTAATGTCTCGCAGAAGAATGTCCATCCACGGCTGCGGAAGTCCACTGAATTTTTGTCCATCGTATCCAACGTGCACTCTGAAAAACAGCCCGTGTTTTATTCATGACGAGGAGAAGAGAAGAAGAAAGCAAGGAGGAAAGCAAGAGAGGAGGAACGGACCGATGAACGGTGTTGTACGGCTGGCTGATGTCCATCGCCGACGATGACGGCTTCATTTCGTCATCTTTCTCTTTTTCGCTCGGCGAGAAGATTCTGCCGATGAAATTGCGTATTCGTACCTGAAAAACACGTTATTAGGACTGGCGGAATGAAATTCTAGGAAACTTACTTTGGAACTTTTGGCAGTTGACATGGTTAATGAAGATTAGAAGACGTGAGCGGAGGCTGTATGACCCGATGTTAAAGTATATCTGGAAAGCAATCGAGGTGTGTAGGTGGGAACGAAATAGTAGTGGCAACTAAAAAGAATTGAAGAGAAATGAAAAGGAAGAAAACGGACGACGGGACGGGCAGGTCATGAGTAAGAAAAGTGATAGCGAGAGAGAAAGGAGTGAGGAGAGACGCAGGCATAGAGGTGAGACTATGACTCATACGTTACCCGGCGGGCTATGCTGCGGGCTCCCGCACAACAAACATCTTGATTGAATCATACTAATACACGAATAGGGCAAAGAAAGAACCTGCTTCGAAAAGAGCGGTTTCGAAATGAACGGGGAAGCGGGGGCGGAAGTTCAAAAAATTAGTAAGTGGAATGAGAAGACTCCATGAATGGCGAAGGATCTGAGCTGTTAGGCCCGAGGCTGAAGAATTCAAGGTAGTCTAGAATACCTCTCAATGCAATTGAAATGAAGCTTACCCAATAGGGTCAGACCGGGTGACTAGTTCTATAGAGTCTGTTGCAACGGGGTAACTGTCTCATCTTTGATAATCTTTCGGGGTCGGCATGAACCGCTCCTCAAACAAAGTGTAAATGCCATTTGATGAAGAGGCAGAGGATCCTCCTATCTCACACCTCTTTCTCTTACAAATATTTGCACTCCAAGCGAGAGATAGATAAAGTTTCCACTACTTTTTTCTGGTGTATTCTCTCAGTGAGAATATCACATTGACCAAAACTCAAGAACTGTATCGGCTCATCCTTCACAGGAAGTCAGCTGAGATTGCAGTAATCTCAGCGAGAGCACCCAGCAAAGAGCAAATAAGGATAGAGCAGTAGGTAAAAAAAAAAAGAAAAAGGAACCCGGTCTGGCATTCCATTTGACATTCAATATTGAGTGAGAAAGCCAAGTCCACCGCTTTGCATTTATTATGACTCTTCTCCCGGAGTCTCCTCTTTTGTGTTGTTTTTTGAGTGCTGTAGTAGTAGGAGCACACAGAAATGCCCGAAAAGTCAATCTCACGAGGGCGGGGGAGAACGGGAATGGAAATGGACCCGAAGGATACGGAGCCGGACGGAATGAGGCCATATTTCAAGAGGGTTAGTGAGCAACGGAGAAGGAGGGTCGTCTCGAGCGAGGCAATAGCCATCAGCTTATTCTCTCCGTTCATTTCATACACATCACTCATACAACGAGCGAGTGTTCCCGAAGCAAGAGCGAGCGATTGCAACCATGATAATGCAATTTTGAATGCCTCCGGAGAGACGTATTCGTACGAAATCGACGGGGACGAGAAACGACTTTTGAGAAGACAAGGCAACAATTCTATCCACGAGAACGAACTTCTTGGGAGACAAAAACAAACGGAAAAAAACGAAGAATGTTGGAGGAAAAAACAACCTTTTTGACTGGAAAATTGCTCACCACTTTCACTCCCAGTAAGCAAATCTACTTCCGCCCCATTTGGTGTCTGACATTTTCTAAGAAGAAGGCCCTTAATTTTCAACATGAGAAGAAAAAGAGAAGACAGCTCACACTCCCAACAAAACTTGACTAGCTTGCGAGCTGCTGACGACTCGAAGCCTTTGTAAAAACCATAAAACCGCCTGGGCTTCACTGACCAACTTGAATGTTTTACTTGCGAGCGTCTCGCTTCTCATTGAAAACCGAAAAACAGGCTACTCGGAAGAGAACGGAAATTACGCGCGAATTCGAAGCAGCAGCAGCAGCAGAAGGCAAGGAGGCGACGAGCTCCCAACTGAACAGCACCGAAACCGGTAGGGGACAGACGGACGCACGAGGAGCGAGAGAGAGGAAGGGAGAGAGACGATCGCATCGAGACAAAACACTTGTCGGGCGGGCGCGGGGCAGGCAGACTGTGGCGGGCGCCCCGAGAAACGATAAGCAACTCACACAAAAGTGTTGTGTCTATGTATCGATCGAAGGAGGAGACAGTGTCGAGAAGAAGATTGACGACGCCTGTCGGACTATAAATTGACCACCGCCATGAGAAGGAGGAGAAGAAGACGCGAGTCAAGAGAAGAGGCAGAACTTCTTGCGAAATCCATCTTCTTCTTTCGTTCGCCTAGAGGAGCCTCTTCTTCCTCGCTTTTTTTTATAAATCGGAAGGTCGGAAAGAGATCGCGAGAGGCAGATAAATAACACTACACCGACCGACACCGACGGATGCACGGACGGACCGAATCAAGGACAAAAACACTTAATCTTGTCCGAAAAACGGGGTGTGAGGACGAGGCCCTTTCTTCAGAATCGTTTCGGCGAGTGAGTGACAAACGAGCACCATTTCGAGCGAGAAGGAGAGCCAAATTAAGGGCCGAAGTGGGCTCGCAAAGCCTCGCGGCAATGTCCAAGGCCAAATGAGCTTTTTCTAGGCACACAAAATTTTGCGAGTGACGCGGGATGGAGGAAATGCGAGATTTGCAATAGCGAGCTAGGTCTCATAAATGGGTCCGGAGCTCGTTGACCGGAACAAACCGCCCGTCCGGACACTCGACTGCAGCTGTGAGTTCCGAACTCGAGAGGGGGGATGGCCACAAACGGGAAAATGGAAACACAGCGATAAGGAAATGGACAATATGTGCAGTGGTAGACTCTTCTCCCGCAATCGGACACGCCCTAGATTCGAATCTTTGGCCAGACACACCCGTCTGAAAACTTCACGACAATTTCATGAAACCGTTCCAAACAGATTTCTGAGCTATTTTAGCAAGTGTAATTTCAGAAAACGATCCAGCAGTTATCTGAGAATTACGGTAAGCCAGACGGTTAACTCAATCCCAATTTGAAAACGGCGTGAAACGAGGGATGAGGCTCTTCTTCCACGACAGGGCACGCCCTGCATGGGAATTATTTTTGAAGGATTGCGAAAGAGGATGTGCGCGTCCCCAATTATGAGAATTGCGAAAGCGATGAGAGAGGGATGGTTTCAAAAAACATAAATGGTCTCAAGTATGCATGTGTGCTAGGGGATCGACGAAGAAGAAGAAAGATCAGTGGACTGAAGGATTTAAAGAGGCTAATTGGTGAGAGGCCGCCAGACCGTGAAGAGACCGCAGAGAGAGCGGGGGTCCTTCCGTCCCTTCGGGCGGCCAGTGCCTCCTCTTCCCCCGATGACCAATGCAATTGAAATGTGCTGGCTGTATGTATGTGTTGTTCGAGTGACGGGGGGGGGGGGGGGGGCTTTTGGGAGAAGGGAGAGAGTACGCGAACCGCGGAGGGCCAAGATATCCGGACGAACGGAACCGAACCCGCACAGCCCTGCCACCCAGAAATTCTATGATAATGCCGACGGCTGGTGTGCCAAATGTCACACTAATTGCGATGCGCGTCGACGGATTATATTTCATCGACGTCTGAATGGCCATCCGGCGAGAATATACAAAAAAAATTGGCACTTCGGCAGAATTAGCCCGGGATCCTCGGATTTCGTAGGTGAAAGTGGGGGAAAAGTCGGGAAACGTCATTTAAAACGAGAGAAATTTGAGAATTCTCGTTTGAGGTCAGAAAAAAACTGAATTTCTGCACGGAAAATCGTCAAAAAAGCGGAAAAGAGGAGGAGAAAAGTTGGTGGCGGTCTGTTTTTTCAAAAATTTCAATCCCGCGGTGCGTGCACACCGGGCGTTTGAAACGACGACAAAATGCACAGAAACATCTCAAGTTTGACGTGGCAGTTCGTAAAAAGTGGAACAACTTTACGATGGCTTCTACAAAGTGTTCAGAAAATGCATGCAACACGCAAACGAAGAAAAGGAAGAGTACTCGAAGGGAAAAGAGGCGAAACACGGGAAGAGACGCAGATCGCACGGGAGGCGAGGGGAGGAAAACTGCGCCCGTCGCCCGTGAGCGCAAATATCGTAACCGGCCCGGGGGTCTGTGCGGATGGACACGCTGATTGTCTGCGTCTAGAACGCAAAAAGAACATCGTCACTCTGTCTCTCCATTTCGCACCAGTTTCATCGATAGTTTATTGGGTGATGGCGGCGGAGAGGACGCATCTGTTGGGCCAAATGTTGGAGCAATAAAGAGGAGATGAATCAGATTGCACTTTCCGGATAAACGCACTGCAGTTCGATGAGTCCAAACCGAATCCGCGTCGGGGAGAGCGCATTATCAATCAATCGATATGCAAATCAGCTCCGCGGCATATTATGACAGGCGTCTGCATTCCTGCAGAGAGGTGTTTAGCCTTATCTGGTTCCTGCATCTTCCTACATACGATCTGGCCGCGTAGCGTGATCGTGATCCTTATCCGATCCTCCCCGTCCGGTGTGTCGAATTCACTTTGCACTTGAACTTCTTCTTCGTCCACTCCCTTCTGGAAGGATGTCGTCGCCGAATTCGTCTGAGAAAGAGGCTATTCTCCGTATCGTCGACTCGATTGAAGCTCACGACGACGACTATTGTGCTCACGAGTTCAATGTGTACCGTTGGCTGGTAGCCTATGGAAACGATGAGAAAGAGGCTGCCAAGGTGAGTTCGTACAGCTCTAAACCAGTCACTAACCACGAAAACGTGGCCGCGTGGCCTAATGGATAAGGCACCAGACTTCGGATCTGGGGATTGCAGGTTCGAGTCCTGCCGTGGTCGAAACCTTTTTCAATTTAGGCACTCAAACGTCATCTCAACATACGGAAAACGATCGACTTGGATTCGTTCGTGGAGAAGAAGGAGCTCGAGGAAGATGAGATGGCAAAGTACGTGCCGATAGACGTCCTCGGACAGAACCATCCCGACGACAACAAAGTGTTTATGTTCGAGAAGACCGGAAAGATCGATATCAGCGGACTGGTGGACAACGTTTTGGTAAGAGTTCCTTCTAGTCACTCTTTCCCATCCTGCTTCGTCAGATGCACAAATTCATGCAAATCAAGCTGAAGATGATGGAGAGTGTCCATCAAAAAGTGGTGGTAGCCGAGAGGAAGACGGGTCTCCAGAGTGGCGGGCTCTTCATAATGGATCTGGAGGGACTCTCCTTCAGTCCCAAACTCATCTCGGTGCTCACTGGACCCTACCGCATCATGTGGGGAACCCTCTTCGACCACTACCCCCAACTGCTCCAGAAGATCATTATCGTCAATGCTCCGTCGTTCGTCAACGTGCTTCATCAGGCGTGCTCTCCGTTCCTGCCCAACGACTACAAGGAGAAGATCGTGATCACTTCTGAATCGGCTCTTGAAGCGATTCCGAAGCACATCGACAGAAGTCTCCTGCCTTCTGAACTCGGAGGAGACCTTCCCACTCCGATTTCGTCTCCGTTGGCTCCGTTCCCGAAACTGAACAAGAAGGAGGAAAAGGAGAAAGTCGAGTTGCTCCCGGTTAGCATTCCGGCGGGACGGTTCACAATTCAAAAGTTCTCGTGGAAGCAGGGCGACGAAGTCGAGTTCTTTTTGCACAACGACAGTTCCTTCCACTATTTCCTGTTTCACTCAGAAGACGATACGGTGAGCAAGTGATGAAAGTGCGCTCTAATGAGAATAGCTGTTTCAGAGAGACATGGATAAATGGCGGGAGATGTCCGTCGGCTGCGAGCGACCGGCTCTTTCTCAAATCGATTCGTGGAAGTTTGCAGTTCCATTGGACGGGTGAGACAACTTTCTGACTCTGTATCAACTATGCCTGTCTTGAGTCGATACTCACCGAATTCGATTACTTTTCCAGATTCTACTTTGTTCGCTATGGAAACCACAACTCTTGGTATTTCTCGACGACCGTCAACACTAATCACTTTATTTACAACGAAAATGGCGAGAGATTCGCGTTGACTCCAATCGAAACGTTCAACATTTGAAAATCACAGCTTTCCATCGAGAATCGAACAGATCATTGAGTTTTCTTGGATTCCGCCTCGTTTCCCACAGCCGAACAACATGATTCTTCTGTAATTTGGGCCCGTGTTTAGTTTGATTCTTCTATGTTTCCTCTGATAAAATCGCACCTTTCGTTTCTGATTCTTCTTTTTTCTCGGATTCCGGTATGTTCACTGGACACGTCGGATACAGAATCGGGTCGAGAAAGTGAACCCATCGCTCCGGTAGGAATCTGTAAACGTCTCGATATAGCGGTGGAAAAAAACAAAAACCAGAAAAAAACCTGTAGACGTAGGGCATGATGAACTTCATATAAATAGCCATCATGATTGGCAAGAAGATACACGGTAAGCACACCATTTTCGCTTCAGAAGACAAGAAGCCGTGGAAGTCGATGAAATGGGGGAAGAGACGGACGTGCGATAGGGCGCGATTGCATTATTCGCTGGCCTCACTGGAGGTGAACGAGAAAGGACGATAAATAAGAGAAAGTGCGGTGGGGAAACTGGAATTTAAAACGAAAGTTTCGAAAGTTTAAAAGATTTATTATAGAAAAAAATGAGAAAGAAAAAGAGAATTGAGTCGACTGAATCGCCATTTTTCATTCTATTCGACATGGCAAATAAATTTTAGTTTTTTTTTTTCAGATTCCGCCCTTTCAGTTTTCCTCTTTTCGAAATGGTCGGTGTTTCGGCGACCTTGACGCGTTTTCACGGATCACTTCTGCTCGCGAAGAGTTCAATTGTTTGCCCTGAGGAGCCGACCACGAAAACAAAGAGGACCCCATCGTTCGAATGTCGTTCGGATCGCCCCGCTCGTTCTCCCGCCAAACCGCACTCTTCCCTTCCGCATTACACACCTCGCGGTGACCGCGCGGACACATCTCAGAGACGCTCTCGGCTCCAGAAGAGCCCGTCTCGAGCAGCAGCAGCAGCAGTATTAGCTCGCCGAGTCATGTTTTGCGGGGTCTTCTGGTCGTTCACTCATCCACCCACTCCTTGTGATTCTTTCGACTTCTGCGTCTCTCTCTCTCTCTCGGTATGTTATCAAATCGTTCCCCAGAACGGAAACCGTCGATGACTCATCCGCTGACTGTTTCTAAAGCGAATTCAGACTTCGACCCGGCTGGTGGAAGTCTGATGATTGATTCGTTCGCTTCGAATCAGTCTCATCCTCTCTCTCTCTTCTAGGTAAACCGGCTAATTAACATACAAAGTTTTCCTCTTCCTATTCGCCTGCAATACGAGTCTCCATGTATTATGAATGTTTCGAGTGTAAAAGCGAACATCAGCGTCCCCCGTCGCTTCTCTTTTCCCCCCACTTCTGCCCATAATTCGGTGTCGTATCGCATTTCGCCGCCCATTATCTCTTTCTTCTCTCTCTCACTCATTTCATTTTCATATCATTTTCATATCACCCCCGCTCTGTTTCGCGCACCGGCTTCTTCTGCTGACCTGAATTCGAATTCGAATATGAATGTTCTTTCGCTTCTCGAATCGCCACCTCCCACCCCCCTCAAAGTCACACTTAATTTTCTTCCGCCCGCAACTTTCCCTCCCCCCACCCTTCCGCCATTCATCGCATGCTTCCGAAATACAGTAACTGCGTGTCTTGTCCCGTATTATTCGAGAAGACCGATGTTCAAAATAGATAAGCCAGTTTTCCGCTTTTTCGTGTCAGTCTCGCCTCCCACCCCTGTTTTTTTTTTGGGTTAATCCCGCGGTGTCAACCGATAAAACAGTTTGGTTGTGGTTGAATGGAATGCGGTTTTCGCATCTCGACGTTAACTTTCATGAAGTTACTTCGAAGATTCGCCACGTCATCATCGTCATCATCATCATCATCATTACGGTATTTGCTCTCACCTCTCGGCCCGTCGCCTTGAATTCCGGTTCACCTTGAGAGAAAAAAGTTTTTGGCATCGAGTAAGACGGAAAACAAACAATCTTCTTTTTTTTTTCTCCCAATTTCTAAATATTTTTTGTCTTCGCCTTCGTTTCCAGAACGATTCTCGGGAATTCCAGGCGAAAACGCGAGGGCGTCCTCTTCTTCTTCTTCTTTTTCGCTTCTTTCGTTTCACACAAATCAAACGAAACCGCCGCGTATAAAAGTTCGCTGTGCAAAGTTGGGAGGGAGAAGAGGGCACAAGCACACGCTCACACACATAAAACCGAGGCCCTCTTTCACTCGAAAAACCACCTCCAACCATAGAGACCTTTTTTTTGCCGATTTACCGTCTGTTTGCGATGCGTTCTGTGTCAGGTGTGCCGCCAGGAAGAAGACCCTTTTTGTGAGAAAAAAGAAGGAGGAGGAGGAGGAGGTGGCGCCTCTCCGTTGATTCCGAACTGTTCGACGCTTCTTCTGATTCTTCTGAGTTTTCAAAGATCCTAGCGATTTGACCGGGAGCCACGTGGCAACATCATCATCTATCTCTGATTCTTTCTTCTGAGACTACAACTTCTTCTCATTCCTCCGGAACCATTTCGTTCGACAGAAGCGTTTCAAGACCTTCATTTCCTTCCGATTCTGCCGATTCTTCGGCGACTCTTCTCGTTTATCCCTCGATTGTCGCCGCTTCTTTTCTTCTTTTTTTGTTATCATCCCTTCGCTTTTCGTCCCGCCAGCCGTCTCGTGCCATCCGTCGAATTCTCGCCGCTTCCCCCCGAAAGTGTAAAATGGGCTCCCGGTTGGCTGGAGGAGACGAGAGAGTGTGCGATGCGACGAGACGCCGACTCGGCAGAGGGACCCCGGGTGCCCGCGGCGCGGCTTCCCTCGGCTGCTCGCTCGAAACGAAGAAGAAGAAGAAGACTCTAAACATACGAAACACACCGGCCCCCAGCCAACACCACCACTCCAGGTTCTCCTAATATGAGTTACCTCTCCCCGCTGCCGCACTATTCGAGTCCAAGGTACACTTTCTCTCCCTCCGAGCTCGCTCCCACATCTGTAATTCATCTTCCTCTCCACGCCTTTCTCTTTGTTCTGTTAGGTGTTGTTCCCTTCGTTTATGTGATGTCGACCATGTGATCCTCTTTCTTTTCAGCTTGGGTCGTGCTCGCACCTACACCAGCTTCCCGTTGACTCACTCGTTCGACGATTCTGACCTATGGGACCCCCGCCTCCGCCTCCACCACCCCCTCTACTCGCATCCGTAAGTTTCCGATCCTTCTGATCTTTGTCCATCTGCTTCCCTCACAGGGAGCGCCACTACCATCTCGCAAATGGAAGACAGAGGATGCACCACGACGTCTCAACAATCCCCCACCTGCGCCGCCCAAGCCGTCCCGTCCCACAGTGGACGCTGCGGCACTACAGCACGCAGCCGCTCGTCTGCGCAAGACCGGCTACAACGAACCGGTTCGAGGTGACGTCGAGGATCTATCCGATGGACGAGTGGACCGACCGGATCAACGAGCTTCTGACGGAGATCGGACGTACCGCGCGCAGCTCCAACAACTGGACGGCGAGAGCGCCGGAGCAGCGATTCCTCCTGCGTCCGCTCATCCCGCACAACCTCGTCCGTTCGGCGACGTTCGTCGAGACCCCAATGCGCTAAGCCAGTTCCACCAATCCCGAGAGGCTCTTCTCTCCTCTTCTTCTCCTTCCAACTATAGCCCTATTAATAAGTTTTCCTCATCCACGCTAACTCGATACGCCAACAAATCCCCGTCTCCGCCGTCAGTTCCCGATGATGGCACCTATGTTTCTCCGTATTCATCCAAATATTCTTATCCTACAAACTTCCGAAGCTACCACAAAGACGACGACTACTTCACGAACACAGCGACGACGACCACAAACAACACCTTCAACGACAACAACAACTCGAAGAAGTACGGCAATCACGAGACGGTTCTCCAGTGGTCCGAACCGTACGATCCCAGGTCGGATGGATACGTTTTTGTCGTCCAACATAATCTTTCCAGCAAGTTCCGCCGCTCTCAGTCCCCGATCCGCAATGCTCGCGAGCTGATCCACGAGTACTCGACGACCAACTACGTCACCGAAATCCAGCAAGCACCGCCACCGCCACCGCCGGACGTCGTCTACCAGCAAAAGACGCAGGCGCGCAACTTTCTCCAAAACTCCCTGGCCCGACAACTCCGCGACGAGGGGCTCACCGAGACGCAAAGAGCCGCGAATCGCAATCAGACAAGTGCTCTGAGCTCTTCATCGACGATTCCCATCGATGTGTCTCGAATTGTCAAGGTTTGTGTGTGTTTGGTTCGATGAATGTGCATTGTTTGTGAAGAAGGCTCTTCAATCAAATCGCGATGAAGAGTCTTTTGAATTCGTGGGGGAAGTGGTGATGGAGAGGGGGACGGAGACGTGAACGGAAGCGGGCGAGTTGATTGATGGGAGCTCTTGTGGCTCCCTCTCCGAGATGAGGATCAACGATTACCTTCCGAATCTCGAAGACCCAGTCATCAGAAGAGGGGACCCTTCGGATCTCAATTTTCCGCCTCAATACCTCTCTTCTTCTTCTTCTCTCTTCCTCGTTTTTCCTCGTTTTTCCTCTCCTTTTCCAATTGCCAATGTCCGTCGTGCTCCAATTTCCACATGCTTCCCCCCTTCCTCTAAAATTGAAATGCATACACTCACTCAAACGCACTCGCTTCTTCTCGTTTCGTTTCCCAATTTTTCGTGCATTGCATTCTGCGACACGTCTTCCGGACGAGGAGGAGGGCAACGACTCCTGGACGACAACGTCGTCCACAAACAATCGATTGTTGTCCCCCTCCACTCACTCACGGGGGCGAGCTCCAACTCTTGTGCTCCAGAGGGGAGGGAGCCTCTTTTTTCTTTCCTTCTTGCTCCGGCTTGTTCGGCAGGCTTCTCTTGTTATTTCGCGCCCCCACAAGGCCATAATTATGCAAAGATGCGCTCTTGTGCTCCGGCGAGCAAGAATAAGAAGAAGAAGGAGCACGTCCCGTTGTTGTTTTGTTTTCTTGAAACATTTCGAAAGTTTCGAAAGAGAAAGAGAGGAGAGAGAAAAGAGTTACAGTAACCATGACTGGCCCCCCTTCCAGCGACGGTGCCGTTGTTCCCTGAACAATGCTTCTTCTCCTCCTGCTGCTGCCTCGTTCCATTCGATTCCTATATGTTTTTGTTTCTTTTCGTTCCCCCTTTTCTTTTTTCGCTTCTTTTTCTTCCGCTCGCATCTCCGCCGCTCGATTTCGTTTTATCGGCCCCCGTCGTTTCTTCGCCTTTTCTCCCTCTCGTTTCGTTTCTTTTCTTCCTCGATTCCACGTCTCCAAACATCAAAACATTTCGGCGGAAACGAGAAAAAAAGAGAGAAAGAGAAACGGGAGAGAGAGAGAGAGAGAAAGAGCACAAACAGGTTATTGTTTCGATGAAATTAATCATGTTGTGAGGGAGCCGAGAGACGGCAAAAAACATGCTCTCCGAGAGCCTTCCCTGGGGGGAAAGATGCTCACGGAGCTCGCGGAGCCCACGAGAAACTGATACTAATTTGGTGGTGGTGGCGGTGGTGGCGGCCGCGGGCTCCGAGCTCAACGTCAAAACTCGCCTTCCCTGCCCTTCTTCTTCTTCTTCTTTTTCTTTTTTCTATTTTGGGTGGAGCCCATGGGGGGAAGAAAAGAAGGAAAGAAGAAGAACCTTCTTGCTCAGTGAGCACCAAAAGTTTAGTTTAGTAGTTGAATTTAGGTTTAGAAGGCGCTTCCCAAAAAGAAGAAGAAGAAGATTGAAGGAGGAGGAGGAGGGTCGCGTGGGGGGAAAGATGGCGCTCCGTGATTGGGTTTCCCTTTTCGGGGGCACGAGACGCATCGAACAATTTCGACGATTTCAGGACGCCTACAATGGAGACGAGGTGGATCATCTGGTGCATCAGATGAGAACGAAACTTCATCAGGAATCGTCGCCGAGCATCGTCCAGTACCCGCGCCGTCAGGACGACGACTTCCGATCGTCGAATTACACGCAGCAACAGAAGCACACAACGACTTCCTCGACGACTTCGACCCGCAAAATCATGAATATCAGTGAGTTTGTGAGCACTTCCTGTCGGCTCGTTACATATTCATTGTGTCTGTCTTCTGACACACACACACTTGGGGATGATATTGCTCTTTGTGCACTTCAGTGCCCCCCCACATATCTCTTGTTTTGACTCTTTCTCTCTCCCGGATCTTCGTGACGTCGATGGTCCCGCGGGAAGCGAGAATGACACGTGGGCAGTGCCTTTTGACACACAACAAAAACGAGTAATGAAAAATGACGTGTGTTTCGGATCCTCCCCGATGGACTTCGTCTCGTCTGGAAGAGTTGAAAATATTTATGCGTGGGCCGTGCGGCCTTCACACAATCACAAGCGTTTTGTGGGCTCGCGGGCTCATCAGTGACAAGTTGAGGTCTCCCGGGAGGATTGTTCCGCTTCTTCTGACGATGTGCGAATTATGGCTCCCCCCTCCAACCGCTCGCGGGTGTTCTTCCTCTTTTGAGAGGATACGGTAGTTGCCGGAAACTGGGATTCTGAGACTAGATCCATGATCAGCAACGGTCCTGCAGGTGGCCAAACATGACGTGGACCGGGCGACTACTACAACTCCGTCTCACTCTCTCTCGCTCCTTTTCCTCAGTTTGCCAACAACTCTCAACCCCGACTCCCAACCTATCGGAAGACAAATAGTGTTGAACCGAAAATAAATGACACCCAAGAGCACACCGAAGTGATCAGGAAGAGCCGCGTCGGCGAGAGGAGCAGAGCCCTCAAACATGCACAGAGCAAAAAGATAGAGAGAGAGAGGGAGGGAGGGAGGGAGCAACAGTTGGTGCCGCTCCTCAACTACGGTTCTCTCTTGTCTTTCTTCCTTCTCGCTCGCGTCCTCCTACTCGTTTCTGCTCCCCCACCCTCAGATTCTGTGCCATCCTTGCTGCTGCTGCTGCCGCGGCTGCTGCTGCTGCCTTGTCCATACATCCTCTATCAGCATCGGCTCCTCCTCGAGCTCTCCCTTCGCCTTCCCGCTTCGTCTTCTACTCCTGGTGGGCGGCGTCTTCTGCCGTTTTTGGGCCACGCCCCCACGTTGTCCTTCCCATTCTCTCCTAGTCTTCCGATTTCTCCCCCCTTTCCTTCTTTCACGCTCTACAGCTCCAACTCTTCTTCTTCTTCCTCTCCCAAAACTCTTTCACCCCCCGAAATGGCGGATCAAGAAGGTTTGTGGTGGGTGGGGCGGCTCATTGAGCATGAGCAAACGCTAAATAGAGTTTTTGTATTTACAACACAACTAAGCCAAAGTTTACACCCGAATTGCGGGTCTTTGCCGGCCGTTTTCCACGGTGGCCGCCAATAAACATTTCGGCCCCCCTTCCCTTCGTTGTGTCATACGAAACATTCGTCACTGTTTCTTTTCCCAATGTGTGGGGGGAAAGGACTACAATAGCCGGTGTGACTCATCTAGTTTCTCCTGAAAAGAAAAACACGAAGAGCATCGAGACGAAACGGCGATACCTCCGAGCGAAGAAAAGAGAACACAAAAAACAGACAATAAAAGCCACAAAATGGGTGTTCAGTGAGGGGAAGAAAAACAAACGAAATTGCAGATATCTGTGTGGGATGCGGCAAGGAGATCACTGCCGACCAGCCGGGATGCAACGCGATGAATCAGATCTTCCACGTGGATTGCTTCAAGTGCGGCCAGTGCTCGAAGACGCTCGCCGGCGCCTCGTTCTACAACATCGACGATAAGCCGACGTGCGAGGGTTGCTATCAGGTGCGGACTTTGACGTCTTCTACACTTTCTCTTCTTCTTCTTCTTCTTCTTCTTCCGAGAACTACTCAATCTTGGTCTCCTCCTGCATTTTTGACTTTCGTCTCTCGACGACGAAGAATAGTGGCTCCCCCGAGAGCGCCCTTCCCCGAGATTCGCCCTTTTTTCCAGAACTCGCTCGAAAAGTGTACCGCGTGCCAGCGACCGATCAGCGACAAGCTTCTGCGCGCGTGCGGCGGCGTCTACCACGTGAACTGTTTCGTGTGCCACTCGTGCAAGAAGTCGCTCGACGGCATTCCGTTCACTCTCGACAAGGACAACAACGTGCACTGTGTGCCGTGCTTCCACGAGTGAGCCCCCACCATCTTGAGAAGGGCGGAGACTGGGATCGGAAGAGTTTTCAGCAAGTTCGCTCCTCGCTGCGCCGTCTGCAGCAAGCCGATCGTTCCGCAGGACGGCGAGAAGGAGTCGGTGCGTGTCGTCGCGATGGACAAGTCGTTCCACGTGGAGTGCTACCGCTGCGAGGACTGCGGAATGCAGTTGTCTTCCAAGGTAATTTCGTTTACGACCCGAGAGGAACCAGTCGCACCGCCGGCCAATTTTCCTCTTCTTCTGAAATTGAACGACGCCTCCTCTCATCGCCCGCATCAAAGTTCTCGTTTTGCAGCTCGAAGGCCAAGGATGCTACCCCATCGAGCAGCACCTTCTGTGCAAGACGTGCAACGGAAACCGTCTGCGTGCTCCGGCGACCGTCTCGTGAGCTCCGCTGCTCTTTGCCCGTCCCCCCTACTGCCATCCCTTCCCCCCCACGCCTTCTCCCTCGTCGGTGCGCCCATTCCATCCCTCCCCTCCGCTTCTTCTTCTTCTTCGTCCCAATGTAGTCGTTCTGAAAGTGCGTAGATCCCCATATTTCTTCTCTGTAAATTTTTCCGATTTCCCCTTAAGAACTTCCAATTTTCTCTCTCCTTTCTTACCTTACCTGCTTGTATTTTTTCGTGGATTGACTGATTTACATTAAATTTCTATGATTTTTCAAATAAATCGAAGAGCCTCTCATTATTTCTTCTTTCTTTTTCGAGTCAAGTTCAGAAATGCGTTTGCTGCTTTTCATCCTCTTGTTGCCAATTGTTACTGATTGTTGGGTATGGAAGAAAGTGCGCTCCACCGCACTCTCCCGCAATTTTCAGAAAGAATGCGGTTGGACTAAGTGCAAGTTCCTGTTGAATGCTGGATGCGCTCCACCGGAAGACTTCGAGACGAACATGGGACGGATCAAACTGTGCAAGGGCTTCTTCTGGTACCGAGTGCTCTGCTGCTCGGAGCGGAGTGAGCTGGCTCCGTGGGAGCACAGAGACCCAAGCCAATTCGAATTCCCCGCCAACTTCGCACGTCTTCAGCAGCGCGACGAATGAATTTTATTTGTTGTTCTTCTTCCTTTTTTCCGTTCAGTTTCGACTGTCATCAGTTGAGTGTAGTTTGAATCGTGTCCACTATCTTCAGGTGCTCCCAGTTCACTTGCACCTCTTTCAGCTTCTCTTCAAAGCATCGGCCGCCTGCAAAAACGTTTTTCAGTTTGTACATACTTTCCAAATTAGTGATAAAAACTAGAGAGAGGAGAGAGAGTGTGGGGAGAGAGGAGACGCAGACAGGCACGTAGTCGATATCAGCATTCGGCTCGGGTTATCAGTGACGGTTCAAAAGTGAAAAGTGGGGCGAGAGAGGCGGGTATCCGACGCGAAGCGAGCGAGAAGCACAAAATATTCGGGGCGGAGATAACGGTCTATTTGAGTCTTTGTGATTTCTTTCGACCTCCTCACTCGAGACTCGATTTCGTGACTCTCGTAATCTGAAACTGTTTCAGATTCCGATCTTCCGACGTCTTCTCAATTCCACTCATGATTTTTGGCAAGAAGAGTTCGATAGGCAGCGCTTTTCAAGACGTTCAGTGTGAGTGAATCTAGTCTGATGCTTCAAAACACGTGCCAGTGACATCATCCGTCCTCACTCACTCTTAAAACAGATTATGAGAAAGAGCACTAGTCACTTTCCCATGAACTTCCTGTCTGTTCCAGGTGTCGAGAAGCAGGAGAAGAAGGGCCGTTCGATCTTGCGACAGCTCTCGCAGCTCTCGCGCCGCTCCATAGACAGTCTCTCCTCGTCGCTCTCCTCGCCACGCACTCCTTCGCCGCGAGCCACCTTCTCCGATTGCCCCAATCCGTGAGTTGTCCCCATTCCGGCTCCCGATCCGACAGTTCCATCTTCCAGATGCGAACTCGTTCTGCTCTCTGCTCTTCAAGGACACATCCTCTCCGGAGACGACATGCGCAACTGTGCTTCTGAAATTCAAGCCCTTCCCGTTGTCGACAAACAAAGACTCGTCAACTTTTTCAAGTCGGAAGCGTTCGGTATTCTGGAGAACAACGCCTTCAAGGCGTTCAACTGCTCCAGCCTCTCCACCGACCTCCTTCTGCTGCCCGACGGCCCCGAGAATCTGGAGCAGCTGTGGCTGAAACTCAGCACTCTGGTCATCCCGTCGCTGCAATCAATGTGCTTCCCGCTGACTGAAATCGACGCGTCATTCGACGTCCAAACACTCATATTGACGGCCTTCCGCGACCGAGTTCTCGCAAAGGTAATAAAAAGGGTTAACTGTCTCTCGCTTCTATTTATTCCCGGCGTGCGATCACCTGTTTGCCCGAAAGTGTCGATTTCAGCTGTTGCAAGACGTCGACAAAGAAATCGCGGCACTCAAATCGATTCTGCTGACGATCCTCGTCGAGACGGAAGAGATTCCGACGACGTTGAAGCAGAAGATCGACGTGTGTCTCGGGAAGAATCCGAGCGCTTCCGTGAGTGGGACACACCTCCGCAATCCCCAATCAAACCGTTTTGCAGACGAAGAGCCGCTTCGTGAAGAAGACTCGCTCCAAAACGGACTCTTGTCTCTCGAGCAAACGGAAATCAGTGTCTTGGATGGACGATATGCAGGACAGCTCGTCCCGCAAGTCTTCCACCTTCTGCGCATAACTTTTCCCTTTCCTTCTCCCATCGATCGCATAATTACATTGTTTGTTGGGTCATCTTGTCATCGACTTGTAAATAATAAAGTGTATATTTAATCTCATTGCGTTTCCTCTGTTCAGTGATAAGAATCTTTTTTCCGAGACAGACAGAGCCTATTAGGAGAAGTTGAGTGCTCTTTGACAAAATGACCTCAAAGAACTCTGATTCTCTCTCTTCCCGGCTTTCCAGAATCCGATCACTCGAATCAAACCAGTTCGTCATTCTCAACACTTTCATGCAAATTCATGTTTCGTTGCTCTCCTTTCTCTTCTGATTCCCTCTGATTCTATATTTAATCGCTTTGTCTCCAGGAATCAGAAGACTCGCTTCACTCAATGACCTACAAATCCAGCTCAAGAATCTCACGTCCCGAAAACAATGAGCCGAATCTCCTCCCACACGCTTCTACTGCTGCTTCTGCTGCTGCCAGATGACATCACAATCCCCTCCTGCCGAAGCTCCGCCCCCTCCAGCTTCCTCCCCCAGTGGGCGTGGCCTAGGTCTTACGAAGCCCACCCGAACACAGCTCTCACTTCACTTTTTGGTGTCATTTGGGTGCACGCAGGTCCTCGTTCGACATGTCCTCCGCTCCGATTCTGTGCCTTCTTCTCATCGTCGCCGTCGCTCTGATGAGCACTTCGGAAGCTCTGGTAAGTGAGACCATTCCGATTCGTCGCGAGAAACACGGTCACTGTGATTGTGAGCCTTCAATACTAGAAGACGTGTGGCAGGAACGGAAGGCGTTAGATACAATCAAATTAGAGCTGGCATGGAGAAAATCGAATCCAACCACCCCCAAAATTGGGAAATCCTCCTCCTCCTTCTAAATTCTGTTCCCGTTTGTTTTCGAAACTCTCCGGAAGAAAACACAGTCATTACACGTCATTCCGAAATGTGACAATGCAGTGGAGAAAGGCATTGTTATGATCTGAAAACGCGCGTAGTCTGGGGAGCCATCAAGAGGCGTTAGGCGGAAACGGCCGAGAAACCACCACAACTACTACCACGGGGAACGGGAAAGGGAGGATTAGTGGAGACGGGAACGGAACGTCACTTCCAATTAGATTGGTGCTCCAGACGGAAGAGGGGAGGGGTTGTATTAGAGGTGATCTGACTACAATTAGCAGCGGGTCAAACATCGGCGTGAGTCAGAGATTGACGCCTTCTTGTTTTGCAGCCGATCGACGAGGACCGCCCGATCTTCATGGCTCGTCGCGAGGCGTCGGCGTTCGGAGACATCATCGGAGAGCTGAAAGGAAAGGGACTCGGCGGACGCATGAGGTATCGTTTCCGGTCCGACTCAGTGGGGCGTGCAGAAGAAGTTTGAGGAATCAAATTCCCATTCCGAGCCAGTCTTCTGTTATTTTGACCTACTGGGGAGGGAGTTTGAAAGCGTGGACAGTCGTTCTCATGCATTTTTGACACTCTTTTTATGTATTCTTTTATGGCACCTATTCTTCCGCTTCTTCCTCCTCCTCCCCTTCTTCTCGGAACACAAAACAAGTGTGAAGACCTCCCGCAACAAAACAATTGGTTTCAGATTCGGAAAACGTTCCTCGATGCCGTCCGAGATGAGTTTGTCCGAGCTGCGAGCCATCTACGGCGGAGGACCGGTCGAAATGATCGCCATCTGAACGCGCGCTCCTTCCGATGCTGCTGCTCACCGAATCCGTCTGTGATCCGACTTCCTAAACGCCCCTCTCAGCTCTCGAATAAAAGCCAAAACCCGCCTCTTCTCAGTTCCGACGCGCTCTCGTCCTCCTCAGTTCTCTCGTCGTCCTCAGTGTACAACACCATCCATAACCGCCCAGTTTCGTTCCGGAATAAAGATTTGTCCGTGTTTGAAATGTGAAATGAAATGAAATGAAAGGGGTGGATGCGAGAAACAGAAGCTGGCTAATCTCGTTCGGCTGCATGCACATCTCGTCCGAAATATTCCTGCCGACCGACCGGAAATGGATTTCGGAGGGGGGAACGAAACGAAACGAAATGAGAGGGCCGAGGCCGAACAATGCCATTTTCCCCCCTCTTCGCACCGAATAAACACATCTGGATGTACAGAGATAAATTTCCAGAAGGCGCCGCTCGTCAGGAATGCATCGAACCTACTGACTCGCCAACTCGCTCAACTAGTGTTCCCCACTACTACCGTAACCTCGAGCCGACTCGCACAGGGGGCTAGAAAACTGAATTCGAGGAAGGCCGCACTTTCGAATCGACGGTAATTCTCTTCCCTCTCTTCAGAGTGACGTCTTCTCTTGTTTCGGATAACAAATGCGGGATTCTCGTCCTTTCTGCTAAAATTCTGTTTATCGTTCTCGAAATCAGCCGCTCCTCCGCAATGAAATGGCCAAATTCTGAAAACAAGCTCGTATCGAGGAGGCTCCATCACTCGAAAATAATCGAAAATTCCAGTGGCCCCCCGAAATGGACCGCCCCTCTTACTCAAATGAGCGGAGCACGTACACCGGAACTGGGATTGAAGTATTCCGGAAATGGCGGACGTCATGTGGAAACTGGTTCTCGACCTACCGCACTTCGAAACGCGGAAGGGCTCGCCGGCACGTAGGAGGGTACCGTAATCCCATTCGGGACCCTTTTGTTTTCTCGTTTCGCTGGAATCACCTGACCGTCTCCTTCTCTCTTTCTATTTCCTGTCCTAGCTGCCAACGGAAATTGAGAATCGCCCCCGAGTGTGATCGGTTACTTGCTGCCGTCATACCAACCGGAATATCATCATTGCGTGGGGGATTCGGGAAAGGGAAGGATCAGGAGAGTTTGCTGAATCGTCAACAGAGTCCACGGGATTGTTCCGCAAGCCGCTTACTCCGGAAATATTCGGAAGGCGTCATCACGGCGCGCAGTCGTCAGAACATAATGCTCGATTGAAGTGGCAGCAGCATATGTTGTTGTTGTATCTATTGCATCATGTGGCACTCTTCCGATAAAACTGACTCTTATCAGTCGTTGTTTCGCGAATCCGGAGATGGTTTACGACCTCAAACTGAACCTGTTGCGCACGGAAAATGCAATCAGGAAGCAAACTGTTTGTGAAATGTTTCGACGTGGAGTGCGGAGTCAGCGAGTGGTTTGAAGTTGTGACTCGGCGGCAAGGAGCATTCGAAACTTGCTGGAAGTGTACTTTCAGAGAAGGAAGAGTTGGAGCAACGGAAAGAGCAGCTTCCCGCGGGGACCATGTACGTCATAGGGTCACAGTCTTAGTCTTATCAGAGACTGTGTGATTGAATGCTTCACGAAAGTACACAGGAATACAATGAACATTCTGAGCACGTGACTCCGCTTATTTCACTCATTCCGCCGGGCGGTCTTTGTTGTTTCGCAAGTGGAGAAATGAGAAGAAATGGAAGAAAAAGGGGGGTTCAAGACATCGGCAACTCTTCGGAAACTGTCGGAGAGACCAGAAAACGAAACGGACACGGACATTTCGAAACCTCTTTCCATTATCATCTTTTCGCCTGTTCCCATGACTGCTCCGCTTCCTTGTGCCACCTAATCCCATTCCAAACAAGCACTACAAATGAATCACAGACCTCCGGATAGCAATCATTTTTTTATCATTCTCCGGTCAGAAGTTGTACACTTTATTATTTACAAGTCGATGACAAGATGACCCAACAAACAATGTAATTATGCGATCGATGGGAGAAGGGAAGGGAAAAGTTACGCGCAGAAGGTGGAAGACTTGCGGGACGAGCTGTCCTGCATATCGTCCATCCAAGACACTGATTTCCGTTTGCTCGAGAGACAAGAGTCCGTTTTGGAGCGAGTCTTCTTCACGAAGCGGCTCTTCGTCTGCAAAACAGTTTGATTGGGGGAGTGCGGAGGTGTGTCCACTCACGGAAGCGCTCGGATTCTTCCCGAGACACACGTCGATCTTCTGCTTCAACGTCGTCGGAATCTCTTCCGTCTCGACGAGGATCGTCAGCAGAATCGATTTGAGTGCCGCGATTTCTTTGTCGACGTCTTGCAACAGCTGAAATCGACACTTTCGGGCAAACAGGTGATCGCACGCCGGGAATAAATAGAAGCGAGAGACAGTCAACCCGTTTTATTACCTTTGCGAGAACTCGGTCGCGGAAGGCCGTCAATATGAGTGTTTGGACGTCGAATGACGCGTCGATTTCAGTCAGCGGGAAGCACATTGATTGCAGCGACGGGATGACCAGAGTGCTGAGTTTCAGCCACAGCTGCTCCAGATTCTCGGGGCCGTCGGGCAGCAGAAGGAGGTCGGTGGAGAGGCTGGAGCAGTTGAACGCCTTGAAGGCGTTGTTCTCCAGAATGCCGTACGCTTCTGACTTGAAAAAGTTGACGAGTCTTTGTTTGTCGAGAGCGGGAAGGGCTTGAATTTCAGAAGCACAGTTGCGCATGTCGTCTCCGGAGAGGATGTGTCCTTGAAGAGCAGAGAGCAGAACGAGTTCGCATCTGGAAGATGGAAGGGTCGGATCGGGAGCCGGAATGGGGACAACTCACGGATTGGGGCAGTCGGAGAAGGTGGCTCGCGGCGAAGGAGTGCGTGGCGAGGAGAGCGACGAGGAGAGACTGTCTATGGAGCGGCGCGAGAGCTGCGAGAGCTGTCGCAGGATCGAACGGCCCTTCTTCTCCTGCTTCTCGACACCTGGAACAGACAGGAAGTTCATGGGAAAGTGGCGAGTGCTCTTTTTCATAATCTGTTTTAAGAGTGAGTGAGGACGGATGATGTCACTGGCACGTGTTTTGAAGCATCAGACTAGATTCACTCACACTGAACGTCTTGAAAAGCGCTGCCTATCGAACTCTTCTTGCCAAAAATCATGAGTGGAATTCAGAAGACGTCGGAAGATCGGAATCTGAAACAGTTTCAGATTGCGAGAGTCACGAAATCGAGTGTCGAGTGAGGAGGTCGAAAGAAATCACAAAGACTCAAATAGACCGTTATCTCCGCCCCGAATATTTTGTGCTTCTCGCTCGCTTCGCGTCGGATACCCGCCTCTCTCGCCCCACTTTTCACTTTTGAACCGTCACTGATAACCCGAGCCGAATGCTGATATCGACTACGTGCCTGTCTGCGTCTCCTCTCTCCCCACACTCTCTCCTCTTTCTAGTTTTTATCAGAAAATCTGTGGAAGACGTTTTTGCAGGCGGTATTTAGACGGAAATGAGAAGATGCAGACGAGACCAAAGAAGCAACTGGAAGTTACATCCGAAATAACAGTATCGACCGTTAAAAACAGTTCTCAAAACAAAAAACATTAATATTTCGTGTCAAGATTTGAGTTTTGAAGTAATAAAAAGTGTGCAACCTCCATTTCGTCCCCGTGCATTTCCTGTGGTCAGTGATAACGACAGTTCGCAGAGAATGTCCGAGACAGAAACTAAGGGGAAGGAGGGAAGTTTTGAAAATGATTGCTATCCGGAGGTCTGTGATTCATTTGTAGTGCTTGTTTGGAATGGGATTAGGTGGCACAAGGAAGCGGAGCAGTCATGGGAACAGGCGAAAAGATGATAATGGAAAGAGGTTTCGAAATGTCCGTGTCCGTTTCGTTTTCTGGTCTCTCCGACAGTTTCCGAAGAGTTGCCGATGTCTTGAACCCCCCTTTTTCTTCCATTTCTTCTCATTTCTCCACTTGCGAAACAACAAAGACCGCCCGGCGGAATGAGTGAAATAAGCGGAGTCACGTGCTCAGAATGTTCATTGTATTCCTGTGTACTTTCGTGAAGCATTCAATCACACAGTCTCTGATAAGACTAAGACTGTGACCCTGTGACGTACATGGTCCCCGCGGGAAGCTGCTCTTTCCGTTGCTCCAACTCTTCCTTCTCTGAAAGTACACTTCCAGCAAGTTTCGAATGCTCCTTGCCGCCGAGTAACAACTTCAAACCACTCGCTGACTCCGCACTCCACGTCGAAACATTTCACAAACAGTTTGTTTCCTGATTGCATTTTCCGTGCGCAACAGGTTCAGTTTGAGGTCGTAAACCATCTCCGGATTCGTAAAATGAAGTCAATTAAGCTGATAAGCAGAGGGGAAAGAAGAAAAGTCAGAAACAGTTTTATCAATTCGAGTGTCAAAAGAAAGGGAAAGGTCTCGTGATGAAGCGAAAGGCTAGATCAAAAGTTTAAATTATAATTGATGACTTTCATTGGGGACGAGCAGAGAAGAACAATGATTTGGTACATTACACGATTCGCGAAGCTCGGAGTCCGCAGGGCCGCCTCGCATGGCTCTCAAATTTTTTCTCTGAATAATTTTCTTTGAAAATTAATGAAAAAAGGTTTTTTCTTTAAATAATTTTCTTTAAACATTAATGATTTAAAAAAAAAAGGTTTTTTCTTTAAATAATTTTCTTTAAAAAATAATGATTTTTTCAAAAAAAATTTTTTTTTTCTTTAAATAATTTTCTTTGAAAATTAATGATTTTTTCAAAAAAAAGGTTTTTTCTTTAAATAATTTTCTTTAAAAATTAATGATTTTTTCAAAAAAAAGGTTTTTTCTTTAAATAATTTTCTTTAAAAATTAATGATTTTTTCAAAAAAAAAGGTTTTTTCTTTAAATAATTTTCTTTAAAAATTAATGATTTTTTCAAAAAAAAAAAAGTCTTCTTTTTCGCTCTTTCTTTTTCGGAAAAGCATTTCGGAATGGAATTTGGTTCTTTTTTCATTTCGGAATGGAATTTGGTTCTTTTTTCGGAATGGAATTTGGTTCTTTTTTTGGAATTTTTTCTTTTTTTTTTGGAATTTGGTTCTTTTTTTGAAATTTTTTCTTTTTTTTTTTGGAATTTGGTTCTTTTTTTGAAATTTTTTCTTTTTTTTGGAATTTAGCTCTCTCTTTTTCGGAATTTAGCTCTTTTTTTTTTTGGAATTTGGTTCTTTTTTTTTTGGAATTTTTTCTTTTTTTTTTCGGAATTTGGTTCTTTTTTTGGAATTTTTTCTTTTTTTTTTTGGAATTTGGTTCTTTTTTTTTTGGAATTTAGCTCTTTCTTTTTCGGAATTTAGCTCTTTCTTTTTCGGAATTTGGTTCTTTTTTTTAGGAATTTTTTCTTTTTTTTTTCGGAATTTGGTTCTTTTTTTGGAATTTTTTCTTTTTTTTTTTGGAATTTGGTTCTTTTTTTGAAATTTTTTCTTTTTTTTTTTGGAATTTGGTTCTTTTTTTGAAATTTTTTCTTTTTTTTTTTGGAATTTGGTTCTTTTTTTGAAATTTTTTCTTTTTTTTGGAATTTAGCTCTCTCTTTTTCGGAATTTAGCTCTTTTTTTTTTTGGAATTTGGTTCTTTTTTTTTTTGGAATTTAGCTCTTTCTTTTTCGGAATTTAGCTCTTTCTTTTTCGGAATTTGGTTCTTTTTTTTAGGAATTTTTTCTTTTTTTTTTCGGAATTTGGTTCTTTTTTTTTGGAATTTGGTTCTTTTTTTTTGGTTCCTCCCCTGTCAGTCACGTCTTTCCTTCCTCTTTCCTCTTATTTAGTCACGTCTTTCCTTCCTCTTTCCTCTTTTTTCCCAACACGCACTGTTTTCGACGTGCACCCATAGCTTAGTGGTAGAGCGCTCGACCGTCCGGCCGAGAGCCCCGGGATCGAAACCCGGTGGGTGCACACGCTGCAATGATTGGCACTCTGTGTCTTGAGCGGTACCGTTGCCTGCGATGATAGGGTTCCGGCCCTTGAGCGGTAGCCGTGAGGACGGAGAAAGGCTCCTGAGTGGCGGGCGATGATAGACGGTCCCTCGGACTGCCTTGAGCCAAGCGTCGACGGACGGTCCCCCTCGGGACTGTCCTGTCGCCGCGCCGTTCCCGCACGGTGAGAGCGGGGTCAGGGGCTAGTTCGGCGTTCCGCCCTCTTTCTTTCCCTCCGGGCGGTTCGCCGGGCTAGCACAGGAAGTGGGAGTTTTGCACTTTTACCATCCATTCGGGCTGAAACAACAACTTCGCAGCTTCATTGCGGGAATCGCCTCAATTTTCGAAGAAAATCAGAAATTTTCGACAACAGCAGTCGTTTTTTTTCACTGACGAAGGTCGGCTTTCCGCTTGAACTTGCTCTTTCGATGATTGTTTCGCATGTGCTGCACCAAATCGCCGGTCAATCTGAAGAAAGATTCTGTGTGCTTGTGTGACCGTGGCCTAGGAAAACGCACCGGAAAACTGCGCCACACACGGCACCCTGCGGTGGAGTTAGCAATGGAGCGCACTTGCAGAATTGGCGCCGGCGGCGGCGATTTTTAGTACTGAATTTCAGGTTTTTTCTGGTTTTCAAACGAATGAAGAGTATTTTCTCTCTGATTTTCGCTATAAGTTGCGAAAAATAAGCATAAAAGTCGATATGCGAAGAGAAAACAGCATTTTTCCCTTCCTCTGAAGAGTTAATACATGTATTAACTCTTCAGATATTCAAACCCTATCAGAGCCTTTCTTTTGCCACCTATTTCATTCCTTTCTATCTCAAAATTTTCCCCATTCAATTCTTCAGAAGATATAGCGAAATGCTATTCCTGGACGCCCTTCCTCTTTCTGCAAATTTAGAATTACTTCATTTTCAGTGCAAATTTTAAAACTTGTATTAACTCTTCAGAGGAAGGGAAAAATGCCGTTTTCTCTTCGCATATCGATTTTTATGCTCATTTTTCGCAACTTATAGCGAAAATCAGAGAGAAAATACTCTTCATTCGTTTGAAAACCAGAAAAAACCTGAAATTCAGTACTAAAAATCGCCGCCGCCGGCGCCAATTCTGCAAGTGCGCTCCATTGCTAACTCCACCGCAGGGTGCCGTGCCACACACGGCATTGGAGTTTAAACAAAGAAGTATTTAATATTGATTATTTTTTTCGTTTCTTTTTCCAAATTACATGTCGCTAACCCAGCGACTACAAATCGCACGAACGGTTAAAATAAAATTACAATTAACATTTTATTAATACATTAATTTATTCCATCTGTTGCTTCCATCTGTTGCTCGCTCCTGCTCCGTGGCGTTAAGCCTAGCTGTAAATCGACATCTAGAAAACAAACATTTCTCATTCAAAAAAATCCGATAATAATAACTAGTAAAAATTAAAGGAAAATTTAAACATCACCTTTCACTGAGACATTCGATGTATCCATGAGGAAAAAAAATGTCCAGATTGAAATAGGTAGAAAAAACGGAAGTAAACTGCACGAAATATTAAGAAGAACAGTAAAATAAATGATTTAAAGGGGGGGGGGTGCCAACTTGAAAAAAGTTAGCTTGAAAAGAAACTAGAGGGGTGGGAAAATGCAGCGCACAAGGAGCGACGCTTTAAAAATAAGTGCAAGTATTTTTAATTATCGATTTTAGGCCAAAATTAATATTCCTGTGGCCGTGGCCTAACTGCTGCTTTTCGCGAGAATTCTTCGCGCGGCCTCGGTGCATTTTCGAGATTTCTTCGCGAAAAGACGTGTCTGTAAGCGGAGCATCGAGCGGCCGAAAAATATCGCAAATCAATCGATATCGCGCATAGGTAGGGACCGCAGCATAATTTTCAAACCCGACTTTTTTGAAATTTTCTTTCGTTAACACATTAGTACCTCCCTAATCAAGACGTTCCCAAAAAATTTTCCCGAAAAGTCCGCTCATTCTCGAGTTACAGCTCTTTTTTTGCTCCATTTTTCCTCGATTTTCTCGTGGTTGAGGGGGGCGGGGCTTTGCGGCGCGCGACAATGCAAGGCTGCGGCGCGCTTTATTTTACTGCTGGAGAATCGCTGGAATTTCCTATTTTCGACCTTTTTTTGGGTTTCCCGGTCGAAAACTGGAATCTAAGGAAGAAAAAGTTGATAAATTGACCAAGAAAAAATAAATTCTGCTAAAATTATGAAATTTTTTAACAAAAGAACGTTTGTGGGCGAAATGAGCGCTTTCTAATTTGAGTTTTCCTCTGTAAATTACAGACTGTTATTAGTGAAATTTTAGCTGTACAAGCATTGAAATCTTTTCTGCGACAAAAAATAGTGTGCTAGTAGAATAGATGGCGAAAAATAAAAAAAGGACTGTGAAAGATCCGAACTGAGGATCACCCGAACGCGAGACGCGCACACTGCCACTGCGCCACGCGTCTGCTTCCGGGTAAAGCCCTATTTGTAAACCGTAAGCGTTTGATGCGGCCGCAGGAAATCTGCTGCGCGCTCCCAAGTTTTTCTTTCAATTTCGCATTTTTAATTTCGTAAAAGTAGGATTATCTCAAAACCGCATCGATAGATCTTCAAGTGGTCAACATGAAAAGTGTGGAGAATTCAATGGCGAACACGATGATGCTTTAAAAAGTGCCGTTCCTGACCTGCATCAGGTAGATAACTTGAAAAAACTGAAATTTTCAGCGAGACTGGTGTCTTCCGATGGAGTAAAAAGTACTTCAAAAGTGTCCATATGAGCTCAAATTTTGTATACGTGTTCCTAAAAGAAGTATTAACAGATTTTGCATATAAAAATTGGGGGTCATCGCTGAAAATTTTTCACAATTATTTCATGCACTTTGACGACCTGGTGTAAAAAACCGCACCGATAGATTTTCGTTTAGAAGGCAAAATCCATTTTCTAATACCATACTTTATCAAAATCAAAAATAAAAAGTTACGTTCATGACCTACAATGGACCCAAAACGCCCATTTTCTCTTGCCAATTCCAGTTTTTCGATATTCATGCGAAAAATAATTTTTTCTCGGACAAAAGCTCATCGCCATTGAATTCTCCGTACTCGATTACATATGATTTCATTTTTAGATTAGCAATTTTGCATTTTGGGGCCGCGCTATGGGCCCCCAAACGCGCAAAAATGAAACTTGAGAGAAAAAATGGAAGCTCCGCCCCCTCTCATTGCGGCCCCTACGCATAGGCGCGCAACGAAATTTGGGTTTCTAGGTCACGGCCACAGGAATATTAATTTTGGCCTAAAATCGATAATTAAAAATACTTTTACTTATTTTTAAAGCGTCGCTCCTTGTGCGCTGAATTTTCCCACCCCTCTAGTTTCTTTTCAAGCTAACTTTTTTCAAGTTGGCACCCCCCCCCCTTTAAAGAGAGGATTTTGGGCTCCCTCATCACAGAGACGTGGCAACATTAAGAGGTCACGCGTATGCACGTGAACTTTCATCTTTTGGTAGCAGCTCTCAGCTGAACTAGGAGGGCGCGTGCGCAGAGGTCACGAAAAAATAAAGGTGTACCAGGGGTAAAATTAGTGGCATCCTTTTTGTGTTGAATTTAGAAATTCGAGGTTCAAATGTTGCAAAGGGAGGCACCATCAAACGTTTTTTAACTGTAGATTCCGTTCGAGACCCAAAAAGGGGCGTGTCAACGGACTCCGAGCCTCGCGCGATCGTGTAATAGAACTGGTCTTTATGTCGAATCAGCTAACAATTGATTCATTTCTTAGATCACTCTAAGAATGGAATAGAGGATCATTCAGATCTCTCATGATATTGCATGTTCCTACTGATCCGTAGGTCACGCGACCTTTCAGAAAAGGTTTTTCGATGAGAAACGTGTCAATCTTTTGATTCACAATGATCAAAATCCCCGTGCTATTGGCACTCGCGAATCTGCAGTCCGTTCTCGGAATCGACTCGGTTCCAGTCTTCGAAGCTCTTCCGTTCCTCTCCTATTTCGACATCACACAATGCGCACTGATTCTCGTTCTCACCGTTTCCCTCTTGATCCTGAATGCGATTCACTTTCGGAGAAGTAAGCCATACAAGTTGGAATTGAGTCGGCCGACAGTCAGTTTTTTAAATATAACGAGATTGTTCTAGACACACGATCTTCCAGGAATACGAGATGTTCGTGCTGAAAGGCGAGACTTCGAGACAAGAGAATCCGAGTGAGCACGGAGCGGACACGCAGAGAAGGACGGAGCGGATGGAAGGATCGTCGCAAGTCGGACCGGAGTCGTCGATTCAGCCGAGCGGAGGCCAAGCTTCCGACGCGACGAGCTCGATGGCGCCGTCGGCAGTGTCGGGAACGGGAACGGGGACGATTGCGGACGGCACTGGTCCCGCATAAAATGAACTTTTTCTCCGTCTTCTCTCTCAGAGTTTCTCTTTATCTGCCGGCAAGTTCAGAGAGCCGCTGTCCACTTCGCTCTTCTCCGACGTCTTCTTCTTCCGCTTCTTTCTCTTCGTCTCCTTCTTCTTCGAACCGCCCTTGTCTATCACTTCCAGCACTTTTCTCTTCAATTTCGGAACTTTATTCTTGTCTTTGTAGTAGATGAACGCCTGAAATTATTGATTTTCGGGAGAATCGGCTCTTTTTGCTCCGCGACCTGTGGCTCAGTGAGCTGGAAACGACGTAGTCTCCGTGTCTTCAGAAAGCTGAATAGAGAAATGATAAAAGTTGCCGTTGAAAAGAGAAAGAAGACGATTGTTGAAGCAATCGAAAGAACTGCTAGTGTATTCTTTTCTGAAATTAAAGTTCCTGTTCTGAGCCGGACGATCAGTTTACCTGTCTCAAAAAACGCTTCTGTTGGTACTAGAATAAGAAGACCAATTGAAAATTTTGCTAAGAACTTCATGAACCATTGATCAATGCTTTAGTTTTTTGAAATAAAGTTTTTTATTCGACTTTTCACAAAGTTCAAACTCGAGTTCGAAGTTTGTCTTCACAAAGTTTGCAATTCGAACACGCGCGCTTTTCACTTTTTCAGGTCCGCAGTTGTCAAAACGCACGACATACTGCGTACTCGAAACTTGAATTGAAGCGGCTGCTTCGCACTTTTCTGTGTTTTATCGCACTTTGGCCATCAACCTGTTGCCGTCATTTTAGTTTAATGGCTGTCGAAAATCAATTCTCGTGACTTTCTCTGGCATAAAATATCGATCTGTTTGTTCAGTGCCCTCTCCAATAACTTCTTCTCTGCAGGTGATGACCGAAGACGAGGATCCCACGGTGAGCGAGTGCCGGAGGAACCAGACGGGTGAGCAGGAGGCGTTGAAGGCTACCTACGGAGATCGCGTCCAGTTCGTCACACCGGCTTGGAATGTTAGTTTCTCTTGAAATATTGAAGAGCACTCTGAAACTACACTTTTTCTTTTGCAGGTCTGGTCTCCTACAGACTGTCGAGTGGTTTTGAAGCCGCAGGATTCAGTGTTTCTGAAAAAAGACATATCAGCCGGTAAAAGAGATCTCAGTGCAATTCTAGTGGTAAAATGTTCGGAAGATTACCCGAATCGGTGAGATTTACTGGAAATGCGAGTCCCGAAGTCAAGTGCATTGCAGATCTCCACAGATAGATCTCATCGAGCCACGTGGTTTGTCGCAAGAAGATGTTCGAATCCTCCTTTCCAAGCTTCGAAAGGAGGCCGAAATGAACCAAGGCTTTCCTGTCATCGGAGTGCTCGTCGACGCCGCTGCCGACTTTCTAACTGATCTGAACCCCCGTCCGGCCGGCAGCTTTCACGATAACATGCTCGCAAACAATGCCAAGACAGAGGCCGAGAAAAATGTATGGGAATCTAACATATCAAATTTATTGATGTGCTGTGTACAGAGAGAAAAGGAGCGTCTCCCCAAAAGGGCGCTCGCTCGCTCTCTCTGAAGCACCAGAAAACAATACCATTTTATTTCTGTTTGCCGTTTCAGCGCAAACGGCTGGATACCGACGCCAAAGAGCTCGCTCTTCTAGAAGAAGAAATGAAGCAAAGAAACGCCATCGAGGTCGAGAAGGCTCTCGAGAATCCGAGTCGGCCGGAGTCGGAGACAAGGATCATTGGAGGACGTCGGATTGTGCTCCTCACCAACGCGCCAGTCGAAAGAAAAAAGCCCCACAACACATGCCATGAGTTTATGGGATTCTTTGAAGTGAGCTTTATTGAACACCGAGACGTAAAAGTCAGACGAGAAAACATGCAAATTTCATCATGTGTGAGAAGCGGAAGGCCTAAAAGCTAGTGCCCAGTTTCCCCGTACGGAAGCCTTTCATCGATTTCTCGACTTTCAGAACGATGAACTTCTGATCTCCGAGTGGACGTTCCGCTACAACACCAGCCGGTCTGCGAATGAGGCGAAAAAAAGGGATTTCAAGCCGTTTCTGGACAAACTCGATACCGTCGTCAACGAACTCAAGATTTTGTGTGAGATCAAAGGGTTGGACAATAATCTAACAGAATACGCGTTCGTCCATGTCGAAAAAGTCCACGTAGAAGCGAACTCGGTCCTCGTGCAGCTCTTCGTCGCGCAAAAAATCCACGCAAACGAGGAGAATCTGGAGACGGCGATGGAAATGGTCTCTCCTCGACTCGATCTCGTTCGCTTGCTCGTCGTTCAAGCACTCTGGGCTCTGAAGTCGCTTCATGACTCAACGCCTCCGCGTGCACACAAGCACCTCACGACTGGATGTGTCTGGCTCCGAAACAAGAACTCCAACGGCTTCCGGTTCTCGGATTTCGGATCTCTCGGACCGATTCTATCGCTTGTCGCCATGTTCGGAGAAGTTTGTGCAGGAAGGTATATTCCACACGAAGTCGAGAAAGAAAAGGAGACGGACCGAAGAAAGAAGGATCTTTTCAATCTGGGAACCATCCTGGACAGTCTTGTCATGGCGAAAAGGACATCGAACTACTCACGAGTGCCGACGCCAGTCAGCGGACAAAACTCTGGGACCAACTCGTTCACCAAGTTCATATCACGCTGTCAAGAGGCTAAACATTCGGACGAGCTGTTCAATGAACCGTTTCTGAAAGAAGAGGTGATGTCAGACAGTTGCGAGCTGTTTACCGCCTTCGGAGGATCAATGAGCAAGGAGGGGCGACTCATGAGCGAGAACACTGTAATCTGCCACCTGGGAAAAGGAGGATTCGGAGACGTGCTTCTTGTTCGGAATAACATGGATTCTTCTGACTACGCGATCAAACGAATTCCTCTCACTGCTGCCAGTGAGAAGTACAACAGGAAGATCGCAAAAGAAGCAAAATTCTTCGCCAAACTGAATCACAACAACGTCGTCCGCTACTACAACTCGTGGGAGGAGACACTTGTCCCGATTGTCGAGACCTCTTCGGACGATGATTCTTCACTCGGAGCGGTGCCCATTCCCGGAAAGGAGAAGGCGAAGAAGAAACGGGTGAAATCAGAAGATAAAGAGGAAGTGGGAAAAGGGGACTCACTCATGGCCGAGAAGCTGCAGAGAATCACGAGAGAAACACACAGCAAGGGAGCAGAGGCGAAGGAATGGTCGGCGAACTACTTTGGAAATCTGGAGAGTCAGAAGAGAATTCGGCAGAGCAAGAGAGGATGCACACCGAGTGGCGGGCTGAATCACTTGTCAGAATGCTCGTCGGAAGAGGATGAAGAGGAGGACACCGAGTGGTTCGTGGACTACGACGACGACGAGGAAGAGGAAGACGAGCAAGCAGACGAAGAAAGCTCTTCGGGTTCGGATGAAGAAGTGAACATCCAGACGAAGAGATCCACTGCAACAGAAAGTGTTTTCGGCGACGAGGACGTTGTTTTCCTGGATTCTTCGAAGAACGTATCGGCAAGACAAGAAGCAGAACAGCTGATGGCTCTGGAGGAGAGAAGCAGAAGCAAAAGGTTGGAGCCAATCGTTCGAGATCGGCGAATCCTTTGCATCCAGATGGAGTACTGCGACGGTGGAACTCTTCGAACCTTTATCGACGAAAACAAGTGCTTCAACAATCCAGAAGAAGTATGGAGGATATTCGCAGAGATTTTATGCGGGCTCAGGTACATGCACGAAATGTCGATGATTCACAGAGATATCAAACCGCTGAATATCTTTCTTTCTTCGAAAAGTGGTGTCAAGATTGGAGACTTCGGACTTGCAACCCTAGAGGCTTTGAGTGCGAAGGGACGAATTGTTCAGTCGGGAGGAGCCGAGAAGAGCAACAGCATTGAAGCGGTGCTCAGTCCGAACGGAAACAGAAGCAGGGGAGGAGTCGAGGTGCAACAAACGAGGGACATTGGAACTCAGCTCTACATGGCGCCGGAACTGTTCGTCGGTGCGAATTCCAAAGTTCCGTACACATCCAAAATCGATGTGTACAGTGCCGGAGTAGTGCTTTTCGAAATGTTCTACCGACCACTTCCTCCGAGCATGGAGCGAGTCTCCACGCTCAACAACCTTCGTGACGATATCAAGATTCCGGAAGACTTCGGCTCAGGACTCCCAGCCGAAATGACCGCTGTAGCAAGGAAGACGATTGAAAGAATGCTCCAGAAGAACCCTGACGAGAGACCGAGTGCATTTGATCTTCTGAACGACGAGGATCTGCCGATGCATTCGAAAGAAGATGCGACGTTTCTGGAGCTGCTTGATAAGCTGTTGAAGAAGTCAGACACTCGGATGATGGCTTATATTCTCGATAAACAGTTCGACGAGGACATTCCGACTGCCGTGAACTACTGTTTCGACTTGAGCGTCTGTAGCGACCGCAGCAAATACGTCAATAGAGAAGCACTCGTTGAGACGCTCCGTGCCGAGTTCAGTAAAGTTCTAACCGTGCACGTGTTCGAGAAGTTCCATACACACACTATTCTCCCGCTGTCAACCGCACTGGCGTCTGCTTCCGTCAGGACGAAACCGTGCGCATTCCTCGATCGATACGGCATGCCAGTGGCTCTTCCGATGGATTTGCGACAGAATTTCGTCCGATACTGTGTTCGGACCAGCCAACAGCGCATGAAACGCTACAACTTCGGACGCGTCTACTCCCAGAACGTTCAATACGTGCACCCGATCGAGAAGTGGGAGTGCTGTGTGGACAGCCTCGGACCACAGGCGTCGTCGACATCGTTAGAGGTGAGGGAGGCTTCTTACTAGTTCCTGGAAGTCATCAAAACATTCTAACTGCTGTATATTCAGGCAGAACTCCTCCTGGTGGCTTGCGAGATGATCTCGAAATCGCTTCCTGGAATGAAGCTTACCCTGAAGATCGGACATTCTCGTCTTCTTGAGGCCCAAATGCGCCATCTGCAGTTGCCAGCGGAAGTTTGCAACGAGCTGCTCGACGCTCTTCACATAATTTCTTTGTCAGACAGTAAGTCTCATCTTCCATCGATTATCCTCTAATATTTCTCTCCAGGACCCCACTCTCTCAAGGAAAAAGAAGTCATGCTGGCTGCGCACATCGGTCCGAAAGCGGCTAAAATCATCACGAAGCTGATGATTCCAGTGGAAAACAGCTTCCAGTCGTTCAAGGATCGTGTGAATGGATTCAGAAGCACTCTCAAAGACAAAGAAGCCGAGAAATGTGTCGACGAGGCGATCAAAGATCTTGGGGCTATCATAACTACGTTCAATGTTTGCCGACCGGAAGAACTTCAGCAGATCAACATAGTCTACGACTCACAAACTTGCTATCGGCCTCGCACTTTCGCGGACGGACTCGTTTTCCAGATTCAAGTAGAAAAGGCAAACTCTACCAACAAGAAGGGTCGAAATGTGACCGTTCTCGCAGGCGGTCGGTATGATTCTGCACTGCTTCGCGAGCGTCATCCGAGAGACTTCACCTACGAACTGCCCCTTTGCATCTCTGGGTTCGGTATCAACATGGATTTGGTTGCTCAGATACGAGAGGGCATCGACAAAGGGATGGCTCCTAAACCGGGAAACATCAAGGTTTTAATCTGCTCGCTGAAGCAATCCGACGAGCATCAAAACCTGGTTCATGAGAAGTTCCGAATTGCTAGGAAGTTCTGGGAAGTTAACGTTCCAGCGGATGTCTTCCACACTGCAGTCGATGATCTCGAGTCTCTCACAGATCACAAAGCGGCAAAAGCCATTTCTCACACTCTGGCAGTCTGCAATCCGAATCTCGAAATTCTGGTCACGACTGGTACGAGTCAGTTCAAAACGAACCTCGAAGACGCCTATGCGAACATCTTACGAGAGATGCAAACCCTTGGAAATCAGCCCCCGCAGACCCCGATCGGAGGACCGATCGCTTCGACAAGCACGCCCGGAGAGTCGACTCATCACGATGAACACGGCGGCAATTCGACCCCGATCATCGCATCCAGGTGTGTACCGTCTTCTCCCGAAATTCTCTTCCTCAATTTGTCAGAGCTTCCAGGAGTGCTTCCGCATCACACATTTCGGGGATACGCATTGCGACTGCGACAGCGAGAGCTTCCAACCTCAATGTGATCTTTTCCGACGACAAGTATCACAAGTTCTTCAAGGAAAGGAAGCGTGTAGAAAGCCAAATTCGAACACATCTCACTGACTTTATGGTGCAGTTCGCGAGCAAAGTCACGATTGATGTTCTCGTTACCGACCTTCCATCCACCGCTATCAAGACTCTCGTTGGAGAACTTTCGAAAACCAGTACAGAGGAAGAGGTGAGAATACTGCAGCCCAGTTTCAGGATTGAAGAGAGCGTCGTTTTCAGATCGACGCGGCCTGTGCTCTTGTCTCAAAGTCGGGGAAGCAGGATATGACCGGCATTCAGAAACAACTGCGTAATACACTCCACGGTCCGTCTTCTGGATTCACCCGTCAGTTCGTCGTCGTGCTCTACCGCCCAGCTGACAACTTCTACCGGCAGCTCACCTAATTGCCATTTTAGCTCTTCATTTTAACTGTCTTTGTCTACCTTTTCCCTTTCTCCCCAGTTGTTCCATGTGTACATTGTTCGTTTTCTGTTCATGTTCTTCCTTTCGTTCCGCTAGTTTTCCCTCCCGTTCCCAACTAGTTTCTCCATATTCTTAATCAGTTTCATATCGCTTGAAATGATTCTAGCTATCCCTGGTCGTATAAATATAGTCTAAGGTGCTATTTTTGGTTAGATACTACACGGCATAATTTTTTCATCCTCGTCTTTTGGTTGTTACTTTCTCTTTGTCTCTCTTTTTTTAGAATTCCACTCCTTTTCCTCATATCTCTCTCTCTTTCTTCGTTCGGGATTTTGGCGTGTTTGTATTGGTTTCTTTTTAAGAAATTAGCGATGAATCATCTCCTTTTTCCCCTCTTCCTCTGCCATTTTTCACAAATCGTATTATGTCGGACCGCGGGGAGGCCCGATCCTCGTATGCGTGAGAAAGGAAAAGCTGATGAAATGATGATAAGCGAGGCGAAGACGGAGAACACGTCGTCCAGTTCGTCTGGTTCGAGTGTCGTCACCCGCCCGCTAGCCACCCGCATTTTTGCGTCGATTTCGATTTTCTGGATATCATGTACTTTGCATCGATTTTCCTTCTATTCTTTTTCACGTCTTCTTCGTGCTACCAGACGAGGTTCAAACGCGACTTCATGTTTATAACGGACGGAAACGTAACGGATGCAAAGTGCTACGAAGTGAGTCTTCTTCTGAAGACTTGGGAACGTCTTCTGAGAGTGCAGTCTTCCAACGATCACTTTCAACCATCCAGAAGACTTTCCTGAGAGAATCAGAACCCTGATTCCATATTCTGACTTCCAGGACTGTCAGAAAGAGTACCGTCAGAAGTTCGAGTACACTTTGAACCAGTCGCTCTCCGAATTCTACGATTTTCCGTTCCATCCGGTGGTGCTCGACTTGTCGTCGTTCCAACTCTACTGCAAACTTTCGGAACACAAAACCAAGTGTTTCACCGAGAAATGCAACGATTTCGTGAGAGAGAATCGAGTGAGGAAATGAGAAGATTCCGAGTTTTCAGACAGCCGACAACTCGTTTTCCCCTTCGAACTTCGTTTGCAACTTCAAAAGAGCGCTCTTCGAGAACGCGATGAAGTGTCTGGCGAATGTGAGTTTCTCGCCGTAGGCCTTTCTAGAAGTTTCGACTGCAATTCCAGACGGAGCCGATTACTTTTCTGAAATGCGATCACGAGTGTCACGAGGAAATCGTTCGGGACGATCAGATGAAGCAGAGCTCCCCGAGCAGCCACAATCAGATCTTTGTGTCTTCCGAGCTGGCCACTTACGAGACGGAACTGGACCGACTCTGCAGATTCCAGACGTGCTACATGACGTGCATGGGTCCAGTCGTCAAAGAAGTCAGTCGTCTGAATCCCTTCTCAACCTAGTTTCAGTTTCAGATGTGCGGTGAGGACGGAGCGAAGCACGCGATCGAAATAATCGAGTCGTACGTGCAATGGCACGCCGACGACATTTCCGACTGGCACTCGATCACCGGAAACGACGAGACGCTGCCCAAGTCTTGCCAGACGATCGTCGAAGCGCACCGTAAAACTGACGATCCGATTCTGCAGATCATCGGAAACGGCGCGCATTGAGCGGAAGAGAATCAGAGAAGACAGAGATCTTAGACACAAATTGAAGGCTTTAATGAAGTTGTTTCGTTAGAACGCGAGAAGGGGACGGAAAACCCTGCTATGCAATTGCTGACTTGAACCGCTTCTGGAACTTTCTGATCATTTTCTTCAGCTTCTTCATCTTGTTCTTCGTGAATCCGACAGCCGCTTCGGTGTCCGCGTGACGATGATAACTGCAGAACTCAGTTCAATACTCATCTATCGATCGATACTCTCACCCAGCGACTCCCAAGTTCGGAGTTCTCTTGGGACACGTGCAGTACTCGCCGTCCGGTCCCGGAAGTCCAGCGTCTCCCGGGGTTCCAGGCTGTCCCGGTCTTCCTGGAGTTCCCGGAATTCCGGGGGTTCCTGAAACCAACCTCTTTTCTTGTTAACACCAAAGAAAAGACTTACCCATGTTTCCTGGCGGTCCGGGTGGTCCCATCATGAATGGAGCATCGTTTCCAGGTGCTCCCGGCGGTCCCATCGGTCCCGGAGCACCAGGAGGACCCGGATAGTTGATGAGCCGACTTCCTGGTGGTCCGGGTGTTCCATCGCTTCCAGGAGCTCCCGGATTTCCGTTCGCTCCCGGCGGTCCTAGTGAGCCTGGTGGACCTGGAGGCCCAGACGGCCCCGCTTGTCCTGGATATCCCGGATTTCCGCTGGGACCAGGAGGACCTGGTGGTCCATCGGGACCTGATGATCCTTGAGGACCTTGCGGGCAGCTGATGCAACCATTTGCCATTGCCGGATGAAGTTCGGCAATTCCGTGAGCCCCGGGTTGACCGGGTTGACCTGGTTGTCCAGAGTCTCCGGGGTGTCCGGGAGTACCGGGAGCGCCTGGAGGACCAGGGGGACATCCGGTGGACTGTTCGGCGCACTGACAGGTGCCGTCCTCGATCTGACCTCCTCCGCCGACGGCAGCAGTCGCGTACTGTCGACGGACTCGGATTCCGATCGTTTTCCCTCGAAGCATGACATTCCAGGAGTCAGACGAGTAGAACTTCAAGCTTGAATTGAAAAGAGACGATTTCCTTGAGCAAAGCCTACCTGAAACTCCTTAAGGTCATCCTGAATTCCAGATCGAAACTCGGAAACGTCGGAAATGATGAATCCGGCTGCAATCACAGCCAGCACCACAGAAATGGAAGAAGCGAGAATAAGAGCATTGAGGACCGATTTCGATTTGACTTCCATTTATTGACTACAAGTATCACACTGTTCGAATCACTTTTATACACTCGATATTTCGACTGGTTTTCCGGTTTCACTCCACAATGAAAAAGAGTGACTAATCGGTGTCATGGAATGAGAAACTAAAACCACTTGGGTGAATGGAAGGTACAAGTAAGTGAAGTTATAATTGGAGGGCATCGTAGAAGATCTGCTGGAGGAACGCTCTCGAGTGCGGTTTGAAGCGGTACTCGTCGAGGAGTTCGAGCACGTCCGCGTACATGCACGGCCATTCGAAGAGCCACGGATGGTGTTGACGCAGTCCGATGAGCCGCTTCACGGGGTACTCTTTGATCTCGAGCATGTCCACTTGACTGAGCACCTCTTTTCTGAGCATCGGAGCATCCGGATGTGGGTAAGTTCGCACTGAAAACAGTCGGAATGAGCATCGTTCCGATGGATCTTCTCACCTTTATCTTCGTTGCTACTGCAGTGGAAGCATCGGTAGGTCGAGTGCGGTTGGATGTGAATGCCGCTTTTCGCGTGTCCCGTTCGTGCTCCTCGATCCTCCACCCCATCCTTCTGATCTTCCTCCTCGAACGCCGCAAAGATCGGATCGGTCTTTGGTTTCGTCGGAAAGATGTTTCCGCACACGATCTCTATTTCGGCGGGCAACGCGACCGTCTGCAGCGGCACCACATTGATCGTCTTCTTCACCGCGTTGTCCTCCTTCCACAGCTCGTTGTACAGCCACGGATCGTGCATCACTTGTCGACGGTAGTCCGCAAAGTGCCGCTCCTCCTCCTTCGTCATGAAGATGTATCGGACGGGCTCTCCGACGTGTCGGTTGATTTGCAGGCACGATCGGACTCGGAACGGCTGGAGGTGATACTTCTCGCGGAGGCGGCACGAGAAGTGCGGTTCCATGATGGTGTCAGCGAGAACCCCTTCCGCCTCCAACTGCTCGAACGGGATCTTCAGACCGTCGCGGATGCATCTGGCGACTGTGGAAGATCTCGTCTTCGGAGCCTCGTCCTCTTCGAACAACGAGTTCGAAGTGTTGGCTCTCCTTCGATCCGATGAGAATCTCGAGGTGGAGAACGACTTCGCCACGGTCTCTTCGGGATCTTGATTCGCAGCTGGAGACACGGTCACGACGATTTCCTCTTGAATGTGATGCCCCGAACTGGAAGTGGTTCCCGTTCTTTTGTAGTACGGAACACTCGAACTTTCCGAGCCTGCACTGTTCTTGTAGAGGTACATCTCGCTGTTCCAGAGCCTCTGCGTGCAGCACAGCTCGACTCTCGACGACCCTTTCGCAGCGACCGTCTGGATGTCTCTTTCCGTCTGACTTCTAGGCCGACCCCTGCTGTGACCTCGGCGAACCAGAGCGCTTTCAGACTTTGCCCGGCTCTGTTTCCCGTGGTACTGAACCTCCAGAATGGAAGAGTGTCTGTGATGTGTGATCTTTCTCGCCGGCCGCCATCCCGAACTGACGCTTCCGGGCGCTGTTCCTCCCGCCGCCGGCATCGAAGTAACGCCCTCCTCGTCTGCCGCCACCTTCGCCTTCGCCAGATCCGTCGCGTACCGGAATCGATTACATTCCCATCCGAACGCGGCGACTCGTTTCGCGCCCTCAATACATTGCGCGAATGTGGCAAGCGCCCAGTAGGCGATACCGCGAACTGTCAGAACGCTGTGCTCCTCGGCGATCTTGACGATCGTCGGAACGACGTCGAGGGGGAGAATCTCGAATCCGCCGTCGGTGCTTCCGATGCTCGCCACCGCCAGAAGACTCGATTTGATATCTTCGGAGCTCTTTCCGTTTGTGCACGCGATCAACAGCTCCTCGGCCACTTTTTCCTCGCTCAGAATGCGTCTTCCAGTCTCGTGGCTTCCGAGAGCCGCGAAGAGATGAAGAGGCGCGAGCACTCCGAGAGACGTGTCCGGTCGGTCGGAGCTGGCTCTCGAGAAGCCCCCGTCGATGCTTCTCTTCACACGGAACATCATCTCCTGCATATCCTCGTCGATGACCTTTTGGTACTTCTCGTTGAACTCTTTCATCCAGAATCTGATGACGTCCCGAACTTCGTCTTCGTCAATCGCACACTCCGACTCGATGGCATAGATGTGCGTCTTCAGAAGGTCTCCCGCCTCTCCGAACAGACTCCATTCCACTTTTCGTAGATTCCTCGACGGATGCTCAGGCAGCCAGCGGCTTAGAAGTCGGATCGCATGCCGAATCACCTTCAACGACTCGTCAGCCAACTGTCTCAGAAGCAGCTGGATGCCCCAATCGGAGAACATCGGAAGTTCGGAAGAAGCGAGCACTCCGAGATACCGGGTCGTCCACTTGCGGGCCGCTTCTGAAGTGGAAGTGAGTGCCTTGCGAAGGATCACTCGCGCGAGTCCCTCGTGCGTGTAGTCGAGCGAGGCGACGATCACTTTCACGTACTCCAGAGGCGTCTTGTCGCTCATCATATCCACGTACCTGCAAGAATTGAAGTACTCTAAGAGCGATCCAAAGATCTGCAGATTCACGAATCCGGTCGCTTCTTTCGATTTCTCGCCCCCCTCAATTAGAAATTCGTCACATTTGTCGCCTAAAGTTTATGCAAATACACATCCTCTTCGAGTTTCCAATCGAATAAACATTCCAATCCGGACAGTTATGTGCTTCTTCCTCCTCGTTTTTCCTTCTGAATGCGTGACGAAGGTGTCTTCAAGCGGTGCGTGAATGACCCAAATACAGCCCCCCCCCCCTCCCCTTTCAAACGGCTTCTTCTGTTTCAAACTGTTCGCCAAGACCCGCCTGTCTGCGACAGGCAGATGGCTTTTCTCGCCTCTCACGCCTCGCCTCGCGCGCGCGCTGAGACTATCTCGAATTCGCCATCTAATAATAATTGCCTTATCGGTCCCGGCTTTCTTTCAATTCTTGAGACACCCCCGCTCGAGGCAGGTTTTTCGATCGCTTTAGCCGCCGCGCTTCATTCTGGAAATGCATATGTATTATGCAACAATAACATATGACCGTGTGGATCTTCGTCGTTTCGCGACCGGACAACATTGGCCGAATGGCGGAAAGCATGACGGATTGCGCAAAAAGCCGAGGAGTCACACCTTCTTGTTTCCCCTTTTCTTCCCACAAATCCTCTTCTCCTGGGAGGTGCTATAAGTGTGTCTGAAAGGCACTTTCCCGTCTCTCACTCAAATCCCCCCGATCCTCCTCTTCCTCCTCCTCCTCCTCCCGCTTCCATACATAACCATCATACATACCACAAAAATGATCAATCAGAAGGAATCAGAAGGAATCGTATCGGGATGATTCGGAACGAGTTTCTCCACCGCCAAGCTTCGTGATTCTCCTCTTTTTTCGTCATTCCAGCGTGAGGGCTGCGCACCCCCAACAGGTTATCAATGCCATCCGATTCCATTCGCTCAGCAGACTATTTTTTGAACTCTCGCGATGCCAATACACAAACTGGGCGGAGCGAGAGAATTTGAATACCCGCCAGACTGGAAACCTTTTCAAGTTCTTCTCCAATATTCGGTGGGCGGCGTAATCTGCTTCGCTCAAAATGGCGCAACACCGCCTTCGCTGCCCGGCCGGCTTTCTCCCTCCGCGGATAATTGAAAAATCGCCCCTCTGCCTGTTTCGTCATCTCTGTCTCTATCCCTTTTTCTTGTATCGTCGGGGCGGCGCACCTCAAGAAGACGAAGAAGCTGACCAGCAGAAGAAGCCGGTTCTTCGACGCGAACGAGGCGAGCGAGCGAGGGAGAGGCAAGGCTAGTCGACCTCAAGATGGCGAGGCAGCCCTTCTTCTCAGTTTATCTTCCGCCGATTCGGATTCCGTCTCCGGACCGCGCACTCTCGCTCCCAACCCCATTCATGCGTCGTTCGCCGTCGCCTCCAAGACACCAAACCGCAATCCTTTCCGTTTTCCCTCTCGGATCACTTTCTCCCCTCTCCGCACTCTCCGTTTTCTCCGTTTTCCAGGCCGGTGGCGATGTCGGTTTCGACGATACGTGCCATCAGCATTCTGTTGCTTCTCGTCGCTCACGCGATGGCGGATCTTCCGTCGTGCGCGCGTGCCAAGTGTGTTCACTGTGCAGTCGACTTCATTGATCGGATGTGTCCGACGGCGTGTGCCGGATGCAAGCCACAACATCAGTCTGTTCAGGTAGGCAAGGAAGGAGAAAGGGATTTGAAGACAGTTCTTCTGGTTTTGCAGATTGCCACCGTGCAGCAAAGACCTCCGCAGCCACCGCCGGCTTTCAACACTCAGCCGCAGTTCGCGCAGTCTGTGAACACTCGCGAGGTCTCCAACGAAGGAGGTCTTCAGGTGCCGAGACCACAGCCGCAGATTCCTCAAGTGCCACAAGTGCCACAACAGGCTCCACCTCAACAGTTCCAGCAGCCGGCAGTTCAGATTCCTCAGCCACAACAGCCAATTCTGAACGTGCCTCTCCAGCCACACGCTCAGCCGGTCCAGTTCGCTGCCCCGGTCTACCAGGGACAACAGATCCCGTACCCGCAAGGACAGGCTCAGGCTCAGATCCAAACAGCCACTCTTGCTCCGCTCGTCGAGCCACCGAAGGTAGCCACTTTCGATCCAAACTTGAGCCGTCAGCCAGCTGACTTGGCCCAGCCACTGCCAGAATATCAGACAGGACAGATCCAATACCAGCAGCCGGCTCAGCTCCAGTTCCCACAGCAGCAGAACTTTGGACTTCCACAGGCCCCGCAGGCTCAGGGATACGGACAGCAAGTGGATAACATCTTCAACCAGCCGAACCCGTTCCAGCTGCCAACTGCGACTGCTCAGCAAGGCCAGGGACTGTTCGGAGCTCCGGGAGTGGCTCAGCCGCAGCAAGCTGCCGCCTTCAATCCATTCCAGCCGTTCCTCCCGCAGTCTAACGCTGCGCTCGACCCATTCAACCTTTTCAACTTGAACGCGAACCCACTGGCCATCAATCAGCAAGGAATCAGCACTCTGCAAACGCAGCAACAACAACAGCAGCAGCAATACGGTCAGGTACAACACCAAGGAAACTACAACCAGCAGGCCTACCAACAACCGCAGCAGCAGCAGTACAATCAGCAGTACCAGCAGTACAACCAGCAGCCACAGCAGCCCCAACAGTACACTCAACAGGCTCAATACCAGAATGTCAACCAGAACAACTACCAGCAGCCTCAGCAGCCTCAACAGCCGCAGCAGCCGCAACTTCCAGTGGCTCCCCAGCAGCCTCAACAAGTCCAGCAGCCCCTTCCACAACAGCCACTTCCGCAGCCAGTTGCCGCCGCTTCAGTCGACTCGCGACCGGTCAACTTCGAGAAGTACGTCGATCCAGGAAAGGGAACCCCACTCGCCCCACCACCACAGGTATGGTCCTCTTCTTTGCATTCGAATGTTTCCGTTTCTCGAGTTCAGGTCGCCCAGTGCCCTCGTCAGCCCGGATGGCAGCCGTGCATCACCAAGGACACCGCCAACGACCGTTTCCGCAACTGCTGCTCGCGTCTCGGAGAGGGATGTGCTCCGCTTTGCAACTACGACGCTACTCTTGCCACAGTGAGTCACCGCGCGTTCTCTCACTGTCCACACGCTTTCTTCAGATGCAACTGGCCGTCCTGACTGGTCGTTGCCCGCTGAGCAAGGTCGGAGACGTCATGATCTGCGCTTCCGGCTACCAGGACGCCTCGCAGTGCTGCGAAGCGTACGGAGTCTTCGAGCCCGGATACGAGCACTGCCGTCCGTACTGCAACCCGTCGGCGGGACTCCCCGAGGGCGGTCTGCTCACCGAAAAGTACAAGTGTCTCGTGAAACTGTCGCACATCCAACAGTGCTTCTTCGTCTCGCAGAAGCCGTAACGGGTCTCACTCTCTCTCCCTCTTTTCATAATAATTCCTTTTCCCCTTTCTTGTGCAATAGACCTCGAATATTTGGCACAGTGCCATGTCAATAAATTTGGTTTTCAATAACGGCTACTCACATGTGAAGCACTCCGACGTCGTTCAGAATACCCAATCCGGCGCTCGTCATCGTGAACGTTCCGATGATGGCGAAGTGGAGCATCGATTTCTGGTAGGTCAGACTGCGTGGCGAAAAGTAGGCGTGCACATGGGAAGATCGCTGAAAAAGGAGGGAATCTGAAGATTGTCGAACGTCATCAAAACTGACTCACCTCTTCGAGAACCGATCTGAAACTAGCGACGTACTTCTGAAGGATTGGCACATAGTCCTGACGAATCGATTCGTTGCTGGGGAAGACGCCGAACAACAGCTTGATCAGACTTTTGACGACGATCACTTGCTGCCGATCCAGAACGCGCTTCTGTTTCTCTAGCTCGGCTGGGGAGACAAAGCTGAAGATCTGGAATGAATGAGGTGAAGACTGTAACTTCTCAGTCTCTTCAACTCACGTTCGCAATGTGCACCTCAATGGTGTTCAGCGAGAACTCCTTGACGAGCTTCTCGAAGCCGTCCTTCTCAATCATCTCCAGATAATACTCGACGTAGTTCCAGTCGAACGATCCGTTCGAATCGACGAACATCTTCTTCGCGTTCTCCTCCTCGTCGTCGAACTTGTCGCGATCTCTGATCGGAAGACTGTAGTCGTAGTCGTCCGTGTCGTCCATCAGCATCAGCTTGTTCTTGTCGTACTTCCCGCGCAGCACGGTCGCCTCGAACTCTCCGGGCGACTCTTCCTCGTAAATGTCCGGAGAAGTGTTCCGTTTTATGCTGGCTCCGCCTCGGAACGATGTCTCGCTTTTCGACTTCTTGATGGGAACCTGCACGAGGACTGGGTCCGACATGTGCGGGACGAAGAGCTGAAGATCGGACTCTTTGAGCACTGTGGAAGAGTTCGACGCGGATCGGATCCACGATTGGTTCAGCTTGTCGAAGCGAGTGAGGACGAGCTCTGCGTTTCTGAAACGATCTTTGACACTTCGGAATGAACTCTTTCTCAGCGTACGTGGCATGAAGGAAAGTGTACTGCTCAATGGAATTCATGTCGAAAGTGCCGTTGATCGCCGCGATTGCGTGACTCTGACTCAGCGACTCGCACGCCGATTGGACGAGAGTGGGCATCGAGAGGACCGGAGCCCGCCAGCCGACCGGCACGTGCGATGGAGCCTGTCGGAGCATGTCGGCGAGCAGAAGAGTCGCCTTGAGGCCGCTCGACGAGTCGGGCATCGCCAGGATTAAGCGAGCCAGCGAGAGCGGCAGCTGCGCGTTGATGAGCACGAACTGGGAGAGAACGCGGAACGCGGCGAGCAGATCCACCGTCGGCTTCCGTCGCTCCGTGTCGTTTTTGAGTCTCGCGTCGTTCTGCGCGATGACAAAATCGTGCTTCAGGTTGCTTCGAAACTTGTCCGGCAGGTGCATCGTTTCTGAAAATCGAATCGATAATCGAGAGGAATTGCAGGAGGGATTACTGTAGAAAAGGAGAGCTTCGGGCCACGATTCGAACGTCTTCTGGGCGTATGGAACGTCGACGAATTCACAGCAGAGATCGACGATGGCATCTCGTATTCTGACCAGATTGTCGTTTGTCACAGTACCCAGTCCGAGGTAATCGAGTAATCGGAACGGAGAAGAGGAGAGAATGTTAGAGTTGGGACCGACTGCGGCGCACGCGAAGAGACCAGGCCACGAGCGGAGGATGCACAGGAACGAGCACTTGAAGTTCTCGAGAAAGTCGTTCATGTGGAAGCTTTCCGTTCTGAAACCGGTGATCAGAAGGATCGGAACGATCGGATGGACTCACGCGGCGTCACTCTGGACCATGCTCTCCTTTTTTTGGAACAACCCGAACTCGACGAGAGGCGCGAAGATCTGCTCCATGACGAGATGCAGGTGACCCTTGATTCGGATGGTGGGCGTGTCGAGCCACGCGATGAGCACGTGCGAGACGAGGATCACGATGCGTCGACTCATTCCGGACACGCCGGTGAGCACTTTGACGAGCCAGTCCGTGCCGGCCATTTCGAGGATCAGCGCGGGTTCGGAGAGACAGAACTCGAGGAAAAGGCCGACGCACGGCAGCGAGAGCTTGTCCTTCCCGCTCGTTTGCTGCTGGCCTTCGAAGGCGGAGAGCGCGATCGAGATGATCGGCTGCATGATCGACTTCGGGAACGCGTACTTTCTGGAAGCGATTCCAAGTGTGAGCCAGCTCGAATCGACTCACTTTCCGTTCTTCTGCGCCGCCGACGAGTCGATGAGCTTCTTCAGATTCGACTTCTCGTAGATCTTGAGCATCCAGACGATCAGTTTGAACGCTTCGCCCCGCTCCGTCTGGTTCTCCATCCGCAGATCGACGGCTCGAACGATGTAAATGTCGACGTGAGTGGTGAGAATGACGACGAGATTCCGTTCGTTCATCGTGCACTTCCGAACGATGTGGAAGCACATTGCACGAATGCATGGATGGTCGTCGCGCAGGAACTTCAGCATTCTGAAACCGAGAAGACGTTCGAGATGGCCTGGAGGGTGCTTTACAAGTGGCAGATGTCCTCGAAGAACTCGTTGTCCGTCAGCGATTCGAGCGTCGTTTCCATGATTGTTCTCGATAATCCGTTCAGAAACTCGCATTTCTCCTCGTACGACGCCTCGAGGAACGGCGTCGCTTCTGAAGTTGCCGCATTGGGAAGAGGCCCCCAGAAGACGTCAGAAACTCACTGTCCATCTGCTCCCGCACGTCATCTCGGCTCCGGAATCTCTCTTTTCGCTTCTCGCTGCTCTCGCTCTCCTTCTCTGCAACGTCTCGGATTGAGAAGACGTCGGACGGTCCGTCTTGACCTACTCGATCTGGATCTGACCCGGATGCTGTCCCGGATCTCCTGCACTCTCTGCGTGTTGTTGCCCGTTTTGTGGTACACTTTCTTGCGGCGAGAGTCCATTTCTGGCTGAAAACAAAACGGAAAAGTGTGTTTGAAGAGCAAACGTTTGCCGGAAGACCGCACTGATAAGAACGAGAAGTGTGGCCGAACTGGTTTTCCTCTTCCATTTCTGATCTTCTTATTTTTTGGTTGGTCAAAAAATGTTTCAGTTGCAGTTTGTACATAGTCTCTGATCCGTTTGAAGAAGGAAAAAGACTCACGATTAGTATTTTTTAAGTTAAAATGTTTCTGACACGTTTTTCACCGATATGAACACTCCGAAAGACTTGTTGTTCTTTTCACCATGAAGACTGACTTTTAAAAAACACGCATCTGAAAAAATACATTGCGAACAGGCTGGAAATTGTTTTTATTAAACCGTTTCAAAATTCCTCCTCCTTAGCAAGGCCGGCGGCAGAAAAAAAGAACAAGTTTTTTTTCGGTCACGCGCTGTGTACTCCTCTCGGACAACAGAGTTATGGCATCATTTTTCCTCTTTTATTCAAGTTTTTCAGAAAAAATCATAGTTTGCGATTGATTTTTCCTCTCAAAAATTATTCGGAAGTATGATAAACTTTATTATAATATTTTCTCTTTTTCAAACTGTCGCTAAACTGCGCAAAACTCAATTTTTCAGGTAATACACGATGAGTCCTCTCGGGAGGTTCTCGGCAGTGGCTCAAAGCCGTCGTCAGGTTAACTCCCAATGAAACTAACTTGAAAATAAAAAATAATTTCCAGCTGAACAATGTGTGGCGTCGATTTGCTTCGAACGAAGCGCCGTCCGTTATTGTCCCTGGAGTCAGGCCGATTGAAAGAATCAGAAATATCGGTAGGCTTTTAGTTGAAAGAAACTGAAAAAATGTTGATTTTCAGGTATTTCTGCACATATCGATTCGGGAAAAACGACGGTGACCGAGAGAATCCTGTACTACGCGGGTAGAATCGACTCGATGCACGAGGTTCGCGGGAAAGATGACGTCGGAGCGACGATGGACTTCATGGAGCTGGAAAGACAGCGAGGAATCACGATTCAGTCAGCAGCCACTTATGTCGACTGGCACGGAACCAACATCAACATCATCGACACTCCGGGCCACGTGGATTTCACTGTGGAAGTGGAGAGAGCTCTTCGTGTTCTCGATGGAGCAGTGCTTGTGCTCTGCGGAGTCGGAGGTGTTCAATCGCAGACGTTCACTGTGAACCGACAATTGGCTCGCTACAACGTTCCATTCATCTGCTTCGTAAACAAAATGGACAGAAACGGCGCGACTCCACTGAAGGCTCTCGACGGTCTTCGCAACAAACTCAATCACAATGCTGCACTGATTCATCTGCCAATCGGTAAGGACTCGAATTTCAACGGAATCGTGGATCTCGTCGAGGGTCATGCGTTGTACTACGAGGGAGAAGGAGGTCTGATCGTGCGGAAGGACGAGATTCCGAAGGATTTGCGAGTGGAGGCCGAGGACAGGAGACAAGAACTCATTGAGCACATTGCCAATGCTGATGAGGTTCTCGGAGAGATGTTCCTAAACGATCAGAAGCCGGATGTCCAGCAAATTCACGATGCGATCCGAAGAACCGTGGTGAAGCGGACGTTTGTCCCAGTTCTCTCTGGATCCGCTCTGAAGAACAAGGGAGTGCAGACGATGATCGACACTGTCGTCAGATACCTTCCTGACCCTTCTGAAGTCGTTAATCGAGCCAATGTCAAGACGGAATCAGGAGAAGAAAAGGGAATCATCCTGTCTCCAGAACGCAATAATGACAAGCCGTTTGTCGGACTTGCCTTCAAATTGGAAGCTGGAAAGTATGGACAACTGACCTATTTCCGCGTTTATCAAGGTCAACTGAGCAAAGGAGATACCGTTTATGCGTCGAGAGACGGGCGAAAGGTTCGAGTGCAAAGGCTGGTGAGAATGCACGCGGCAGATATGGAGGAGATCACGACTGCTTACGCCGGAGACATTTGTGCTACGTTCGGACTCGACTGTCACTCTGGAGAAACCTTCTCCACCGATCAAAATCTTGCTCCGCACTGCGAATCGATGCACATTCCGGAGCCTGTCATCTCGATGTCAATCAAGCCGGTCAATCGGAAGGACGCAGATAACTTCATCAAAGCGCTCACCCGATTCACAAAAGAGGATCCGACGTTCCGACGCGAGTACAACCAGGAGGCGAAGGAGACGATTGTTTCGGGTATGGGTGAACTGCATCTGGAGATTTACGCCCAGCGAATGAAGAGCGAGTACAACTGTCCCGTGGAGCTCGGGAAACCGTCTGTCGCCTACAGAGAGTGCCTCGGAAGTCCATACAAGTGAGTAATTCATTTCGAAACTGCCCGAAAACATGCTCTTCTTTCAGATTCCACTTCCGTCACAAGAAACAAACAGGAGGTCAAGGACAGTTCGGTGAGATCGAGGGAGTCATCGACCCTCTTCCAGCTGATCGTAACACCGTCGTTGAGTTCTCCGACGAAACCTTCGGAAACAACATTCCAAAGAACCTGTTCCCGGCTCTCAAAAAAGGACTCGATGCAATTGTCGCCGAAGGCCCACTGATCAAAGCCCGCATTGCTGGAATCCACGTCAGAATCCAAGACGGATCGACTCACGCTGTCGATTCTACTGAGATCGCCATGATCAACACGATGCAGAACATGATGAGAGAATCGTTTGAAAAGGCGAACTGGCTTCTCCTTGAGCCGATTATGAAAGTAGAAGTGACGACGCCGGCTGAGTTCCAAGGAAATGTGGTCACATCGCTGACTCAGAGAAACGCGCTGATCACTACGACCGATTCGACAGAAGGATATGCGACTGTGATCTGCGAGGCACCGCTCTCTGACATGTTCGGATACACTTCGGAACTGCGATCGCTGACAGAAGGAAAAGGAGAGTTCAGTATGGAATACTCGAGATACGCGCCGACTTCAGTGGAAGCACAGGACAGAGTTCAGGCGGAGTGGAGACAATTGCACGGAATCGCGGACCCGAACGAGAAGGGAAAGAAAAAGAAGAAGTAGATCGTCGTTCATTGTTTTAGGTTTTCTCTTGTTTTTTCTGTAGATTAGGCTTTCTGTTACTTTCAAAAAGATTTATTGTTGATTTTGCTGATGAACTCGGTATTCTCTCTAGCTTTTGTCATACTTCACCCGCTCCACGGCCACCCAGAACTTCTTGTTGTCGGCCGACCGGAATCCGATTGGTCCGAGCTCACAGTCGCCGCACATGAGCACCTTCTTCTTGTCGACTGTCTGCCAGCCGACGGTATCGAACATCATATCGTTTTCAGTGTACCACCACCAGCTGATCTTCTCCGTCTGCAGCGGGCCCTTTCCCTGATGCGACATCACGCGCAACTCGTACGGCTGATCTGGAAGACGAAGAAGGTTCTGAGGAGGGATCGGAAGACGAGCAAGACGGACTCTCGACGGTCATGACGACGTCTTCGGGGAAGATGACGGACTTGCAGCGACGGCAGACGATCTTGTGCAGGTTGCGGTCGTCCTCGTTGATCAAATCGTCCCTGTTAACCTTTTCGCATCTCCCATTCACGGCAGTGTTCGGGGGCTGCGGCCGAATCGCGAATAATTGAAGTTTCAGCGGCGTCTGCTGCATCTGGAGAGAAAACGAAATTTCGAACGAAGAAGAGATGAAAAGACTCAGAACACTCACCGTTTTCGGAAAAAAAGAATGAGACGGGCGGTATGGTGATAAAAAAGTAAGAAATAAAATGTCAGCGGCGTGAGAGTTTCACGGGAAACCATGATAAAGAGGAGGGTGAAGGGTTACGGTAGGAGACTCTTCTCGTCTTGAAAACGACTTCTTTCTTTTGAGTTTCGAATCATGCATTTGAAGTCTCCTTTTCGGTGTTTCAGGAATGGTCGCGAGTCAGTCAACAAGTCACTTTCCATTAGCTTCCCGTTCGCTCGGACCCCTAGCAACGCCCCCTTTTCTCGCAGTTTCCGCTCGCGAACTCTCACTCTCCTCCCCCTCCCGACATGTATTATTTAATCAGCAGTTTCAGTCACAGACATTCTCATATTCTCTCTATAATTGTCGGCTTGTACTCTTGGGCTCACGGCAATGAGCTCGCGGAGCCCGTGGCACTTCATCATTTTCCTCTTCTTCTTCGTTTCCATTTCCTTTCTGATGGTAACTATACGAAAAACACGAGTAACTGCACCTGGTTTCGTTCGATGTTTATTCCGATTTCGACTCGATTTCGAAAACATCCAAAATATACTTTCGATGGGTGTTGGGAAAATGTGTTTGTTTTTACCGTCCGCGTCCCATGGTCAGGGGGGCGAGCGGGGGAAAAATAAAAAAGAAAGAGCGCGGTGGCGAATGGAACAGCAGCAGCAGGTGTGGCTCTGAAGTTCCCCGGGCCGACTCACTCGATGCTCTTCTTCTTTTTTTGTACAACTCCCCCATCTCCTTTCCAGTCATTAACTCACTGCATTTTCAGAATGGATGCTCAAAGAGCAGCGATCACCGAGGAGCTCAATGCTCTGCGCACTTTCTCAACGCTCTGTCTCCAAGGACTGCTCGAATGCGAACTTTGCTTCCAGCAGGCTGTGGCCGAGAAGGACGACGTCGAGGTGGCTCGCGAGTTTCAGAAGACGTGCGCTCAGTCGGAGGTCTTCACCTACTCGTTCCTCTACTATGGCAGTCTCATCTTCGACAAACTGACCGAAATCGCCGAGCTCGAGAAGCAGCAGCAGAGGAAGGAGCAAGAGGAGATGGCGAGCGAAGAGGAAGCGGCTGCTCATTCTCTCTAACTTTGTCCTTTCGAATCATCCTCTTTTTTCTGGCCGAATAAAGTGTATAGAGACCCCGAAAATGTGCACGTGCTTCCCATCTGCTCCCTGCCTCTCGCTCCGACCTCCACCCGACGACATTCGTCCATTCCCATCCTCATTCACTCTCTCTCTCTCCTCTCCTCGATATGCCCGAGTTCGTCTATCCGATTACTGTCTTCGAAGAGGATCGCGAGGCGATCCTTCGTCGTGTCACCGAGCTCAGCGAGCACATGGCTCAACTCGCCCCGATTCTCGGGAGCTTCCAGACCGGTCCGGTCGCCGAGTATCTGCGACAAGAAGCGCCGGATCGCGAGTCGGCCGAGATGAACGAATCGGCGTTGGCAGTGGTTTGCCGCATGCAGCAGACGCTTCTGAACATCGAGAAACAACTCGAAGAGGAGTTCCACAAGCTCATCGAGCTCGAGAAGAGAGAACTCATCCACATCGAGGTGAGCACCAGATACGGGTTTTCAAGAAGGGATCCTCACAATTCGCCTCTTATATAGCGGGATCTCTGGCTCGAGATAATCTCAGAACTGCAAACTCTACCTGTCGAAACTGTCTCTTTCTTTCTTTTCAGCTCTCCAAGTACGAAGAATAAAGCCTATCGGCCCGGCAACTTCCGTCCCTCTTCGTCGTCCCATCATCCTTTTCCATTTTGTGTTCCCTTTTTTCTCACTTTTTTCCATTTCATGTCCCCTATCTATGCCAAATACAATGCTCTGTCCAATAAAATCCGTTCTTCCCATCATATGATCGTTTGTGACCGTCCGTCCTTCCTCGCACTCTTTCTCTTTTTTTTGACACCTTTCTCTCTCTCTCTTTCTCTTTCTCTTTCTCTCTCTTTCTCTCTCTCTCTCTCTCTCTCTCTCTCTCTCTATCTCTCTCTCTCTCTCTCTCTCTCTCTCTCCTTCTGTTTTTGACAGAGTGAGCCAGAAACGTGGTGGTTTCCGGTTACAAAGCGGCGTACAGATGCTGTGCGCGGGCCGACAGTCACACTTCTTATAAACAATCTCGGACCGTGTCACGCTCCGCCCCCTTTCCTCCTCGTGTAGTCTGCCCACTCGATTCGCATTGTTTTCCCGCTCCTTCGATCAGGAAAATGGCGGCAGATACTATTCGAATCGTGCAGAGCTACGTGCAAAGAAACAAGGATCTTCTCGACAGTATCAGCAGCCACGAGAATCTCATCGAGTCCATTTCGTTTGATATCGAAGTCGAAGAGACCTTGCTCGAGCGGCGTCGCAAAGAGAAAAACGAGATGCTGGTCAAGATGTGCTTGGCACGAACTCAGTTCCTCCAGAAGAAGAGAACTTACGAGGAGATGGTCTTGGAGAAGCTGAGAGAGCGCCTCGCGAGAGCTGAAGTGATTCAGAATAGAAGAGTGAAGCTCATGGGTAGCCAGGTGAGCTGAGAGCAGCGCAATGAAAGAAGTCAATTCGTCTTTTCAGGGCGGCATCTTTCCGCTGTCGTCGGTGAAGAAGTTCGAAGAGAACCAGCAGAACAAGCAGAACAACGACGACTGATTCGAAGCCGTCGAAGAGCTCCTTTCAACTCCTTTCTGATTCCTCCCTCTCTCTTGTCGATCTTCATAACTCCCTCACTCTCTCTCTCTCTCTCTCTCTCTCTCTCTCTCTCTCTCTCTCTCTCTCTCTCTCTCTCTCTCTCTCTCTCTCACTCTCTCTCTCTCTCTCTCTCTCTCTCTCTCTCTCTCTCTCTCTCTCTCTCTCTCCTTTTTCCAAACATGTGTCGTTTTGTTCTCGGAGTCCAATAAACTTTTATTTCACGCATTCACCGTTTCAAATATAAAAAGGGAACTATTCTTGTCGATTCAGACTGAAAATAGTAGTCCTGCGACGGTTCGGAATCGCGTCGGTCCACGCCATCTTCTTCTTCTTTCCAAACCCGAAGAGCTTGATTCTCAGAACATACACAGTACTTTTCCGTCGTGCGACTCGTCGGCGCTTCTGGAGTTTTATGATCCGGGTGGCAGTATCCGATTACAAAGGCGAGCTGTCAAGAAGATGCACGCGTGCGCGAAAACGGTCCGCGCGCCGACGTCTTCTTGGGCAATAAACAATCGAACCGTCGCGTCGTGCACATTAGCCCCCCGCCTCGCCCCGCCCGCCTCTCTTTTTCCTCAACTTCAGTCAGTAACACCTTTTTTCTCTCTCTCTCCGACTTTCACATTCATACTCTTTCCTGGAGACTATGAATTTCCATCTCCAAATCAATGACCGGGAATCCCGTCGCATAGCTATCAGCTATCTCTATGGCTATCGAAAGGTTCTGCGCGAGTATCTCGAGCTACATAAAATCATCGAAAACATCGAGAAGGAAATTGAAGTTCACAAGATTTTGAAGACCGCTTTCACCGAAACCGACCAGGAGCTGGCGGAGGCGATGTCAAAAACTCTTGTTCTTATGAATGAGAGTTTGAGCGAAAAGAAGGCGAGCTTGGAGCTGTGCATGAAACGGGTCCAGAGAAAAGAAGCGATTCTCACGAGAAGATGGGAGATGATCGACAAGAAAGTGAGTTCGAACTGTCTCTGAAATCCGCAAAAGTGCTCGTTTAGGGAGCGATCATCGCGCTTTCTCCGGTCAAGAAGTTCGAAGACAACAAGCAGAACATGGAGCACGAGTGACATGACGTCTTATTCAGAATGCGTTCGATCTCCGCTCTTCATTCCTTTCTCTCTCATTTCTCACTGCATCTCTCGTCCTTCCACAGCTCCTCCTGTTGTTTCCGCCTAAACAAACGAATAAATTCTAACCCGCTGCCCCCCAGTCGATTCGAAAAAAGAACTTGTGATTTCATGGAGAGACGCAGCGTCGCTCACAGGGCGGGCAAGAATAATCGACGAGGCGACCCGAAAGAGCATGGGAATGTCAAATCACCTCATTCCTCCTTTCGAAAACCATGCCTGTTTCTGTTTCCCGCGCGGTTTCTCTTTCCCTTGTTCAACAACTTGACGATGTCATGTGTTTCAGATGGGTCAGAACAGAGTCCGCCGCTGGATGTTCATCCGCAACGACGCGATCCGAACCATTCAGAAGCTGTGCCAAGACGCGCTCGCGATCGACGCGGCGATTCGCAGACTCCTCGTGGAAGCCAATCGGGCCGAGGCGATGATGGTTCACGCGTCGGAAGTGGCTGATATCAAGAATCGGACGGAGGGGAAAAAGAGAGAGTGGTCGCAGAAGATCAGGGCCATCAACGAGCAGAACAAGAAGATCTATGAAGTCGTGAGTTTGAGAGAGAAGAGGGGTCACACTCGAAAGAAAGTGGTTTCAGACGAAGGAGTTCAGAGCGTTGAAGTGGTGGTGAGCGACGTCGTCTGGGAAGATGTTCTCCAGAAGCGGCACGTCGTCGGACTGACAAGTTATTGTTTTTTCCCTCTTCAAATGAATCCGTTTCTGTTGATGCCAGTCTCTCAAACATCGAAACCCAGAAACCGTTTCGGACGCGGAAACCAAATCGAATCATTTCCGTTTTATGTGCCCCTCGTTCGCATGCTCGCTAACATAACTGTATTCTGCCGCCCGCTGGCTCCCCTCCGGCACCACTTTTTTCCGTTTTTATTCTCTCTGCTGACATGAGTCTTCGCGTCCCTTCGAACTTTCCAGAAGAGATAAAAAGGATGCTGGAAGAAATAAAGAAGGCGTTCGAAGTTATGGACGAGCTCCAGAAACTGAACGCGTACTTCGAAGAAGACAAGGAGAATGACGTGGATTTCGAGAAGGAGCAGGCGCGGAGAGACGTCGAGACGGCACACCTTCAGGAAGGATTGGCGGAGAATCTGAAGATGGTGTGCGAGGAATTGGAGAAATTGATGAACGGACAGAACGCAGAAGACGTGGACGAAGAAGCGTCGGAGGAAGAGTCGGTGAGCTGGAAGTACTGTAGCGCCTCTGAATAAACATTCGCATTCCAGATCGACCAACAAGACAAATAGAATGACTTTAATTGTTTCAAAACATTCCTCATCGGTTCGAATAAATCATTTACAATTAGCTCTGTTTGTTTAAAGATTACACATCATGAGAAAACGGAAAAAAAGAAGAAAACGCGAGGGGACTGTACATGTTTTCTAATGACTCATGGATTCGCGGGAGCTTCTCCGCATCTTCTTTTCACTGATAGAGGGACGAACGATCTGTTTCTCGACACTTGCCTGACCTATTCCCTCTCTCTCTCTCTGTCTTTTCTAGCTCTATCTGATCCCATCGATCGGTTTCAGAATGGATCCTCGGCAAGTCGATCCGTATCGAGAGAGAATCGACCCGCTGTTTGAGCAATGGCGGCAGCTGGAACGAAATCTGAATGGTCTGAAGGAGAATCTGCAGGAATTGGAAGAGAATCGCGAGAACTACGCGCCGGACAATCCGATTTTCCACAATGTGCAAACCAGGATTCGAGAGACAGAGGCCAGGATTCTGGCGTTGATCGACGAGATCTGGAGGCTTCAACGCGAAGAGCAGGTATCGATCTGAAAGAAGACGTCGTTGAGGAGCGCACGTTTCCAGAATCGTCGCCAGAATCGCGAGAACTGATTCGCTAGCCTGTTTCTTCTTCAAATCTTTCCGAAATTTACCTGTGATAAAATGTTAACTTCATTATCATCAGCTTCTTTTTCTCGTTACAATTGGTCAGAATCCATTTCAATTACTACTGGGTTTCGCTTTATTTCTCTTTCGTTCTGAAGTGTGGTCGAGTTGCGACTGCCACGTCATAGGCAATGATTTGCCACGTCATACTAAATCGATAGTCATTTCTCTACGGGAATGCATTTTCCACATGAAATAGTAGTACCCCGCGAAGAAAAAACTGCAATAATGCTCCAAATGTATCAAGTGTTCTGACGAAATGATCTTTTTATCGTCTATTTTATTGGCTCCTACGCTAAAAAACGAAGTCGCTTCTTCAAAGTTGTTCATTTTCAAAACAGATAATCTTCAGGGTGTCACTTATAATCATTCTAAATAGTTAGTTGTGCCAGGCTCTCTGACCGTGAAAAGAGAAAACATGATCGAGCGTCGAGAGGGGGAACGACGTCGAGTTCTAGAACAACCATTCCCACGAAGCCGAAGGGGGAGAAAAGCGAGGAGGACGGATGTCGTGAAACTCTTACCACACGACATAGATGACGTCTTTCGGAAGCCGATGAAGAGGAGACATTGACGATGATGTTGATGAAGACTCAGACGATGACGAAAATGAGCAGAGACAAGGCCGGTGAGAGTTGGACGTCGTCTCGACAAATCGAAACGCTTGTTGTCTAGTGGCCCTCCGAGGTCTGGATCGGAGGCCCGACCCCCTTCATTCGCGCCAACTCCTCTTGCTCCAAACGTTTTTCGTTTCGAAACCTTTGTTTTGTTGTTGTATTCTTTGCCATCGCGACACGAAGCGGACAGTGCACGTGACACCGCTCTCTGCTCTTCCACCCCCGCTTCCACCCTCCCCGTTGTGCTCATTCTTCGAAAACCCGATGCGAATGCCGAGTATTTCGCGGTGCGCCTCGTCCCTCCCTAATTGTTTTCATCTTCCTGGAGACTGAGACAGTTATCAGCGTCCCGCAAACAAAACTGTGAAAAATAAGAGTTGTTTACCATTTGTGGCCATATTTGTATAGCTCACTCCCCACCGCCCTCACCCACCCACCCGTTTTCTTCACTCTTCTCCTCGCTTCTCGTGGTTTCGAGAGTATTCTGAATAGCGAAGAGATTAGCCGCTGATTAGAAAGCGATGAGAATCTGCGAGAGTGCGCGTCTCCACGCCGTCTCTCCTCCCTCCGCACTATCACCTCCGCTCATTTGTCAGAGCGCACACATTTGCAACCGATCTCGCATGCACTTTCCGCATCAAAACAACTTCTTCTTCTTCTCTCTCTCTCTCGGTGTCTCTGCTCATTTCTGTCTTCTTCGCTCACCTCCTTTTTCTGCTGTCAGAAGGCCTCCCGTCGCCCCGCGCGCGCCTTCTTCCTCCTCGTTTTTTTCCCTCGTTCTCCGTCTCCTCGTTCCTATTCTCTTCATCGTCTCTTCCTTCTTCTTCTTCTTCTTTTTGCATCTCCTCCATTCCTCGTTTTTTTTCTCTCTCCCTCTCTTCGTTCTTCCGCTCCACGCGAACTCTTTCTCTTCAGGTGCTTTTCCCTCATTCATCCACCTGCTCATGGAGTTCCAGGGCCCTCGGCCACCACTTTATAACGAATACTTTCCCTCGGTAACTCTGAATAGCACATGTGTGTTTTTCTCGAATTCCCGCCGCCGTTTTCAGCTGCTCACCGAGCCAGTTTGGGAACGCATCGAAGCGCAGGAAGTGGACTACGCTGAGGATCTGATCGGATGGCGCAAGCGGCTGAGCAAGGAGAGAAAGAACATCGAGCAGCACACGCTGAGCATCGCCGCCGACGTCGCGCGCTTCTACGACGACTCTGACTTTGGGGTTCGCTTCTGTCGAAGCGTCGGCGAGCAGAGTCTCGCCGACTTTCTGCTCCATCAGATGGAAACGCAGAACGAGTACATGAACAAGGTGCTGTGCAGACAGAAAATGCTCGACAGACTGCTGCTGATGATCGATAAGATCCTCGAGTCGCAGGGCAACATTCCCGAGAAATGGAGCGACGACGAGGAGGAAGAGGAGGCGTCGAAGGAAGAGAAGAAGGAGGAAGAGGCCGACTCGCCGACATCGGAGAACAAAAAGAAGCCGAAGAAGAAGAAGAAGAAGGGAAAGAAGAACAAGAAGAAGGTGAGAGACATGAGTGGCTGGCTGGAGATAACTCTGGAATGCTTTCAGAAGTCGCACAAGTAGACGTCATCTGGAACAACTAGCCTTCACAATTCTTCTTTTCCTTATTCATTTTCTGAATGCCCTCCCTATTTTCTTCTGTATCCACCAGTATTCCCAACTCCAGACCTCCATTCTAGCCCTCTTCAAATCGCTCTACTCCTGTGTTTCCTAGAGAATATCTCAAATTGCATCAATCTTCTGTCACTGTCTCCCCCATCGGCCTCTGTTTCCGAGATCTAATCGATTCCACCGATCAATCCGATTGTGTGTAAAAACAACATCTCTCATTCCCAACATTTCCCCTTTTCGACACTCCCTTCTGACATGTTTCTTCTCTGTTGGCTCCGCCGTTCAAATTATGTTTAATGAATTGAGATCTGATACGATAGTCAGGGCTCAGCTGCTCTCCTGGGTGCACAGTATCTCATCGGATTCGTCGGAAGCATCAAAACGCATACATCTTCTTGACAGTCTCAGAAATGCGAAACTCAACAAAAACTTGAGCTTGGCCTGAATCGAGAAACTGGGTGAAACGGATGAATGGGAAGAAGTAAAGAAGGGATGGATCCGGCGGTTCAGAAGTTGATGGTCCGCTCCGAAACCTCACATCGCTGGCGACTCCTTCCCGAATGTTCATCACAGCTGTGTCCCCAAAGATTCCAGTTACCAAGCCGCGCCATGACGTCACTGATGAGTTCTTCACGTGTTTCTCGAAAGGTCGCTTCTTCATTTCCCGATTGACTTCATTCATTTTATCAGTAAACGATGGGAAATCGGAAGAAGGAGAGGGGGAAGCGTTCGAAAGAAGACTCGGTGAGCCCATCCACGTCGTCGGAAGCGACTGTTCTCACTTCAGGTCATGGAGACGAGCGGCGACAGCGACGGAAACCAACTGCACCAGAGGCCGTCGGGCTGCGACAACTGCATGGTCGCCATGGTCATTCTCACGTTCCTCTTCGTCCTCGCCACCGCCGTCGTCGTGTATTTGGCGGCGAACGGGACGATCGACGTCGAGTTCGTCACGGAGAAACTGATGGCTCTGCCAGTGAACTGAACTCATTTGGGACTGCTCAATGAACACAATGGCTTCAAAGCTCTTCTCGATCGCTCACAATAGAGCGCGTTTCTTATCCCATCCCCCGCTATAAAATTCATAAATCCCAAGACATTTCTCGGAAGCTTTTTTCTCTTTCCGTTTCGCGGAATCCCATGACATATTCCTTTTTAATATTCGTGCGTTTCCGCGGAAAGATTAGAAGCTGGAATTAGACTTGTGACTCGGCGAGCCCAACCAATCGGAAGACGCCTTTTCTTTTCGGGAGGAACTTATTTATTATCGAGGGAGAGAGAGAGAGAGAAAACGGGGATTGTTGTGAGAATTGCAGAGCAATGGGGAAAAGGAAACGAACTGTAATGGATGGGGAGACTAGAGAGAGGAACGGGTGGGAAAAGAGGAGACAGCGAGGAGTGTGTGTGTTTTGTTTCTGGTTAGAAGACGAAGAAGAAGACGCATTTCAGTTTCGGTATATGTGATTGTAATCAACAAGAGAACGTGACAGAACATTTTTCAACTCAAAATGTACAATATCGAGGGGGGCGGGGGGAAGAAGGGGAAGAAGAAGACGTCAAGGGGGGAGAGAAGGGGGCGGGGCTAGACGTTTCATGAGGGGGGAACGGCGAAATGGACGAGATCGATGAGTTTGGGGGGAATGGCTATTATTAGTATTGTTATTATTATTGTTATGGAGGGAATGGAACGGGGAGAGTGGGTGATCATCATAAGTTACAGTGTGTGGTACACATGAGAAGAGATTAGACTCGGTAGGAACGGGCGTTCGTTGAGATCGCGTCCTCGTCGTCCCACTCGAGACCTCCGACGACGCGTTGGTTGGCGTCCATGTGGGGAAGCACCTCGGTCTGATCCTCCTCGTCCTCCGAAACATCGTCCTCCTCGTCACGGTACGAGCACTCGCTGGAACAAGGAACAGGTAAAAGAGGGGGGGGGGGGGGGGGGGGGGGGGATGGCGGCGCTGATCCTCTCACCTCTCTCCATCGCTCTCCTCCTCTTCCTCCTCGTCGCTGAACTCGTCGATGGCTCCTCCGTTCTTCTCCACATCATCCAGCGGGTTGACAGTGATGTTCATGCCGCTGTCGTCCCAGTGCATTCCTCCGTCGCTCTGGAAAAAGATTCGATTTGTCGCCGTCGTCGAGGAGGAAGAAGAAGAAGAAGAAGAAGACGACGACGCCAGACGTCAAAGTGCACTCGGCTGGCCATTCTTCTATTTTCGTGCCTGCTCGTCTTTTCCTAGTCCCTCCGAGTTATCCGATTAGAGATCAGCGGCCAGAAAGACCACTACCAAAAACACGAAATACTAGTTGCTTTTCCCCGTTGACTCAGAGTGTGATTTCTGGTGTGAATGGCTTGCAAATCTATCTCGCTCTCGAATTCTCACCTGTCTCTTCTGTCGTCGTCGTCGTGGCATCGGAGTGTCGCGCATTTTGAGCACTCCGATCACGAGCAGCACCAACAGGAAACCGACGCAAACAACGACGACGACGGCGACGGCGCCACCTGAAAATGAGATTCGTCAAAGTGGGGAACGTGTGGGGGAAGAGGCTCGTACCGGCGATTGCACCTTGTCCGACATCGTATCCGTGGTGCGAGAGGAGAGCCTTCGGGCGCGGCAGGTCCATTTCCAGAATGTTCTGAAACAAGAGTGATAGATGAAAAGAACGAAAGGAAGACGGGATCGACTCCCCCCTCTGACAAGACCTTGATTTTGACCTCATCTAGAGAATACATCGAGTGCCAGAAGGCCATTTGATCGAAGGAAGGAGAGAGTATCAAGGCTAGGAGGACGGACTGAGGGACGAAGATTCGAAGAAGCGAAATAGGAGGAGGGGGAGGAGGAGAGGTGCGGCTGCCGAGATGGTTTGATTAAATCAGATTCGGATGGACGACTGAGCAGGCTCTTTCTTCGCGCGGACAGCACCGAGAAAACGAGAAGATGTTTTTGTTGTCGCCGAGAAGTCTTCACCACTCGCTTCTTCTTCTTCTTCTTCTTCTTCTTCTCATTCTCGCCTCGCTTCTCGTCGCCTACGAAATCAGAATCAGAACTCGCCGCGTCTTCGTCACCGGCGTTCTCTTCTTCTCATAAACATGTGGCCTCCCCTCTCCACCGAGGAATGAGCGATGAGCTCGCCGCAGTTTCGGGTGCTCAGAATGATGAAGTGACGTGGCACGGGTCGCCGCCTGGGGGCACTTGAACATTTGGGAAAAGAAGAAGAAGAAGGGGGGCGCCAGAAAAGTGGTGGAAAAGCGGGCGAAAACAGGAAATCGAGGCAAACTAATTTCCTGCTTATAGGCAGGAGACGAAAAAAGAAGAGAAAAATGGCGGGTGGTTCAAGCGAAAGAAGCGGCTCGCTCAAGGATCACACCGCGTTCTCCCTTCGAGCGCGAAGACAGACTCAAAGTTCGAGGTTGTTGGGAAAAAGGGAAGGGAAGAAATCGGAAGAAATCCGATGCGACAGGGCGCCAGCGAGCCCAATTTGTGCCGACGGATCATATTTCGGCTGCTTCTCGAAAAAGAAAAGAGGAGAAGGAGAAGAAGTTGAAGACTAAACTTCGATTTTTGTGGTCAGGGTCAGCTGGCATTCTCGAAACGAGGAGAGGCAGAAAACAAAGCGCCGAGCGCATACATTTACGATTATTTTGTCAACGAATTCTTGTGAATGAATTCCTGAGTCGAGTACAACTGCCCAGGCCCTTCTCAACGTATCACTTCCCGGGGACACGTCATCTTTCAGACAAGAGTGTTGTCGAGAGACGGACTCAAGTGCCTTAACTTACCACGAACATTCTGGAATACAAGATGCGGCTTCAGAATGCTGGAATTTAAGAGCTCCTTGAGCGACGGCAAGGTGGAGGCAACAATGCTCGCGCGCGGGAGCAGCAGCAGATGGGGGCGAAGAGCCAGGAAGAGGGACGGGCGAGCGGTTTGGAAGGAGTGGGAGGAGAGGGCGCTCTGCTTTTTCTCGCGCCCTTCTTCTCCTTCTTCTTCTCGCAGTTTTATAGATTTGGCGGCAGTTGTGTATACGGAAGAGACGAGGGGACCCCCCTCCACTGCCCGCTTCGCCCCTCTTTCGCCGGGACCCCAAACTGAGCGAAAGAGTCCGACGCGGAGGTGCTCTGCGTCTTCCCGTTCCGAGTGCTCTCTACATCCGAACAACACACAGATTCATTCCTGTTTTCTTCTCTCTCTCTCTCTCTCAGACTTTTTCCTCAGAAAAGAAGACGAGAAAGAACTTGGCCATGCACTTGAGAGGAGGCAGAGTCCGCAAGGTTAATGAGCAGGAATTGCCAATGACAAGGGATGGGCGACCAAACTTCAGATGACTCTGATGACGTGGCACTTCCGACACGGTTCACCGCATCTCTCGGGGGACCTGCTCGGCGAGAGCGATCCATTTGCAGAATGAGAGAGCGACTCGTTTGCAAACTCTGCCAATTATGTCATCGCACCCACCCCCACGCGCGCCCCTCGGGATCCCCACGAGGGCGATTCGAGATGCCACTTGTCAAAAACGTATGCGCTTCTCCAGAACTTTATTCAACTTTTCATCTGCTCTCATATTCATGCGCAGTATCACATGCCCCTCTCTCTCTCATTCTTTCAATCGCAAAACTTTCGGATCTCTAGGCGGAGAAGACGATGGAGTTGCTAAGCAGCTGACGTCAAGTGGTCGGCGAAAAGAGTGAGAAGTGGCTCATGGCTGATTCAGCGCGCAGATAAAAAAGCAATTTCTCGTGTGTGTTTTTTAATCGAAAAATAAATGAGAAGAGATTGCGTATCGAACTGAGAAGAGCGAATTGGAGACAACAAATGGGTAGATAGATAGAGAGAGCGAGGGACGAATACAAACCGAACGGACGGAATAACAAGACAAAACCGTGATCAGAAGAAGAAGAAGAAGAAGACGTCTCCATCTATAATTCATAGTGGAAAAGGAAAAGAGAGCGAGCCTTCGAGATCCGTCATCGTTTTTCATTCGAGTTGATGGAAAAATTCCATGGAATTTCATTTCCATCTGGCACAAAAATGATGGAGAGGAAGAAGACGAATCTAGGGGGAAAGGACGATGAATGATAGTTTCGGTGGCGGCGTCCGTCTTTTGGCCGAGCGAAAAGGAAATTGGATTTCCTGGATGACGGGCCGAATGAAATGTGCGTTTCTCGCGAATCGCCTGGCCAACGAAAACTCTCGCTGAGCGGACGTGATTCCGAGAGTTTTCAGGCGCGCAGCTCAAACATCGGATTATTTGCGGGGGGAAGGAAAACGAGCTCGCGGAGCCAATCTTTTTCTGCTGAAAGCGTTTGTGTACGCGCAACGCGAGAAGAAGTGCACACGCCGGAAGGAAGCAGCGAAAACTATCCGAGAAGGGGAAAGACCACGTATACTGTATGCGCAGCATGACGGGAGGTCGAAGCTGGAAACGCACGGGAGTATGTTCACAGCGGCTCATTTGTTTCAGGTATACTGTAGTCGAGTTCTCAGAACTTGCTCTTCGGTAGAGCTTATTATCCATCTTCCGCGATTCAGAGATAGGACCAGAAGAAGCCAAAATACTCAAAAATGCATTTCAGAGCGTATTCAGCATTATGCGCGCGAAAGTATCTGGATAACCAATAATACGGTTGAGATTCGGAACGAGATGAAACGGAAGAATGGGAAGGAGAGAAGACGTCGGCGAGAAGTCGCGAGTCTTCAGAAGTGCTCAAAGTGGGCGTGGCGTCGGCAGACGGCGGTGCCTTGACCTGGTTTCGCCTGCGGGCACACATGAGTGATGACAGATGGCTCGGCAAGCGCCGGAGACGTCTGTTTTAATTGAATTTCTGCGCTCGCGCGCGCGCTCGCCGCTCCTCGAGCCCATCTTTCCCGATGAGCACAAGAAGACGTGTGCTCTCGCGCGCGTGTGCCTCTCCTCTCACTTGAAATGTTTTGCCGGGGCGCCAAACTGAGAAGAGAGAAGCGGAACAAAATTTCAGCGCGATGAAGCTTGTTTTCAGCAACTTATTCTCGCTCTCAGCGACAGGAAAGAGAAAAGAGAAAACGAAAAGCGAAAAACGAGAAAGGAAAAAGGGAAAGAAGAAGAAGAAGAAGAAAATGAAAGGGCGTCAGAAGTATGTCATCGAGCAGCCAATAACGGCGTGCCGCTAGGAGCGAGGCATTGAAAAACGAGGGGCGAGCTCATTGGCTCTCTCTCTCTCTCTCTCTCTCTCTTTCTCTTTCTCTTTCTCTCTCTTTCTCTCTCTCTCTCTCTCTCTCTCTCTCTCTCTCTCTCTCTCTCTCTCTTTCTCTCTCTCATAACTTCCCATTCATTTCCCCCACCATCCTGCTTCTTGACGCTGGCTCCGCCCACTCCATTGTCCTAGCCTACATCTCCGTCAACAGAATCCGATTCTTGTGAATAGCTCCCCTCGTGCTCACCTGAAGACGCGAGCTTCCGAGCTGGTCGAAAGCCGGCTCGAAGTGTCGTTCGATGAGCTCCAAGCTGTCGAGAGCGGTCTCGCCCGAGTTGAAGTTGAATTGGATCGGCTGAACGGCAGCGGCTGCGGCGGCCGGAGCCTCGGTGGAAGTGGTCGTGGTGGTCGTGGTGACTCCCTCGATGGTCATCTGAAAGTCGATGCTACCGTAGCCGTTTGATGTAAACATGAGATGGGAAGGAAAGTGGGCGGGTGGATCAGAATTATGCCAATTAGGATGCGTCTCTTCTTCTTCTTCTTTTTCAGATTCAGGATTCGAATGACGAGAGTGAAAAAGAAGAAAACGAAGAAGGAGGAGACGATGAAAAATTAATGAGATGCCGGAAAATAAGAAGAAGAAGAAGAAGAAAAAGTGCATAGGAGTGAATCAGAATAATTGGATTCCGAGGATTCGGAAGCCGTGGTGGGAAAGTTTGAAAGGAGTGAAAAGTTGTGGGGAGGAGGAGCCCACTCACTCAACATCTTCTTCTTTTTCTTCTAAACACGATGTATCATCGCTCTCCGGGGAATGAGCAAGAGCAATTATGGGCTCTTTTCTGTGGGCTCGGATATGTATGTATGTAAGAAATGCGCGCGAGTTCCGGTAAGTCCCGTGATCTTGGGCCGAGAGCGACTACATGTATGTGGGCGATGGGAGGGGGGGATTATCTCTCGGCGGATTATTGCTCCTCTGAGCTCTTTTTCTGGTCTCAAGAAGAAGAAGAAGAAGAAGAAGCTTCTAGTGCCTGATATGAGGATCGAGAAGAGGCGACTAAAAAAGGGAGGAAAGGACGAGTCGAGTGCGTGTTTTGGAGCCGCTTCCAAATGAGGGCAATTCTCTGTCGCTCCGCACAAAACCCATTTGAAGGCGATGAAAACAGACGCTCCCCCCCCTCCGGCGAGTCATTATAGGCTCGCGGAGCAATCGAGAGAGCGCGCGCGAAAGAGACTTTCACAGGTTTCGGCTCAGAGGACACATTCATCTCCAACGTATACACGGTCACAGTTCGCAACCAATCAAAAAACAATCCGCGCCTCATTTCCTTCCGTTCCATCGGCACGCCTAATCGCATCGCGGTAACGTACAAATCCCCGACGTTCTCAGCTGAAGACACAAGCTACCTCAGAGAGAACGACATTGACACGAGTCAACTCGAGAATGATCGGACGTTCGACAACGAACCAGTCGACATGATCATGGGAAACGACAACATTTCGGTCCTTCTACAATCATCGACACGACACATTCTTCCAAGCGGCCGGATCGTAGAATGCACCGAGCTCGGAAGCATCGTTTTCCCCACTCCGAAGATCATGAAGTTTGAGGACATATCGCCTTCTCAACCTCTGAAAATCGAGGATTACCCGAGCGTGAACTTCGTTACCATGATAGCGGAAGCCATGTCCGTCGAAGACCCGGACTCAAAACTGATTGCCACGATCGCACAGATGTGGAACATGGAGAACATAGGGATCATGCCTCCAGAATGCTCCGAACAAGAGAACAAACGAAAGCTAGATCTGCTCAAGCAGTTCAACGAAACCGCTACTATGAACGACCTCGGAGAACTGGAAGTCGCCTTCCCATGGAACGGCAACCAACGCGAACTCGCAGACAATCGCACCATCGCACTGGTCCGACTAGCAAGCCTCCTCCGTTCCCTGAAACAGAAGGGAGACCTCCTCCCAAAATACCATGACATCATCATGCAACAACTCGCAAGCAACATTATCGAAGTAGCGGAACCGCAGCAGAGGAAGTCCAAAGGACCCTACTACTACATTCCCCATCGAGTAGTCACGAAGGCGGAATCCCTGACCACCAAATTGAGAATCGTCCTCGACGCGAGCTCCCACGGTTCATCGGAGCTGTCGCTGAACGATTGTTTGTATCCTGGGCCCTCCATCCTCCAACCGATCTTCGGCATCCTCATCAGAAGCCGACTAAAACGTTTCGTAGTACTTGGAGACCTGGAGAAAGCCTTCCACCAAGTGCGCCTCCGCAAAGAAGACCGCAATGCCACACGATTCCTGTGGATCAAGGATCCGACTAAGCCCTTACACCGAGACAACTTAATCGAATACCGATTCGCTCGCCTTCCGTTCGGAGTTACGTCGTCACCCTTCCTCCTCGCCGCCACTATCCACTACTTTCTCGATAAGAACGCTGACCCCATCGGTCCCCGAATCAAAGAAAATCTATACGTCGACAACGTACTTTTCACTACAAATGATCAGTCCGAAATCGCCAAGCTCGTCAGAGACAGCCAAAGCACATTTGCCGCCATGAAGATGAATCTCAGAGAATTCCTCGTGAACTCTCCAGAGGACATGGAAAACATTGAGCCGGACGATCGCTCACGCGAAAGCACCTGCAAACTTCTAGGCTATCAGTGGGACAGTATCCTAGATACGCTCATAATCAAACTTGCACCAATCGAAGAATTCCATCCGACTAAGCGCAAAGTGACGTCGAGGATGGCCGAAAACTTCGACCCGCTAGGCCTGATCCAACCACTCCTGGTGAACTTCAAACGGCTCATCCAAGAACTGTGGCACCTAGGAACCGCGTGGAACGAGCCGATTCCAGCCGCCGTCCACGAGCAATGGAAGCAAATCCAGAAGGACTTCACCCACCGCTCTATCATCGTTCCCCGCTTGATCAACCCTTACACCGATGCCGACTCAGTGGATCTGCTGATCTTCTGCGACGCGAACCCGCAATTCTACGCCTCCTGCGCGTATCTAAGCTTTGCGAAGAAGAACTCTCCGACGGCGACCTCACTCATCGCGAGCAGATCCAAGATCCGCCCAAGCTCTTCAGCAGGATGGGGCGTTCCTAATATGGAGCTCCTTGCAATTGAAATCGGAAGTCGCCTCGCATGCACAATACAAGAAGAACTTCACATGCCGATCAATAAAGTGCGATTCTTCTCGGACTCACAGGTCGCCCTATACTGGGTACTACTGTCAGAAAAGAAAATTCTTTGGGTCCACAATAGAGTCAAAGAGATTCACAAGAACAAAGATCGACTAGCAGCCCTCGGACTTTCTCCCACATTCCACCACTGTCCTAGCGGCGCAAACCCCGCGGACCTCGGAACCAAAGGTTTGAGCACCGGCGAGCTTCAGCAAAGCTCACTTTGGTGGAACGGTCCCGAATTCCTGAAGGAACCACACGACACATGGCCATGTTCCCTCGAAGGAGACTTTGAGTGTCCTCAAGAATTTTGGAGCGCCGCACAAAAAGGGCTTTCGATCCAGAAAGAGCCAACAATCAAGACAAAAAAGGTGCCGAAAATCACGCGACAGCGAAGCGCACTCAAAAACACTACGAACCCAACGGTGAACCTACCTTCCGCATCAGATGAGAACGTCCTCGCCATCCGACTAGGAAAACAACGAGTTTCACCCACCTACCGTTCGTCATCCATTGTTCCCTTCCACTACAGCAACTCACTTAGGAAGATCGTAACCGTAACCCACGTCACGCTACGCTGGTGCAATAACACCGCCAAGCGTCTAAACCATACGTGGACAGGCTCCGTCATGAAAGAATTCGCCTCATGCACTTCAACGCTCGAACAACGCCAGTTTGTCAGACGATTCATCATCACTGAGCACTACCGTGAATCCATGGAGTCAGGGTTCCCGGTACCCAACGACGTCCATCACAGATTGGCCGAAGACGACAAGGGCCTACTCCGAGTCGAGAGACAAATCAGCTCATCCAACATCGCCGCCACCGCTACTCAGCCAATCTTCATCTTCCGAGAACATCCTCTAGCGGAACTCATCGCTTCCGAAGTACATGCCATGAACTGCCACGGCCCACCGGAGTACACTCGAAGAGCCCTACGCACTCGCTACTGGATTCCACGCGACGGAGCCCTCACCCAGCACATCGTGAATAACTGCCTCGACTGCAAGCGAATGACGGCCTTACCATTCGAGTACCCGTTCACCAAGACACTTCCGTCCATGCGGACCGTCTCTTCCACTCCCTTCCAACACGTTGGACTGGACTACATGGGCCCGATCGAATACTGCAACAGTGACTCAACAACGTCCAAAGCGTATGTCCTCTTGTACTCATGCCTCGTAGTACGCGCCATTCACATCGAAGTTGTCACCGACGCCACAACAGAGTCTTACCTCAAAGGACTTCAGCGAGTATTCGCCCGCAGAGGCGTTCCCGAATCAGTCTACTCCGACAACGCACGAACGTTCTCTCTGGGCCATCGAATCATAAACACAGACATCCGCACCCAGCATGCTCACTCCGAAAGCTTCACTTCGTTCCTCGCCTACAACGAAGTTGACTTCCGATACATCACCCCCCTTTCGCCATGGCAAGGCGGGGTATACGAACGCCTCGTGGGCCTAGTCAAAAGCCAGCTCTACAAAGAGATTCGGAGCAGAACGTATGACTTCCACGATCTGAACACCGTCTTAATCCGAATCGAAGGAATGCTCAACTCCCGACCGATCATGCCCAATCCGAAGTCACCTCTGGATATGCCGGCCCTCCGCCCCATCGATTTCTTACTCCCGTCGGTGATCTTGTCAACCCCACCAACCAGCGGACAAACATACCTGTCAAGTACACGGTACACCGAAGAACGCACAAGATCCCACATCGCTCACCTCGACAGGACCCTAGACTCCTTGTGGGAGTTGTGGTATACAGGATACTTGCTTTTCCTGCGCGAAGCTAACGCTCGGAGACGCAGAGGAACAAACAGCGAGCCAAGAGTCGGCCAACTCGTACTGTTCCAAGTCACAGGACAACGTCGCCACCTTTGGCCGCTTGCCATCATCGAGTCACTCGTACTCGGGTCCGACAACAAATGCCGCTCCGCGATTGTCAAATGCAAGAACAAACGCTACGAACGAGCAGTTTGCCAGCTGATCCCTCTCGAGCTGGACGCTTTCGAACTCTCAGACATCCAAGACCGCGATGATCCATCCGCCACATCTGCTCTCAGCACAGGCCTCCGCGATCGCATCAGTCATCGAATCGCCAACGATGCCATTCCTACTCTTGCCGACACTCTAGCAGAAAATCGAGCCAATCCGAAAAAGGAGAGAGATCTTGATTCGCAGAACGATCGAACCGACACCACCATCGAGGAGCAAAACCGGCAAGACAACACCAGTCCCGATTCCCACACCGCTCAAGGCCGATCTCGCCCTCTACTGCCCCGAGCAGCCAAAAGCAAACCCATCAATTATATCCACTTGTACCAAGACGGACAAATTGAAGGGCTCTCTCCCCGGGAGTGTTGCGGATTCCCTGAATCCACAACTTTCTGGACACACTAAATCACCTCCAGTGCATTTAGTGGTCCCTCCCATCACTTTCTTACGCCATTTCCACCTTCTCTTCGCTCTCGTTCTCTCTCGACAGCGCCTCCAGCTCACACCCGCGCTCCGTATCCAGGGCGCATGCTGAAGGTTGCTGCGCAGCGAATGGTCCCGCCACGATGGACGTTCCCGGGCGGCGCGACGCCCCCTTTTTCTTTGGGATTTCGGCGGCACCTTTTTCGATGGACCTTTTTTTTCCTTCCTTTTTTTTACTTTATCTTGTTTTGTAACCTTTTCTCTGTAATTTCCCTTTCCCGCATCGAATCACCCAGGAGTTTCCTCGTTTTCCCTGACGCAGGTTTTTGAGGTTTTTCCTCCTGGCTCTGACTCGGTGTCTGCTCTATCTTTTCTCCCTTTTCGTACTTTGACCATCTCACTATTCCAAACCCGTCGGTCTTGGAATAATCTATTGAACTCAATAAGATGGGTCACTGCTTATCTCTTTGTTCCTTGTGTATTGCTTTCCTCCGCTTAGCGCTAGTTCATCCGCTCGCTTAGGAAATTATCTGCTCTAGGTCGGCTGGCGATGGTTAACCGAGATCTAGGGTTCGTCGACCCTATGATGAATCTCGACAGCACATAAATGGATTTGTGTGGAGCCGGAAAGAATGAATGAATGAGTAATGACAGAGAAAGAGAGAATGAATGAATGCTCTGGCACAGAATGAAAGATTGATGTGTTCTCGAGTTGATCTCTCGCCCCCTTTCCCACATATCACACTCACCGTGACGTAGAGCTGGTTACTGAGAACGCGTCCTTTGAGCATCGCGCATTGGACGGTGTAGACGCGTTTGGCGTACGATTCCGGTCGAGTGTTGAAATAATGGACCTTGGAGAGCACTTCCTTGTACCCTTGAGCGCTTTCCTCTCCGCGCAGAAGGATGCCCTGAAGAGGCGCGGAAATGAGATGTGAAGAGAGATCGGGAAGGGGGGAAAATGATAGACTTACGTCCTTGTCGTGCTCGAACTCGATGTTCAGAGCGGCGATGAGGGAGGCGGGCGACGAGAAGTACTCGACGTCCATGTCACGGGCTGGCTGCAGGTGCATCTTACAGTAGTCGATCTTGTGCGATTGGGTCACGTCCTCGAGCTCTCCGTCGGCATTGTTCTGGCTGACCGTGATGGTGAGATCCGGGACCATCGCTTGTCCGACCTTCACCGAGTGCTGCGTGCTCTTCAGCTGGGTTGAGGCCGAGATGGAGAGAGTCGGCTCGGAGAGCTGCTGGACAAAGACGTATCCTTTGCTGGCCGGCAGCTTGATCTTCTTGTCGTCCTGCTTGCAGGTGACCTCAGTCTCAACGTGGAACACACGGTGTCCTGGAGCCGGCTTCTCTTGAGTGTTCACATAGGCGACTCTCTTGAGCATCTGTCCGATCTGCTTCGAAGTCTCGGCCTTGAGAGTGAGTGTCGTCTGATCCGGCGAGAACGTGGCGGTTTGTCCCTCGAGAAGCTCGTCGACTCCAGTGAACTGAAGCTGTTCCGGACACGTGTGGGCGCACTTGATGGCTCGCTCGCTTTCCACGGCTCCGCTGAGCAGATAGAGAGCCGAGAGTTGGCCGCGGAAGAACTGAGCCAGCTTCTGTTGACGTCCGTGCCAGCAGGCTCCCACCACAAGCTTCGTCTTCGACGCCTTTGTCTTGTGAAGCGGCCAGTCGTCGAGGATCTCCGGGTTACGCTCGTCGGCCTTGAAGCTCTTTCCGTCGACGATCACATTCACGTCGTCGATTCCGTTGAAGAGAAGCGAGTACGAGTGCCACTCGTTGTCACACACCTCCGGCATCGACCAGCGCCACTCGGCGGCACGGAAGTCGGCGGTGGCTCCAGCTTCGCGACGAAGAACGACTTCGAGTTTGCAGTGACGGATGTAGACGGAGAAGTGATGACGGTTCATGTCTGAAAATGAGATTGGGTCAGTCTGATGGAGTGCTTTCGGGTCTTACTGAAGTCATCGCTCTCGCAGAGGATGTTTTGCTTGTTGCTCTGCTCGTCCTTGGTTCCAGCGGCATGCTTCATCGAGAAGCTGAGGGTGAAGTGATCCGGAATGAGTCCTTGATGAGCCTCGTCCGAGACAGTCAATCCGCGAGATCCGTCAAACTCGATTCCCTGATCTGCGAGGATCTGATTCTCAGCCGAGCTCGTCAGAGCGTCCTCATTGAGCAGCTTGACAGTGGCAGTCGAGAGTCCGCACGATTGAATCGTCTGGTTGTCGTAGACGGTGTCTCTGGCACATCCCTGAGTCACGTGTCCGGCACGAAGTTCAATGACCGACTGCACGCTCTTCGGTTCGCAGACGGTCTCCTTCTCGCAAAACTCGAGCGAGACGTCGGGAAGAAGCAGCTTGGATCCGACTCCCGGCGCGTAGTTGACTCTCTCGTTCATCGCGGTGATTCCCTGAACGCACTTCTGGTCCACGTGCACTGTGACGAGAGCGCTCTTGCTCTTTCGCATGGCGCAGTCAATAGCGACGACGGTGAGAATGTAGGACTTGGATTGAGTGTAGTTGAGTGGCTGCGTCGTGCGCAGGACTCCCTGGTTGTTGATCGCGAACGGCAGCTCTTTGAGCCCGTTGGTGATCTCGTACTCGCAGATCTCGCCGTTCGGATGTCCGCAGTCCTTGTCGGATGCCTTCAGCACCCCGATCTCCTCGACGACTTTTCCCTCCTCCACGTGGAAAGTGTACCATGGGTTCTCGATCTCCGGGGCGTGATTGTTGGTGTCCTTGACGCGAATCTTCAAGGCGACTCCCTCGCTCTTCACATTGTCGTCGTCGCACTTGACGGCTTGCACTTGCAGGTTGTACTCGGGCTTTTTGCAGTCCAGAATGGCCGCATCCTTGACTCTGAGGACGGCGGCTCCGGTGAACTTGTCGACGACCTGGATATCGAACGGAACGAGCTCGCTGTTCTGCGAGGTGAGCAGATAGGTGCAGACGGGTCCTGAAAACAAAAGAGTCCCTCCTTCCACTTGTTCTTTTTTGTTGCTCGTTTCAATTCATCGTCTGTGCTCGATTCATCGGGGGTTGTCATGTCATGTCACAGTTAATCCCTCCCCCCTACGCACACGTCAATCCCTCCTCTTTTTCCTCCTTTTTCTCGTGTTCTTCGTAATCCGGTGCGTGTTTGGAGCCCCCCGTCTCGCGGCGAAAAACGAAGAAAACGAAGGAAAAAAGAAGAGGAGAGATGGCGAAGCAATTAATGAGAAGCGTCGAGCCTTCTCGCTCCTCGCTGATGAGATTTTTGCAAATGAGGTGTGAGGAGGAGGAGGAGGAGGGAGCAGCGGAAGGAAGGGAAGGAGCTCACGAGATGTATCGGAAAGGGGGGAAACGGCGGCGAGAATGAATGTAAATGTCATGAATAGTAATGAGGCTGATTATTTAAAGGAAGCGAGCACGAAGGAAGACGCCTAATTAGTCTTGTTTACACTCCCTCCAAGCTTAAAGTTGGATCTAATGGAAAGCTGAAAGATGAGGGCTGAAAACGGGATATCGAAATGGAAAACAAAAACGGATGAGAGAGAGAGAGAGCCTCTATCCCCGCTTCTGAATCAGTCTCCTAATCTGCTCAAATCTCTTTGCTTACCGGTTTCCGAGAGGATCGCGAAATCCGGCACCGTTGAGATAATGTTCTCGTCTTCGCGAACGACGGCGACGAGCTCCTCGGCACCTTGAAGATTGATTATCGGCGCTGAAATCGGGAATTCGAACTGTGCGGTAGTTTGAAGTCGTTACCTCTGGCGGCATGATGATGTCGAGCATGCGATCCACCCAGAAGGGCGGCGCCGACGACGACGAGAAGAAGAGAAGCGGTTCGCATAGGATGTGGGGGATGAGAGCTTTTCGGGGTTGGAATTCGCGTCTGAAAATGAGAGGCAATTATCAGGGGAATTCAGACGGGGAGGAGAAGAGAAGGAGGAGGAGAAGAAGAAGGATCGTTGCGAGTCGGAAAGGAGGTGTGGATAGAGGAGGGCAATAACAAAAAGTACAAACGAAGAACGACAGAATTCTCGGAAAGAGAGCAACGGGGAAAAGAGTTGATCTTCAGAAAAGAGACCTCTCTGGCTCGGTCTTTCCATCGGGACACGGGTTAGACGAACAATGGATTAAGCCCAGCCAAGGTGTGTGTGTGTGTGTTTTCGTCGCCTCGAAACGGAACTACATTCCCTTGGCGAGGTGAGTCACACTTTCTCTCTCTCTCTCTCTCGCTTCTCACGTCATTCCTCAGGGCTCCTGGCACCACCACTCGGTCACGCCATACTTTTCCGGTCTTCTCGGAGCATCAGGCAAACATTGCGGCTCGAAATGAGACGGGAGGGATGGCACGAGACATGGAGCATTTTTCAATTAGGTGTCAAGAAAAGGTTTGTTTTTGCGGCCAAGCCGTCTCTTTTTCTGCCCGCGCCTTCGTCTTCTCCTTCTTTGACCATAAATAAAAGACGATATTGAATGAATTTAGAAGACATTTGGTTGGGGGAGCAGAAGAAGCAAAAGAAGCAAAAGGAGCAAAAGGAGAAGAAGAAGAAGAAGAAGATAAAGAAGAAGATGGCTACCGTATTCTCCGAGAGATAATTACAGAAAATTGAGGGGTGCCGCGTGAAGCTCGGGAAGTTAGAAAACACGAAAACAAGCTGATGTGAGGAAGAGAGAGAGAGCGGGAGAGTGGATTAGATTCCGAATCGCCGGAATGATTTACCTCGAGAGCAGGTGGAATTACGGCGAATCATAAAAAGTGAGTAGTTCGCAGAAAAAGAGCTGGAAATGCTCGCGGAGCCCGCGCGAGGCGAGCAGCAGCTCTAGGAGCCGAGTGGCGCCGGGCGGGGAGAGGCAGGGCTCGTTTCCTCTGCTCCTCCTACTCAACACCGTCTAATCTCCATCATATCCGATTATCAGAACGAGGCAAGAGCCTGCGAGAAGAGAAAAAGAGAAAAGCGGATTGCGAGAGGCCCGCGTGAGCCCCCCACCGACGCCGCCGCCGGGTTGCCATGGAGCAGCGAGCGGCAGGGCTCGGCGAGCATGAAGACGAAGAAGAGGACTAAAACGAGGAGCGAAACGAGTTCTGAGAAGAGGAAATCTGAGAGGACGAAGAAGAAGAAAAGGAAAAAGAGGAGAAAGAAGAGGTTGTTCTTCTCTCGTCATGCGTGACTTTTTGGCTTGAATTGCGAATTAGGTGAGCGAAGGAGCACACACTGGAACATGCGAAAATTGAAGGGAAAGAAGGAGAAGAAGTTGAGAGTTGTGAGCATGCAGGGGGGGGCGTGTGTGAGCCATGCGAGCAGGCAGGAGCAAGAAGAAGAAGAAGACGTGAAGAAGGAAGGAAGGAAGGAGGAGCTGGCCGATGAGTCAGGGCACTGAGAAGCGAGCCGAGAGACAGGTCATTGCGAGGACTTGTTTTGGATCGGATGACAGGTGGAGAGAGAGAGACTTTCAGCTGTCCTTTCGGGTCGCGTTCCGGATGCCAGACTTTGAGGTTCAGAGATTCAATTCGGATTACTTCCGTCTCAACTGACGCATTGTCCCGAGAGTCAGGGAGACAGTGATGTCATGGAATCAGAAAGCGCTGCGTAGCGACTCAACACATGAGCACAGTGATACGGAGCCAGGGGGTACGAAACGTGTGCTGTTCGGTGAGGTAAGAGAGAGAATAACACAAAAACAGGTGGAAACCCGATGTGAGGGTAGAGGACACCTTCTGAATGCACAATAAATATTATGTCTCATTCATAATTAACCAGTCGCCCCTGGTCTAGTCAATATACCTGGTCATGTGAGCGGGAGGAAAGCTCTCGAGGGCTCGATCGCTGCAGAGTGAGGGGGAAAAAGAAGGAAAACGGAGACTCGCACAGGAAGCCATAAATTTGTTCATTTTGGTTTTGCGTGCCTCGCGAAGGAGCGCTCGTTAGTTTTTACGAGTCGCCTACGGTAATTCGATTATCGGATTATGAGTTTGTTTCGAGTGGGCACAGGCTAACAGGACAAGCAGCAGCATCCCCCTGAAGAGGAGAATGGAATGATTCGCGGGCGAAAAGGAGAGGTGTCAGAAACAGACACTGATCCGACTGGTTTTTGAGAAGCGTCCGCCGTCCGAGCGACAAGGCGGAGCGAAATCGCGGTGACGTACCGTCGGGATTTGTGCTGCTGGAACGGGCAAAATAGGCGAGCAGCAGAGGGGATGGAATCACAGATTGCACGAGATTTCCATGACGACTGACAGAGGAATGCGTCAGAGAGTCAGAGATCTGACGAGATGGAGTACAATTATGAATGGAGACTTGATTGGGAAAAGAAAAAGAGCGAGAGAGAGAGAGAGTACAAGTTATTAGTCATGGGACAGAGGCGGAGAAGCAAAGAGAAGATGCCAGAGGATACAAATTAGGCGGAGCGTGTGATAATAGGGTTAGTCTGGCACCAGCCAAATGTCGCCTTCTTTTGCTCCGTTGAACACTTTGCATGGACTTGGGATTCAGAAAGACGCGACAGACGGTGCTCGAGAAGAGGTGCTCGAGGAATGCTTCCAGATGCGGGATCAGACTCGCTGAAGGCAGAAGAAAGAAGAGTGGACTGATAGACTACACTTCTGATCTGCACTTTGATCGGAAGCTATCACGCATCCGAGTTCTTCTCAAAAGCACTATGATGAAGCTCGAAAGAAGAGCACACTCATCTCGAGATATAGTCATGGTCACATCAGATCATCGTCTGCTCGTTCGGTATTATCTCAACTTATGAAATCATTCTAGAAGTTTCCATCTGTTGACACTTTCCAGACGGAAAGAGCTCGCTCTTGAGTGAGCTCGCCCGAACGGGCCGTATGAAATTCGTGGGAACATCTCTTCATCTTCCCTCCGGAGAGTTCCTTCTCTCTAATCTCTTCGGAAAGCCCCGAGACCATCATCACCACCGTCACGAGGCGGCAGGAGCCGTACGTCACACATTGTTATGGGTGCTGCTGATGGTTGTGCGCCCCGTAATCGCGTGTGTGTGTGTGTGAGAAACACAAATTATCGCCTTGAGGCGACAAATTAGAGGCTTTCTCGGTCTCTCCATCTTTCCCTCTCGTTTCCTTTTCTCGCCTGATGTTGACATACGAAAGGCAGAGCGAAGCCTTGGAAAGTAATTGGCACGGCGGAGGAGAAAAAGAAGACGTTACACGAAGAATGATTTTCAGCAGAAGAGGAGACGAAGAAGAAGGAGCTCACGACGATGAGACGATGATCGCTTGACGTCACATCGTGTACTTTAAGTGATCTATGGATCGACTTCTTCTCATTTCTCATCCCGTTCTTCTCGCACCGCCCTTTCATTAATTTCCGGCCTGCTCTCCCCCTAAACCCTCCGCTCCTCTCATCTATTTCTTCTTCTTCTTCTTCTTCCACACAGCCATCCATCCATTTTGTCTTCTCCTTCGCCGCATGCCCGCACTATCATGACAGTCAGGAGGCAGCCTCCCTTGCCTGCTGCTTCTTTGTCTCCTGCCTGCCGCCCCACACTCGCTCCGACCGTTCCTATCTTCTCTCGCTCTCGATCCAATGCACACTCTGTCCTCCCTCCTCGTCATCGCATCGGGTCCTTCGCCTCCTCTCCGCTCTCCTCCCGAGACTACACACACACACACATACAAACGTTATTGATTCGCCCGCCACCCGCTCGGTCCACGCCGTCCCGCTTCCCCAGCGCGTCGCGTTCTCGCTGCGTCGTCAGTCTCTCTCTCTCTCTCTCTCTCGCTTCCATCTGGGTGTGTGTCTCTCATTGTCTCTCTCTGCGTATGTCAACACCTTACGACTGCTGCCCGCGAATCATTCGCATTCAAATTTGAACCTACTCTCCAGCGGTTTCGCCCGTTTCTTATCGCTTCCCTCCTTTCTTTCTTCCACTAACGAATGACAAAAACGATTCGATTTTCAGACCCAGTCCAACAAAACCGAGAAAGAAATGACCGTCAAACGTCAGAACAAGACTACCAGTAAGCAACTAATCGAGAGTCATCTACATTGACTCCCTGATATTCCAGAAGCCGCTGCCGCCTCGTCTTCCGACGCTGCTCCGGCCGAGCCGGCTGCTTCTGCTCCGGCCGCTTCTTCTGCCGCCGCGTCCTCGTCGGCCAAGAAGGCCGGACTTAAGGTAGAATACCATAAACTCGAGAACAGCTCGAGTTCATCTTTCGAATTTCCAGCGCAAATCGGAGGCCTCTCTCCTCAACGACGATCTGAGCCACCACGCCCTGGATCGTCGCACTAAGCGCGCCGCTGCCACCGCCGAGAAAGACTATCGCGACACGAAGCCACGTCCAGTTCCCGAGCCGAAGAAGGCCCCGAAGAAGGCAGCCGGTACCTCCAGCGCCGCCGCCGCCTCTGCCGCCGCGGCCCCGAAGAAGAAGAAGAAGTAGAGACGACTCGCCGACGTCTTCTTCTCTTTCATGAGATGGATCTTTTCTTGTCTTTCTTCTTCTTCATGTTCCTTTTCAAATGTGATTCCAAGAATGACAATGAATTGCATCTCATGATCGCATCGCTTTTTGTTTATTGTTTAAAATGAGCTTCATAACAATCGCAACGTCGACTTGGCAGCGTGCCAAGCAGTAACGCGACCCGCAGCGCAACAGGTGCCCTCCCCGCACTTGGCAGCGTGCCAATCCGAATTGCGAGCGAGCGCGCACAGCAGCGCAACCGTCGCTGATGGGGGTTTAAACATAGCATTCCTTGGAATCGCGCTCTGTCGCACACCCCTGCGCGCCTGTCCTAATTGGCACTGTGCCAACCCCGGTTTGGCACGCTGCCAACTTTTCATAATAGAGTCACCACTCACCCAAGATCAAGGAGAGAAAGATACCGAGTAGAAAGAGGCGTCGAGCAAGACGGAAATCGAAAAGAATGGGAAAATGGGATACGAGGGGAGAGGAAATGTTCGTATTCATTGGGAGGGAAGTTGAATGAGTCATGAGCACACACCGGATATGCTCACTCATTCAAAGCGACGATCGATAAAAAGTGTGAAAGCGGGACCCCGGAGAGCGAAAGAGGGCGGGGGAGGCGACCCCCGAGGGCGTCAGAAGACTTGACTTCTTCTTCTTCTTCTTCTTTTGCGTCGCGCACGCCAAGAAATGCGACATGAAAGCGGAGGAGGGAGATGGCGAGAAAAGAGCAGCAGAAAGCAAAAAAGTAGGGGGGGGGGGGGGGGGGAAAGGGCCGAGGAGAACAAGTGCGAATCGAATTAACGGATTGTGGTGATGGTGTGGAGGGAGCGAGACTGAAGACGTGACGTGAGGCTGGAAAGTGGGAAAAGGGCACGGCTCGATTCGAAGAACGAAAAGGAGGAGAACGCATACATATTCTAGTTGTAACTTGACGCCGACGTCGTCGTGGTGCCACGTCGGAATTGTGAAAGAGAAGAAGAAGAAGAAGAAGAAGGGAGCGACGACGACGGAAAGCGGTAGGAGGGAATGAGGGGAGAAAATGAGATGTTATTTTGACGTCGACGTCTTCTTACCCACCGTCGATTGCCGAGGCGTTTAATTAACACGAAAGACGACGACGACGACGACGACGACGACGACGACGACGACGAAGAAACAGAAGAAGAAGAAGAAGAAGAAGACGTGAAAAAAGAAGAGGAGGCTACCTAAGTTGAAGGGGGGAAAAGTGGCTCTTTCTCTCGGAAGTAATGTCGTTTCTGTGGATGGATAATTGCCACAAACCATCCATGAATGGCTCGTCGAGGCGCGCGTGCTCTCGGTTTTACGAGCTCGCGAGCAGAGGAAGAAGGAGACGAGAAGGTCAGAAGGATCAGAAACCAGATGAGGAAAGAGGAATGTACGTTCAGAAGACGTCGCGAGCAGACAGATTAGAGGAGGACTCGTCAGAAGGGGGGGAAGGCTCAGACTTCGAGAAGTGGGAGGGAGCGGCGTCGTGTCAAGTATTCCATCCATCATACGCGCATATCATGTACATACTACGTCTTCTATTTGTTTTTTCAACGTCTTCTTCTTCTTCTTCGTCGAAGACTCAAGTTCGCCTTCATCGTTTGCCGGAGCGGCGCGGCAAAACAAGAGCGAATAATGGGTGTGATAGTCAGCTGAGAAGTCTTGGAGACGTGTTCATCTCAAGAGTCGAGAAGAGGGGGGGGGGGGGGGGGGGCGAAATCACTCGAGAAGATTGGAACAGAACGATGGAGAGAGAGGGATTACCGAGTTCGGTGTCGTGTTGACATCGAGAGCGTTTCTCGGGCCCCCCAGGGGAGGCGCTCTCAATCCCAACAAAACACACCTGGGCCCGCCCCCGTCGTCGCTTCTGAATCCTCTTCAGAAGACGTCGCTGACGCCTTCTAGAAGACGTCGCTGACCGTGGGAGTCTCGGCTGTAGTCGCTCGCTCGCATAATTGGCTCGAAGGGCACATGCAAAGGAGAAAGAGACAAAAAAGGCGGCGAAAAAGAGTTTGGACTCGACGTTTTATCGGCGCCGCGAATCTCGAGAAAAACGCTGCCTGCTCTCTCGCTCTCTCTCTCTCTCTCTCGACGACTACATTTATTTTGTGTTGCTTTTATGCCTATGGTCCTTTGGGGAAGTTGTTGGTTGTGAAGAGAAAAAGTGGTTTGAAGGAAGAGAGAGAGAGAGAGAGAGAGAGAGAGAGAGAGAGAGAGAGAGAGAGAGAGAGAGAGAGAGAGAGAGAGAGAGAGAGAGAGAGAGAGAGAGAGAGAGAAAGGGACTCGTCGAGCTGGAACAAAACCCCCGGGAAGAAGAAGAGAGCCTTGTTTTTGGCGCTCCACGGAGCACCCCCTGAGCACACCTATATAATTGTGCAGTCATGCATACCTCCGCCGATTCTCTCTCTCTCTCTCGTTTTCCCGCGCGACACAGCTCTCTTTTCACTTTTTGCGAGTGCCCAGAGGAGCGTACTCGCACAAAACGAAAAGAGGAAGGTCGTTTGGTATTAAAATGAGCTCAATTACACGAGGCTATCGGCTCGCCGAGCATATCGAGAGCTCCTTTTACGACGACGACTCGCCGGAGAGAAAGAGAGAGAACCCAATCGGCTTATAATGGAGCCAGAAGAAGACGTCGGAATCAGAATTCGGAAGAAGGGGAAGGAGAAGGAGAAGAAGAGGAAGGGCTACAGCACTTGGAAGAGGCCGGAGAAGAAATCAAATTTGGCGAATTGCGGGCGAGAGCGGCCGACGGAATGCTTTCAAATTGTTTCCTGTCACTTGTGGTGGTCACGTCCAAGTCAGTCCGGGAACGGATATACTGTCTGACCATGTTTTGTGACGTGGCAGAGACGTGGCACTGGGATTGACCTGATGGAAGTTCAAGAATTCACGCGCCACGAAAGTTAGAATGACATTTCAGTGGAGACACTTTTCGAATGAAGCGACGAGCATGCTCTTATTCTGACGTGGCACTGTCACATTCTACACTTTAGTTCTTGGAAGCGTCATAACGTGGCAAGAACTTGCGAACGCGACTGAAAGGGGGAAAGAGAGAGAGCCTCTCTTTCTCGCCAGAAGATGTTATGCGTTCCAATAATATTTTGAAGACGACGTGAGGAGGGACAGAGGCAAAGAAGAAAATGGCTTCTTCTGTGTCTCAAGAGCGCTCAAAAATCAAATTGAATTTCTAGCGCGCGCGCCAGAAGTGGGCACATCAAAATACGGAAGAGCGGCGAGAAGCACCTTTTCTCTCGCTCATAACTCTCGAAATCTCATTTTGTTTTTCTCGCCTTGTCTTGTTTTTCGATTCCGGCTCGCGTCGAGCATCGAAAACGCTGAAAATTAGGCGGGAACAATAGTACAAGCGGGGTGAAGGAGCGAGAGAGAAAGAGAGCGGGGGGACCCCCGCGGGGGGCAGAAGCAAATAGAAACGGGGGGACAAATGGGAAAAGGTTTCAACTGCAGAGTCCAGCCGAAACACGAGAGAGAGAGAGAAAGACTCCTCCAGACTGGGGCCGAATTCGCGCGCACGCATGGACCAGAAGCAAGAGGGAGAGAGAGCTCTTCCGGGAAGAGAGAGAGAGAGAAAGAGACGGACGGATCCGGATTGCGAAATGGCCCGGGGGAGGAGGAACACCTTCAGGGCCGTCGGACCAAGGACACTCGCAAAAAACAAACACGGTTCAATCGGATCGTCCTTCCTGTTCATCGTCCGGTGTGGCCGAGAAATCAAAAGAGAGACACTTGATCTTGGCGAAACGATCCGATTTCAATTGCGTTTGACATGGCAGGTCTTGAATCCAGAAGAAGATGATGATGAAGAAGACGAGATGATGTGTCGGCTGTGACGAAGAGGGCGAGGCGAAAACAATTCAGACTGTCGGGAATTGCGCAATCCGTGTGATCTACTGCAGCTGGCGCGTTTCTCGAAACGCGCTCCACTGTACTGTTGCTTGGAGAAAGGCATGTCTGTGTTCCCTGAAAATACTCAGAAGACGTTGACGATGGCCGATGTTTCGCTGAAATTCGGCCATTCTCTCGTTTTCTAGGCCAACCTTCTGCTTCGAACGAGTTTTCTTCTCGTTTCTCCGTCGCGTGGCTCCTGTTATTTTGTCGGTGTGTGGGTGTGTCTCGAACGCTATTATTAATTTCCTGCCCACATTTCAGACTCTGTAATTATTTATTGACTCTCTGAAAAAAAATAACAGAGCAGCATCAATAATGTATGGGCAGATGGAATATCAAACATCGAATGCTTCTCTTCCTCTTTTGCACACACTCGAGCACATTCGAGGCAATAAGCATAAACGATGACAGATGGGATGTGTCGTGCCATTTAGGAGGATAACATCGAACTGCGTCAAACAAGGCTCCTTCCGCGTCGGAACGAGAGCCGATGCGCGTTTGAAGTCTAATCGGGACGAGCCGTCGCTCGAACGGAAAGACAGAAGGACACGGATCACGAGGGAGAGCGATTGCGAGCGGCGGTGCGCCGAAATACTCAACGTATTGGGTATGACAAATTTGCAGCGGTCCTGTGGTGTAGTGGTTATCACGTCTGCTTCACACGCAGAAGGTCGCCGGTTCGAACCCGGCCAGGACCTTTTTTGATTTTGTTTCTCATCTTTCCCAAGAAACCTTAAGACATGCGACAATAGACGATTTCAGACGTTACTCATAAACATCCCATTCATTCGAAATTCCAACGCCACCGCCGCGTTGTTTGCAAATGCAAATTGGGCTAACAATACGCGCGAGGTGTAAAATGGCAGAAGGGCAGTCTCGCTTCTTCAGATGCCATCGCGCTTTCAGCAGTTTGTGTCCGTGTCGAGAAGAAGGTGTGTGGTGACCAAGGTCAATTCTCGGCGGGGCCGCCTTTGTCGCACACAAAACACCTTCTGAAATGAGAAGTGACCAAACCATGGCGGCCGCCCGTTTGCTTCATTTCATTCTCTCTTTTCGTTGATACATACCGTGTTCGGCCAACTTCTCCCTTTTTCTGCCACTACTACCACTACTATTACTACTGTTACTCTTCCTTCAACTACTAAACACTTTCTCCGCCTTTTCTCCCCTCTCTCTTCGAACCATCCATTCGTTTCCGAATTCATTCAACGTCTCCAGTTCTTCCAGTGTTTCAGAACCTTCTCAAAATGAAGTCGACATTTCTAATACTTCTGATGACGTCAATCAGACGAGGTACGTCTTCCACTTCTCGTTTCCAGAAGCATTCCCGTCTCTCTTTCTCCACATGACATCATCCAACTGAACAACACAGATTATACACCTCTTCTGAAACCACCACCCAATTCAAGAATTCGCCCCCCTTTCTTCTCCTCCTCCTCCCATTTGTTTGGTTGTAATGAGTCAGGCCCCTCTCGACGAACCGAACAATGCCTTCTTTGTGTGTAATAACGAGATGACCGTACGGGGCGAAAAGGGCAAAACACATGATCGAGACGAGAGACAGAGTGGCGCTTTTCTTGCAGACGTCGTCGCCCAGATCAACCTCGGCTCCTTCTTTTTGCATCCTCAAAACGGCGGCGGATTCGACATGGGCATGGGCCAGGGCGCCAACATTCTCGGTTTCGGCGGCGATCGCAGCTTCAATCTGGCTGGAAACAACGGCGGATTCGCAATGGGATGTAGGCGGTCTCAGAGTGAGACATCACTGTCAGAAGTCTCGTTTTCAGCGAACAACGGAGCACTGGTGGGAGGTCAGCGAGTGGGAGTCGACGGCGGAATCGGCGGAGGTCGCGAAGGCGTCGAGATGGGCAGTCAGGTGCAGTTCGGAAACGAGCCGAACCCGATGCATCCGGCCGGACAGCTCGGCAGCTTCCTCGACAACGTCAAGAACTTCTTCTCGTTCCTCGGTGCGTCTCTCTTTGTCCTTTTCCGTTGCTATCTTCATCGACCATCATCGCGTCTTCTTTGCTTTTTCTCACGTACACTCTCGTGCGCTTTGAACCGCTAATTCCTTGAGAAGTGTTGTTCAAGTCACAACGAAGGTGCGTAGGAATGGAAGAAAAACGTCTCGTTGTACGGACTGAAACTTCCGAAGCTTCGGAGTGCCAAACTTCTAGGCCGTGGCCGAGGTTTTTCACGTTGAGTCTAGCGGAACGTGCGATGAGACCGCGTTTCCGAGAGTATTTCGTTGAAATTAATCCAAGTTCGAAGTTATTCTCATGGAATAATCGGCCAGTTGAAATCGGCATTTTGCCGTGCTCATGCCGCTTGTGGCTTGTAATCACGCGCCGAATATTCTCCGAGCTTATGATGATTCCGAACGATTTGCCAGGTCGCGGAATGCCGATGCCTCCTCCTCCGCCTCCCCAGCAGCCGCCTCCGTCTCCTCCGTTCTCGCTCGGAATCACTCGGCCGCCGACTCTGATCGGAACAGAAGGCTCCGGAGACAGACATCGACGTGAGTGGCGTCGAAACGAGACTCGATTGTTGCAGGCCGAAATTTCAGCTCGACCATGGTTCCCGGAAGAGAAGGAGACGGGCGAAGGAAGCGAGAAAGAAGCAGAAGTCAGCTCGGTTTCGTCGGGAGAGACGACTTCGGAAGTGATCGAGCCGAACAACGGAGAGCCGAAAGAGCCGAAGACGGAGGTGGAGTTCAGTGTGGATAAGGAGCCGACGACGGACGAGTTCCCGGACGACCTGTTCACTGCGCAGACGAGCCGGCCGAGACAGTTGCCAGGGCTCGTCGAGTTCTCGTAGAGCACAGCTCTCGGCTCTTCCAGCAAACTCGTCACATGATACTTGACACCTCAAAACGGGTTTCTATTCAAATTCGTAGGCATTCGCTTATAATTTATGCAACATTCTTTCATTTTCCATCACTTTTTTTGAAGCTTTATGAATACGTTTTCGCGCTGAACTATGACGTGGTAGGAGGGGAAACAAACAAACAAAATGCATATTCATGGGGGGGGGGGCGGAAATTGAAACACCCGTTTCGTTTTTTCGAGATGATCACATGGGAAGGAGGAGGATGGAAAACGGTGCCTAGACGAGAATTTTGGCGATGAGCGAAAAGGTTTGGTGCATTTTCTGCTGGTGTTCGCTTTTGTGCGTGAACGATCGTTTGACGGCCTTACGCAGTTCGGGGTTGCACAGCTGAAATGAGAGCTACCGTAGTGTTGAGGAGGTCGAACAGGATTACTGTACTGACCATATAGATGGGAAGCCGCAGCGCGCACGCAGTGACGACAAGCACCGACGAGAGGTCCGCTGAGAGCATGTACTCTTCGATGAAGCTGAAAAGCGAGTCTGAGAATCCTCGTCCCAAAGGAGGGATGACGAGATACCTTGTCTGAAGCGTCTCGATGTCAATGAATTCCCACGCGGTGATGAATACGTTGACGACGTTCGAGATGAGATAAATAACACAGATGAATAACATCGTCGCCGTCGCCTGACGTACGTTCGTCTGAAACTCGGGCAATTCTCCACGGAGGACTCGCGACGCACGTACCCGACTCTGCATTCGCAACGAGAACCGCCGTCTCGAGCGGTTTCCGAAGGCGTGACGCATTTGAGACCGCAGCTCGTGCACTATGCCGAGATTGATGAGGAGGAGGAGGAAGAAGGGCAGGAAGACGGTGGCGATGTTGCGAATCCAGAACTTGTAGACGGTGCCGTACCACACGGACTTTGTGATCTCGGTCACGTCGACGTAGTACTCCATCACCGTGTTCTTGCACGTCTCGTCGTCGCTCGGAAACACGTCCAACTCGACGAGCATTCCTCCTTTCGTCAGAATTCCGATTGCGAGACACACTGAAATGAAACTCTTTGCGCCGTGTGCGCGTCACATGCACGACGGGTCCTTCATTAACTGGCCAAATTTGTGTGTTTCTACAACGTTTTCTCTCTCTTTCTGTTTGCTTACCAAAGCACCACCAACTGCGTCGTCTCTGAAACTGTTTCAGCATGTAACTGCGCACTGTTATCAGATACCGTTCGTAGGCGACTGCGATGAGAATGTAGCTGAAACATAGATCCTTGTTCCGAGTGCTTTGTGGAAGATACTCACCAGGCGGTCGTCATGCAAACGTGCGTGATCGCGAGTCCGTACACGAAAAACGGCCACCACGCTCTGGCGAGATCGATCCATTTGGTCCAGTCTTTGAGCGAATCGACGAGAATGACCGGCATGTAGCACACCGAGATTATGATGTCGAAGAAGCAGAGTGCCAGGATGAACTGAAAAGAGAGCGGATGAGAAGAAGAGAGAGAGATAGAGCAAAAAGGCTCACGTGGAAGTAGCACTTGAAGCAGCGGTTGTTGCGGAGCAGCGAGATGAAGAGGAGCACGTTGTTCGAGATCGAAATCACCGATATCACCGATCCTGGAAGAGAAGTTCCGCGGTCGGGAAGCGCGCTCCACCGCACAAGTCTCACCTGCAATGACCATCGCAAACGAAATCGCCGATTTCGGACCATCCTCCTCGCACATTGGATCTGAAAAGAAAACGGAAATAGAAGAAGAAGGAAAAGAAGAAGAAATATAAATTCAAATTCGATAGGGGGGGAAATGAGAAGGAATAAGAATGACGTGCGCACTATACTAACCAGCCAATTGGCTTCTGTCCTCATTCCTCCTCCCATCTGAAATTATACAAAACGGAGGATGAGGATGAGGATGAGGATGAGATGGAGGCGGAACGAACAGAAATGCGATGAAAAGGGCTCCCTCAGGAAAGAGAGAGAGAGAGAGAGAGAGAGAGAGAGAGAGAGAAAGAGAAAGAGAGAGAGAGAGAGAGAGAGAGAGAGAGAGAGAGAGACGGATTTGATGTGTTCGAGGAAGAGGCGACGAGGATATGATTTGTATCCTTCTGAACGAGAACCGATTCGGGTGCAGCAGTCTGTTGTATGGAATGCGTCATCAGAAGAAGAGCCGAGCGTTGGAGGGAGCCCAATTCGGCTCTTCAGGGGTACGCTTTTCGTCTCGCGAGTACAGTCCAATGAACATAATCCGTTCGGTTCCAGACACAATACAGACCACAAAAAACAGAAATGACAAGAGAAAGTGGGCGGCAGGACTCGGAATTGTGAGGAAAGAGAGCCGTCAGGTGCTCTGTCCTTCTCATAACAAAATGTCAAAAGAGAGCAGCTCCCGCGAGCCGACACGCGAAGAGAGCTCCCGCATTACTTTCCAATTGACATACATAACCTTTGAGCTCATAAACCTGGTCTCTGAATGAGCAGGGCTCGCCGAGCAGTTTGCCAAAGATTCCGCCAGACAGGGGGAGGCGCGAGGGCGAACGAAGGAAAAACAAAACAAAAAGAAGAGCGGGTTGGATTGGTCAGTCATGAAAGTAAGCCCGGATGGCGATGACGGCGCGTGTGTGTGTGTGCTCAATGAGCAAAAAGATGCTAAAACTTGTTCAAATTCTAGTCACACATCCACAGAGTGCTCCGTTTCTTTATCCGGCCGGAGGGCGACCATTATCCGACGGCGCACTTAGACTCGAGCGCCCACATTCGGCACCTCTTCCGCTTGCCACAGGGCCTTTTTCTAATTTCCGCACTGAACCACCTCTTCTCCTGCTCCAGAATCGTCAGAAGACAAAAGCAGAGAGACGACGTTCTTCGGAATGAATTCGAGAGACACGAAGAAGACGTGACGACTCCATTCCGAGGTGAAAACAAAAGAAGAAAAGTTCAGTGTAGTCGCTTCCATCCCGTTTTCGGTTCCGTTTTTTGAGAGGATAACGAGGAAGAGGAAGAAAAAGAAGGTGAATAATTCAGGTTGAGACCGAGTTAAATGGATTTCGGAGGTCGCCGCGGGCGAGGGCGGGACTAAAAAGAAACAAACGAGATTAGGAGATCGACAAGTTAATCGGTCTCTTTCGAAAGTGCTTGTCACTCCCACGGACACATCCGTTGTCAGATTATGGACGGAGCAATTGAGATGAGTAACGTGCTCTTCGAACTATTGAAAGAAGTCATGTGACAGTGGCCGAACTATTGCCATTGAAGACTTCGGCCCCGCCTAGCTTGGTTCTGTGCAGAACGGCCGGCCGGCCAGACGAGGCCTGCTTAATTTGATGAATGTTCTTGTTTTCGGTGAGAAGCTGAACTTCATTGCTCTCTGATATGTGATAGTGACGACGGAAAACATGACACTTTGCAAACAGAGAGACCATTGAGGAAGCGGGCAGTTGTCGGCGAAAAACGAAGAAGAAGAAGCGGTTCGGAACAAGAATCGAGAAGTTAGATCAAAAAACAAAAGAGGAGGAGCAGAGGAGACTGCAATTGAATATCCCGTCGAATTTTGGGGGGAAAAGTGTCACGTAGTTTACTAGTCGAAAATCGGTGATCCGATATCCATCGGATGGTATCAACTTCCATCTCACTTTCCCTTCTCCGGAAAAGCAGAAAGATCAAACGGGAAAGTGTGACAAATTGGAAGGGAAAGTGGGCCCCCCCGAAGGGCGCTAAATCATGACACGAATGCACTGGAAAGAGGGCAAAAAGTGGGCGAGAATTCTCTTGAGAAAAGAATAAAGTGAAGCGGAGGGGAGGGCACGGAGTTCGTTTTGTAGAGAGAGAGAGAGAGAGCAGTCTCCTCGAAATGAGGAAGCGATTAGATTGGAGTGGCCAGGGGGCACGTCATCCGAACTCTCTCCTCGAGAAGAGGTGCCGGGGCCAGATTTATATTTGGGAAACTGCGAAATGAGTATTCCACGGCTTCCAGAGATCCTCGCGGACTGAAACCGAACAAAGTGGCGCGAGATTCGGGGATTGGAGTGCTCTGACCTGGTCTCTACATTCTTCCGCGAACAAATATTGGCAGTTGTTTTCGGTTCGGATGCCCTCAGGAGGCGATTGGAGGGAAGAGTGAAAAACATCGAGTGTTCTGGGGCCAATTAGTGATCGGTCGGCTCGAGGGCTGATGGACTGAATGGTTTTCGGAGGGACTAGAAAATGATTCCCGAAGTGTTAGTCCCTGGAGTCAAGAAGTTGAAGTAACGGAAAACGGGCAGTTTCAGAGAATTTGAAAGAGAGAGAGAGAGAGAAAGAAGGAAGGGGGGAAGCTCGTCAGAGAGTTAGCGACAATCGGTGTCGGAAGTTCGGACGCCGATTCCAGACCGCTCCTCCTCCTCCTCCTCCTCCTCCTTCTTCGTCTTTTTGTTCGACGTCTTCTTCTTCTTCTTCTCCTCTTTCTTCTTCTCTCTGCTCATTCCCAAATGTTTTTGGTCTCGAGAGCACAACATCCTGGAACAGAGCAAGTTGGAGAAGAAGAAGAAGAAGAAGAAGAAGAAGAAGAAGAAGAAGAAGAAGAAGAAGAAAAAGTAGATCCGAACAGACAAAATTCACGTGCGGATGACAGAAAGTGAGAAAAACAGGAGGGAAACGAGTAGAAAACAGGCGAGACCACAAACGTTTTAAGCAGATGAATGAGGGCCGCTCCGCGCGCATCTTTTGTTTCTTTTCGCGAATTCCGGAACGCACGTACGAGAGGATTACTCGAAGGATCACGAGAAGAAGATTACGGTCGGCTATACTCTTTTTTCTGAAAAGAAAACGAGAAAACCTTCGTTTTTCCAGTTCGCTCTCCACATCATCGGACAGCTGTTTCTCCGTTTTTTCAGACTACCGACCCAAATTGACACGGGCGAGAATCTGAAACTTTCGAAAATGCCGCGAGAAAACCAGAAATTCTCGACGAATCGAGGAAGATATCCGAGAGCGAGTGACGAGGCGTTGTCTGAAAAGGGATTATCGAGAAGACAATGGAGATATTCGGATGAATAACTGCACGGATCGGACCGGCGAATCCATTCAGGATTAGTCGAGTGCAAACGATTCTCGCGACGCCGCCGCCGCAAATACCGTGAAATCGACGGGGGGAATTATTCATTTCTGAAACGGAGCAGCAGTCTTTTGCATTTCTCGATGACCCTCTCTCTCTGGAATCGCTGCAAATCAGGTTGGGAACGAATTTTCGAGTGGGTGACTGAAAAATGACTAGAACACAGGGTGTTTCCATCTTGAACAGAGTCGCAAACTTCTTTAGGACCTGCCCGCCTAGCCCGCGTGTCCAGTATTTTCTGAGAGGGGGGGGGGTCCTAATTCATCGGTAAAGTTACAAAATAGTGATTAGAAAAGTTTTCATATCCTTATTGAGTGTAAAAACTAGGCATTTTCAGAGAAACCCCGGATTGCGGTATTCCGAAAGGCGATTCTCGGCACGGGCCCAACAGAAGTTTTGACTCAGCCCGGCACAGAATTCCACGATTCTGACCTTCATATTTACAAAAAGTGGTGAAACGTGGCAATGAATTGAATGATAACGGCACAATAAAAGAGACTACTTTCGTCTTGTTTTCCAAGAAAGCATGGCCAAACTTGACGCTCGTGGGTCTTGAAACGATCTGCAAAACCACGGAATTCGGTATGATGGTCTCAAACAGTGATACAATCATTGGTAATAATACCGATTTTCAGTGTATCCTAAGAAGTTTTGAGCAATTCGGGAGTTTCGATTCTGAAGACGTTGGGTCCCGATTTCAATCAGACGCCACGTGGCATAATCAGAAAACGGTGACCCTGAACATTTGAATGTGTTTCAGGAAACAATTCGGAAATGAGCGTTTCACGAAAGTGCTTGGAATGTGTGAAAGTTTCAACAGCTATCTAAACTTTTGTTGCAAGAGCCCGATTGTTTTCTGTGAATTGCTGAAAATGTCTGAAACTATGGATGGTCCCTCTGTCGAATTTCGAAATCCGAAGATTCCGAAATGTTTACGTGATCAAAATTCAATTTGCGTTTTGTTTGTCCGTGGTCCGCCGCGCCGCGTGTCTGACTATTGAAACTTTACACCGGCTCTCGCCCCTTTCCTCCGCTTACAGACGCTTTACAATCTGCACCGGAATCGCTCTCTGCCTCTCTCTCTCTGTCTCTCTCTCTCTGTCTCTCTCTCTCTCTCTCTCTCTCTCTCTCTCTCTCTCTCTCTCTCATTCTCTTGCACTCCGCGTGATGAACTCGGCCAAAACACTGCTTGCGCGCGTTCCACGAGTTGCTCAATCCTGCTCATCCGTTCCGCGTCCGTTCCGCGTCTGTTCCGCGCCGCTTCCGCACGTCTGACGGCTGTCACTCGGCAGTCCCTCGGCAAAAAACGAGTGATTGACGAGAGTGCCGGAAGTCGTCTCGTTCTCAAGTTCTCGTGCACTTTTCCCAGTGATCCGTCTCGAGTAAACACATGAGCTGGCATGCGAAAACTGGCTATTTTCAGCGAAATGTCAAGTTTCGAAAGTGCAACGGTGATTATAAGATGTACTTGAGAATATGAAATGAGAGCTGAAATGAGATGACAATGAAAAGTGCGAGAATCCTTCCGAAATGAACAGCTAGATCTCTCTGAAATCTGAAATCCGAGTCATATATCAAAAAGAGTACGGAGTTTGATCGCTTTGCAGTACGGTCGCCGACCGTAGGACGCGAGAGGATCGCGCTCAAATCACTGAATGGTTCGGACCAGATTGGTTTCCAGCAGAATGAGGTAGCAATGAAACGACCCTAACAAAGCATTAAAATACTACTCCAGATATCTTCGAACTCTTTCATATTCTTCAAGAGTCATGGCTCGTAGAGCCCTCCTCTAGGCTGCTCTTTCTCGACTGTAGTGAGCTGACTTCACCGCGATGAAGTGGCTCCCGAAGTCCCAGGACCTTGCTGGAATCTTGAGATTCTTCAGCTCGAAAGTCCCTCAACTTTCTTTTCGTCGACAATGAGCAAATGATCAGATTTCATAATTGCTCATTCTTCTTCTTCTTCTTTCCGCTTACGTCGTCAATCGAAAGGTTGTCCGTCTGCTCCAATTATCTGCCGACGTCTGTTTTGTGAGTGCGTGATGATAGCCGATCCCTCGAGCCGATCTCTTCCGTTTGATGTTTGTGCTCACCGTTCTCGGAAGTCAAAGTGTTTCTAGTTTGAAATTGTGAACAATTGGCCTCGGATACTTGGTTTCGATGTCGATGTTTGAACGTGGGAGATAAAGAAAAAAGAAAAAGAGAGAAAGAGAGGTGATGCGGAGAACCACGTCAAGAATGTGTGTGTGTGTGTGTGTGTTTTGGTGGGCCGTGAAGAAACAGTCGCCATTTGTGGGAGATGATGTATCGCCGGATGATGTGACAACCTCAAAGATCCGCAACGAAAAAGACTGTGTTCTCTGGGCAAGACACTTCGAAAACCGTTTCAAGAGAACAAGCTCAGCTCGCAGAGGGGGTAGCAGTCGGGAAGTTTTCGAAACCTGGATATGAGAATTTCACACTGATCACGATGAGCTCGCCAGAACTAGAGTCTCCGTAGTAGAGGTGCAACGTGGAAATGATTGCCACGTTGACAAGGCAAACCTCGTCGAGCAGTCCGAATGGTGAGTCCTTGAAAGTCGCATCATGACATCTGAACCACTGGAGTGTTCTGTGCAAACTGCTGAGTATTTCAAAAGAAACCTAATTTTCTGGAAGACTTGACTGAAAATCTCTGGAAATTTTGAGTTCGATGTTTTAAACATTTTCCTGCTTCACTGTGTCGCAAAGCTCTCAGAAAATGTGCTCAGAACATGAAAGATTACTGTATCGAGAGACTCCATTTTCTCTCTGCTATCACTTTTCCAATGCTTTTCAGACTTCCAGCTGGAAAAATGACCCCCCCCCCCCTCCCCATTAAAGTTTCACTTTCAGATTGAGAGAAAGCGTCAGAATCTCGAATCTCATTTAAAACATCAAAGAAGGGTTTCCAAAATCGCTGGAAACTAAAATGCACTTTTGTCTCGAACATCAACCATCGGGCGCGTGTTTCAAAAGGTTTCAGTTGTTGTCTGATTCCGGTCTTGTCACCTGATTCTTCTCAAAGATCCAGACGCTGAGTCAGACCGAATGACGATTTCCTGCTCGAGACGCACTTTTCTCGAAGAACACCTTCAATTTGTCTCATTGCGACCGAGGAATCAGACGAGCAATTATCTCCGGAATACAAGAACTTTCCATTCTGACACCATCGTCTCGTGACGCAAACCGTTTGTTCTTCCCATTGTGACGTGATCCCCCCGCGCATCCTCTCGATTCGCATTGAAACTAATTGGGTCTCGAGGAGAAACGGCTCCGGACAGTTATTTCGGGAAGATGATGTCGATCACACTTTGCGTCACAAACCATAAATGGGAACGAAAACTGGAGCAGACAGTAGTCGTCCCGAAGGTTCGTCGAAACACGACGTCTTCTAATTCGATCAACATCAGAATGCTCCAAAGATCCCTGAAATGTCTGACTCCAGAGAGAGATTTCAAGAGTTCAACACTTCTGATTCATGTTGTTTACAACACTGGTACAATCCGTGGGAACTCTGAAAAAGGACGTCTACATACTTATGCAACAGCTTCGAGTCACGAGTTGTGCTAATCAAAAGCAATCAGAAGAAGAAGAAGAAGTTGAACCCCCCTTCGTGCCGACGTCCCCTCCCCACGTCTTCATATGTTTACCGCCGTCAATTCAGGATGTTTCAGTGTCAGTCAGATGACGTGATTCTGTGTGCTCGTCAGACCGTGAGCCAATAACGAAAATGTCTTTCTTCCCGTTGTATAGATGTGCATGAAAAGAAGAAGATGTCAAAATGCAAATCGAGACGGGGCACGAAAAGGGCACTCATCCAATTTCGACGGATTAGAGACGGATTTGGAGCGATGGGTATCCGGCTTGTTTTTGATTTCCGTGCTCCCCCGCCGCCTTCAATCTTGTTGACCGACAATTTTCGAATTTCGGTTTTCGAACAGAGTTCCGAGAATTGAGAAGGCTCTCCAGAAGATCAATTTCTCAAGAGAGAGAGAGAGAGAGAAGCGTGACGTCGAACTCTGATTGATACGTGTGTCAAGTGATAATGGTTGGGTGCGAGGTGACGAAGTCATCGGCTGAAAACGGAGTCTGAAGATGGAATCTGAAAATGGGAAGAAAGAGAAGACAAACAAGAGCATAGTGTCCTCAAGAGCTGCGTGGCTCCGAAGTCTGTTCGAGGAAGTCGTTAGAGAGCTCGGGTTCTCGGAAGCCTCATGATTACAGACACTCCTTCCGGGAACGATTCCGATTCAAAGATCCACGACGGTAGATCAAAGAAATCGAAAGGGCAATCTAATTCGAATGCCCCATCATCCTGAAGATTCCGCCGCTATGCACCTGTTCTTGACCAGCCGTTGCGCAACTCCTCCAGGTGTTGTGCGGCTTCTCGCCCTCAAGGGCCTCTCAGGATTCCGTCGCCCGGTCACGATCCAAAAACGGACGATGGTCCGAGACACGCCCTTCGTTTGAAAATGAGTATAAAAGGAGAAGGACGGGAGGGGATCTACGAACCGATTCCTCCGTACCACGATGAGCTCTTCTCTTCTCATTATCTCCCTCCTCGCCCTCCTCCTCCTCTCTCCCATCCGTTCAACCGAAATCGAGTTGTTGGAGAAAGAGCTCGCCGATATCCAACAGGACGAGAACATGATCGTCCACCAGCTGAAAACTGAACTCGAGCACCTCGAGTCCAGCCATCTGACGACCCGCGCCGCCCGCATCCAAGGGCCCACGAAGCGTCTCTGCGGAAGACGTCTCGCCGCTTTCGTCTTCGCCACTTGCGGTATCTGTGAACCAGGTTTGCTTCGAGCTCGGAATCTCGCCAGAGAGAAGAACATCAGTTTCAGGAACCAACGAGAGCATCTCGACACTGTGCTGCGCCCGTCAATGCGAGCTGCACGAGATCATCGCGGCGTGCTGCCCGAGCACTCTCCAGAGATGAGCACCCGTCCCGTCCACAAAAAGCATCTCCTGGTTATGTAATCTCTCGGTAGCTATCCTTTTTAAACTCGATTAATCAGTCTCTAAATGAACACTTCTATGATAGTGAGTTCTTGTATCGGTGAGTCTGTCTGGGAGAGTGCTTATCCGGACAGCTTCACTTCTCGGAATTCCCAGTAAAGGGAGGAGAAGAAGAAGAAGGCATTGAAGTTTTCGATAAGCTGTAGGTATCAACTCTATTTACACATCGTGTTTTGACCGTGTCCGATTATACGATCGAATTGGCCTTTCCTGTCTGCCGACAACCGGACAACCATAGATCGAATGAGCGAGCGGACCTGAGGAAGCCCGTAATTAGTCCGGTCTCGCCGAGATTGTTGATGATTCAAGCGTCGCTGCGCGGCGCGTGCGCTTCTGATATTATAGCGCAAGTTATCACAAGCGACGTCGTTAGTCATCTGGAGGTGTCACGAGAAGCGATTCGCCGATAAACAAAGAGCCAATTGTTAACGAGCTGACAACGAAAACTCAAGTAGTCGCGACTGATTACGTCAAGCTTTGATGAATTCAGAAGATCACTGAGATGATCCTCTTATCCTTTTTCCTCAAGAGACCGCCTTCCTTCCGGAAACAAGATTCGAATAATGAACGTCATTTTATTTTGAGTATCGAAGTGAGTTGAACAGGGAATAGCAGGGAAGAAAGAAGGAAGAGGAATAACACGTAGGTGGGGGAACAGAAGTGATTCAGCGGGTTACGGTTGGCAACTCGGATGCGGCGCCTGCTCAGCTGGTTGCTCAGCGAGCCGGCGGGCAGCACGAGCCGACGATCTCCTCCATTGTGCACTTTGCCTCGCAGCAGCGGGTCGCAATGTTCGTCTCGCTTGCTGAAAATGGAAATCGTGCTTGAAAATAGCGCACAGGGCTTCGCTCGTCCCCCAGACAATTGTGTACTAGTCTGCGTTATTTGGCTGTCCGACACTTACCGGTACACTCTCCGCCACACGTTGCCATCACCATTTTCCACACTTTGCCGCCACACAGCGTCACTTTCTGGGATCTTCGGTTGCGGGAGAGCGAGGTGAAGAACGTCGGCATGTGTTCGTGCTGCCACGAAAGACGGTCTTCGCGCGGCCATGTGTCGGGGAGACTGGCCTCCGTGAGGTGGAGGACTAGCAGGAGCGCGATGATGACTGGAGCTGTGGGGTGCATGGTTCGAGAGATGACAGACGGGTGCTAATCGGGAAACAGTCAGCTCGCCTTATATACCTTGAGGATTTGCTCTGTTGATGGGGGGGAGTGACTTGATTATCATAAATATATCAGAACTGAATGGGCGGAGAGATGGGTCTCAGGACGCTCTTCTCGTGTCAGGTTTCTGGTGTCTACCGTAGAAAGCTCGCTCAACCGGTGATTTGTAGGTGTACTCCGTGAGGGGATGCCAATTTGAAATAGTGCAGAGAGGAGGAATCGGAGGGACTCACGCGAGAACCGCGTGAAACGAGTGAGCCGCAGCAGATCACGGCTCGAAAAAGAGCTCAGGACCCGATTGTGTGTATCAACAAACAGTTCAAATCCGCCCCCCTCTCTCCGGCTCGCCTGTCATTCCGCAGAACTCTCTTCTGTTTTTTGTAGCCGCCTTCATCCCTCCGCTTCTGACTTTGTCAACGCAAAGAACTGCCGAATGAAGATTGTTTGACGACTCGAAGCAGTTATAAATACGCGCACCGGTTCGAAATGTGCGGTTACTCAAAAACAAATCTTCAGGTTAGGTGCAGGACGCTTAAAGGAAAATGTCAGACCGGATTGAATTCGATTGAAAACTGAACGGGGAGCGAGGGGAAATGAAAACAATTCGGGGAGTGAAGGTGACTGGAACAGACAACTGGAATCACGAGGGACGATCCCATTTCCAGACTTGCAGCCTTGCCTTCTTTTTTCTCGCGCTTTCCGGTTTCCGATCCAGCAAGTATTTCGTGGCTTATCTCAAATTCTGCTGTACTTCTGACTCTACACTTTTTTCGGGTGGGAATGTATCTCGGCTAAAAAAACGAACTACTTTCGCCTCGTTCGGTCGCATTACCAATTCCAGAAGAGTATGAATATTCAAAAGTGCCACTCTGAAAGTGATGAATCAGTCTTCTCAGCTTTGCTTCCCTCCTTCATCTTCACTTTTCGGTACGAACAGTGGGAGCAACTACTAGTGAGAATCACTTCCCATGAGCATCTGTCGGATGACGTTGCCGATTGTTTTGCAGATTGTTGTCTCCTAGATAGTCTGGAACATGATTCTGAATCACAATTGCGAAGACGTCGCGTCACGTCTGGGATGGCATCAGCAGCATCCACCGTTGTGGGAATATTTGTAAACCGTCTCTCCTGGCAGTGACGTGTCCATTCTTCTTCCCCACGTCTTCTAATAGCAACTGTTCTCGAACAGCGCTTACCTCTTCTGATTGGCGGTTTGCAGTGAAATGCACTTGACGAGACGGACATGTCAGAACCAATCAACAGTTGTTTTGACGCGACTCTTTATGACATTATACATCTCGGGAAAGAAACATGAAGTCGGTCGCGACGAGCAGAGTTCTATTCGGGCTCGTGACAAAAATCGGACAATTCGTTTTGAAGAAGTGCATTCTCGAGTGTGGGAACTGGTGTGCACATCGAAATGAACCAGCTGAACCTCTTCTGCTTCCTGGAACTCTGCGAATCTGGAGTTCGCAGCGTGATTCATCTCCGACTCGATTCCCCAATTTCGAATTCACTGCATATGATCATCCGGCCAGTTGAAATCCGCCAAGTGTCACATTTCTCACTTTTCGATACGCCTTCGTAAACTGCTTGCTGAGGCTCTTAATCTCGTTTCTGAACCATTCCGGAAACCTCTCGAAAATCTATGCGTCATCGTTTCTTTCTTGCCACACCCCTTGATGGTTTTTGGAGAAGTGGGCGGTTTCGAAGATTGTCGAGATAGTTGACTCCGCCCCTCCTAACGGGTATAAAAGAGAAGATCTGAGCAGCATCTTCATTCAAACCAGCTCTCCCTCCCGAGCCCCTGCCGAGTCCCTCGATACCAATGATGAACACATTCCTCATCGCACTTCTCCTCTGCGTCGCTATCGCTGGTTCGCACCAAGAAAGCGTTGAGCTGATGAGGCCGGTGGACTCGCAACGTCTCCTACGTGAGATCCAACTGGAGATGGAGCTCGAGAACCTTGTGCCTATGTCCCGGTCCCGCCGTGTCCCTGCTGGCGACTCCAAAAGGAACTGCGGCCGCAAATTGATTGGACTGGTGCACACGGTCTGTGGAAGTGGATGTGATCCAAGTGAGTTTCATTCCTCCCACCCGATCCTTCACAACTTCATTCTTTCCTTTCCAGGTGCGTCAGTCGACATCGCCACAGTCTGCTGCGCCACCTCCTGTGATGCAGACTTCATCAAGTCCGTCTGCTGTGCTCCGTGAGAACTCCGTCGATCTCCATGCGATCCTTCCTACGATCTCACTCTCTAGAGACTGGTCTCCCGTCCCCCCATTGAAATGTCTTCTTGCCCCCGTTTTTTCTTTAACAATCAGCTTTTCCTTTCTTATAATAAATGTGTCCATATTGAAATCTCTTGTTACAAAGAAAATAACACTACAAATAAATCATGTGAAATTGAAATTGAAATTGAAATACATGTGTTCTCTTCGAGTCATTCTACATTTCTGGTTTCCGAAAACAAGCAATCGAGTTCTCGGCGTGCGGAAAGCCTTCCGCGCGTTCTCTTCCGTTTCGCTCCGCCACTCTTCCGCTTCGAAAGTCTCTGCTCTTTGAAGATATCACGTGACTTTTCGAGAGAGCAACACCTGTCAGCGGCGAAACGGCCAGAAATCTGCTAAGAGTGCGCCGCTCTTCGAATCATTATGCATCCTGGCGGCACGATGTGCGTCGGGTGCACGGCAAAAAAATCGGATCGAAGCTGACAATTTGTTGATTGATGGGTCTGGCGAAATGAGCGGAAATGAGGATCCGACACGCTTTCGAGGTTACCTTTGAAACGTCTCGGAAGCAGGGGGAAGGAATCACGGAGCGATCGGAAGGCGCTTTTCTGAGAATTCCGATACAAAGGGCATCGTTGAGTGATTCTTTGCGGAAACAAAGTATGAAAGGTGTTGCTACCAGACACAACTTCTTTCGTGGTCTTTTCCCCACTGAATTACATTATCGCTCCTCTATCAGATGACGATTTCTCATCATTTCCGACCCTAAATAGGTGCCAATAAGCAGACATTCTTCGCATTTCACTTCAAATCGCATGTGTTCCTGATATTGTTTTCGCTCCTAGGGCATGTCGTGAGATCAAGCACGACTTCTCTCGTGTCTTTTCCCACGACTACATGCTCGCTCCTGTTTCAGACGCTTATTTTGTTTCGTTTCCCATTCCCACAGAAACAACGTCAATAGACAGCCGCTGAGTTAAGAAGTTGTGAGTAATTGTCTGAAGAAGAAGAAGAAGGCAGACATCCTTCGAAATCAGTCAAAGAACGACCAATCCGTTTCGTTTCCAAAAGAGAAATGTGGGTTCAGATGGTGACGTGGAAACTGAATGAGAAGTCTGGAAGTGGGTGAGCCGTGTTTCTTTTCAAGCCACATGTATTCCTGATATTGTTTTCGCTTCTCGCCACTCATATTACTAATGAACCTAGGCTTGAGTTGTGATAACTCGTTGATTATCCAAACACGTGAACGTAAAAACAATAATCACATCCCATATGATACAAAATGCGTCTTGAACAACAAAAACTGGGAGGAATTGTATGAAATAATTGGAAGGGAGCGGTAGTTTCGAGATGTAGTTGAAGATGCAATCTGATCGTATTCTCGCCATTTCCACCTCTGATACTCCTTTTTTCTTCTTCTTCTCGATACATTTTCAATTCTGACCACTGTGCGTCAGATTACCGTGCTCACTTAGCCTGTTGGGAAATGCTTCTCACTCTTGAGCGTCACTGCGTTGGAGCCATAGCGGGCGGGTATCACAAGATCAACCCGCGATGAAACGTCACGTATTGGTGCTCAGACGTTCGTGAACGATGAACAACCTGGGCGAGAATGTTCCGTGACTCGCATCCGGTTCGAAATCGTTCCTTCCAGAAGATTTACTCGGAGACTGGGATTGATGAGTATTCGTTGTACTTCTCTAATCCGAAAGAATCCAAAAGTAATCTGAAAGTAATCTCCACGAAGTCCAAAGGCTGTTTGTCAATAGATCAAGACATGTGGAGAGACATACAATCTTCCGGTAATCCCTGTCTACAATCCAATCCTAATTAGAGATGATTATGATCGAGAAACATGAAAAAGAGCAGAGTGAAGATGAAAATATCCTTCTGTGAGAAATTGAAATGAAGCGTGGTTTGTGGTGTTGAATTCTGAACTCTTGAACTGAAACGAAATGGGTGTCACAAGGAATATTAACCGTTGGGGCTGATAGTTCGAAATCGAGAAAAGTCACTCGCGCATATCTTTTCCCTTTCAGTCGATCGTTTAAAAGTGTGCCCACCATTTGTAGAAATGAGAGATTCCTCTTATGTCTCTGAGTTGTCTCCATCACTCGGAAAGCTCGTCCAGATGGCGAGCTTCTTCTCAGATCTCAGTATCATCTGTGTTTCTCTGAAAGTATTGTCAAGTGTAGTTTCTCTCCGATGAACTACTTCCTAGTCTTTTGGCTTTGAAACGGATGTGAGAGCATCGGCTCGATCTTTAATGTCTTCTTCCAGCAAATTATACTTTTGCTCACAGGACAACCTCCAGTCTCTTGAGACCTCAAAACAAGTTCGAAACGTTCAATTATGACGGATTGTCTCGGTTTGATTCTTCGACGCTAGTCTTCCTTTCTCACAGACGCTGACGTCCGATCCGACCTTTCGGTGTTAATTATCCGGTCGCACACTATACGAATTCTATTCTCGGAGTTTCTTCGAGTTTCAGGTTCAGGAGGATCAGACGGATCCCGTGGGACGCTGGGAGAGATTAGCGAAAAGTTGAGAGAGTGGATTGAAGAACAATGGAGATTACCGAGAAGGACACATTTTCAGAGGTTTTATCTGATTCTATCTGATCGGTTCCAGACAGGAGGATTAGCGAAAGATCAAAAAGCCGGCACATCTTTTTATTGACCAACAGTCTGGTCCAGTACCTTCGGGACGGCTTCTGAAAGTAGGAGGCGAACACATCAAAAACAAACTGACTCATTTATTGGTGGGAAAGAAGTATCACAGAGAATTGCAACAGTTGGAACCGGGGAAAAGGAAAAGAAAGATCGTTTGAGATGAGATCGTACGGAAGTGTTTCGATCCCAGACATTCCTAGGGAGATGAAAAGTGATTAGAAGTGTTGCGTGCGGAGGCGTTCTAGGCCTTCTTGTCCGGGCAGCAGGCCTCCTTGATCTCGTAGTCCTCGCATTTGGACACGCAGCAGAGGGTGGCCAGATCCGTGTTGGTGCCTGTAACAGAGCATTCAGCCACTTCTTCGGCGAGCTCTTCGCATCGTCTTACCTGGTTCGCAACTTCCGTTGCAAATCGAGAAAATTCGAGGTGGTAGTTTCGTTCCGCACGTGGTGATGTGCTCCGGAGTCCGTCTGACGCGCTGCAGACGCTTCCAGAGCTCGTCGAACTCCTTGAAGTCGAGCTCGTAGTCCTCCTGAAGTTGCTCCGAGAAGCTCCAAGTGGCTTGAGCCGCAGTGGCCACGAGAACAATGAGCAAGATAGTGGCGTTCATAATGGATACGAGGTTCGTCTGACTTCGTGTCAGAACTCATATTGTGGATGACATTCGCCACTTTTATAGTGCTCGTTCGGGGCGTGGTGATTGGAGGAATAGTCGAAAAACTTCAGAGTGTGTGAAAATAGCTACTTCTGATCGGAAAAGGTTATGGGAAACGCGGGTCGGAAGTCTGATCAGCGTGTACTTGGAAAAAGTTCAGCCTGAGCATAATCATGGGGCAGATGGAGGTGTTTTGACTGCGAGCGCTCACTCTAGACGTTGAATCGTTCGTATTCTGGTTTCAGAAGAGTGCACTTCCGGATCTGCATCGGGGTGAATCCTGAACGAACGAAGCAAGAGAAGGGGCGTGGGAGTGGAGAAATGGCTTCATCCTAATTTGGCATCCATTATATACTATCCAATGGTCGTCCTCGGTCGTCTGATGCCTCCAGCTTTCCAGTGTCTAATCCGGCCAGGGTGCCGTGTCTGATCTACAGTTTTGCGGTACATCGAACCTTTGTCGACGTTTGGGACAAGCAAAGTTTCTCACTCATCCACACGTTTTCATTACGAGCACTGGAAGAAGTTACTACTGCTGATCGGGAGTTCAAAGTGTGATTCATCCTTTTTTCCCAACTTAGAATCCACTACATGTCATTAGGCTCCTCACAATTTCGTGTCTGATTCTCTTCGTGGATCTCTGAAGTCTCTGCGCACTCGCTTCGTTTAGCCACGCCCCCTTCATATCATAATTGGAAAAGTGGGCGGTCCCGAAGATTGTCGAGCACTTTGGCTCCGCCCCTTAACACATGTATAAAAGAGCAAATCTGAGCAAACTTTTCATTCAACTCCCGAACTTCTCCGACTCCCACCACAAAATGAATTTCTTCCCTCTTCTCCTCTGCGCCATGGTGATCGCCACGGAGTCCCGTCGTGGGAAGCTCCCTGCCAGCCCGCTCGACTCATATCGAATCCTTCAGGATCTCCAGGAGGAGATCGAGCTCGAAGAGCTCGAAAACGCCTTCCGCCTCCGTCGCTACCCGCTGCCCCGCGATCACAGTCGCAACTGCGGCCACAAACTGGTCAAACTAGTTTTCGCCGTCTGCGGACGTGTGTGTGACACGAGTGAGTTCTACCTGATCCTTTTCAAATTCAGTCGTTTCTTTTCAGCTACCTCAGCCGATATCTCCACTGCGTGCTGCGCCACCACTTGCGACACTGACTACATCAAGTCCATCTGCTGTCCCTCGTGAGAACACCGTCGATCTCCATGCGATCATTCTGATGATAAATATCCATTGTTACTGGTGCTCCACCTCATAGATATTTATTCTAGTGTTACGTGTTTATTTTTGTTCCATATTACTCAATAAATAGTTGGTAAATACAAAATAAATGTGTTCTCCTCTATTGTTTCTTCGTTTCGGCTGTTTACGGAAGTCGCACCTTCGCCTCGAAACTCCATTCCAATTGTCGGCAACACACTTCTCGGCTTCTCGAAACAAGCAATCGAGTCCTCTGAGTGCGGAAAGTCTTCCGCGCGGTCTCTTCCGCTTCGCTCCGCCACTCTTCCGCTTCGAAAGTCTGCTCTTTGGAGACGTTCTGTTTCTTCTTGATAGTAAGACGTGTCAGCGGATGGTTTCATTCCCACGAAGAAACTGGCGATCGGAACGATGTCATCGTCGTTTCAGGCTCTCAAGCATCTCCTCTCGAGCAATTCAAACTTTCGAAGTGAGACTGTCCACATCGTAAATGTTGAATACAACGAACATAAAACACCACTGAGTTGCTTCTAGCTCGAGAATACCACGCTTTATTTGGGAGCCGATTCCAGACACCTTGACGAACATTACAACGAACAACATTCCCTAACTTGCAGCCTTGCCTTCTTTTTCTTCTCGCGCTTTCCGGTTTCCGATCCAGCAAGTATTTCGTGGCTCATCTAAAATTCTGCTGTACTTCTGACTCTACACTTTTTTCGGGTGGGAATGTATCTCGGCTAAAAAAACGAACTACTTTCGCCTCGTTCGGTCGCATTACCAATTCCAGAAGAGTATGAATATTCAAAAGTGCCACTCTGAAAGTGATGAATCAGTCTTCGGAGCTTTGCTTCCCTCCTTCATCTTCACTTTTCGGTACTAACAGTGGGAGCAACTACCAGTGAGAATCACTTCCCATGAGCATCTGTCGGATGACGTTGCCGATTGTTTTGCAGATTGTTGTCTCCTAGGTAGTCTGGAACATGATTCTGAATCACAATTGCGAAGACGTCGCGTCACGTCTGGGATGGCATCAGCAGCTTCCACCGTTGTGGGAATATTTGTAAGTAGTCTCTCCCGACAATGACGTCTTCAATCATCTTCCCACGTCTTCTAATGGTAACTGTTCTCGAACAGCGCTTACCTCTTCTGATTGGCGGTTTGAAGTCGTCGCGACGATCAGAGTTCTATTCTGGCTCGTGACAAAGTCCGGTACTTCACACAAAAACTCTCCAGAGCAAGTGCATTCCCGAGTGTGGGAACGGGCGTGCAGATCGAAATGAACCAAGTGAACCTCTCCTGCTGCCTCGAACTTTTTGTATCAGGAGTCTACGACCTCGTTCTCCCTATTCAGAATCACGGATGATCAGCCGACAACTTGAAATCAAGAGAACGTTTTGACATACTCTCGGAATCCGCTTCATCAGGCTCTCCCGTTTCTGATTCACATCTCTGCGTCATCGCTTTCTTCAGCCACACCCCTCGGTTTTCAAAGAAGTGGGCGGGTTCGAAGATTGACGAGACAGTTGGCTCCGCCCCTTTTCCCTAGTATAAAAGAGCAGATCTGAGCAGAATCCTCACTCAAAACAGCTCTCCGACTCCTCCGAATCCCTCCCCACCTGGCTCATTAAAATGAATTTCACACTGCCCATCGGACTCCTCGTATGCGCCGCCATCATGGCAACGGCGTATCCCCAGAGCAATGAGCCACGCAGTCGGCTCGACTCGGAGAGACTCTTACGGATGCTCCAACTGGAAACGGAACTCGAGAAGCTTGGCCCCATGTCCCGCCCCCGCAGAGTCCCTGCGGCTGATATGCAACGCAACTGCGGCAGAAAGCTCGTCGCTTTCGTCTTCGCCGTGTGTGGAGGCACGTGCCAATCCAGTGAGTACTAGCCGATCGTTTAATATCTCAACTCCCTAACCTTCCAGCTGCGACCGTTGACCTGGCAACTGTCTGCTGCGCCACCTCCTGTGATGCCGACTTCATCAAGTCCACCTGCTGCGCCTAGTTGACTCCACCGTCACCTCCGCCCTGTGATCCCCGATCTTCTTCAGCAACTACCGGTCATCTGCAGAAATGTTCTTCATAACCAACGTCAACTAAGAAGATAATTCAACTTTTTCTATAATTTCGTCTTCCGTCTCCACGCTTCTCAATAAAAATTGTTATCTTATCCTTGTAAAAGCACTCGGTTGTTCACGGAAGAAGACATATAACTGGAACGCATCTTCTCTTGAAAAGAAATCGTTCGCAAATTATGCCCCCACAAACCTCCAATTTGGATTCGGATACCCAGATTCGGGGAAAAGCCGTCGCTGTGTGACACCGTGCGACGACAAATTAGGACATGTCGTGAGATCAAGCACGACTTCTCTCGTGTCTTTTCCCACGACTACATGCTCGCTCCTGTTTCAGACACTTATTTTGTTTCGTTTCCCATTCCCACAGAAACAACGTCAATAGACAGCCGCTGCGTTAAGAAGTTGTGAGTAATTGTCTGAAGAAGAAGGAGAAGGCAGACATCCTTCGAAATCAGTCAAAGAACGACCAATCCGTTTTGTTTCCGAAAGAGAAATGTGTGTTCAGATGATGACGTGGAAACTGAATGAGAAGTCTGGAAGTGGGTGAGCCATGTGCACTTTCTCATGTGGTCCGGGGAGAGAAAGAGGGTGTTGAGCTGAGAGTTTCGCGTTTAAAAGGGCACTCGTGTCTCTTCGAATTTTCCGATGTTTCCCGTGTTTCTTTTCAAATCACATGCATTCCTGATGTTGTTTTCGCTTCTCATATTACTAATGAACCCAGGCTCGAGTTGTGATAACTCGTTGATTATCCAAACACGTGAACGTAAAAACAATAATCACATCCCATATGATACAAAATGCGTCTTGAACAACAAAAAGACTGGGAGGAATTGTATAAAATAATTGGAAGGGAGCGGTAGTTTCGAGATGTAGTTGAAGATGCAATCTGATCGTATTCTCGCCATTCCCACCTCTGATACTCCTTTCTTCTTCTTCTTCTCGATACGTTTTCACTTCTGACTGCTACATTTCGAATTCATTATGTCACATAAGGGGAAGTGATCTCAGTCAGAAGAAACTTCCAACAACTTCCTTCCACTTCCTACGGAAAAGTCCAAACTACAGAGTTAATCCATCTGACGACGAACCCGAAATAGCTTCTCTTCTGTTTCTTTTGATTAGCAATACCGTAGAACCCCCATGCTAACGGAAACTTCACATAGTCTCCTGGGAACCTCAATGCGTGAGAGCCGTATACGGAGCCGCTATAAGAGCCGCTACGTAGCGGTCGGGTCTCACGAGATCAACTCGAGCTCAAACGTCACGCATCCGGGATCAGACCGTCGCATCCGGTTCGAAATCGTTCCTTCCAGAAGATCTACTCGGAGACTGTGATTGATGAGTTGTACTTCTCTAATCCGAAAGAATCCAAAAGTAATCTGAAAGTAATCTCCACGAAGTCCAAAGGCTGTTTGTCAATAGATCAAGACATGTGGAGAGACATACAATCTTCCGGTAATCCCTGTCTACAATCCAATCCTAATTAGAGATGATTATGATCGAGAAACATGAAAAAGAGCAGAGTGAAGATGATAATATCATTCTGTGAGAAATTGAAATGAAGCGTGGTTTGTGGTGTTGAATTCTGAACTCTTGAACTGAAACGAAATGAGTGTCACAATTAACGACCCTCTTCTGATGTTTCGAAGCGTTTGGAAACTTGAAAAGACGGTGCTATCGGCATGTACTCTTTCTCGGAAACATGCGTGGGATCAAGCGACAGAGATCAGTCATTGAGTCTATGAGCATGTAAGCCGAAATATGATTGTTGGTGTTGTTGTGTACGTGTCTGATGGCGTTGTGAGACACACATTGTCATCAACTGACCTTTACGAAGCTTTTCGAATAGACACTACAGAGACTACGTACACTGAAGTCTAAACTCTTGAACTGAAACGAAATGAGTGTGACAATGAAGTCACTTGATGGAGTAGGTGATCCGATTCGAGACGTGATCGGTCGGCGTCACCGAATACATCTCGTTCTATTTGTCTGTTAGTATAGAAAACTACGATCGGAATACATAAACTCGTGTTTTCCTTTTTCGAAGTCGTTCCTAAATTATGCCCCAGAAGCCCCATATTTGGGCATCGTCTCCCAGGTTCCGAGAAGAGCCTTCGTTGAGTTGGTTGGCAGTGTTATTGCCAAGAACTGTACAGAGGAAGAATTCGATTCGATCAGGGGACTAGATGGACGGCTCCAATCTTGTCATTAAGAAACTTGTCGGAGCGCAGGCCATTGGACAACGACTTTCCGGTGTACATCACTAGGAACATCGAAAAGGAAGACGATTGAGACACTGGAACCTGAATGAAGAGCTCTCAACAACATTGCAGATGCGCTCTTGCTCAGATCTTTGACACTTCACTCTCTATTGGCTCTGAAGTCGGACGATGCTCATCTGATCGCTCCTCAGCATTCAAATTCTCAATCTACGTATTCAAGTGGGGGAGGAATCGACTAAGTATTCTGAAAAAAATGTTCTGTTCAGACTCTTGCGTAGGAATCCGATATAACCGAGCCAACCGAGATCCAATCGAGCTTCCTTTCACGTGGCATAATGAATTTGAAATGTACATATCAGTCAGAAGTGAAAATGTATCGAGAAGAAGAAGAAGAAGAAAGGAGTATCAGAGGTGGAAATGCCGAGAATACGATCGGATTGCATCTTCAACTACATCTCGAAACTCCCTCTCCCTTCCAACTATTTCATACAACTTGTCGTGGTATTCTGTTTGTTCGAAGCGCATTTTGGGATGTGATTATTGTTTTTACGTTCACGTGTTTGGATAATCAACGAGTTATCACAACTCAAGCCTGGGTTCATTAGTAATATGAGTGGCGAGAAGCGAAAACAACATCAGAAATACATGTGATTTGAAAAGAAACACGGGTAATATCGGAAAAGTTGAAAAGACACGAGTGCCCTTTTATAGGCGAAACTCTCAGCTCAACGCCATCTTTCTCTCTCCCAACCACATGAGAAAGTGCACATGGCTCACCCACTTCTAGCTTTCACTTCTGTAGCCCATTTTCTCGTCTCGGGTGTCTGGTGTTTACGGTCAGAAATCGGCTCAACTAATGACTCGAAGGTATAAATCTTCTGAAAATTCTGGAAAAAAGACTGAACGAGTCTGGAACAGTCATCCACCTCATCGAAGACTGTCCCCTCTCCTGACTTGCTGCCTCGACTTCACTTCTCGAACTAGCTTTCCAGTGTCTAATCCGGCCAGGGTGTCGTGTTTCATCTCCAGTTTTGCTGTACATCGAACCTTTGTCGACGTTTGGGACAAGCAAAGTTTCTCACTCATCCACACGTTTTCATTACGAGCACTGGAAGAAGATACTACTGCTGATCAGGAGTTCAGAGTCTGATTCATCTCCGACTTTGTTTTCCCAATTTAGAATCCATTACAGACGATCAGCCGACCACTTGAAATCAGCCAAATGTCACACTTTTCGCCACGCCCCTGAGGCCTGCGTCATTAGGCTCCTCACAATTTCGTGTCTGATTCTCTTCGTGGATCTCTGAAGTCTCTGCGCACTCGCTTCGTTTAGCCACGCCCCATGATCATGTTTGGAGAAGTGGGCGGTCCCGATGGTTGTCGAGAACTTTGGCTCCGCCCCTTGACACATGTATAAAAGAGCAAATCTGAGCATACTTTTCATTCGAGTTGGCTTCAACTCCTAAACTTTTCCGACTCCCTCCGCGCCACAAGATGAAAGTCTTCCCTCTTTTGCTCTGTGCCATGGTGATCGCCACGGAATCCCGCCATGGGAAGCTCCCTGCCAGCCCACTCGACTCATACCAGATCCTCCAGGATCTGCAGGCGGACATCGAGCTTGAAGAGCTCGAAAAGCTCGAAAACGCCTTCCGCCTCCGTCGCTACCCGCTGCCCGGCACTCATAGACGCAACTGCGGTCGTCTAATAATATCACTGGTGTTCACAGTGTGCGGCCGTGTCTGTGATACGAGTGAGTTCTACCCGATCCTTCTCAACTTCAGTCATTTCTTTTCAGCTACCTCAGCCGACATCTCAACTCAGTGCTGCACCAGATCATGCGACACGGACTACATCAAGTCCATCTGCTGCCCCTCGTGATAACACCTTCGATCTCCATGCGATCTTTCTGATGATATCGAGTGTTACTGGTGCCCCACCCCATAGATAATTATTATTCCTTGTTACTTTATAATATTTGGAGTTTCTTTTTTGTTTTATAATGAAGTTTAGTAGTTGAAATACTCAATAAATAAATAGTTGATTAAGACGAAATAAATGTGTTCTCCTCTATTGTTTCTTCGTTCCGGCTGTTTACGGAAGTTGCACCTTCGCCTCGAAACTCCATTCCAATTGTCGGCACTTCTCGGCTTCTCGAAACAAGCAACCGAGTCCTCTGAATGCGGAAAGTCTTCCGCGCGGTCTCTTCCGCTTCGCTCCGCCACTCTTCCGCTTCGAAAGTCTGTTCTTTGGAGACGTTCTGTTTCTTCTTGATAGTAACACGTGTCAGCAGATGGTTTCATTTCCACGGAGAAACTGCAGATGATCGGAAAGAAGTCGTCGTCGTTCCAGGCTCTCGAGCATGTCCATGCAACTCTATCTTAAATAAACGTCTTCTTTCGTCTTGGTGGAAACATCGAAATGAACCATCTGAATCCCTTCTGTTTTCCGGATCTTTTTGAATCAGGAGTTCAGAGTCTGATTCATCTCCGACTTTGTTTTCCAAGTTTAGGATCCATTACAGATGATCTTGAAATCAGCCAAATGTCACATTCTTCGCCACGCTCCCGAGACCTGCTTCATTAGGCTCCTCACAATTTCGTGTCTGATTCTCTTCGTGGATCTCTGAAGTCTCTGCGCACTCACTTCGTTTAGCCACGCCCTCTTCATATCATAATTGAAAAAGTGGGCGGTCCCGAAGATTGTCGAGCACTTTGGCTCCGCCCCTTTTTACATGTATAAAAAGCAAATCTGAGCAAACTTTTCATTCAACTCCCAAACTTCTCCGACTCCCTCCGCGCCCCAAAATGAAAGTCTTTCCTCTTTTCCTCTGCGCCATGGTGATCGCCACGGAATCCCGTCATGGAAAGCTCCCCGCCAGCCCGCTCGACTCACACCAGATCCTCCAGGATCTGCTGCAGGAGGAGATCGAGCTGCTCGAAGAGCTCGAAAACGCCTTCCGCCTCCGTCGCTACCCGCTGCGCGGCGATCACAGTCGCAACTGCGGCCACAAACTAGTCAAACTAGTCTTCGCCGTCTGCGGACGTGTTTGTGACACGAGTGAGTTCTACCCGATCCTTTTCAACTTCAGTCGTATCTTTTCAGCTACCTCAGCCGACATCTCAACTGCGTGCTGCGCCACCGCTTGCGACACTGACTACATCAAGTCCATCTGCTGCGTCTTATAAGACCACTGTCGATCACTTTCAAGCGATCTCATTCTTCACTGTCTCCTCCTCATCCCGTTAAAAATGTGTTATTTTCGCGAATTTTATTTTATTCTTTCTCGTTGATAATAAAGTTCTCAAATATGCCCGTTTCTTCAAATCATAAACCTTTTATTTGATTTGTTCTCCTAAACGTGGTTAGATTCTCGGCGTGCGGAAAGCCTTCCGCGCATTCTCTTCCGCTTCGCTCCGCCACTCTTCCGCTTCGAAAGTCTCTGCTCTTTGAAGATATCACGTGACTTTTCGAGAGAGCAACACCTGTCAGCGGCGAAGCAGCCAGAAATCTGCTAAGAGTGCGCCGCTCTTCGAATCACTATGCATCCTGGCGGCACGATGTGAAATGCGATTGCCAAGAAATAACTCTCTAAAAAGAGAAATCGTTCTGAAATTCTGAGCTCCCCTTGAGTCTCTTGTTCGGATCTAGCTTTCCAGATTCCTCGCAGAGCCTCCGTTTGAATGTTCTGGAGGACTGTATGGCGGATGAACGGAGGACTAGGTGGGCGAACGACGAATCAGATAACTGTGAATCGAGTGAGATCGGGATTGCGCTGCTAAAATTTTAAGAGATAAGGGTATTAAGAATTGGACTCTTTTCGGAAATAGACTTTGGTTCGATCTCCCTGGTTGCGAAATCTCGGAGCAAACATGTTATTCCTATTGATTCTGAGTCATTCACAAAGACTATCAGATCTGGATGACAGGTTCCTCAGTGATTGTTTCGAAAAGCGAGGAGCTTACAGCACTTTGTGATTTCGGTTAAGCACGACTTCTCTCGTGTCTTTTCCCACGACTACATGCTCGCTTCTGTTACATGCTCACTCACGACTACATGCTCGCTCCTGCAGATGCCTATTTTGTTTTGTTTCCCGTTCCCACAGAAACAACGTCAATAGACAGGTGCTGTGTTAAGAAGTTGTGAGTAGTTGTCTGAAGAAGAAGAAGAAGGCAGACATCCTTCGAAATCAGTCAAGGAACGGCCAACTCATAGCACAAAAATGCGCTTCGAAGAACAAAATATTCAAGTAAATGAATGAGAGGACGACCGGTTTTCCAGTTGAAGATGCAATCCGATCGTATTCTCGCCATTCCCACCTCTGATACTCCTTTCTTCTTCTTCATCTCGATACGTTTTCACTTCTGACTGCTACATTTCAAACTCATTATGCCACGGAACGAGAAGTGATCTCGGTCAGAAGAAACTTCCAACATATTCCTTCCACTTCCTTCGGAAAAGTCCAAACTACAGAGTTAATCTATCCGATGTTGCACCCGAAATAGCTTCTTTCCTTCTTCTTCTTCCTCACCTTCTTCTGATTAGCAGCATCACCGGACTAACAGACACATCACATACTCTCCTGGGAACTCCTTCTCCACAATTCCGAGCGTCACTGCGCGTGTCATGCGATAAGCAATGGTCAAAATGATAACGCCGTCTTTTCAAACGCTTCGAAACAACAAAAAGGGACTGGCGTCAGGCCGTTTCATGAAAAAAGAACGCGAAGTTATGAAAAAGAACGCAAAGACTGCAGGAGAAATCGCAAATGAGGCTGCACTTTGATCATGCGAGTGAAAAGCCAGTTGTTATATATTTATGGTGAACTTTCAATATCTCGAAACTGAAAGGAAGGAAACTGTAACTTTCCAAAGTTACACACTCCGGCGCTGAATAGCTGATGTATTTCTCTTGGTCTCTGTGATGTTTCTCGATCATAACATCGCTAATTAGGATTAGATTGTAGACAGGGATTACCGGAAGATTGTATGCCTCTCCACTTGTCCTGATCTATTGACAAACAGCCTTTGGACTTCCTTTGGCGCGGAGAGATTACTTTCAGATTACTTTTGGATTCTTTCGGATTAGAGAAGTACAACGGATACTCATCAATCACAGTCTCCGAGTAGATCTTCTGGAAGGAATGATTTCGAACCGGATGCGACGGTCTGATCCCGGATGCGTGACGTTTGAGCTCGAGTTGATCTCGTGAGACCCGACCGCTACGTAGCGGCTCCTTATACGGCTCTTACGCATTGAGGTTCCCAGGAGACTATGTGAAGTGTCCGTTAGCACGGTGATTCTACGATGAAGCTAATCAAAAGAAACAGTAGAAGAAAAATAAGATGTTGTCAGCTTCGATCCAAATTTTCGCCGTGCACCCGACAAAATCGCGCCAGGAATCCTGCCCCCTGGCCCAGGATGCATAATCCAGTCACTATCGAGAAAACACAGGACGTCTCCAAAGAGCAGACTTTCGAAGCGGAAGAGTGGCGAAGCGAAGCGGAAGAGACCGCGCGGAAGACTTTCCGAACTCAGAGGACTCAATTGCTTGTTTCGAGAAGCCGAGAAGTGCCGACAATTGGAATGGAGTTTCGAGGCGAAGGTGCAACTTCCGTAAACAGTCGAATAGAAGAAACAATAGAGGAGAACACATTTATTTTGTATTTACCAACTATTTATTGAGTAATATGGAACAAAAATAAACACGTAACACTAGAATAAATTTCTATGAGGTGGAGCACCAGTAACACTCGATATCTTGAGAAAAAAAGATCGCATACAGATTGACGGTGTTATACCGAGGGGCAGCAGATGGACTTGATGTAGTCAGTGTCGCAAGCCGTGGCGCAGCACGCAGTGGAGATGTCGGCTGAGGTAGCTGAAAAGAAACGACTGAAGTTGAAAAGGATCGGGTAGAACTCACTCGTGTCACAGACACGTCCGCAGACGGCGAAAACTAGTTTGACTAGTTTGTGGCCGCAGTTGCGACTGTGATCGCGGGGCAGCGGGTAGCGACGGAGGCGGAAGGCGTTTTCGAGCTCTTCGAGCTCGATCTCCTCCTGGAGATCCTGAAGGATTCGATATGAGTCGAGCGGGCTGGCGGGGAGCTTTCCATGACGGGACTCCGTGGCGATCACCATGGCGCAGAGGAGAAGAAGGAAGGCTTTCATTTTGTGGTGGGAGTCGGAGAAGTTCGGGAATTGAATGAAAAGTTTGCTCAGATTTGCTTTTTTATACATGTGATAAGGGGGCGGAGCCAAAGTTCTCGACAATCTTCGGGACCGCCCACTTTTTTAATTATGATATGAAGGGGGCGTGGCTAAACGAAGTGAGTGCGCAGAGACTTCAGAGATCCACGAAGAGAATCAGACACGGAATTGTGAGGAGCCTAATGACGCAGGTCTCAGGGGCGTGGCGAAAAATGCGACATTCGGCTGGTTTCAAGTGGTCGGCTGATCATCTGTAATGGATTCTAAACTGGGAAAGAAAAGATGAATCACACTTTGAACTCCTGATTCAAAAAGATCCGAAAAGCAGAAAGGATTTAGATGGTTCATTTCGATGTTTCCCCCAAGACGAAAGTAGACGTTTTCTTAAGCCGAGATAGAGTTGCATGGAGATGCTCGAGAGCCTGCAACGACGACGACTTCTTTCCGATCGTCCGCAGTTTCTCCGCGGGTATGAAACCATCTGCTGACACGTGTTACTATCAAGAAGACACAGAACGTCTCCAAAGAGCAGACTTTCGAAGCGGAAGAGTGGCGGAGCGAAGCGGAAGAGACCGCGCGGAAGACTTTCCGCATTCAGAGGACTCGATTGCTTGTTTCGAGAAGCCGAGAAGTGTGTTGCCGACAATTGGAATGGAGTTTCGAGGCGAAGGTGCAACTTCCGTAAACAGCCGGAACGAAGAAACAATAGAGGAGAACACATTTATTTTGTATTAATCAACTTTCTATCGAGTATTTCAAACAATTCAACAATAAGTGAGAAAAATGGTGGGAGACCAGGAATAGATGAGATCTCAAGAAGGATAACAGAGATCGTCGATTTACGAGGGACAGCAGACGGACTTGATGAAGTCTGCATCGCAAGTGGTGGAGCAGCAGACGGTTGCGATGTCGGCGGTCGCACCTGGAAAAGAATGATATGGGTTGTGAAGGATCGGGTGGGAGGAATGAAACTCACTTGGATCACATCCACTTCCACATACAGTGTGCACCAGTCCAATCAATTTGCGGCCGCAGTTGCGTCTGTGATCGGCAGGGATACGGCGTGGGCGGGTAAGGTTTTCGAGCTCTTCGAGCTCCATCTCCAACTGGATCTCCTGTAGGAGTCTCTCCGTGTTTCGCAAACCATCCTCGTGGCGGGACCGTGTCGCTGCAGCCATGGCGCAGACAATGATAAGCAGACTGGAGATCATGGTGACGTTCATTTTGTGGTGCGGAGGTAGTTCGGGAGTTGAAGCCGACTTAATGAAAATTCTGCTCGGATTTCATCTTTTATACATGTGAAAAGGGGCGGGGCCAAAGTTCTCGACAATCTTCGAGACCGTACCCCGCCTCTTTCCCAGAATCGGTCAAGGGGTGTGGCCAAAGAAAACGATCACGCATTCACTTCAGAGGTTTTCGGAAACGAAATCGAGAGCAAGTGGTTGGTCGGCTGATCATCTGTAATTCTGAATTGAATAACCAACTCGGAGATGAATCACTCTTTTAACTCCTGATTCACCAGGTTCCCATACCGCAGAGAAGGTTATTTCGATCCCTCTATTCTACTCACAGATGGGAAAGCACTTGTTGAGGGAAGTGCCGGGCTGTGTAGCAATTGGAAGACGTGAGGAAGGATAATGAACACGTCATTGTCGGGAGAGACACCAGACAAATATTCCCACAGCGGCGCATGATGCTGATGCCATCCCAGACGTGACGCGACGTCTTCGAAATCGTGATTCAGAATCATGCTCTAGACTACCTAGGAGAAACGGAAGCTCGCAGGAAGTGATTCCCACTATCAGATGTTTCGTTCCCACCCAAAAACAAAAAACAAGAGTGTAGAGTCATAAGTGCGTCAGAATCGGCGATGAAGAACAAAATCCTGGCCAGATCACGAGCTAAGCAAGATTCGTTCGGTATAACCCTGACACTAGAAGTTCCGAACCACGAATACCGCCAGGTGCAGTGCCAAAGAATCAAATCCGAACTGACAACGTGTTGATTGATGAGTCTCTATAATTCTGAAGCGGAGGACTAGGCGGGCGAACGATGAATCAGAAAACTGCGAATCGAATTAGGATCGGGAGTTTAATCAGTTTGTCTGACAGTTTGTTTACTACTTTACCTGTGAGTCAGTGCGATTATCATCAAACATCCTTTCCAAAAGCGCCGCCAAAATTCAAAAGAAGAGTGTCTGAGGGGCGTGGTATGGATCAAACTTTTTTCGGAAATAGACTTTAGTTTGATCTTCCTGGTTACGAAATCTGCATTTTAATCTGAAACCTCTGCACAACTAGGAGAAGAGAACATTCTACAAGAACTCGAAACTTGATTCCAGAAAGGTACAGTAATCCGGCCGAAGCACCAGATAACACCACGCGTACCCATGACAGGTCCCCCTAGATGAACATAACTTCTTTCGCGTCCTTCCCCACGACTTCACGCTCGCTCCCGTTTCAGATTGTTGTTCTGTTTCGTTTTCCGCTTCCCACACAAACAAAGCCGACGACTGCATTACGAAGTCGCGGAGCGTGCGTAGTTGTCTGAAGGAGGCAGACAACCTTCGAGACCAGTCAGAGAACGACCAAACCGTCTCGATTCCAATACACAGAAATAGCTCCAGACGACTACACGAAAGCTACAAGATGAGTCTGGAAGTCGGTGAGCAACGTGCACTTTCTCATGTGGTCGGGGGAGAGAAAGAGGGCGTTGAGCTGAGAGTTTCGCGTATAAAAGGGCACTCGTGTCTCTTCGACTTTTCTGATACTTCCCGTGTTTCTTTTCAAGCCACTTGTATTCCTGATGTTGTTTTCGCTTCTCGCCACTCATACTACTAATGAACAACCCAGGCTTGAGTTGTGATAACTCGTTGATTATCCAAACACGTGAACGTAGAAACATACCACCTGACACATAGTGTGGTTGAAAGACGTAATCGAAAAACTCGGCCAAAATACAGTACCCTTCCACTCAAGATGTTCGTAATTCGGGCCCAGAAAAGGGCTGTCAAAAGCATTCAGTGTCACTCTTTCGTGAACTTGTTTTGAAGCGAATAACGGTAAAGTATAGGAATCGACGCGGTTTCCTCTCGCATAATCAAAGGGCAGCCCCTTTTACAATTTCCTCTGCAGCAGCCTCCGTTGAGGAGTAGCACTCGCCGCGACTCGAACTGACAAGTTCGCATTCCTTTTTCATGACACGACCTGACACCGACCGATTTTCGATGTTTCGAAGCGCTTGGAAACTTGAAAAGACAGCGTTTTCATCTTGTCTACTTCTTCTTCTTCTTCTTCTCGGAGGGGTGCGTAGTATCAAGTCCGATGACAGAGGACAGACAATGATTTCGTGAGCGTGTGAGCCAAAACATGATTGTTGATGTTGTTGTGTACGTGAAAAGAGTCGAGTCTGACGGTGTTGACATCGCCGTCAACTGAACTTTACGAAGCTTCTCGAATGGACACTACAGAGACTACGCACACTGAAGTCTAAACTCTTGAACTGAAACGAAATGAGTGAGACAATGAGCCACAGTCACTTGTTGGGGTGGATAGTTCGATTCGAGACACAGTGGGCGTCACAGGTGTTTCTCTGAAAGTATTGTCAAGTGTAGTTTCTCTCCGATGAACTACTTCCTTGTGGCTTTGAAACGGATGTGAGAGCATCGATTCGATCTTTAATGTCTTCATCCAGCAAATTATACTTTGCTCACAGCACAAAACAAGTTCGAAACGTTCAATTATGACGGATTGTCTCGGTTTGATTCTTCGACGCTAGTCTTCCTTTCTCACAGACGCTGACGTCCGATCCGACCTTTCGGTGTTAATTATCCGGTCGCACACTATACGAATTCTATTCTCGGAGTTTCTTCGAGTTTCAGGTTCAGGAGGATCAGACGGATCCCGTGGGACGCTGGGAGAGATTAGCGAAAAGTTGAGAAAGCGGATTAAAGAACAATCGAGATTACCGAGAAGGACACATTTTCAGAGGTTTTATCTGATTCTATCTGATCGGTTCCAGACAGGAGGATTAGCGAAAGATCAAAAAGCCGGCACATCTTTTTATTGACCAACAGTCTGGTCCAGTACCTTCGGGACGGCTTCTGAAAGTAGAATGCGAACACATCAAAAACAAATAGACTCATTTATTGGTGGGAAAGAAGTATCACAGAGAATTACAACAGTTGGAACCGGGGGAGAGAAAAAGAAAGATCGTTTGAGATGGGATCGTACGAAGTGTTTCGATCCCAGACATTCCTAGGGAGATGAAAAGTGATTAGAAGTGTTGCGTGAGGAGGCGTTCTAGGCCTTCTTGTCCGGGCAGCAGGCCTCCTTGATCTCGTAGTCCTCGCATTTGGACACGCAGCAGAGGGTGGCCAGATCCGTGTTGGTGCCTGTAACAGATCATTCAGCCACTTCTTCTGCGAGCTCTTCGCATCGTCTTACCTGGTTCGCAACTTCCGTTGCAAATCGAGAAAATTCGAGGTGGTAGTTTCGTTCCGCACGTGGTGATGTGCTCCGGAGTCCGTCTGACGCGCTGCAGACGCTTCCAGAGCTCGTCAAACTCCTTGAAGTCGAGCTCGTAGTCCTCCTGAAGTTGCTCCGAGAAGCTCCAAGTGGCTTGAGCCGCAGTGGCCACGAGAACAATGAGCAAGATAGTGGCGTTCATAATGGATACGAGGTTCGTCTGACTTCGTGTCAGAACTCATATTGTGGATGACATTCGCCACTTTTATAGTGCTCGTTCGGGGCGTGGTGATTGGAGGAATAGTCGAAAAACTTCAGAGTGTGTGAAAATAGCTACTTCTGATCGGAAAAGGTTATGGGAAACGCGGGTCGGAAGTCTGATCAGCGTGTACTTGGGAAAAGTTCAGCCTGAGCATAATCATGGGGCAGATGGAGGTGTTTTGACTGCGAGCGCTCACTCTAGATGTTGAATCGTTCGTATTCCGGTTTCAGAAGAGTGCACTTCCGGATCTGCATCGGGGTGAATCCTGAACGAGCGAAGCAAGAGAAAGGGCGGGGGAGTGGAGAAATGCAGTCATATCTTTCCGGAAGAAAATTTCATCGACGTTACGAACGAACGGTTTTCTGATCTCTTGAATCCACGTCATCTTCTTCGGTATACTTCTGAAACTATCTAAAGCATTCGAATTAGCGGGGGTGCTAATCTCCATTGTGCATGTCTAATCCAGCTGGAGAATGTATACAGAATGGGATTTACCGGTTGCTTTGTTCCGTTTTCGGCTTATCAGCCATTTGTTTTCCGTGCGAGATCAGTGAATGAAGAAGGGGAAGATAGTGGCGGGGGACGAGAAAACGAAAACAGACGCCCGCCGGGTTCACAAACTGTCGACATCTCCCTCGGTTTCTTCTTCTACTCTTCGATTCAGTCTCACCGAACGAAATTCCTTTCTTTTCTTCATCATCATCATCATCTCTTTTCCTGTTCTCAAATTCGAAACTTCCACTTTCTTATCTTCACTTCACTTGTTTGTTCTCCCGCGGCCCCGCCTACGCTGTTACCGTACTGGTAAGCGGAACAAGTGGGCGGACCGTACCCCCGGCCACCGGAAAGTCCGTACAAAAAGGCGACGAACCGTCAGTCGTCAGCTTCTCGCGTCTCGACTCGACAAGATGAATATCGTCTCCGTGCTGGTGGCCCTCGGACTCATCGCCGTCGCGACGTCGCGAGAACTCCTCATGTCGGACGTCAACCCGGAGGATCTTCTCGAACTTCGGCACCATCGACATCATCGGCACCTGCACACCCATCTCAGCGAGCACCGGAAAAGAAGCCTGAGGGCGTGCGGCAAAATCCTCGCCGCCAAAATCAGAACCCTTTGCGACGGGAAATGCTCTCGTTTCGATGGTAAGCATCCGACTTTTTTCCCTTCCAACCCGAATCACCACTCATTTTCAGAAGAACTGCTTCACGATGCATGCGCGCACGGCATCGAGGACACACAAATGTCGGAAAGATGCTGTCCGGACCTCTGAACGGCATGGTAACTCTCTTTCCAATCGAACTGTGTTCTGACTTTAGCTTTGTTATAACCGTCTACCTCTGAATGTTCACTTAGGATCTCTCGATTTTCACGAGATGAATAAAGTTTTCGTCCATATAATGAATAAAGTTGTCGTTTATATCTCGAACGTTTTCGATGTTGAAGTTTGACCTTCTGGTATACGGTATCAGTTGAAGAGCGCGCGCATTCCTTCCGTCCCTATTTCGACCGGTCAGAGCACAAAGTCGGCATTCCTTCCAACCGCCAAACTGGCGTGAACACCCCATTTTGTGGCAAGTGTACCTTTGATTCTTCGCCAAACAACCCCCAATCATGGGATGGTGACTCACAAGCCCATACCGGTCGGTCCGGTTGATCATGTGGACTCTTTGTCTGTGATCAGTGGTGCAGGTTCCAGGTTCCCATGACGTGTCCGCGGTGTCATTAATGAATGCTGCGGCGGCTCCCACGGGCCTCCGAATCACGGGACATTTTGTTCTATTTCTGCACTTGGTCCAACTAATCTTTTGCGCGGGGAAGTCTGGGTTTCTTTGCGCCCGACATCCTCAGCTCATCGACAGGATTATCGGATTTATTCATGAAAAAGGGAGCGGAGATTGGATGTATTGCGATGATGTTGACAAACAAGATGCTCGCCGCAGTTTCGAAGAATCGGGCAAAGGTGAGGGACTTCTTCGGGCACACTTCCCGCTAATGAGGAATTGCGAAAGGCCACGGTGATGAAAGAGCACGAAACGTTTCGGTTTCACGTACGGATGGGTGTTTCGAGAGCGATTTCATAACAGGAAGCAGACGCGAATCAGAAGAGCTGGAGATGATGGGTCACTTCCTCCCTAGAAGATGAATCTTGTGGGGGACCGTCCGGATGACGTTCGGATGATCTCGATTCTTCCGGATCCTTCAGGTTAGGGCAACTCGTGACGTTTCGAAATGTTCAGTTCCAGACCAAGAGTTCATCAACAAGACGCACAATTCGACAATCGGAAAACCATTACGCAGTTTGACATTTTCAGAAAAGCGTACTAGTGACAAGCCTTTAATTATATTGTGTGCACTTTTCGAAATTCTGCTAGACGTCTGAGAAGACGTGATTTCTGGTCGTCGCAATTCCAGCAACAAAAATCACGCCTTGCGCGTCGACGATGAATATCTCCGGAACGAATCGCACTCGTTTCGTCACGGACTACATCTCCGTTTCCAGACTTTCAGCTACATCAAATCTGTTTTCCATCCCATTTTCCGCTCATCCACTTTGTAGCTTCCTTCTTAGGTGGATTCGAAAATCCGAAGAGTCATCGTTCTGATGTCTGCTCTCAGAAAAACGTCTCCGTTTTCAGACTTTCAGATGACAAGGGACGGGGAAGTGAGGCGAGAGGGGAATGACTTAGTGCAGTTCACACGAGTACTCGCGGACTTCTCCTGCAAAACGTCTGCAGACGTGGTGATCTCCGCTGGAAGGCGTGCGACGGGACGAGAGAAAGGATAGGGACTCGCCGCGATTTTTCGGGTGAAACGTGATAAGATAACGAGATTATTCGTATTTTTCGAAGATTCTCAACGGGTTCTTTCTCTCACGATTCCTATCGAAACTTTCGATGTCTGACTCTGACTGATAGGAAAATCGGGGGCGAAAACAGATTCTGAAACCTTTTGACGCCTTCAAAACTAGAAAGGTCATCATCGATTCACCGGCGAATCGTCAGAAACAAACAACATTTCACCGATTCGGTAATTTCTGAAGAAGCACGCTCGAAACTTGTTATTCGACCTATATAGTACCGCGCAAGTGTGATTCTAATCAAGACTGTCATGTTCAACAAAAACGTGAAGGCCCGACGCGGTAAAGTTCAACGCGCGGCGTGGAAAGCGAAGCGGCGTCGGCGGGAAGAAGGCAAACAGATAAACGAGTTATTCGGAGAGATTATCGAAACGGTGAGAAGTCAACGAAGAGAACAGAGAAAAGGTTTGGTATGTTCGCGAGGATCTCGTCTTGATCGAGACACTTCCCTTTCGCAGACAATGACGGGTAACAGGCAACAGGATGCGAGCGCGCTTCCCAACTGGGTCGCCCTCTGGCTCATCGTCTCGGGAACCATTTGCACCTACGACGTCGCGTACACCATGAACCGCCCGTACACCAACGATCCGGCGAGTCCGATGGCCGACCGTCTGTTTGGCGGATGTGCGTGTCTTCTTCTTCTTCCGCTCGCCAATTTTCAAATCCCGATCCTTCTCGGAGGCGGCGATTGAAACTGTCGCCTGGGTCGCTTCGTCCACTCCCTGCACGCTCTTCACAATGCGTGCGACCTCCAAAGTGGGCCGTGTTCCGAGAACGTCTCATCCATCATTTCCCGCAACATTTCTTCACTCGAAGAAAACAAGATTGAGGGAGATGAAATATTGAGGGATTTGGGAGAGATGAATACCGATTTTCATTTTTATCGCGATGAATACGCTGTTCCCTCGAAATGGGCACCAAAATAATCAGTGTTGATACGGGCCGAATTCCCAATTCCCAGTTTTCTCGGCACGGAAGTGAAAAGTTCGACTTTCTCAGAGGGGAGGAACATCAAAAAAGGGACGGGGTATTCGGATGTGTGCATCCTCGAGCCATTGACGAGTCGGCCCTCAGATTTCACAACTCTGAAAGTAGTTTGAGTCCGATCCCAATCTTTCAGGGGCTCTGTACTCGTCGGTGGACCGTCACTACCTGACCACGGACGACGTTTTCACCTGCTCGACAGGCCGTGTCATGCTTCTCGAATGTCTTCTCAACTTCCTGGCCGTCGGTCTCGCGTTCGCACACTCCCGCCACGCGATCCTGCTCGCCTTCACCTCGAACGTGATGGTTCTGTGGAAGACGATCCTCTTCTTCTCGATGTTCTTGTGGCAACCGGACGGACACACGGCGCCGATGAATCCGAACAAAACCGTTTGGTCGAAGTTTATGATTTTCTGGATTCCCAACGGTGTGTTGTTTGTTTGTGATAGTGTTTATGGGTAACCCGATTCCGAAAAGTGTCCACTTTCATTGAAAATGTTTATAAATTGGTAGTAACTAGGGGAAAGTGGGAGAGCTCGAGAGAAGCAGAAACGGGCTCCCAGGAGCACTCGTATGAAGCCGGCCCTCCGGAATCAGTCACTCGAGCAGCCCATTCCCGCCGTACTCTCCCACTTTACTCTTCTTCGATCGGAAGCGCCCCCGAGAGCATATCCAGGAACGCTTTCGGCAGCGAGTTGAACTGACCGAGCTGCCCTCGGATGTGCCCTTGGAGCCCCCTTCCCGACTTGATTCGAGACTGCTAACTCTGATTCAGGTGTGTGGGTCGTGATGCCGACGCTCGTTCTGCTCGCCCTCTGGAACAAGCTGGCACTGCCTCCGGCAATGTCGGAAAAGTACTGGGAGGCGAGCAACGAGTACCGCGGAGACCTCGATTTCGAGGATAAAGACAAGAAGACCATTTAGAGCACTCAGAGATTCATTTCACATTCCGAATAAAGTTCACTGGAACCCGAATCCTCTTCTGACTACCTGATAGATGCTGGAAAGCATCAGAGACACAGACGTCTTCTTCTTCAGTTCCGATGCCTTCGATTCGTCCTTTTCGACGAGAATCTGTTTTTGTTTTTCAGGCTCTTTCTCAGAAGGAGCTGAAGGAAGTTGTGTCACGATTTCAGGGCGGATGGGGCCATTCTTAGGTTGTGGAACCACGTATTTCATGGGAATCATCTGAAGATTCGATTTTTCGGGAGTCTGAAAACCAACGAGACAGTTGGAAAGGAGACGAAGAGTGAAGAGACTTCGCATTCCTTTCTGAATTCCTCGACGTCTTCGACGGCCGGAATGGAGCTCATCGAGTGAGTATCGCAGGTTTCCTCGTACAAAGAAGCGAGGTCGGCGTCGAAATCGAGCACTTTCTCCTTTCGAAACTGCACACTCCGCTTCTTCCCATCAAGTGGCTCTGCTGACGTGGATTTGCTGCTGCTCCGCGAGCTACACTAAAAAGAGCACCCTCAGAAGCGCTCTTTGCGAAGTGTCCACTTGCCAAACTCGAGAGAGAAGGGCACGAGGAGGTGACTTCGAACGTCTCCTGCTCTCGCTCCTTCCGCATGCTGCTCGTCAGATTCGCCGTGTTTCTTATCGACAAACTTCTATGTTTTCGCTTCATTATTCAATCCGTGTGTGTGTATGTTGCAATGTTTGTAGAAAAACGGAAATGATTCGAGTGATGTCTTCGCTTTTTCTTCGTTTCCGCTTTCGACAACTGACGTGATATCACCTTTCTCTTTCGAGAAACACCGCCGTCTGATGGCGATCTTTTGCTAATCCTTTCCAGGAAATGACTCCGGAAAAAAAAGAAATTGAGCTTAGGGGACTTTCCAGGGAACTTCTGAGTAGTCGAAGCAACCTGTAAAGAACTGTTTTCTATTCGGAAACTGGTGCAGGATATCAAAATTGCAGCCGGATTTACAACTCTGAAAGCTGAAAAGGACTGAAAAGTTCAGAATCTTCGAGAAGCCTGCCGGGGGGATCGATCCTGATCATTTGTTTCCAGAAGTGACGTAATCCGTTCGGAACGTCTCCTCCGAATCTCCGATCGCCATCTTGCGTCACTCGAATCCGGAAAACGACCACTTTTTTCGGTCTCATTTCCCGTCAAACTGAGCGTTTCTTTCCCTCTGAAAAAGGGTTCTTTCTGAATCACCGCTTCCAGTTGCTTCTCAAACATTTCAGATTTCAGATCTCAATTTCAGATTAGGGGCGACAGTCGGTGAAATTTATTACGCATACATTACTGCAACCTTTTTTCGAAATGAATGGGGAGGAAACGATGTTATCGGTGAAAACATAGGCGAATCTGAACTTGTTGTCTTTTTTCACACTTTGCAAGAGATACACAGATGGACGCAGTGGATAAGGCGCCGGAATGTAACTGGTTCAAAGAGCAATTAACGATGGAATGGACACGAAGAAGTGGAATAGGGAGAGATGACAATCGGAAGGATCCCGCTGAAAACGTCTGAAACCGATTGGAAGGGGGGAGAAGAAAGCATCGAAACCACAGTAGGCAGTTTGCACGGGCCATAAACTCTCCGCGATGCCCTTCCTTCCTTCCTTCTCCACCGCACGCATTCTTTCCGCCCTCCTCCTCCTTTTTCTCACTTTCCATAACATTTACAACAATTGCTTCCGACAATGAAGACACAAGATGGCCTCAGAAAAAAACTCAGAGGCGCTAAATTATGCAACATCATTTGAATAGGGGCACGCGCGGCAGAATCGCATTCAAATCAAGATTAGAGGGCCGGAAAAAGGGTGAAAATGTATATGGCCGTATGAATGAGAGGTGAGATCGTTGTGTGGTTGTGTGTGTGTGTGTGAATGCAGATGTACATACGGGCAGAACGAAGAAGCGAGTGGCATCTGGAGATTGTCGTCGTCGACGTCGTCGTCGAGGAAGCGACAAGTTTGATTTGTGACACTGGGGGTCAAGTGCTTTTTGTGTGCGGAGAAGACGTCAAGAATTGTAGTCACTGAAGTCTCAAGTACCGTCGGAATTTTAACGAGACGACGGTGAGAAGCATGAGGAATCGTACGACCGCATCGTTTATCTGCTGCTGACGAAGACTGAAACTCAGATTGCGTAAGAAGAAGAAGAAGACTGGAATCCCTCTTCGAGTCCATCGGAGGGAATCACCCGAGGACACGATTAGCTCAACTTATTGCCAGGTCGACTTCGGGTGAGCGCACAACTTCTTCCAGAATATGAAACTTCGAGCGTTCTGGAAGTCATCGATGCTTTTTTCCGGCGAACTTCAGAAGTTTCATTTTGGCAAGGTGCCCAGCGAACTAGATTCCATTTCTTGGCAAGAGCCGTCAAAATCAGTTCGGTCTGGCCAGACCGAATAGCGACAAGAATGTGATCACCGGCACGCGAACCGCATCTGCTTCTGAATCTGTTCCATTGGTCTAGCCCCCTCTCATTTCCTCTCCTCCTCCAAGAGATCCCCTCGTCTTCCGTTCCTCCGTTACCTGTACTGTATTCGCTTTTCCCTGTCTCATGAGTCACAGAATCTCTCAACTCTGACTCATTCCCATTCGCTCATCTCTCCTCCGTTATCCAGTCCGCGACGACGACGACGACGAGGAGGGAGAATCATCGCTTCTTCGTATTCACTTCAAAAACAAACACACAATGAACGAATTCCCGCGCCCGCGGCGGCAACGCGTTACGTAATCCGAACGTCCGACGACAACATCTTCTTCAGATCCGATCCTATCTGTCGTCGTCGTGGCAATAAATATTAATGCCCGAAGAACCGTCTCCCTCTTTTCTCCTTTTGCAGACGTTTTTCAGAGAAGTGCGGGGGGGAATCTACACCTCATTTGCATAGGAACGTCGAGGAGAAAAGGGGAAGCGAGGGGGAACGGGTTTACTCTGTTGATTAGGTTGGAATGCGTCCGGCCACGGGAAGGGCACCTGAAGGATGATGCCACGTCATCCTGGAATTCCGAAGAAACCACCACCCGAAATCGGTTTATGATGAGAAGCGGCAGCGAAGTGCGGTTGGAAAGACAAACCGAATCGAATCCAGAAATACGTCTTCGTTCGCCCGCACATCCACCTATTATCATAACGATGTTCATCATAAACGGCTATGATCTGGATCTGCTTGAGAAAAACGGCGGAGAGAGGACAAACTCAACAATGACTAATCATGGCACTTTCTCTCTCCCCCCGCATCCACTTTCCGTTTCTATCTTTCCAACAGCGGCCGGCAAAAAATTCGGAAAATGGAAAGGGGGACGCATGAAAAGAGGTGTTCTGACATGCTGAAGTGCGCTTCCGAATGATTAGTGTTCTTGAAAGAGAAATTGGATTTTCGATTCGATTCAGGGTGGCACACCGAAACGAATTGGCACGATTTGACCCTGGAAACAAGGGGAATCGGGTGATTGCAAGGTGACTCGGGAGGCAAGCAATTACATTTGTTTCGCTTGTTTCTCTGGGAGAGACTAGCTGGGAAACGGGAGGGGAGAAAAGCAAAATGAGTGACAACATAATCGGACATTTCGACTTTTTGGCCTGGAGGGAAAATGGCCGGTCCGAAAGAGGGAAAAGAGTCCGGTTTCACTTTGGGAAGCCAACGGAAGTGTACTGTAAGCACTCCTTAGGAGTCACGGTCACTTCGTTCGCAGTGGAAGCTGCAACATTCTGATCCCGATGTTCTCTGTTCCCTTTACACTTCCGACACCTTCAGGCGCGTTCTTTCTCAATTGAAACCCTCTTGAATTTCGATTTCATTATGCAGATGCGTCTGAAATTGAGAACCGAACCGTCGCGACTTGTTCTCCTTCTCCTTCTCCTCATTCTTCTTCTTCTTCTTCGGGTGATGCTAACCCTTCCCTTTCTGCCACCATTTTTTTGTAATCGTATGTACTCAAAGTAGGCGTGCCGCTTGACGCCGCCCACATTCTGCGACACCCACCCGCCGACCGATCTGTCCGTATGTGCCTCTATAAAAGGCGCGGAAGGCGCAAGGCGAAAGTCATAACGCTTCTTCTCCTCCTCCTCCTCCCTCCGAGGCTTCGTTCCTTGCGCCAATCTCATTTTTACATCTGTTCCGCCGCATTACATAATCTACTGCCATATCCCGATTCAATTCTTGCCCATTTTCAGAATGAGATTCTCATTCGTTTTGGCCGTTCTAGTAGTCGCTGTCTACGCAGCGCCCGTTCCCCTTGTGTGAGTTCCTGTTGTCTCTCGAGAGCTCTCCACCAATATTCTGTCTCGATTCAGGGAGAAGATCAAGCGAACTCTCGAGTTTCTCAAGAAGGCCAAAACCATCGGAGAGTACGCCATCAATACGGTTTTCTTTCGATGAGAAATTGAGACTCACCATCTTGTTTCAGCCGACGGGAATCTATCCAATCAAGGACATCAATGATGACAACTTCCTCGACATCTTCAAATTCCGTCCCGAGATCGAGAAGCTGAGAGAGGAACAGAAGGCGAACGCCGCCGCCGTTGCCAAGTCCACGGACGAGGCCGTCAACTCGGCATCAGTTGACACCGGCTACGGAGATGGCGCCATTTCAGGTAAGCTAATCTTTTTCTTCTTCCTGACTGTCGTCACACCTTCGGTTCAGAAGCTGCTGCTCCTGCTCCTGCCCCTGCTACTGCTCCAGAAGCGGCTCCAGTGGTCCCAGCTGTTCCCACTAGCGTCGAAGGTTCTGGTGCCTCCATCGAAGGATCTGGAGCCCCAGCCGATGTTGCCACCACTGTCGCGGCCGAGGTCGGAAGCGGTGACACTCCAGCCGCCGACAACTCCGTCACTGAGGCCACTTTGACCGTCGAGACCGAGCCAGCCATCATTCTCCCGGCCACCGATGCTCCAAAGAAGCTCTCCCCACCAGCCAGTGGATACGTCACTTCTGAGCAAGAAGGAGGAGCCGCTGAGCCTGCGCCAGAAGCCGCGGCTGCTGAAACTCCAGCCCCAGCCCCAGCCGTCGAGGAGACACCAGCACCAGCTGCCGAAGAGACCACCGTCGCCGCCCCGTCGGAGGCTGCTCCAACTGTTGCACCAGAAGTCCCTGCGGGATACGTCGACGGAACCGCCAACGCTGCTGCTCCGGCTGCCGAAGAGACACCGGCTCCAGCTCCAGAAACCGCTTCGGCTGCCCCAGAAGCTGCTCCAGCCGCCCCAGAAGCACCAGCACCAGCTGCTGAAGAGACACCGGCCCCTGCCCCAGAATCTGCTTCTGCCGCTCCAGAAGCTGCCAGCTCGTACGACGCTCCTGCCGGCGGAGATGTGACTCCAGCTCCAGAAAGCGCAGTGGCTGAGACGGCCGCTCCAGAAGGATCCGTCCCGGCTGAGACGTCTGCTCCAGAAGCTTCTCCGGAGACCGCTACTGAGGCTCCAGCTCCAGTTGTTTCTGAGGCTGCCCCAGTCTCAGATGCGGCTGCGCCAGCCGAGACCGCCGCCACACCAGCCCCGGAAGTTTCCTCTGCTCCTGAGACTGCTGGATCTTACGATGTGCCGTCCAATGGTCCAGCTAATACTGCCGCTCCAGCCGAAGCCGCTGCCCCTGCTGAGACTGCTGCTCCTGAGACTGCTCCGGCTTCAGTCGCCGAGTCAACTGCTCCAGAAGCCACCCCAACTGAGGCTCCTGCCACGGATGCCGCCGCTTTGGAATCTGCTCCAGCCCCAGAAGCTGTCCCAGCACCAGCTGTTGAAGCATCTGCCGGTTACGATGCTCCATCGAGCGGACCTGCTCCAGAAGCTATTCCAGCCCCAGAAGCCGCTGCTGCTCCAGCCCCAGAAGCCGCTGCTGCTCCAGCTCCAGAAGCCGCCCCAGCTCCAGCACCAGAAGCCGCCCCAGCTCCAGCTCCAGAAGCCGCTGCCCCAGAAGCTACTGCCCCAGAAGCTGCTGCAACACCTGCTGGATCTTACGACGCTCCATCCGCCGCTGCTGCCGCGGAGACTCCAGCTCCAGCACCAGAAGCCGCTCCAGCTCCAGCCCCAGAAGCCGCCCCAGCTCCAGCTCCAGAAGCCGCTCCAGCTCCAGCTTCAGGAGCCGCTCCAGCTCCAGCTTCAGGAGCCGCTCCAGCTCCAGCTTCAGAAGCCGCTCCAGCTCCAGCTCCAGAAGCCGCTCCAGCTCCAGCTTCAGAAGCAGCTCCAGCTCCAGCTTCAGAAGCCGCCCCAGCTCCAGCTCCAGCTTCAGAAGCCGCCCCAGCTCCAGCTCCAGCTTCAGAAGCCGCTTCAGCCCCAGAAGCTGCTGCCCCAGAAGCTGCTGCAACACCTGCCGGATCTTACGACGCTCCGTCCGCCGCTGCTGCCGCAGAGACTCCAGCTTCAGCCCCAGAAGCTGCCCCAGCCCCAGAAGCTGCTCCAGCTCCAGCTCCAGAAGCCGCTCCAGCCCCAGAAGCCGCTCCAGCCCCAGAAGCCGCTCCAGCCCCAGAAGCCGCTCCAGCCCCAGAAGCCGCTCCAGCCCCAGAAGCCGCTCCAGTTCCAGAAGCAGCTCCAGCTCCAGAAGCCGCTCCAGCTCCAACAGCCGCTGGAACTTACGATGCTCCGTCCGCTGCTGCTGCTGAAACCCCAGCGCCAGCTCCAGAAGCTGTTCCAGCTCCAGCCGCTGAGGAGACCGCAGCTCCAGTCGCTGCTGCTGAAACTCCAGCCGCAGCTCCAGAAGCTGCTCCAGCGCCGGTTCCAGTTGTTGAAGAGACTACCGTCGCTGCTGGAGGCGCCCCAGCTGAAGCCGCTCCTTCCACCGATTCCGCTACCACTTACAATGCCCCATCCAACCCAGTTCCAGCCGAAGCTGCTCCAGCTGAGACTCCTGCCCCGGCCCCTGCTGCTGAGGGAACCCCAGCTCCTGCTCCTGCCGCCGGAGCCGCAGCTCCAGAAACCCCAGCAGCTCCGGCATCGGAAGCTGCAGCCGCTCCATCGCCAATCGCTTCCAGTGGCTACGATGCTGCCCAGAGCACTGACACCGTCGTCGCCTCGTCCGCCCCAGCCGCTTCGTCAGCTGACGCTTCCGGAGCCACCAACTACGACGGTCAACAGTTCGCGATTCAAGCCGCCCGCAAGAAGGTGCGTCGTTCCACTTTCGTCGGCTGGGGACGTGCTTGAACCTGAGATGCTCGTCGCCGCATCGGCCGATGCACGCCCTTCCCCCTCCCCTCCCCTCTTTCCGCTCACCATTCCTCACTTTTGTTGTACATTCCGTTGTTCGAATAAACTTATTTATTGTCTTATATTCATTTAGAAAACAGTGGAGGAAACAGGTCATGATGAAAGCCATTCAAATTAAGAGCATTGCCGAAGAGCGAGACAGAAGTAGTTCATACAAAAAGCGAACAAGAAGTGAGTACAGTGGAGCGCGAAGAAGCAGCGATATTCGGTGTTTGAAAACAAGACCCGTCTGGAGGAAGCTAGTCGAGATGATACAGAAATCAATTATTCAAGCGTCGAGAAGCTTGGCAGCCGGCGCCGAAACAAGATCGTCGTCTTCTTTGACGAGTTCTGAAACCGATAGATGACGTGGTTGTTCGAGATGACGTGGAAATGTTCACGTTTGTTGAAGAACGGGATGGCGAGGAAGGCGAGAATGTGTCCGGCGACGTAGACGACGAAGAGGATGTCGAGCCACGTGTCGGAGACGAATGTCTTGTTGACGCGCTCCCAGCACATCTGGAAAGAGCACGGTTGCGTCGGAGAAGAAGATCGCGAGGAATCAATCAATATATTCGAATCGATCACACAACAGCAAAATCATCAATCCAGGACGGAGACACTCGAGAGCATGCGGCAATTCAACCTCGAGAAGAGCAATGCAGAATCGGCAGGCAGAGAAGGAGAGCAGTTTCTGAATCAAGAGCAAACCACCACAAAGCATGCTCACGTGCTCATTGGCAACCTCGCGATCGTCGTCCGACTCGCAGTTGAAGGCGTCCTCGAGCTCTGTGATGTACACCTCCTCCTTCTCGGCGCCCTCGAAGTGCGTGTGGAAGTGACGGGCGGCGGCTCCTCCGTCGAACCACGCCCAGAACACGGCGACTCCCAGAACGACGACGTACGCGGCGACGATGACGAACAGAAGCCAGGCGAGAGTGCGTCGAACAAGACACTGAAAGAAGGAATGTTGGTTGATGACGGAGCCGGCTCGTTTCGGATCTCACCAAGTGGCTCGGATTGCCTCGTTTATCGTTGAAATCGAAAAACTGTGGAATGATGACGATCATGCACAGAATGACTCCGATCGTCGAGATGACCCACAAGAAGAGCATTTGCAGTTTGTACTGAAAACCGTTCGACTCTTCCGCATCTCACCACCACCCTATCCCTCACTAACCACTTCGAGAATGTCCCTCTCTTCGGGCGACCAGTCGAATCCCGGCTTGTTCTTTTTGACTGTGTCATCGAACATTCTGCAAAAGTTCATGTCTCGACGAAGGCTCTAATCAAAAGACTAGAGCTCAGTTCTCTCGTCTAATTATGCTGGCATTTCGAACTGACCTATACGCGATGGGGAGAATGAGAGCCGCGGATTTGTAGTAAGCCTCGGAGATGGCGAGCACGAACGCCGAGTAAACGAATTCGAAGCCGACGAACAGGAAGACAGAGTACTTGAAGTACGGTGGAAACAGCTTCTCCAGGTACCCCATTCTGCTGAAAACGAACAAAGAGAGGCCTCGCAGTGGGGGGAAAAGTTCAAAAGAGGAAACGGAGTGAATTGATAACGCCCTCGGTAGGTGGGAAAAGTGTGTATGTACACAATGGAAGAGCACGCATAACATGCAAATTATCGATCTGTTTTTGAAGAGAGAGGCTCCGAGTGAAGTGTGTTTGAGCGGATCCGAGGAGCAAGAGTACACTTTCGAAGGTGTTTTAATCGAGGCGAAGATGATAAGAGGATCAGAGAACGGTTCGGAGAAGGGGGAAGGAGACGAATTACTGTAGTTTTCTTTGGGAGTGGAGTCGAATTAGAAGATCGGAATCGTCGTCGCATTACTTCCGATTCGATAGGAAACACAAGTTGTAGGAAACTGTAGAGGAAAACAATTACTGCGTACGGAGAAGACGAGGCTGAAACAGTGTCAGTGGCAGGTACGGCTGGATGGTTTGATAAACTGATTGTGAGAGAGAAAAAGGGAAAGAGAGAGAGAGGGGTAGGGGGTGATTACAATTCGACAAACAACATGTACGCATCGGGCGGAGAGACGGAGAACCGCATCGATCCAAACACGGAAACAAGGGGGGAGCGAAAGGGAGAGGAAGGGCCGATCGGCACGAGGGAAAGATCGTCGTCTCGGGAAGCGGAGAAGATACTGCACTGGCCGCGCTGTCGTTTCCAATCTGTGATCACAAGTCCAAAAGGTTCCCAGGTGCAAATTCAACATGTGCGGGCGATTCGTGAAAGCGGGGGAGTCTTGGAATGTGGTAGTGGGGGGAGGCTCGAAACTCGACAAACTCGATCACGAGCCGCTTCCAGTCCATTCCTTCGAGAGTTTCAGTTTCTGTCGTTGGTCAAACAAATCATCCGGCTCATTCGCTTCTCGGAAAGCGAAATAATCCGTGCCTCGTGTCTTATCAGTCGGTTCGAGGAGTCAAACGAAGCAGCTCACTCGCTGATAACCCGGGCCTTCTGACTCTTTCCCCTCTTTTTGACTTCCCTCTTCTGTAGTTTCTAGCGCCTCTCGTCGCCTGCACGCGCGCATCAGTTTTCGCATTATAATATCAGAAAAAATACTGAAGGGATGGATAGTGGCAAAAAGAGAAACGAGCGGCGGCGGGAAAAGAGACGAGAGGAAGAGACAGGACAACAAAAACCGAATGAAACAAACTAATATCAGAAGACGTCGTCTCGTCCATAAAGGGGGCAGTCGAGAAGAAGAAGAAGAAGAAGAAGAAAGGAGAAGAAGACGTCGTGTGGTCTTCTTTCATGACATTCAGAAGACGTCCTCCTAATAACGACGATGAGTTTTTCGCGTTCCGGAGGGAGCCCCGCCTCGGGTTCATTCGGCTCTTTTTGATGCTCCCCGCCGAAAAAAAAACAATCAAAACCATGGACCAACAGCAGGCTGTTTTGGTGCGGCGCGAAGAGGGAAGAAGGCGAAAAAAAATATGGGAGGCTTCTTCCTCTCTCTCTTTTTTCTGCGGTTAGAGAGAGGGGATTTTTCGGTGGGCTCCTCATCGGGCTCCGGATTATTATCTTATCATCTCTCCTCTTCCAGCCACTATCCAGAAGAAGAAAGAAAAAAAAACAGACGAGAAGGCGGAAGAGACGCAGACCGGGAAACAGAATGAAATAAATCTTTGGCATGCATAATGGCGGCGACGACGACAAAAAGTTGCTCCGCTATCTCTCTCTCTCTCTCTTTCTCTCTCTCTCTCTCTCTCTCTCTCTCTCTCTCTCTCTCTCTCTCTTCTCATCTCTTTCTCCGTTTCTGCCCACTGGAGCAGGGTGTGATATCTTAGCAACATATGAAAGAAGCAAAGGAAGAAAAAGAAGAGAGGGAGGAGGAGGCCCCTCCCTCCACCCTCGCTTTCAGAGCAGTCAGGAGACGTGAGCAGAGAGTTTTGTGCTGCTCGTTTTGAGAGCAGACACCGGGGGGCTCACGTGACTTCCGGAGGATCGGAAATGCGAGGAAAGAGATCCTCATCTGTGACTATGAAACAGGCTGCATCAACAAGAGTTCCAAATGAATTCGGAGGAGCAAGGAGGAAGGAGTTCGTCTCACTTTTTCGCGACTGAAGAGAGAACAAACTGCTCCAAGGGATTACGAGGTTGTTGGTGGAAACGAGGTGGGAGGGGGAGAAAACGTGCAAACATCGCCGATTTCACACAGTAACAAGTGGCAAAACTGTTTGTCCAGCGGATATTGCCCGCCCCTCGCAGCAGGCACTCAAAGTGCAGGGCGCCCGGGAGCCGGCGGCGAGTGAAGAAGGGAGTGGGTTTTTGAACCAGAAAGGGGGGAGAGAGTGCGGGGAGGGAGAGGAGACGCAGCCGGGAAGGGCGTCGAACTGAAACGATGGATCATGGGATTTACAACTGATCGGAGTGTCTGCGTGTCCGATTCTCGTGCACTCTCGAGTCTTTTTGATAAGTGGCTGAGAGGGGTGATGATGAGCCATGAGCCACCGGAGAGCCGGAGTGTGTCGCATGTGTGCTCTCGGAAGAAACAATGAAAACGGATGGATTGATACCTCCCACACTTTCACTCATTCATTCTTCTTCCTCGCGAGAGAGAGAGAGAGAGAAGGGGCGGAGCCATCCTTTAGGATTAAGATGACGAAGGGAAGAGGCTAAGAAGGAGAAGAAGCCTTCACCTTTACATCATCCCCGGCTCTATTTCCGAATGACGTCTTCTCTTTTTGTACCCGTCGACTGACTCCTCCTCGGCTCGCGAGAAGGTGACAATTTGACAAATTTAATTGATTCCAGAAAGAATGCTCCAAAGCTCCCAATTGTTTCAGGGTTTCGTGGAATCCGAAATGAGTTTCCAACAACGAGATGACTCGATCGAAACACCGAAAAGGTCATTGTACGTTTTGCGAAATTGGAGGATTATTTTATGAGATCGCAAATTGAAATCGAGCTATTGTTTGGAAAGGACATGGAAAACGGGGGGAGACATGGAATGGAGGGGACGGTTTGAAAGAGCGAAAAAAAAGAGAGCGGAGACAACATTTATGTTCAGTTTGTAAAGACCAAACAACAAAAAGAAGAATGTCATTCGGCAAAACCAGACACAGTTTTTCATTCGACTCGTCACGGAGTCACACGCAACAATCTTTATTCGACATTTTGGAGGAGAGACGAGCGAGCTCAATTCATACAAAGTACGAGTAGGTGCAAGCGGACACGTCCCACATGTTGTTCGCAACCTCTGGCACTTGGTCCGCCATTTCGGCGTCATTCTGAATGCGAAATGACAATTTCCGACCGATTCGAAGGAAACTGACCGATAAGATTCCCAGCTTGCATCCGGGAGCCTTGATGAAATGAAGTTTGAAGGCGTTCTTCTGCATGATCGGGTGCTGGAAGTACTCGCGGTACACGGGATTGCCTTCCACGTCGCCATACGCCATCTCGACGAGCGTCATGTTTCTCGTGTCGTCGCGTTCGGCTCTGAATCTGAACTGCGCGAGTTCGCGGATATCCGGAAGCGGGTGAGCAACATCTGAAGGTGTCAAAAAACGAGGTGAGGGGAGAGAAGAGGTGACAACTGACTGGAATGCGGGTTGACGTAGAATCCCTCGCTGAGGAACACGTCGAGCGTGTCTTCCAGCTTCATGTTCGTCCTATACAGATCCACTCCGTCCTTCTCGGTGATCCACATTCGGAACCAGTGACAATCCGGAACGATCACCGTCAGCTCTTTTCTCGTCTTTCCCGTGAATTTGCTGTTCGGCACGATGATGTCGTACGAGTCGACGGAGACCTTCTTGAACAGCGAGTTGTCGATGACTGGCGTACCGGCGATCCAGGTCGTCGGATACAACGAGCACGTCAGCGGCAGCTTTCCGATCGGCGTGTTCTTCCACTTTTGCTTCCTGACGAACTGAAAGACGACAGCGGACCTTGCGCTGTTTGAAAATGGGCACTCACATCAAGGAGATCGTTCGTTTTGCCGTGCGGACTCTTGAAGATTGGCGGGAGAGCGTCCGACTGCACGTACTTGTCTCCGTCGTTGAGCCATTCGGGGAACTTGCCAGAGGTGTCACTCTGAATCGCTCCCTGGAAGAACGGGAAGAATTTCGATCCGCCCTTGACGACCTGACACATTCGGCTGAAATCGGAGAAATGCTCGTTTCGCCCGGTTCGGTTTTCTGACCTGTTTGTCAGAACCAACAAGTCGTTGCCCGTGAAATCAAAGTTGAATCCGTTCCGCTCGTCCCACTTCTCGAGCCAATCATCGTAGTTCTGCGGCTCGGAGTCGAGTACATGAAGAGTCGCCTGGCGTTTTTCATCGATATCAAATTCGATGCGATTGGTCATCAGGAACCTTTGTTCCTCGTTCGAATCCGACGCAGCTTCTGAAACACATTTCACTTTTTAAAAGTGATTCGCCTCAGTTTCTGACTCAAGAGAAGCTTTTTGGCGTGCGGGTAGAGCTTGATGTAGCTGTCCTCACAGTATCCCTGCTCTGTTTTGAAGACATTTTGCTGGTTGGGAACCATTCCATTGCTGATTGGGCACACGTAGATTCTGGAATCCTTTGCTCGAGAACACGACACTTCTACAGATATCAACTGACGCGTGGCAGTACTTTGGCGGCCAGAACACGAACTCGAACATGGCGTTGTCAATGTCCTTCTGTTCGATTTTCCAGATGGAAGCCCAAGTGGGACGGTAGTCCTCGCTGAACAACAGAGTCAGGAATTAAGACGAAAAGAGGCCGTGTCTCACATATCGCTGTCCTTCAGTGTGTACTCGCCGTGGAGAATCGACAGGGGTTTCGTGACATCCATCGCGATGTTCGGATCGGAAGGTGTGTTCCGAAGAGTGACAGGAGGCGGGGTCGGAGCCGGAGTCGTCGCGGGGGTAGGGGGATCCGTGGGAGGTGGTGCGGCCGTCGTCGTCGTCGGAGCGGCACTTGGAGTAGCTGGCTGCGCCGTAGCAGCAGCTGTCGGGGCGGTTACATTCGGAGGGTTTTGTTGGGTAGTGAGAGTGGGGACGAGAGTCAGAACGACGAGAAACAGTCCCTGGAAGAGGGGCGTTTCTGCTGTGCGCAGAGGCCTGGAAACTCACACTAGCACTGAAATTCGTCTTGGTTCCCATTGTTCGCGCGGGTGGAATGATCGGATTCACGTCATTTCGATCAACTCTCCTTCTTTCAGTTCGACCCTCGGCAAGGTTAGTTCGCGTGAAGGACGCTTCCAATATCAAGCGAAAAGAACTCTTTGAAGCCCAACTTGATATCTTTATTCAACCCGTTTTTTTAAAAATTTCCTTCTGCTCTGTATTTGACAAAATAACCGGGACCAGAAATGAATCGGAAAGCAATGAACAATTAGATTCTAGGATGTTTGTGTTGAAGCGGTTCAGAGATTTGTGGGACTCTTCCGATTTTTCGACTCGGACACGACCCCTGAAGAGTTGACGGGCAGGTAGGTGGAGCATTTGACGTCGTCCAGACGCTGACGACATCTGAAACTAGAAGACATTCAGGTTGGTGTTGTTCGAGCCGGAAAGGGCGACCTAATCCGGTTTACGTGCGGAATCAAAAGATGAGTTTTCACGTCTTCTCACCTGATGATGTCATGGAATGTCCTCCGGAACTTTTCGGAAAACCCGTAGTAGATGAAGAAAGTGCTGGAAGTGTGGAAGATGATGAGGAAGATGGTGAACTCTGCGAACACTTCCCAGTAGAAACTCTGCAAATGAAAGCGTCATGTCAAGATTGGGCAGGAATCACTCACTGTTTGGGTGAGAAAGCCTCCGAAAATGCTCTCGGCGACCTTCAAAAACATCGAGAAGAGGTGGCAGAAAGCGAAGAAGATGGTGACGACGAGCAACATCACCGTCGTCTTCTGATCCTTCCTCTTCTGCACGGCGAGCCCTGTGATGACCTCGTCGCTCTGCTGAAGAGCTCGGATGACGTGATAGTTGGCGATGGTCATGATGAGAAACGGGAGGAAGTAGTCGAAAAGGACGGAAAGGATGATGAAGTAGAACATGAAGTACCACCAGTGCTTCTCAGTATCCAGCATCCACATCTCGGAAAGGTAGCCGTCTCTGAAAAAGATGATTCACGGATGATGCACATGTCAATGCAATCCCTTCTTACCCTATTTTGTAGTCGAAGAAGCGAGGGAAATTGAAAACAATCGAGAAGATTATGATGAAAATGCCGGCTTTGAGAGTGTTCCGATTGGTGCACAACACTTTCGCCTGGAACAAAAAGATGCAATGTTCTCTGGTCGGCGGCGGGAAGCGGCCACTCACTTGTAGCGGTCTGCAAACGGCGATCCACCGCTCGATGGTGATCAGCACCATCAGGTACAGACTGCACGACTTGGTCATCATGCAGAGGGGGTACACGTAGCGGGTACTGTAGGCGAAGAAGCTCATGTGGAACGAGTACTTCTGCCATTGGTCCTGCCTGGAAGAGGGCGTTGTTTGGTGTCGAGGATCCCCCCCCCCCCCCGGGGGACTTACCAGAGTGGCAGGAAGACCAAAACGAAGATAGGAGTGATCAAGACGAGGAGGAGGATGTCTATCAGCGAGAGAATGAGCAGCAGTGTTCCGACCTGAACATGACGGAATAATACGTCGCCGGGTGTGCAAAACAAGCTGATCCCTACCGTGGACTTCCTCATCGGCGCCGTTCTATAGACGAGGAACGAGGCAAAGTTGCCGAGGAGTCCGATGAAAATGACGGGCAGGTACATCCACGACTTGAGCTCGTAGAACTCGTAGCGATTCATGGTCGAGGTCTGCAGAGCATAGTTTCGAGGGGGGTGGAGTGGTGAGATAGGGCGGGGGGAGAGAGAGAGAGGAAGGAGGTAATTTGTTTTATTCGTCGGGCCCGTTGCGGTGAGAGGAAAACTTTTTGCACTCGAGAAAGAGAAACACTGAGCGGGGGTGAGAAAAGGAAGCGAGAAATGGAAGAGGGATTCAATTTGGAGGGAGTGGATGACGGCGGATAGAATATTCAAGGAGCGACGACGACGACAGGAGTAAGAGAATGGGTTGTGGGGGGAGGGCTCAACCAAAGTTCGGCGACGTTAGGAACGGAAATGATATTGTAGGCGGTTCGAGTTGTTATGGGTCCAGTTACTTTTTCTGGGAAGTCGTCAAAGTTTGCCGTTCTCCGGAACAACCCGCTCGAATCGGAGTGTGATAAACAGAAGCGACAATTCATGAATTAACCAGAAGTGTTTGATCATTAGAAGACCACCGCGAATGTGTCTGGAAATCATAGGACACACTTCGCCCGCCTGTGTTTCCATGAACCCTGGTCCGATTGGGAGTAAGCGGCCGCACCGGATATCGGGCTTTCGAAGCCTAAGTGTGAGACTCGAAACCTCTGATGGGCCGGTGGCTCAGCAGAATTGGGCTCTCGCCGGAAAACGAGAATAGTCGAGTTGTGAACTTTTGGCCGGCGTCCGACTTTCTCACGGAACTTAGTGACGAAAGGGAGGTTTCTCTTCTCCGGACCAAAACGTTTGCGGAGTTTCGCGTTTTCTCGAATAATAAACTTGTTTTAAGTTATAGCTTTCGAGCATTCATATTCGTTGCGGCTCGTAAAATGAGAGAGAGGCGCACATGTTCAAAAGTGACGGCGAGTGCATGAATCTTTCAAAACGGAAAAACGAGGACGAAGAAGCGTTTGGCGTTGCAGCGGAATCCCTTCCGAAGCCATTAGGGAATTGTGGACGAGCTCCTCCTGTCACATAAGGAACTGGAGTTTCAGAAGTGGCACGTCTTCTGGCATCTCTGAAGATACGAACGAGATTGGTGGTGGGAGGAAGACGAAGACGGCGGGAGAATAAACAGAATTTTAATGACGAAGAAGGCGCACTTTAAGAATAATAACAAGCACCCGGAAGACGGTGCGTATCTAATTGGAAGACGTCTTCTCGGTTCGCAGAAAAAGATGCTCTTGCGAACCGGACGACGACAACTCATACACATTGTTATTTGTTTGTTACGGAGGAGGCGGAGGATGAGGAGGAGCAGCAGCAGCAGCAGCCGGCTCCGAGTTTTGAGTCAGGCAAGAGATTAGATTTGACGTTTGAGAATCGAGAATGCTCCGGAAAAGGCGGCGAGACGATCAAAAATCTGAGGGCAAGATGAAACAAGAGGGCACTCGGTCGGTGCCGAAGGCATAAACCACGATGTTCGGAAATCTGATACGTGGAAGCATGCGAATGAATCAACGATGATTAGGTGAGCATTCAGAGAGGCGACCGTTCCAGCTAGACGCACAGTGATCTTCAATTCCAGAAGTCAGAAAGAGAGAGTCTGTTATTTTACAATTCAAATCTGGATTGGCTAGGCGTGTTACAAGTGAGACTCTAAAGCGTCTTATCCGGAACACAGTCATGCAATTTCGACCGACGGAAGTGACACATAAACGGAGGAGGAGAAGCAGGAGACGGGCGGAACGAAACATGTTCTGGAAATCGGAAGGAAGGAGCCGCCAGCAAACAACCGGGTCACATTTCTCATCGCAAAGGGTGTCTCGCGAACTTTCTCGCCTTCTCGTAGTTTGTGTCTGATTCGTTTAGCAACCACGTTGCCCAGCACATTTCACTTTTTATGAGTGTCTCTCGCAAAACTCGCGTCATCAGAAGAGCGATAAATAATGAGCTCGGAGTTTAGTTGCAAATGCAAACACCTTCTTCTTTTTTTCGTTCGCGGGGGAGCAACTCGACTAGTCAGAGCGGCTTGCAGAGCGAAAAGAAGGCTCACGTCAGTTTGCTGCAAACTTCGAGCCCACCTTCATTTCGAGGTTGAGATGCATTTTCGTATCGTGACAGCTTTGCGGAGTAGATAGAGTTAAATGTGTGTGCACACTCTGAGGTGCATCTCTATTTTCTCGGAATGAATTAAGTAGGTCAACGGCACTTTGAGACAAAAGGACTCGAACAACAGTTCGTGGGGCGAGCCGAGAAGTGTTCAAACCACAATTAACATCAGAAGGGCAAGTTGATTCTCGCGCGGAGAAAAACAGGAATTCCGGGATTCGAGACGGTGAAAACATACTTTTGAGATTCTAAAAATGCGTGTCGGGTCGAGACGGATAAGGGGGGCTAGGAGGGGAGGGACATGATCCAGATCAGAGGACGTCATTAGGGCACCGATAGGTCGGATTCTGAGCTGACCACGTCGAGCTGTTTCTATTCTCGAACAGATCTGAGATCAGTTGAGGAGGGAAGAAACGAGGGAGGAAATTGGAAACGAATTGGGATGAGGGGAGGTAGAGAGAGAGAGAGAGAGAGAGGAAGCAAAAAAAACATAACAATTCGCGGAAATAATCAGCCTGCAGGAAGGGGAGAATTGAGTCAAGAAATGCGTGGAAGAGGCCGATCAAACAGACGCGAGGATTCCATTTTTGGAAAGAGGCGGTTCCCACGCCGGCGCACCTGCGGAATGTAGACGGGGGGCAGCCGGATCGGTCTGGACTGACGGGAAGCTCATTTCTGAAAGTGGGGAGGGGACAATCGAACCGAGATCTAATTGGTGTGAAAGGGAGAGCGAGGCGGCGGTGGCCGTTTCCATATTCCGTCGGAAGATCATTTATTTAGGAGGAGGGAAACCGAGAGTTGGGAAGACCAACCGGAGGGCTTCACTCTGTTTTGGTGCTGCCGAGTGATAGACATGTATGGGGCGAAGAACAGTTTTCGGGTCGGCAGCAGCAGAGATCCTTCTTCATTATTATGAATGCCCTCGACGAGTACGCTCTACTCTCTGATGCATGAAACTCTAGACTCTGACTTGCTCATCGCGAAACCCGGTCTCGAGGTTTTCTAGTCCCTCCCGGTCCCAATCCGAAATGATCTTTTGAGCCGCGTTTCCGAAAGTAAGACGATCAAAATGCTCGCCGAGCAACCAGGGTTCGACTAATTAGGTGGCGATTTGAAAGAGAGAAGAAAACGAGATGGAGCAATAAAAAAAAAGATTCGGTTTTCCATCGCGGTATGCCAAAACAAAAATTTGCGACGGAACGAAAAAGAGAGGGACCCTTTTCCATCCACGCGACGACTACGACGACTAATTTCAATTTTGAGCTCTCAGGCAGCAGCAGCGTGGCGAGAAATATTTCACTTCGGAAACGAGAAGGAGGGAACGAAACGAATGAATTTGGGTGGGGGGACGGGAGGGAGAGACCTAAGATAGATTGAAAGGGAAGGAAGGAAACGAGATGATTCAGCGTCGGGCCTCCCATTCAGTCACGAAATGGCTGCCGGCTAGAGAAGGTGTGTGATGCTCCTGAGCCTATGTACGTCGGCGTCAGCGCCGAATAGAGAAACTAACGAACGAGTTCGAATCGGATCGGATTCCCGAAGAGACGCGGCTTTTTCGTTTGAACGACTAAACTATTCTCGTCAGCAGGCGCACGAAAACAGAACGGATTTTGAGCAGCTTTTTCTGATTGGGAGGTCTTGTGCAAGCCTCTCGAATCGTCCACATTCTGTACTCATTTCGTGGAACTCGCGAGGAATAACACGCTCGACAGGCTGTGTAGCTCGACGGGAGAACGACCATTTAGTTGGGCTCATCAACGAAAGACTCACGAACGGACCCGTCGTGTCTCTGCTTCTGATTCTGCTTCCGATGATGACGTCATCGCCTCTGCTCCACTGTCGGAAGAAGATCAGTAGTATAAGAAGCACGTCGAGTTTTGGCACCTAATTCCCGATTTCATATCCACTCTCACAGTGTAAATAAACATTCCCTGACGTGGCACTGCCACACCACCCACGTCGCCCGAAATGGAAAGGCCCCATGGACGGAAATAGAACAGTTTTTATTCGGTATCTCTGCGGAATGGAGAAAAAGAACGAGAACAACCGGACTTTCGAATGGAGCAAAGAGCATTTGGTGGGCAGAAGAAGGCGGACGGACTAATCGTGTCAAGTTCTGGTTAAAGCGGGGATTAACAACAATCCGGAAACATCTAGAAATGATTTCTGAGATCCGGGAAGCACGGATGACGTGGCACGATGGGAATGAAAATGAAAATGGAATGGGCGCAAGGATGAAGGAAGTCGGGCGGTTTCTGGTTTCGCCAGGCAACAAACACAAAAACACAAACTTTCGTTTTCCCATTTTGCAACGTGTCTCGAGTTGACCAAAAAGACACGCACACACATGTACTTGAAAGTTGCAAGAAACATGAAGTGACTGTGAAGAGGCTCGTCTCCCGAAAAACGGTCGAAAGGCGCCGGGGTCAAGAGTCTCTAGAGACACCACTATCGGAGCCGCGCATCAGAGAAGGGGGGGACCTCCATCACTCTTCCTGCTTTTTTCTCGCCTTGACGTCTTCCTTTTGTGGAAGCCGCCCCGTCACCTTTCTGTTCAAAAACCTTTCTCTCTGTTGGGAGGGAGGCTTTTGCGTATTCAGACCAATGCTCTTCTTCTTCTGCTTCTGCTTCTTCTCTTTGAAGGCGTCGAGCAGCGGGAACAACATAGTAGATTAGGAGGCGACGGAGCAAGAAGTACATAACAAATGAAGAGCAGATTCATCTCTCGTTTTTCAACGAACGGGGGGAGGGGGATATGAGAGGAAGACAAGGTAACCCGATAGGTTACTCGACGAGACGCGCCGAGCACGTGACAAACCGCAGAGAGCAACGACGCCACGTCACAGAGGAGCTGTCAGGAGCAGGAGCAGACGCTCTGGTGGGGGCTCCGGGAGCAACGAGCACGAGCGATTATGCTCCGGCTCTCGGAGCACAAGAGCATGTTTCATTGCAAACGAGGAGGTAAACGTTGGGCGCTTGAGGGTTCGGCAAGGGGTAAACTGAGAAATAAGAGCACCTAATTGGACGAATCCGAGAAGAGCACAAAGGTCGTCGTCGGAGCAATATGATCGGAGAGAGGGAGAACTGTCGTCAGAGAGCTCACTTCATGTGCTCTTTTGACACGGAAAACCCCTCTCGTGAGTCACTCTAAACCGGACAATTGCAGCCACTTCCAGACGCGAGAGACGGAACAGTAAGAGAGGGAGAATAATGGCGGAAGCCTTTTGGAAGATTGATGACGTGTCAGAAGAAGAAGAGGAAGAGGAACATCAAAAACCGCCGATAACTCGCCAAAATAACTATAGGAAGCCTTTTTACAAGAAGCAATTTCGGAAAAATTTAGAAAGTAGTGTGAGTCAGGAACTCTCAAATTAGAGATTCTCGGAAGCTCGATTCCGAAAAGAAGACGAGACGAAACTTCCTTCTTTGCGGACAAGTTTTGAAACGAGAAAGTGGGCTGGAGAATGTTTGGTAGACGGGCGAAAACTGATAGCAGCAGATGGGTTTCCTGAGGAAAACAACAGGAGAGGGAACGAGGTTGTCTGACAAAGAGAAAGTCACTGAATCAGCTTTTCCAGGAGAAGAGTGCAACACTTGCTTAGGTAATCCGGGGGGAAAGGGAGGACGAGACGCGGATTAGAAGGCGTTTATTGGAGGTGATTCGGAGAATCGGGGAATGCTCTCGGCGGCACGTCACCAGATGCCGAACCATCCCTTACAAATCGACACGGGACAATAGGAGCCTTGCTGGATCAGAAGAAGCTTCGCGTTCTCGTCGCCGACGTACACGTTGCCGGCGTCGTCAGTCTTCCAGCCGTTGCCCTGCCAGTACTGTTCGTAGTAGCCGAGAGTTGTCGATTCGGACAACTGAAAGATAGATTGAGAAAGAGCAATGGGCTCAGAGCACACTTGAAATGGATACCTCTGTGGTTGTTTCTGCGGCGGCGGCTTCAGGGCATCCATTGGCGTTTTGACAAGCAGGACATCCGGAACAAGTGGGTTGCGGTTGGAGGAACGAGGAAACAAAGTTGAAGGAAATGGAGGCGAGAAGAAGCAAAGTGACGAGGAGACGTGGCATTCTGGAAGAAGAAGTGATCGAAATTCAGAAGACAAGAGATGAAAAGGTCGACGGCGTGAAGAGAGAAAGATAACAGCGAATGGCATCATTTTCCCGCTTCTCTGTCCGTCGGAACGAACTGGATTTTATACTCTCCGTCATAAATCTCTCTCCACCCCTCGGGCTTCATGCTTCACATCTCCTCCTCCCGTTTGAGGATCAGAACGGTACGGTTTATTGTCGATGTCTTGAAATAATACAAAAGAGTTGGGCTTTGTGCGCGGAACGGAATACATTCAAAAACGTGTCGGTGGGGGGAAGATTAGTTGGCTGCGGCCCACTGCTCCAATTCTTCCATTGTGTCCATCTTGCGGACTTTCGGGCGGCCTCCGTGGGTCAGCTGAGTGGTCGGCACTTCCGGAAGATCGGTGGTCGGAACGGACGGAAGGTTGGAGGTCGATGGAAGATCGGCGACGGTCTGAAGAAGCGGTGCGTTGAATCAGTTCTCGATCTATTCCACTTACATCCTGCAGTTCCTGGAGCTCCTGGAGCAGTTCGTCCTCGTCGGCGACGTCTCCGATCGGAGCCGAGATGGCATCGGAGAGCTCGTCCGACAGGGCGAGCCCGTCGGCGATCTCGTCCATCAGATCGTGCACCTTGTCGAGGTCCATCTTCGCGTGCTCCTTCTTCAGAACATCGTTCGTCTTTCCGAGCACATCGATCACTTCATTGTGCACTCCGACATTCTCGAGAGCAGCTCTCTGAGCTTCGAGCTTGGTGAGCACCTGAAAACGTTCGAGTGCTCGTTTATTCCCCTCTGAAGGCAACAGAAACTGACCCCGTCGATACGGCTCAACTCCTGCTCGTGATGCTTCTTTCTTCTCAGCGCAGCGAGCGCCATCTTTTTGTTCGTCTTGCTGTACTTCTTGGCGGCCTCGACCTCCTGCTGAATGCGATCCTCGAAGTACTCCTGCTTCTTCACCAGCAGATCCTCCGCATCTTTCAGGTTTCCGATCGCTTCTTCTGGCGTCGGCGCCTTTCGCTTGCGACTCTTCTCCTTGATCTTCTCCTTCAGCTTGTGAGCCTCCTCGTGGATTCGGTCGAACAGCGAAGACATCCGAAACGGCATTATTAGAAAGGCGAAAGAGGGGAAAGTGGCGAACGGTTCGGAATGAGCGGGAATCAGCATGCGACGAATCAACGGACGGGGGCGAAGCGAAGCGATGGGCGGTCTCGAGGACACCTACTCATTATAACAGGCGCTTGTAAACAAAGTTCGACTATCCAGAATACTGTTTACATCGCCACTTTCCAATGTTCCGGTACTTTTATGATAAGGGAGCGGAAAGAGTGCTGTTTTTCAGGAGAGTCGAGTGGAAACAGTCTGCTTCGTTTTGTTATGATTTCAAAATGTATTTATTTTGTTTTTATTTCGAAAAACATTTGTCAGCTGGAAAAAAACAAGAGACGCTCGAACTGATAACCTCGGAATGACAGGAACAACAACAGTGAGCACCAACTATTTTTTGATCGAAAATATCAATAAATACAGAATGGTGCCGGATTTCCAGGTTTTGAGGCAAGTTGGCGCAAAGTATTCGAAATTCAATGCCACGTCATTATGCTAATTTCCGGGGAATTCGGCCTTGAAAGAACCCGTTTCGGCCATGGGAAAACGCGAAAGATTCGAAAACTTCAACAAAGAACGGAAGCTTCGTTTTTTTTTTTGCGTTTCTGTTCGATAAAAAGGTGCACGTCGATCTGAAAAATGAAAACGAGGGGAAGAAAAACGAGAAAAACGAGAGAGAAATGTGGGCACTTGCCGAAAATCTTCTCTTCTTTCTCTCTCCTCATCTCTCTTTTTCGCCGCGCTCACAACAAATAGCGAGTCAGGGCCGCGGAGCGAGAGGCGCAGAGATCCCTCTGACCCCCGCGCACTCTTTCTCCTTTTCTTCGTTTACTGTCTTTGTTTCGACGAAGGTTGAAAGTGTTTATGAAGATGGGAAGGAGACAATCAATATAGGACAGAAAATGTACAACATGCATTAGGAAATTCAATAAATTACGCATTAGAAGAAGGGGGTTTAGTTCAGCATTGTGTGGTCTTCGAAAATGTTCCGCCGCTGCTCCTCGACCTTCTTCATCCATCGATTTTGCTCGGCCTCCACGCGTCCAAGAACATCTGTAGGGAACACTTTACGAGTAGAATCATAGCTCGCAGCTGCTCTGTCACTTACTACCACGGGCTCTTGTCGTTCCTTGGGTATCTATCGAGCTGCTTGTTGCCGACGATTCGTCATCTGTGTTCTGGGCGGCCGCGAAGATGTTGTCCTCCATTTCGTCGTTGTGCTGCTGGTAGCTGATCGAGAGCCGCTTTTTCCGGAGCATCGGATCCAGACACATCAGGAAAACCATGTAGCCGGAAAGAACTGCGATCACGCAGATCACGAATATGACGACGACTTTGAGAAGGACGGTGTTGCGCGATTCATAACGGCAATCACAGTTGGCGAGGAAGGCGTCCATGTGCGCCTCATCGACGAGATTGTTCACCTGATCTTTGACGATGTTGCTCGGCTTGCTAAAAATGAAAAAGTTGATGTGAACAGGGTTGTCTCGAAAAGACTTACCAGTGGCTCGGCTCGATGTTTGTCTTTGTGTAGAATCTCCTTCTGAACCCCTCGGACTTTTCCGTCGCATTTTCGGGCACATCGAGGAACTTCAGAAGACTCGGACAAATGCATCGACATCTTGTATCTTCGAAATTCGCCTAAGTCGTTGAAGATTTGATAAGAAGGAAGATTTATGAAAACTTACTTCTGTTCCGGCTTCTGAGAGCCTAGAAAACATTAATATCGTCAGCAATAGATAAATCATGGCACCTGGAAGAATTTTCGTACTTAGTTGAGAGAGGAGAATTCGGGAAATTGATTTTTGTAGAGGAAAAGCTGTTTTGAAATATAAAAAACACAAAAAATGCGAATTGTGCAAGCCATCTTCTGATGACACACTTCTCGTGCCCTGGCGCACTTTTCGTCGTTTTAACGATTCGAAAGACGTGGTTTCTCATCATTTCCCTCGTTTGCGAACATTCCCGATCAAAAAGTGTTGCAGGCATGTCCGGAAATCCACCAAAAGCCTTCGCTTTCAAAAAGTCGGCACTGGCTGCGAAGGCAGACAAAATCTGGTCCGAAAGTAAGTGAAACCCTCGCCTTACTTCCTAGTCACGTGATTTCTTGCAGGCAAAAGTGACTACTCGGCTACTCACCCTACTCAAAACCATGTTCAACTGGAGAAAAAATCGTTGGGCGACATTGCGACAAAAAACTCCACGACGCCTCCCAAAGACAAAGTAACGTTTTTTTTAGAAACAAAACGATTATAATTTCTCTCTTTCCAGACAGCCGAAGAAACCACGAGTCCCCCGCCGGCGTTCGTTTTCGGATCCAAAATAGCCGATCGGGTTGTGAAGAAAGACGGCGAATTCGCGAAACCACGAGAGCCTTCTGAAAAGACGCTGACTGCTACAGAACTCTTCAAAACGGCCGTGAAGAAGGACGATGACGTGAGATCGAGATTGCAAACTCAGAAGATGCAACGATAAAACTAATGATTTCAGAAGAACGGTGCGAAGAATTTCCGAAAAGAGGCTGAACAAGAAGCGGAGCGCGCGAAAGAAGCCGAGAAGCAACACGCAGGCACGAGTGCCGTCGAAGTGACGACTGGAGAAGAGGCGGACACCAACATTTTCCAGGTGAAATTAATTTCCGAGAACCTTTATGAGAATAAATATTTCATCTCAGGCTCATGCCAAGATCTGGGTGTTCGACAAGTCGAAGAACGCCTACACTGAGAAGGGCGTCTGCACTCTTCGCATCAACAAGAGAGTTGAGAACGGACTGACTCACAATCGAATCGGTCAGTTTCCTAGCACATTCGTCTGCTTCTCACACTAAACGATTTCTTTGCAGTCGCACGAACGACCGGAACTCTTCGCGTCGTCATTAACTCGAAAATCTTCTCCGATATGTTGCTCGAGCGCGTCGACAAGCGGATCCGAATCTCTGCAATGGGTCCCGAAGCACCAGGCGTTCAAATCTTCCTCCTGAGAGTCGGCTTCACAAAGACCGACGCCGTCTCCGACTCGGACGCCTTCTATAACATCATGAGCGACATTCTGAAGCTCGAGAAGGGCGAGAACAGTCGTAAAAGAAAGGCGGACTGCGATCTGAACGCTTCATCGGTTAAGATCAAGGACGGAAAAGAAGAGGAGGAAGTTGGAGCAGGAGAGCAAGATAAGCTCGATGAAGGATTCGTGCTCGTCGAGAAGCCGACCGAGGAGCAAACTCAAAAGAGTGCGGAGCAGCAAAAACAAGAGGATGTTCAGGCAGAGTCGTCGTCAGTTCCTGCCGAAACAACTGCATAATCATATCAAAATCGCTCGTTTTTAACCCTATCCGATTGCTTTGTCCCGTACCAAAACGGTCTCCGTTGCGTTTTTTTTTCCCCCTGCTTTCGTATGTTGTCTCCCAGTCTTTTACCGTTCTAGCCTTCATATTTCTCCCCGTTCCTTGTCCCCACGAAATCCCGCAATCCCTTCATATTCCTTTCGGTTTTCTCTCTCTCTCTCTCTATTTTCTATTTTCTCTCTTTCTCCCGTCTCTGTCGAATTCATCGGTAAGCAAGTGAAGATTCAAAAGAAAGAGATGAAGAGAGGAGTTTGCAATAAAATGCAGAAACATACAATCGAAAAGACGAAGGCGAAGGACGAGGTGTGTTTATCAGCGAGGAGGAGGAGAACGAGATAACGGTCATTTATGTGGGGTGATCGATTCTGAATTCGGCAACACTGATCGCTTAGTTTTTGGTTTCTTCTTGTCATTTGCCCTTGTCTAGAGCCTTTCCGAGACTTTTCCATCGGAATCCGACGCTCTCTTCCCCCTCTCGATTCTTCGGTATTCGCGTGAAATCGTCTCACGTGTGCCCGTTTATTAGTTGAAGTATCACTTGATCAAAAGTCGCATCGAAACGGCAAGAATCGGCTGATAAGAGTTCATTTGTACCCGTCATCGCGTCTCGCCTTTCTTCTCGCAACTTGCTTCTTCTTCTTCTTCATTTTCTCGTTTACTAGCCCAATATGGTTCTACTCGGACGCGGAATGGTCGCGGTCTGCCGCGCGGCAGCCTTCCGCCGACCGGCTCTCATCCGGAGACACCTTCAGTACGACGCGTTCGTCGATCGACACATCGGCCCGCGGAGGCTCGAGCAGCAGCAGATGCTCGACTTTATCGGTTACAAAGTTAGCCTCTCAGCGTGGCAATTCTCTGGAATCTTTGAAATGTTCAGGATCTCGACGATCTGACGGGAACCAACGTGCCGAATATGATCAAAATCGAGAGGGCTCTCGATCTTCCGTCGCCACTCGACGAGTACAAAATGCTGAAAGAGCTGGAGGCGATCGCTTCGCAGAACAAGATCTACCGATCGTACATCGGAATGGGATACTACGATACGATTGTGCCGGCGGTGATTTCGAGAAACATTCTGCAGAACATCGGCTGGATCTCGCAGTACACTCCGTATCAGGCGGAGATCTCTCAGGGAAGACTCGAATCGCTCCTCAACTTCCAGACTATGGTACGGTGGTCTGTCCGATGGAGCCCGTTTGCTTTCGTTTTCAGATTGCCGAGATGACGGGTCTTCCGACGACGAACGCCTCTCTTCTGGACGAAGCGACGGCTTCTGCGGAAGCAGTCGCTCTTGCGGCGAGAACGACGAAACGGAACAGAGTAGTCGTCGACGCGTTCTGCCATCCCCAGAATCTCGACGTCATCCGAACCCGAAGCGCGCCTCTTGGCATCGATATTGAGGTGAACGAGTCGATCGAGTCGTTCCAGTTCGACGAGAAAGTGGCGGCTGTGGTCGTCCAGTACCCGAACACCGAGGGACGAATCCATCAGTTCGACGAGCTCATCGAGAAGGCTCACAAGAACAAGTCGCTCGTGATCATGGTCTGCGACCTTCTCTCTCTGACCATTCTCCGATCTCCGGGCGATCTGGGAGCGGACATCGCAGTTGGATCGGCGCAAAGATTCGGAGTTCCACTAGGATACGGAGGCCCGCATGCCGGATTCATGGCAGTTGGAAAGAACGATTCGAAGAACGCGCTGGGAAGAAACATGCCCGGAAGAATCATCGGAGTCACCAAGTACTCCCTCGGATCTCTGTATCTCCCCAACTTTTCGCGATTTCAGAGACGCCAACGGCAACCGAGCCCTTCGTCTCGCTCTCCAAACTCGCGAGCAGCACATCCGAAGAGACAAGGCGACGAGCAACATCTGCACGGCGCAGGCTCTGCTGGCAAACATGTCGGCCATGTACGCCGTGTACCACGGACCGCAGCGACTCACGGAAATCGCGAGAGGAGTGCACAAATCGACTGCCTATCTGGCTGCTCGTGAGTCTTCCGTTGTTTCCCTCCCACTCTTTGCTTTCCTTCAGATCTTCGAAACGCCGGCCACGAGATCGTGCACAAGGACTACTTCGACACTCTCAAAGTCCGACTGAAGAACGTCGAAGCGCTGGAGGATCTGAAGAAGCGGGCCGAAGAGATGAAGATGAACTTCCGATTCTACGAGAATGGAGACGTCGGCGTGTCTCTGGACGAGACGGTCAAGTCCGAGGATCTCATGGACATCATCTACACGTTCAACGGAGCCACCGAGAAGGACGTGACCAAACTGCGGGAGGAGCGATGGGAGGTGGCGTGTCCGTTGATCGGAAACTCGGCGCACTCGAGATCCTCGCTCTTCCTCCAGCATCCCGTCTTCAACACGTACCACAGCGAGCAGCAGCTGGTCCGCTACATGAAGCGACTCGAAAACAAGGACGTCTCGCTCGTGCACTCTATGATTCCGTTGGGAAGTTGCACGATGAAGTTGAACGCCTCGGCCGAGCTCATCGTGAGTTCTCGTCGTTTCCGTCAGATTCCCCAGCACCTCTCCCGTTTCAGCCGATCACATGGCCGAGTCTCTCCTCGATCCATCCGTTCGCGCCCGTGGAACAGGCGAAGGGATACTCTCGGATCTTCGAGGATCTTGAGAAGTGGCTCTGCGAGATCACCGGCTACGACAACTTCTCTCTGCAACCGAATTCGGGAGCCAACGGAGAGTACGCGGGTCTTCTGGCCATCAGAAACTATCTGATTCACAAGGGGCAAGAGCAGAGAAACGTGCGTTCCCACCTTCCCCCTCCTCTTCATTCCACAACGAACGTTCCCTTCAGATCTGCCTCATTCCGACGTCTGCCCATGGAACGAACCCCGCTTCGGCGCACATGGCCAACATGAAGGTGGTCGTCGTCGATTCCGATCACCACGGAAACATCAACTACAAGGATCTCGCGGCGAAGGCGGAGAAGTACTCGAGCCAGCTCGCCGCCATCATGGTCACTTATCCGTCGACTCACGGCGTCTTCGAGTCGTCGATTCGCGACGTTTGCGATAAAGTGCACGAGCACGGCGGACAAGTTTACCTGGACGGAGCCAATATGAATGCTCAAGTGGGACTCTGCCGTCCCGGAGATTACGGTAGTGACGTGTCGCACCTGAATCTTCACAAGACGTTCTGCATTCCGCACGGAGGAGGTGGACCCGGAGTTGGGCCGATCGGAGTGTAATTGAAACAGGACAGTTTTGAAGCATCAATCGTCCCGTTTTGCAGCAAGAAACACTTGGCTCCGTTCCTTCCGGGTCACTCGGTCGTGCCGGTCGACGGGCGGAGAGTGGGCTCCGTCGCGTCGGCTCCGTACGGCTCGGCGAGCATCCTCGCCATCACATGGGCCTACATTCGGATGATGGGAGCGAGCGGACTCAAAGAGGCCACCCAGGTCGCCATTTTGAATGCCAACTATATGGCGAAACGGCTCGAGAACGACTACCGCATCGTGTACAAAGGCAAGTTCTCTTTGGCTTCGTAGTGTGCAGTAGAGCGAACTTGCTTCCATTTTCAGACGAACAAGGTCTTGTAGCTCACGAGTTCATCATGGACTGCAAGCCGTTCAAGAAGCACGGCATCGAGGTGGTCGATATCGCGAAACGGCTCATGGACTACGGCTTCCACTCGCCGACCATGTCGTGGCCAGTCCACGATTGTCTGATGATCGAGCCGACCGAATCGGAGGACAAGGCCGAGATGGATCGGCTCGTCGAGGCGCTCCTCTCGATTCGCGAAGAGATCCGACAGGTCGAGCAGGGCAACTTCGATAAACATCTGAATCCGCTGAAGATGGCGCCGCACACGCTTGAGAAGGTCGTCTCGGACAGCTGGAACATGCCGTATCCGCGTGAGCTTGCCGCTTTCCCGAAGCCTTGGTGTGCTCACAAGGCGTGGCCGACGGTCGGACGAGTCGATGATCAGTACGGCGACAAGAACCTCGTTTGTACTTGCCCTCCAATCGAAGCTTACCAATAGATCCTTTCCTCCTCAATTACTCCCTGTAGTTTCGTTTTCGTTTCCAATCGGGTCCCAAACTTCTCTGGTTTCATTTTCATCGCAAAAAATGAAGGCAATTAACAAAAGAAACAACAAAGGGCAATTAAACAGAAACAGTAACAAACTACAAGAACAAGAACTACAAAAGAGAGGAGGAGAGAGAGAATTAACCGGGGCCCTCTGAAATGGACGATGGCACAAAAGCGATTTGGTTTTTCGGGTCACAGAGTCCCCGGTTACAATATTACAAAAGAAACGGAGTGGGAGAAAAAACAGATATGAAAAGGAAGATAAGTGTTCACATGGAGAAAGTGCCAGCTTCGTCGTCTCCGTCGTGAGCGTCGCCGGGAGATGATGGCTTGTTGAACGAGTCGTCGTCGCCGTTGCCACGTGGCGTCAGATGCATATTACCCTTTTCAATCTCACTTTTCGGCATCGGCTCGCCGTCCTCATCTTCAGAAGCGGTGCTGAAGCACTCGAACTTGAACGACGGAAGTCCGCTCGCGTGGAGGCCGAGGAACGGATGGGTGAGACGCAGAGTTGCAAGAGTCTCTATCATCTTCTTTCCGGACGAGAACCTGAATAGACGACGGAGAAATGAAATAGGAAGAAGACTGAATTCACCTCGAAAGACGATGTCTCTCTTTGCTGATTCTGTGCTGCAGCTTCTTGAGCCAGTCGTGGAACGACTTCATGTGATCATAGCTGCCCTCCTTGGTCTCCCGTTTTCCGGAGACAGCATCGCAACAGATCGTCAGCATACACTGAACGACGTAGTTTCCGAACTGGTGGAACATCATAATATCCAGAGCATCTTTCCCAGTGTCTCTGTAACTTTACATAATCTGGTATCTTTCAAAGAAACATACGGGTGCGGAACGTAGCCGTCGAAAATTTCGTCCATCATTTCAGCGAGAAGATCAAGTGGAGCCTTCAGAAAGGCCTTCTCGACGACGTGGGAAGCAAATTTTTCTTGAGAAAGCGAGAGCAAATTGCGCATGAGACATTTCTCAATGATACACTCGCGGTAGACGGAAAGATCGTCGTTCGAGACGATATGCTGTATTATGTAGTTGGCGTACTCGTTGGTCGCTAACTCCTGGCACAGGTTGGTCACCGAAGTCATGAGACGCTGGAGAGCGCGCTCGCGGAGAGTCTGGGTGACAATGTCCAGTTCGGCGGTTTGCGCGGTTATGGTGAGCTTCTCGATTATTGTCTGAACGACGCGGCAACCGTACTTGTCCGAGCAAATTTGCCGCAGGTGCTCCGATTGAGCGATGAAGTCGACGATGAAGTCCCAGTTTTGAAGTGGAATCACGGCGACGACTTTCTGTATGACGTGGTTTGCGTTCTGATCAACACAGATCGCAATAAGACGAGAATCACGCGGCAAAGACTGGACTAGTTCGCAAGCCAGATTGCTATCGAAATGCTCGAGAGCGAACTGGACGACACGGCACGCGGACTTGTCGAGACACATGTCGGTCATCTGTGAAGAGATGAAGTCCTTCATGTTCTCTTGGCGAGTCATATGCTCTTCGTCGCGATTTTTCATGGACATCTCCATGACTTGCTGCACGAGAAAATTTCCAAACAGGTTCGTACTGAATTTCTGGAAATAGGAAGCGATAGCTTTTGAGCTGGTCATGAATAAGAGGAAACTCACAATGAAGTTATCTTTTTTCCCGATTACTTGCTCGAAAACTTGGAACTTCTGGTAGACAGTGAGTTTTTTTCTGAACGCGTCTTGCAGGTACTGACAACCATTCTTGTCCAGTGCGAACTTCTCGAGCTCTCCGCTGTCGAGAACTTGGGCCAGAGGGATTCTCTGACGCAGAGCTCCATTGATGTCAAGGGCCCACGAAGGCAGGAGCGGCTGCGGATTTTTGCCGCTGTTCTTTGCGGAACTCATCGAAGAAGCCGATCTGAACAAGTCTGACGGAGCGTTTGAGAAACTGGAAAAAAATTACCTGGAAGAGTGCGGCTTTCCGTCTTTCGAGTATCCGTATCCGTCCGGTTTTTTGTGACAAGGGCGTTCGACAGCAGCGGAACTGTAAGATCTCATAGACGGAATCGGCGCGTAGTCTTCCGATCCGCGACGCGACGAATCACTTGATTCAGACGGGAGGAATGAAGAAGTTCTGCTGCGAGAGAGCGGGACAAACATGCTTGACTGTAAGCAAGTGTTCATTTTCGTAATTCACTGTCTAGGCGAGAACTTACGTAGCTAGCAAAGTTGCTCATGTTCATAAGATCGCTAAGTGGAGTGGAGGGAGTCGAAGTGGACGAGTAGAGAAGCGATTGCGGCTGATAGCCGTCTTTCATGTTGAGCATCGAGAAGTACGGCGTCAGGCCTTGAAGACCGGCGAGACCGTTGAAATCCCATATCGACGACATCGACATCAAGTTGTTCGGAATCGGCGATTGAGCGGGAGCCGATCGGCTTTCAACGGCAGCGCCACCCGGCTTCCGTGGCGTCTGCGAACAATTCTAGTAACGATTTTCATCATTTTTCATGAACAAATCTTACCTTTCTCAGCCGATTAGCCGCACGATTCTTCGAAGGATCCATTACTGTTAGTTTCGCGAGTGGTTCGTCGAGTTTTCCGTCAAAAACGGAGCACTTTGCACAAGAAATGGGACAAAATGCCCGAAGTTTTGAAGGCGGCTGGCCGTGATATTGTCAGTGCAGTGTTTGCAGACTGTTGCTGCATACCGTAACCCGTTTCGTAAAACAAATCAAAAATGATAAGAGCCATCGAGCGCACAATTACATAAACCTACTGGAGGCTTCTCCGGAATGTGAACCGGCAGGGAGTGACATTTAGGACATCAAATTTTGATAAACGAAACGCAACCTCCCGAAAAGCTATAAACCGGTATTGCCGTGTCGGAGACGGTGACGGCATTTTACGAGGCACTTCAGTTTCAGACTAAACATTTCTTCACACACCCATCATCACCAGCTCCCTTCCCAGTATTTCTTGATGCGAAAACGAGCACTGTCATGGCCATCCGATCGGTCTCCCTCGGCCTAGTCTTTGTCGTTTTGATCCGGACGGTCGAGTCGCTCGGCGTGGATCTCGGCGGACTCGTGAAACAGACGGTGGCCGGCAACGAGGCAGCGCTGCACAACTGCAGCAAGGATCAGGATCAAGTGCTGCAGCAGTGCTACCTCGACATGTTCGCTTCCTACGGCATCAACGCCACTGAACTCCCTTCTGCGAGCGCAGATCCGTTCCGAGAAGTGCGATACGACGCGTCCGGAATGTGCAGGTGACTTCGGACGCGTTCCCAATTCTTCCGAATCTGGAATTTCCAGCAGCTACTCCGACCTTCGTCAGTGTCACAGTGACGTCATCAACGATTGTCTCAATTACAACACGTTCAACTCCATCTTCACTGATGAAGTTGACGCCGCCTACTATGTGTCTCAAACTGCTTTTCTGGAATTCTACTGTGAATATGGAAAAGATTGTGAGTTTCTCAATGGAGCGCGTTCCTTTCTGAGACTGATCGGAAAGTTTGCAGTCGTCGTCTACTACGAATGCATCGAGGCGATCAGCATGAACGTGCTCACCGACACTATTTTCACAGAATGCTCCGTTCTAGAAGTCGGAAATTGCGAGTGAGCTCCTCTTTTTCCACCGAAACTCTTGATATCTTTCAGATCTGTGTCCCGGACAACTCAATGCGAACGAGCGGTTGTTCGAAAGTCGTGTGGGAACCACGGAGTGCACTCCTACTGTCAGTATCAGAAGATCCTGACCCATATGACTGGCTGGAACTTCTGCGAGTACATGCCATGTATCAACGTGTCCGCGTCCCCTCCATTCTCCCTCTTTCTGTCTCTGTTGATCTGTTGGCTCACTCTCAATACTCTCTGATCTCGACCAATAAAATCCTTCGATGCACGGATTACCGCCCTTTCCCGACCACAACAAGGCACCTCAGCATCTTCGCACATCGGTTGTCACATACGTGTTTCCCATGCGGCTCTCGTCATCCCGTCGACACCTCCTGCCATCTGTCTTCCGCTTGTGCCTTCCCAGGAGCAAAGTCACGCCGTCGTCCTGTTTGGCATCAGCAGGGCCGGCCAAACAAAAACTGCCGGGGATCGGAATTGGAAAGAACCAGAGTCCTTACGGGAATCTGAAGTTGACTTTCAATTATTATCGGGTCAAACAAATCGGACCCACACTCTCTCGTCGGTTCTTTCCTTCGCCCAGAAACCGCCCATTTGGGAGGCGGGAGGTTGATTTCGCTTTGCGAGTCTTCTCGAATCAACTTGAAGGTGACATCTTCCTAAAAATCATGAGAACTCTTCCTGCTCACAAGGTCCTTTCAACAGTCGACTTCCTTGCTGGTTCTGATTAGTACCATGGGTCACGCGGTCGGTTCTAGTCGTTCCGTTTACAGGCGGTCTCATAAAAAGGAACGCTCTTCTCAGAGGAAATGCCGAAAACATCAAAAGGAGAATAGTATACAGTATACGAACTCGTGGGTCCCCTCAAAGAACCCTCCTCGGGCCCCTCTCCCATGTGCCAACTTCTTCCCAGAGGGGACCACCTGCCCCATGCGCGAGAGGACGACACAAGGGGGCGGGGTGATTCCAGGCCACGCCCCATTACAGTCTTGACGTCTTCGGGACCCATTCAGTCATTCATTCGGATATTCCGACTGTTACTGCTGTTCTGCTTAGCTCTCTGCCAAGACAAAACAATGTATTCTACTTCTTCTTCTTCTTCTGCTGAACTCGTTTTCTCGAGCGAAGACATCTGCGACCTCATCCTCGGCCACCTGGGAGTGGACTCTTCTTCCGTCCTCGACCATCTCGATCTTCGTCGTGTCAGCAAAGGCTTCGGAAAGGCTGTTCTCAGCAAGGTGCGCAAGGCCCACACGAAGCTCGTGGTCACTCCCGGAGACGCGACGCCAGTCAACGAATTCGGAGAGTTGCCAGAGGAGGAGCTGGAAATCGTGGATCACCTGGACGTTGTGGATCAATTGGACTTTGTGGATGAACTGGAAGACAACATGGAGATCGAGGAAGTGGACTTTGATCGATCGGATATCATAGTTGAGGAGGTCGAAATGGAAGAGATCGAATTCGACGACGAGATCGAAGTTGAGGAGGAGATCGAATTCGACGACGACGAGATGTTGGAGGAGCCGATCATGCTCATCCCGGCCGACTGGTTCCGCGTCAACGGCAAGAAAGTCTCGTTGACGAGCGACGAAGTCAAGCCGCTGCGGTTCCTGTTCGAAGTCGCTCGCATCAAGCCGCACTCTCTCACGTTCGAGGGATTCGAGCCGAATGCGGATGTTCACGACATCATGCTGAATCTGATCAACTCTTACCGTAAGTGTTTCAGTGAATCTGACCGATCCTCATCTCTTCTCTCTTTCAGCCGACATCAAAATCACTACTCTCGTCGGCGCCGATGAGATCTGTCCCGATGGATGCTACGATTGCAACGCCATCGTCCAGAAGTGCCACGTGTACGGTCCGATGCAGACGACCACCAAGTTCCTGAGTCCTCAACGACTTCAGAAGCTGACGATTGCTGAAGAGTGAGTTCCCAAAACTTCTAGAGGTCTCATTTTTAACATTCTTCCCTGATTTCAGATATCTCCTTTACCTCGTCAAGATTCTCAACAGCGCCTTCGAGCACAATGCGATGGAGCAGGCTGTGCGGGCGTTCATTCCTCCGTTCGTCAGATGTGATCATCTGGAGCTCCTGCTCTCCGATCTTCTCTTCGGAAGCGAACAAGCGCCCCGCATCCCGCTCAACATCATCGAGCTGATGGTCTCCACGTGGAACGTGAGCCAAGTCACGGTGAAGTTCCTGCACGGAAATTCGGGACCGGAGCACAATGAGTGGAAAAACATCCACGGAGTCTTCAGTGAGCTGCAGCTCACCGACGAGACTGAAAAAGTGGTGGTCGACTATGCGAAGCAGCGTGCGTTCGGAGGGCTCGATTACCTGACAATCGACCTTCTGAACGCTCACGCGTTCGCCGAAGCCATGACGTCGCGCGACTTCGTTCCGGAGCTCAGGAACTTGATCCCGACGCTCCGGAAAGTCTTCCCAAGTCGGACCACGTGCATCGATTTGCCGTTGGGCTTGATGAGCTTTGCAGCTCACAAGCTCGACGAGTACATCGGTGCGGTGGGCGACTTTGCTTGGAGCAAGGCGACAGTGAGGAACCAGGACATCCACATGCGTGGATACCTGGGATCTTCCCAGCAGATTTTGGAAGTACAGCCGGTGAGTTCTAGTTTTCGATTGTTGTCTGTTCTAATCAATTCTTTCTTCCAGGAAGCAAGATTCATCGCCAATTGGATGACAAATATCGAGACGACGAAGAGCCGCTCGCTGCAAAAGGAGTTCGACAATTGGCCTTCTTTTCTGGACGGGTGCAAAGAGAAGACCGAATCGACGATCATCACACTGGACGAGGCCGCAAATAGAAGGAGAATTTATCTTCAACTCATCAGACTCTGCTGATTTTTTCAACCCCTCCACCAGTATTTCCACACCTTCCGACCAGTTTTGACAATTCAGTAATGTTTTCCCCCTTTATCAATCGACTTTTATTACTTTTCATGTGTCTTTCTTCTGTTTTTCCATCGATCCCCCTCTTCTCGAACTTCTTTCTGTGTATTCTCTTGTTCTTTTCACTGCAGTTGTTGTAATATAATTTTGAGCCACCGGCTAATAAATTGCAATTTTTTAATCATTTTCGTTTTTTACTAAATACACCGTCTACACAAACTTTGGCGGTCTCTTCATCCCTTCGATACAGTTTCACCTTTTCAGAAGTTTTTGGCTGTTTCAGACAAATGTGTTCATCATAAAACTAAAAGAAGCAAGACAACTGTGATACACTTACAATACCCGTCTAGAAATGGGAATAAGTTAGAAGAGTCTGTACGAAGAGCGATTCTTGACGAGCGACAGGTTTTGGAAGTGCGTGGCGAGATGGTTCCAGTCGAGGACCAAGCACACATCCGCAAGAGACGAGTCGACCGCCTTCGAGTCGGTCGCCGACGCCTTCAGCTCCTCGCCGGCTTTGTTGAGCGCCTTGGCGCACCTTCCAAAGTGTCCGAGGGCAGCCGCATGCTTCGCAGTGATCAGAGCTGCCTTCGAGTCGTCAGACGACAGCCACGCAAGCAGTTTGATGTAGAACTGGGTTCCCGTCCAGCTGGCGTCCAACTTTTTCAACTCCGCCGTCACGACTTCATCGATTTTCTCCGCCTTTGCTGTCAGATCCTCGAAATCCGCGGACTTCATCAACACCTTCTCTCCTTGCTTTGCTCCGAAAATCAGCGGGGTGATTCCTCCGTAACAAATGGTCGGGGGCACACAATGCAGGCTCTTGCGGAGCTCCAGATCTTGCTCCAACGAAGCGAGTGCTTGGAGGGCGACAATAATGGCCGTTTTCCGTTCGTCGAACTTTCCGACGGTTTTCGCAGCGTCCTTCTGCAGCTCCTCGTTTCCTCCGGTAATGGCGATCCATTTGTCAACGGTGAGAAGATCGTCCGCATGGTCCTGCTTCACCGAAAGGAACTGAAGCACTTCGTTAGGCTTCGTCAACTCGAGAATCGTTCCGCACAGCTCGATGACTTTTTGGGCGTTCTCCGGAGTCTGATCGGCCGGCTTCGCCTGCATGAGTTGCTTAACGCGGCCATAGAGAAGAGGAAGATGCTCCGGATACTTCTGGAGGCACGTCTCGAACAACTCTTTGGCGGCCTTTTCATCCGTAAGTTTGTTGACCCAGGAGACTTCCAGATCTCGAATAGCTTCTGAAAATCAGTATTTTTCTTCATAAACTGCTAATCGCACATACCCGCCATTTCTTCGTTTTGAGGTTTTTCCTTCTTTGCCGTCACCATTGTAAGACCCTTGGAAGGACGAGATGAGTATTCGCTGAGCAAGTAGACCACTTCTGACTTGTCCACAGCGCTGAGTTCCGAATCTTTGAGAGCCGAGAACGTTCCGAGCAAGAAGCTTCCGCTGGTCGGAGTGATCGTCTTCGGAATTTTATCATCGGCCAGACTCATCGCGTAGATCGTCAGCTCCTGACTCGGAAGAAGTGCGCGGCCCGCAAACTTCGCATCTTTTCCAGCGAGAGCATCAGCCGGCGATAGAGCGAGATCAACGGGGATTTTTGTACCGAGCTTGACGTGCACCCTGCATGACGACATTTTTAACTGGAACGTAGAAGAAAAACGCTTACAGAAGAGGGATGTCTTTCAATCCGTTAAGAATTTGCTCATCAGGATGTCTTATTTGAGCTTGGATTGTGTATTCGCCCTTGTCCAATTTGAGCGGCCAGCGTCCTGGATATGGTGCAGACGCGCCGACGAAGGACTTGTTGGCACCGAAGACTTGGAAGAGCACGCAGTCGACCGGGGACTCGTAGAGGTACGAAGAGAGTCCGGAAAGCTCCAGATTTACTTCGCTCGTCTTGGAAACTGAAAAGTTTCTTGCTTTGGTGATGTTTTTCAGTCGAATGGGTAAATACCTTTGAGTTGATAAGTCAGAAGAGCCCGGTTTATCTGCAATCCGGTTGTGAGGAAGACGTCCCGTTGACCCAGCGGCTCCACTTTCGCTGATTGCGGTTTCAAAGAGACAACGAGCGACTTCAAAGAGACGGCAGGAGCAACGTCGATGCTTTTCGTCGGAGCTGCCTCGATTCTGATCGGCGTGCTTGTAGCACCATGTACCATAGTGATGCCAGTGGGCTTTTTAACCCCGAAGAACTCAATCTTCAGGTCCATATCGACCGGTATCTTCCCGCGGGACCAGGCTCGCACAACGCATGCCTCGAGGGTCTTTCCACCCTTCACAGCGATCGCCTTGCTCCACTCGCTTCCGACCGGACCTTGCATCTTCTGGCATTCTGTGTTCCGAGAGGATCGATCATCTTCGATATAGACTGTGTGGATAGTAAATCTCTCCATTTCATCTTTGTTAGTAGAGGAAAGAGTTATGAGGGCACTGGTCGCCCATGGCGGGATCTGAACGAATCGCCGCTCCGGGACTCCTGACTTTCCAATGAGTTTCGAAGTATACAGGTCTCCGACGGTCTCCGGGACAATGACAGTGACTGGGATTCGGAAGAGCGGCCCGAGAGAAGGATCAGCGGCGTCAATTCCGACAATCTCCGTGTAGCTGGCTCCTTTCGGCGCTTTCGAAGCATCCACAGTGACCACGAGAGATCTCTCCTGGGCCACGACGAAAAGAGTCTGGGGATGGGAGACCCACGGGGCTGTCGATTGAAGGATGACCTGCTTCTCGAATCCGATGGCAGGGAGATTGTTGATCGTGAGATGGTTCTGGAAGATCGGCTCCACACTTATCGTGAACTCTTGCGGGCCGCTCAATCTGGGCTCTCTGATGTAGATTCCTTTCGACTTCTTGCAATGGTCAGCAACTTTCAGTTCAAAATGAGTGAGCTTTTCGGGGAACGCTTTGCTCTGGAGAACTCCAGAAAGCTTTTCGAATGCCGAAGCGATTTGGATCATGCCCTGCCCTTGAGAAAAGGAATCAATTTGAGGAAGCACTTGAGCCGTGTTCTCAAGAGCCAGTCGAACTGTGTACGGGCTCCATTTGAGGCTCTGCTGCTTCAGACCGGAAAGCATGCAGGCGATGTTTCCAGCAGCGTTCGGGGAGCTCATGCTGGTTCCGTTCATCATTTGCATACTTTGCCGGCAGTATTGGGGAACTCCAGCGAAGGCCGCAGCAGGAGCGACGAGACTGACGCCGAGTTTACCGTCTTGGCACGGTCCACGGGAGCTCCACGGGTATATGTTGCTCTCGACTGGCTTGTACACTCCGTAGAGGGTATCAGCTGATTCTCCAGTCAGGTAGGCTCCGATTCCAATGACACCAGTCGTAGTTCCTCCTGGCGCACCGACAGTTGACAGAGCAGGTCCTTGATTACCGGCGGAGCACACATAGATTACGTCCTTCCGATCAATCAGACAACGAGCTTCTTCAATGACTCGTCCGACATCGGGAAGATGAGTTCCTTCTCCGAATGACATGTTGATAATGTCGACTCCGAGCTCGGCGCACACATTGAACGCTCTTGTCATCGCTTGGCCAGTTTCCATCGCAGCCAATCTGTGATCTCCAATGTTCAGCGAGACGATCTTCGCTCCCGGAGCGAGACCGTTCTTCTGTGGGTTGTCAGGATAGTTGGCCGCTGCGATACCTGCCACGTGACTTCCATGAGCTCCAGAAGGAACAGCGATCTCGGTGAGATTTCCATCCTGACTCACCCGCACTGTGTACACTACCGAGTCTTTGTCAGTTAGGTAAGCGTAGTCACCAGTCTCTCTGAACGTTCCGAGTACTTTGCATATTCCGAGCCGACCACGGTAGGACGTATCGATGCACACTCTCCACATGTCTCCATCGTGCCACGTCACGACATCAGCCACCGGTCCGACGTCTGTCACCGAAGCCATGCTTTTCAAGAAGTCCACGCGACAAGCGTACTCCTCGCGGTGCCACTTGTCGGCAATGTACTCGCTCGTTCCGCCGACTTCCGCTTCGTGATCAGTGAGTTTCTTGAGCGCTTCAGCGGCGGCTCCGTTGTGCAGAGGAGCAAAGATCTCGCTCTTACGATCGCTCATCACGCGGTTCTGCACTCCTTTCGTGTAGAGCTCGAAGATCGGTTTCATTCCTACGTGGTACTTGCCAGTCGGGCACACCCACTTCTCCGGAATGGTCAACTTCCGACCAGTGAGTCCTTCGATCGTTCCGTCTCTTACACTTCTCGTCGTGGATGTGTCTACGTCACCGGCTCCCGAACAGTCGATGACGTCGATCATCTTCCGTTCACCGGTCGTCGTCACTTGCATCCCCGGAAGCGACGGATCGACTCCAGTGTCGAGAATGGCCATGATGATGTTGCGACCATCATAACTCGGATGTGCAGCCAGAAAAGCTTCCTGCAAGAGTAGCGGTCATTGCGAGAGGGCGGTCTGAGACCTCACCTGTTCTGTGTCGATCTTGTTGAGAAGGTACGCATCCAGTGGCTGCTTCGAGGCGATTTCTGGCGGAGAAGCACTCATTTTCGACCGAACTGATTCCCTAGGATGCTGTAAATTGGCGGAAATTGATAATTTACGGGTGATGATCGACGAAAAACAATGCTTCTACGCCCTAGAACCAACCACCACGAGCAGCAGCGGTTTGTGGAATTCCAGAGTGGGCAGCGATCGATACGAAGGAGAGCGGCGACAACTCCAGAAAAAGCTACGCTGCCAGTTTCTTATCACTATCATTTATGCGGGGACAAATGATTCAGGACTGGTGCGGGTCAGCAGAATGCAGTTATCACAGCGTGTGCGGCTATTTATTTATTTATTTAGAACAATTTTCTACCCGATGTTCTCTGCAAAGAAAAACAAAAAGTCAGGTGTCAGTCCATGAGAACAAGAAGAGAAGAGCCCCGCGAGCTTCGAGCATGACGAAAAGCCTTCTTTTCCGTGTGTAGTACACGGCCGAGTCCCTGCGATGGCCGAAGACGCGTTCTCGGCCCTGGCCAATTATTTGAATTCGGTGGAGCACTGCGCTGCGCGAATCGATCTCATTTTTTTGTTCCTTCAAACTTTGATGCGAGTTTTTGAATTGTATAAATTACAATATTCTGTTTTCCAAGCCTCCTGACATATCATTTAGTTCATAAATCTTACAGATATGGCGGAAATGCTCGATCGGAATTACGGAACTCAGTTCCCTGAAGAATTGGAAGGTCTACTCGACCTACAGGTAACTGATGTCCTTCATTATTTTTTCGAAAAAAAAAACTGGATCGGTCAGTACACTGATAGCGCGCGGCTACTGTGTTTTCGCTCAAACTTAATTTCCACCTGAAAGCGAAGTGAACGTGAATTACTTCCTCCCATAAGAGCTTCTTTTATATAAATGAAAAAGACAATGAATATCCCCACTTCATCTTGAGAACGCCTCCGCAAACTGCTGCAAGTTCAATCGCTGGGGAAGTATCGTCGCAGTAGGCTGCACTGATGGCCGCGTCTTCATTGTCGACTTCATCACGAAAAACATTGCAAGAGTGAGCCACTTTCAATATTTTTTAAAACAAATTTACAATAAATCACGTTTCAGACTTTCTCCGCGCACTCGCTGCCCGTCAGTTGCATTTCGTGGTCGCGCGACGGGCGCAAAGTGCTCACCAGCTCCGCGGACAACTCGATCGCCGTCTTCGATGTGCTCGCCGGCACTAATCTGCACAGAATTCGATTCAATTCGATGGTCACGTTCACCATGTTCCATCCGAGAAATGACAACAAGGCGATCGTCCTTCAAATCAATTATCCGCCGACTGTTGAGCAGTTTTCGCCGAGAGTCCAAAAGGTGCTCGTGAATGACACTCCCGGTTCCGGCGACGACGCTGTGAGCTGCGTTTCGTACGATCGGAAGGGAAAGTACATCATAACGGGAACCGCTAAGGGAAAGCTGATCATCTACAATGCAGAGACGTTGAAGTGTGTGGCGTGGTGCAAACAGAATAGTCTTCAGCAGATTCGGCAGATAATTGTGCCGATGAAGAGTCGATTCATCATCACTAACACTCAGGATCGCATCATTCGGACGTACGAGTTAGAGGAACTGCTCCATCAAAGAGGGGCCACAGTGGAAGCCAAGTACAGAGTTCTGGATATGGTGAACAAGATGGCGTGGAAAACCGTGTGCACGGACAGTGACGGATTGTACGTTTGCGGTGCGTCGACGAAAGCACACTCTCTTTACATATGGGAGAGCAACACGGGTTCTCTAATAAAAATCCTGCACGGAAACAAGGGCGAGGCGCTTCTAGACGCTCAATGGCACCCGACTCGACCCATAATACTATCGATTGCGCAGGGATCCGTGTCCCTCTGGACGCAGGCCCATGTCGAGAACTGGTCCGCCTTCGCACCGGAATTCCAAGAATTGGAAGAGAACGAGAAGTATGTCGAAAAAGAGGGAGAGTTCGATATGGAAGACGAGGACGCCGACGAGGATATGACGAACAAGAGTCAGGACGGAGAAGACGATATAATCGATGTCGTCGGAGTGAAACCAGAAGAGTTTCTCGCGAGTTCAGACGAAGAAGACTGCGAAAAGATGCGGCCGACGAGAAATCTCGAGACGGGACCCTTGTGGTTTGTTCCAGTGCCTCCGGACGTCGAAAATCCAGAAGCCGACCGAAAGCTGCCCGACGGTTTGTAGAAGCGCTACCCTATTTTCGCAAAATCTATAATTTAAGACATTCGGAACCTGGACCAACTGCTCAATCCGGCGTGGGTGGCTCAAGCGAAAGGATACGATCTCTCGAACCCGCCTCCGCAGTAACTACTAAAAGATCTGTTTTATTCTTGTCACCATTTCCTTCTCATTTTGCTTGATTCTCACTTTGTCTGTAATTAAATTAAACATAACAAAAAGAAAGTTGTTCGTACTTCCTTTGTCATTAAAAACCTTGTTCTCTGCCTAACTCATTGTCGTTTGATTTTTTGATTCCTGCCTCACCCATTCATGTTTTGCGCAATGTTAACTCCTTCTCTCGTACCTCCATCTGGCCCCAATCGGAGCCAGATGGCCGAAGGAGAATTTCCATGGTTACTCACACAATTTGCGGTTTCTCTCTTCTCAAGGCGCTTTCGAGACGCAGACAAAGGATTTCTGGCTGGATTTTGTCTTGGAAAGTGCATCGTAGTCGTGCCTTGTGACTCGAGGAGCACTCATCTTCCACCACAATTTCATCCGCCGAGTGCCATCCCGTGACTACCGTAGTGGCTCCGAGAAGATACGATTGGAGAGTATAAAAGGATCGGACCGACAATCAGAGAAGCATCCTCGAGAAGCGGCTCTTCTCGAATATTCTTCTGAATACCATGTGGCGCACCTATAAAGCCGAGACGCCCGACTTTTCGGAAGGAGAGGCAGGACGCGACGACTCGGACGATGAAGGGTGAGTGTTTCAAACCGAACTGCGACCGAGAGAAAACTTCGGACTTCTACGGGCTTGCCCGGTTTTCGGCACGGAATCAACGAAACGGTGCCGAAATTATCAAAAGCCGAGTGGTTGAGGTCAATTATTACTGAAATCCCCGCGGCAAGACTGGTTTTTTTTTTCAAACTTTCGCGCTCAGTCTAGCGGAGCGCGATTCAACGCGCTTGAAGCCGAGCGGGAAACCGTGAGCTTGGAAAGATGGTGTATAACTCGGAGCAACTCCCAAGCTGGACCCGAAAACTTTCTATAAGCTTGCCTAAGCCGGAATCGTGGTTTCCTTCTGATCTTCACGACTGACCCAGAAGCTCATTCTGACTTGTCTCATTGAACGTTCCGACAGAAAACCGAGTGGTTCACCCAAGGATCCCAGGTTCACTCCGAAGAAGTGCTGAGTCAGCGTCACCATGAATGAGGAATTCCCAAGGGGAAAGAGCTGGAAGATCCTTGTCGGGAGTGGTTCGGAAGTGATCAGCTGACTGCTCCCATCCGCCCCCGCTCAATCCCCCCGAGACTTCTTCTTCTCCCACACCTTCTGCGTTCCGTCGTCAACACCACAGATAGTGACGATACGTCGGCGGTCGTTATGTTGATGGCAATCCCATTTCCATGGCCCAACTTGCCTATTTTCGTCACTCGCGCCTTCTATTTTCAGTCGCCCGCTTCTCGGCAGTTCTCATTATACATTGTTATCATTCTGTGTTCGGTGGCTCGTTTCGAACACATCATTATGACGCAAGTTCGAGCGCGCACGCGCGCGTCGAAATCGTGAAGAGTGGAAAGCGGAAGAAGAGAATGTTCTAGATGGATCCTCACTGAACAAGATCAGATACTCGTGCGAGTATCAGAAGAAGAAGACGAAGGGATCGTGACGTCGCCGCGGGTAAATAGGCGGATTAAAAAGTGACCGCGGGCCGGATGATGCCATTTACGGGTCTGCGCTGAAAATGGCGGTGATGGCGACGTGCTTCCCGAGGCGGAAATTGGGGCGAGAGACATCAATGAATGCGCGGGTAATGAGCCCGCTGACGTGGGGTCTCTTCCTCTCGACGTGACGTGATTCTGAACATTCTGAACATCAACAACACGACTCTTTTGTCGCTTCCGCTCCAAAAACGAACGATCACCGCAAGTCTAGACTGACTATTTTAAGTTTCAAAAGTCGGAAAAGTGCATCTCATGGTCGCGTGGCTCATTTCGGATCCCGTGTGTCCGTACTCTGAAAATAGCGTCGCGGCGGAAGAGGGGCCAATTAGCCGGTTTGACGTCAGCACCTGTGCAGCCGAGCAGCGAAGAGAGTTTGGGATCGGAGCATCCCGCCAGCGAGACCGAGAGCTCCCTCCGCCCAAAACACTTCGCCAACTTTGTACGTGAGCCTCTTCTCCGCCGCGCTCCTGCTCATCTTCTCGCGTTCTGCCGCCTCTAGCCGACTGCTCCTCTTCGGCCGCCCCATTATCATCATCGAAAGAGGAGAAGGCTAACTAATCACACGCAGCACACACACTGCCCGCCGGTTGCAAGCGCCGCCCACATTTTATGTGAAGCGCAAAACCGAAGTAGAAGACGAAGAAGACGACAGAAGGCGAAGAACGGACTTTGTCTCTTGCTCGTCTCGCATCGCTCCCCTCCTATTACCCTCTCTTCCGTCCGCCGCCACGAAACTGTCGAGCGCAGTGGAAGGCTCGTCGAACGGAGAAGTGCCGCCGACGTCTCCGTCCTCCGTCAGTTCGAGCGAAGCCAGCAGTCGGTCTGTCTCGCCGTGCTCCCTATTCAAGGCCATCCTTGAGCCCACTATACGCGGCTTCTCCGATCTCAAAATTCGACGCGCACGCAGCAAATCCGAGCTCTCCGTGCAGCGGGACGATTTCTACGATCTGTCGTCCGAGGAGGATAACAATGAGCTCCAAGTGCCCGGGTAAGCAGAATCTCGCCGCAACCTGCGTAGTCTCACTCGGTTCAGTGAGGCGCGAGGCGAACCTCGCGCCCATTCCTTCTCATTAGCTTCTTCTGCCTCCCTTCTCTGTATTTTTCTCGCATTTTCCTCCCATCTGAATACGATGAAATCGCACACTCTGCAAGTCAGAAGGTAAAACGAGAAGACCACGGGGAGCACGAGCCATTTCGCAAATTTCGTGCACTTCTCGAAACCCTCTCATTATCATGTCCTTTGAAAATCGTTGTTGAGCAGAAGCGATGACGAGAGACTACAAAACTCGAAATCGTGAATGTCATGTTCCTGTTTTGGCTGCAGGTTGTCATAGAGATAACGAAGAGCAGTGAGAGAGAAAGAGAAAGAGAAGAGAGAGAGAGAGAGAGAGAGAGAGAGAGAGAGAGAGAGAGAGATAGAGAGAGAGAGAGAGAGAGAGAGAGAGAGAGAGAGAGAGAGAGAGAGAGAGAGAGAAAGAGAAAGAGAGAGAAAGAGAGAGAGAGAGAGAGAGAGAGAGAGAGAGAGAGAGAGAGAGAGAAAGAGAAAGAGAGAGAAAGAGAGAGAGAGAGAGAGAGGAAGAGAGAGAGAGAGAGAGAGAGAGAGAGAGAGAGAGAGAGAGAGAGAGAGAGAAACAAAACAGGACGTTGCTTGAAAAGCTCTTTTCAGAGCGTGTTCAGAGGGACTAGAAAGTTCTGGTGGACTACATTCCATTCTCTTTCTCAGATGTCTCTGTAGAGCCTGTTAGAGCTGAAAAGGTCTCAGACTAGTCCAAAATGAGGGGAAGAAAGAGAGGCTGACACCTAATCCGCGAAAATTCCTGCTCGAATGCTGGAATTTATGCAAAGACTGAAGAATGATATAAGGCCGTGGTCGAACCATGGAACAATTGCTAGTCCCTCCGTCTACCCTCTCTCAACTCTTCCAGTTTACAGACGCAAATCGCGCTCCGCCTCGATAACATCGAGCTCGTCGGCTCCGGCGTCGCAAGAGGTCACTCTCCATGTGCCCGTGGCCCACTCGACCTCCAACTCGCCGTCGCCAACTCCGTCCATTCGGAACAAGGGATACTTCGAGACCAGTCCGGTGAGCCATCATTTCTTCCAACAAACGTCCTCTTGCACTCTTTCGCATCTCTCCCTCCCTTTCTTCTGTTTCCCTTCTCACCCCCCCCCCCCCCCCCACCCGTCATTTTCCCTTTCAATCCAATTTCTGGTGAGTCTCACGGCGCGTGAATCGGTCTGCGTCTCCTTGATTACCCGCACTCTCTCTCGTTCTCTCTTCCCCGATTCGTCGTCCAGAAGGCACCTGCGCATGAAGTCGTTATCGCCTCCTTCCGTCGTCGTCGTCTTCGCTCCCTTTCTTATTTTGCTCGACGGCTCGGCTCTCCTCCTCAGTCTTGTTTTCCACATCTTTCCTTTCTCCTCGCGCCATTTCGGCGGCCGTCTTGAGAAATCCAACAAGATTCACCTGTTTTTTTCTTCTTTCCGCTCCACCGGCTCCATTATCACCACATCCTTTCCCTTCTGATTCACGCCACAATCATGAAGACGTCACGAGCACTTCCGCATGAGAAGAAGCTTCCCTCGAGCACTTTTCCCCTCGTTAGCACCATCTGAAATCGCACTTTAAAAAGAAAGTCAGCGTCTGGGGCTCACTCAACTACCGTAACCCCCCGGGATCTCATGAAAATCGAAGTGGGGGAGCAAAGAGCAACTGGCGCCGAGCCCAAAGCAGCTGATCGATTCCTTCGGCTACGATAAGAAATGCACCTGTCTTCTCCTTCTCAGAACCGAATACACTCATCGACACGTCATCCCTCCTCTTCTCAACACTGGATTCCGTCCCCGGCACCCGGTATTCTGTTGAAAAGAGATCCCGAAGGGAACGAAAAAGGGCACGAGGGAGATGAGAAGTTTGGAAACCGGCAGTTAGGCTCTAATTGCGGTTCTCGCGTACCCCTTCATCAAAGTTTCTCACACGTGACACCCCTCGCCTCCTCTCACCAACGACGGCTGCAATCGGTGAAGCGCGCGCGCGCGGCTCATGAGCCCACGCCTGAAAACAAACGAAGCGAGAGCCCATACACACGCCGATTCGCCCCTCTCATCTGAAGTTTTCTGTCTCTGAAGACGCGAGAGCTGCTTCTGCTTCTCGTAATAATTATTATCTTCCGACAAACAGAAGAGAACGCATTAGAAGGAGCAGATAGGAGCGGCACCGTCGCCCGAGGCAACCGACCAGCGAGCGCCTTCCTCTTCCTCCCTCGGCTTTCCCCCCGCCAACTCCCCCCGTTTCGGCAGTATTATCACTCGAAACTACTATTCGGAACGATGATGAATGCCGGATCGTCTTCGGCGCACCTCCCCGCCCAACGCATTCACTCGAATCCATCGCTCGTCTCGTCGGCTCTTCGCCGTCAGCAATCGCTTCACAAAGCCGAGAATGCGCCGGTAGGAGAATGATAACATGATAACCGCATGAAGATCACTAATCCTCCCTCTTCTTCTTCTTCTTCCCCTCCTCTTCCACGCCCATCTCATGGAATCACCGGGTATTGTGCGAGTCAGTGAATAGACCCTAATCTTATCCCGCCCCCCTTCAACCCACTCTTTCTTCCCACTTCTTCCTCTCACAAATCGATCAGCATGTTCAGAAAAGCAAACTCGGTTCGTAGAATAGTCACGGTTCTTTGCAAACGACGTTTCGCAACTGAAACCATCCGGTTTCGAAACGTCGCAACCGTTTTCGCGTTTCTCATTTCGTTTCTCTTGTTCTCAGAGTGTCGGAATGTTCGACGGCAAGGAGCGAATCAACCGCGAGCCGCCTCCGAGACCGAGCACCGATGGGGTCGAGTACCCGAGAGCCGCGAGCTGGGCCGCCGGTAACTGCACCAACGTTCTCAACGACGACAAAGGTGAAAGCTGTTTCTTCTTTTTCTTCCTGAGGACACACTCCTTTTTAGGTCGTGCTCTGTTCCGACTCTTCTTGTTCCAATCGCTCGCCGAAGAGAACCTCTCGTTCCTCGAGGCGATGGAGAAGCTGAAGAAGATGAAGAGCAGCGAGGAGAAGACCGCCTTCGCCAAGGACATCCTCGACACCTACCAGTCGTCGATCAACTTGTCGTCGAGCTCGATGAAGTCGCTGCGCAATGCGGTGGCCAGCGAGTCGCTCGACATGGAGGAGTTCGCTCCGGCGATCAAGGAGGTCAAGAGACTGCTCGAGAACGATCAGTTCCCGCGCTTCCGTCGTTCGGAGCTCTATCTCGAGTACATGGAGGAGCTGCTCCCCCGTTCGTACGCCGAGAAGTGGGCCCAAAGCTTCGACGGTCTGCTGGGAAACCACGTGGGCCGCCATCACTTCCGCATCTTCCTCCGCTCCATCCACGCGGAGGAGAACCTTCGCTTCTGGGAAGCCGTCGTCGAGTTCCGGTAAGAGATCCCGATCGCATTCTGATCCTCACGTCGCCTTCCACAGATCCTCCCGCCACAAGACCAGCGCGATGAACAACTTGGCCAAGGTGATCCTGAACACCTACCTCGCCGAGGGCACCGCCAACGAAGTGTTCCTGCCGTTCGGCGTCCGTCAAGTCATCGAGCGTCGCATTCAGGAGAACGACATCGACATCGGGCTCTTCGACGAGGCCGTCCGCCACGTGGAGCAGGTGCTCCGCAACGATCCGTACGTGCGCTTTCTGCAGAGCTCCAACTACAACACTCTGCTCAGCAAACTCAAGTGAACAAGTGAACTCCAAGAAAATGTGATAAACTGACACTGAATACGTCCCCCTTAGTTTTCCTGTAAATCGCAACTTTTCTTCCTTTTCTGTCTCTTTTCCATATATTCCTTTTTTCCCACAGAAACTTTTCGTAGATCATTATATCTCTCTAGTCACTCCATTCATTCAAGCCCTCTGATACATACAATAACCGTACAGTAATTGTGAAATAAACTTTCGAAAGTATTTATAATTGAAACACTTTATTATTATCGGATTTTTTTGAATGCAATACGCTGCGGAAATTTTTTTTTCGAAATGTCGATTTACGGGGTTGGTCCCGCCACGAAGAGAAAGAGACGCAGACGACGAGAGATGGAAAAATTTGAAAAAATTGAAGAAATTTCATCTCTCGTCGTCTGCGTCTCTTTCTCTTCGTGGCGGGACCAACCCGTAAATCGACATTTCGAAAAAAAAAAATTTCCGCAGCGTATTGCATTCAAAAAAATCCGATAATAACATCGCAAAAGATTTCAAAATTATTACAACAACTTAACTAATTGAGAAATCAGAAAAATTCGATCAGCAGAGTCTGATAAGTTGGAGATAAATTCTCCTTCTATTTGCGGCCTCGTCCAGTGTGATGATCGTCGCTTCCGTCTTCTCGTTGCATCCATCCGAAAAACACGGCCAGCTCTTGAACTCCTTTTGCAGCGAGCGGCTCTTGGTTGTTCCGATTGTTGTCATCCAGTTGGCGATGAATCTTGTTTCCTGGAAGAAGGAATTGATTAGAACACAAAACAATCGAAAACTAGAACTCACCGTTTCCACTTCCAATTTCTGCTGGGAAGATCCCAGGTATCCACGCATGTGGATGTCCTGGTTCCTCACTGTTGCCCGACTCCAAGCAAAGTCGCCCACAGCACCGATGTACTCGTCGAGCTTGTGAGCTGCGAAGCTCATCAAGCCCAACGGCAAATCGATGCACGTGGTCCTGCTAGGGAAGACTTTCCGGAGCGGCGGAATCAAGTTCCTGAGCTCCGGTACGAATTCCCGCGACGTCACCGCTTCGGCGAACGCGTGAGCGTTCAGAAGGTCGATCGTGAGATAATCGAGCCCTCCGAACTGATCCAGTTTCACCGCCCCGAATCCAAATGAGTCGGCCGTCTCATGTGCATTCAGGAGGTCGATTGATGAAGAATTCTCACTGTCTCTTTCCGTCGACCGTCAGAAATACGCATGTGTCAACTAATGTGCGAAGATGTTGTGGTCGGGAAAGGGTGGTAATCCGCGCATCAAAGGATTGTATTGGTCGAGATGAGATCGTCAAGATATGGAGCTCCGCAAGAGCCTGAATTGTGTGCCCCCGACCATTTGTTACGGAGGAATCACCCCGCTGATCTTCGGAGCAAAGCAAGGAGTTCGAGGATCTGACAGCAAAGGCGGAGAAAATCGATGAAGTCGTGACGGCGGAGTTGAAAACGTTGGACGCCAGCTGGACGGGAACCCAGTTCTACATCAAACTGCTTGCGTGGCTGTCGTCTGACGACTCGAAGGCAGCTCTGATCACTGCGAAGCATGCGGCTGCCCTCGGACACTTCGGAAGGTGCGCCAAGGCGCTCAACAAAGCCGGCGAGGAGCTGAAGGCGTCGGCGACCGACTCGAAGGCGGTCGACTCGTCTCTTGCGGATGTGTGCTTGGTCCTCGACTGGAACCATAGCTGTGCGGTAACGGTATACCGAATACCGAATTTACCGAAATTACCGGTTTTTTTTTCGGTATCTACCGAAACCGGTTTCGGTATATTTACGTTTTTTCGGTATTTTCGGTAATTTTTGGCAATTTTCTCGAGTTTTTTGCGGCATTTTCGCTCGAAAGTCGGATAAGATTGAATGCAAAAATGACATGATCCTTTAAATTTACTACGGTTTTACCATTTTTTTCCTACCGTAGTAATAAAATTTAAAGGCGCATCGCGTTAGATTTCGAGATTTCTTTTCAATATTTATTGCTTTTTCCCGTAATTTTCCACATTTTTTCGTTTTTTTTTGAACGATTTCCCATTCGAAACCTTCTGATTTCTCAAATGGGATTGGTATCGCATTTGTTAAACAAAGAAAACAATAAAAATTGGTGCAAATTATGCAATTATTCTTCGAATATCAGCAAAACAAGTGAGTTTATCCTATTCTCAATAAGTAAATACCGGAAATCCATGTCACACGACCACTTTGAAATGCTTTTGTGTCTACATCAAAATTTGCAGTTTGCCATTTGATTTCTTCAAAATCAACCACTGTTGTTTGTTACTGTTTTCTTTTTGATTTTTACTGTTTTTGTTGTGTTGTTCGAATTCAGATTTTCTTATTACAACTCGCTTTTGATCAAAACTTCTTAGCTGCTGAACCAGACAAAACTCAGCTTGAAATTGTAAAATTGAGAAAAATTTCCTAGTGTACCGAAAATACCGAAATTACCGAAAATTTACCGAATTAGTCGGTTCATACCGAATTACCGAGAAACCGAAAATTTTTCGTACCGCACAGCTCTGACTGGAACCATCTCGCCACGCACTTCCAAAACCTGTCGCTCGTCAAGAATCGCTCTTCGTACAGACTCTTCTAACTTATTCCCATTTCAAGACGGGTATTGAAAGTGTATCACAGTTGTCTTGCTTCTTTTAGTTTTATGATGAACACATTTGTCTGAAACAGCCAAAAACTTCTGAAAAGGTGAAACTGTATCGAAGGGATGAAGAGACCGCCAAAGTTTGTGTGGACGGTGTATTTAGTAAAAAACGAAAATGATTTAAAAATTGCAATTTATTAGCCAGTGGCTCAGAATTATATTACAACAACTGCAGTGAAAAGAACAAGAGAATACACAGAAAGAAGTTCGAGAAGAGGGGGATTAGTGAAATAAAAAAGAAAGACACATGAAAAGTAGTATAAGTCGATTGATAAAGGGGGAAAACATCACTGAATTGTCAAAACTGGTCGGAAGGTGTGGAAATACGGGTGGAGAGGTTGAAAAAATCAGCAGAGTCTGATGAGTTGAAGATAAATTCTCCTTCTATTTGCGGCCTCGTCCAGTGTGATGATCGTCGATTCGCTCTTCTCTTTGCACCCGTCCAGAAAACAAGGCCAATTGTCGAACTCTCTTTTCAGCGAGCGGCACTTGGTCGTTCCGATCGTTGTCATCCAATTGGCAACGAATCTTGTTTCCTGGAAGAAATAAATAATTGATTGAAACACAAAACAATCGAAAACTAGAACTCACCGTTTCCACTTCCAAAATCTGCTGGGAAGATCCCAGGTATCCACGCATGTGGATGTCCTGGTTCCTCACTGTCGCCTTGCTCCAAGCAAAGTCGCCCACTGCCCCGATGAACTCGTCGAGCTTGTGAGCTGCGAAGCTCATCAAGCCCAACGGCAAATCGATGCACGTGGTCCGACTTGGGAAGACTTTCCGGAGCGTCGGAATCAAGTTCCTGAGCTCCGGTACGAAGTCGCGCGACGTCATGGCTTCCGCGAACGCGTGAGCGTTCAGAAGGTCGATTGTCAGGTAATCGAGCCCTCCGAACGCACGCTGCTTCGCATAGTCGACCATCACTTTTTCAGTCTCGTCGGTGAGCTGCAGCTCACTGAAGATCCCGTGGATGTTTTTCCACTCATTGTGTTCCGGTCCCGAATTGCCGTTCAGGAATTTCACCGTGACTTGGCTCACGTTCCACGTGGAGACCATCAGCTCGATGATGTTGAGCGGGATGCGGGGCGCTTGTTCGCTTCCGAAGAGAAGATCGGAGAGCAGGAGCTCCAGATGATCACATCTGACGAACGGAGGAATGAACGCCCGCACAGCCTGCTCCATCGCATTGTGCTCGAAGGCGCTGTTGAGAATCTTGACGAGGTAAAGGAGATATCTGAAATCAGGGAAGAATGTTAACAATGACACCTCTAGAAGTTTTGGGAACTCACTCTTCAGCAATCGTCAGCTTCTGAAGTCGTTGAGGACTCAGGAACTTGGTGGTCGTCTGCATCGGACCGTACACGTGGCACTTCTGGACGATGGCGTTGCAATCGTAGCATCCATCGGGACAGATCTCATCGGCGCCGACGAGAGTAGTGATTTTGATGTCGGCTGAAAGAGAGAAAAGATAAGGATCGGTCAGATTCATTGAAACACTTACGGTAAGAGTTGATCAGATTCAGCATGATGTCGTGAACATCCGCATTCGGCTCGAATCCCTCGAACGTGAGAGAGTGCGGCTTGATGCGAGCGACTTCGAACAGGAACCGCAGCGGCTTCACTTCGTCGCTCGTCAACGAGACTTTCTTGCCGTTGACGCGGAACCAGTCGGCCGGGATGAGCATGATCGGCTCCTCCAGCATCTCGTCGTCGTCGAATTCGATCTCCTCCTCAACTTCGATCTCTTCCATTTCGACCTCCTCAACTATGATATCCGATCGATCAAAGTCCACTTCCTCGATCTCCATGTTGTCTTCCAGTTCATCCACAAAGTCCAATTGATCCACAACATCCAGGTGATCCACGATTTCCAGCTCCTCCTCTGGCAACTCTCCGAATTCGTTGACTGGCGTCGGGTCTCCGGGAGTGACCACGAGCTTCGTGTGGGCCTTGCGCACCTTGCTGAGAACAGCCTTTCCGAAGCCTTTGCTGACACGACGAAGATCGAGATGGTCGAGGACGGAAGAAGAGTCCACTCCCAAGTGGCCGAGGATGAGGTCGCAGATGTCTTCGCTCGAGAAAACGAGTTCAGCAGAAGAAGAAGAAGAAGAAGTAGAAGAATACATTGTTTTGTCTTGGCAAAGAGCTAAGCAGAACAGCAGTAACAGTCGGAATATCCGAATGAGTGACTGAATGGGTCCCGAAGACGTCAAGACTGTAATGGGGCGTGGCCTGGATTCACCCCGCCCCCTTGTGTCGTCCTCTCGCGCATGGGGCAGGTGGTCCCCTCTGGGAAGAAGTTGGCACATGGGAGAGGGGCCCGAGGAGGGTTCTTTGAGGGGACCTACCAGTTCGTATACTGTATACTATTCCCCTTTTGATGTTTTCGGCATTTCCTCTGAGAAGAGGGTTCCTTTTTATGAGACCGCCTGTAAACGGAACGACTAGAACCGACCGCGTGAGACAAGGTATTAATCAGAACCAGCAAGGAAGTCGACTGTTGAAAGGACCTTGTGAGCAGGAAGGTTCTCATGATTTCTAGGAAGATGTCACCTTCAAGTTGATTCGAGAAGACTCGCAAAGCGAAAGCAACGATCCGCCTCCCAAATGGGCGGTTTCTGGGCGAAGGAGAGAACCGACGAGAGAGTGTGGGTCCGATTTGTTTGACCCGATAATAATTGAAAGTCAACTTCAGATTCCCGTAATGGCTCTGGTTCTTTCCAATTCCGATCCCCGGCAGTTTTGGTTTGGCCGGCCCTGCTGATGCCAAACAGGACGACGGCGTGACTTTGCTCCTGGGAAGGCACAAGCGGAAGACAGATGGCAGGAGGTGTCGACGGGATGACGAGAGCCGCATGGGAAACACGTATGTGACAACCGATGTGCGAAGATGCTGAGGTGCCTTGTTGTGGTCGGGAACGGGCGGTAATCCGTGCATCGAAGGATTTTATTGGTCGAGATCAGAGAGTATTGAGAGTGAGCCAACAGATCAACAGAGACAGAAAAAGGGAGAATGGAGGGGACGCGGACACGTTGATACACGGCATGTACTCGCAGAAGTTCCAGCCAGTCATATGGGTCAGGATCTTCTGGTACTGACAGTAGGAGTGCACTCCGTGGTTCCCACACGACTTTCGAACAACCGCTCGTTCGCATTGAGTTGTCCGGGACACAGATCTGAAAGAGATCAAGAGTTTCGGTGGAAAAATAGGAGCTCACTCGCAATTTCCGACTTCTAGAACGGAGCATTCTGTGAAAATAGTGTCGGCGAGCACGTTCATGCTGATCGCCTCGATGCATTCGTAGTAGACGACGACTGCAAACTTTCCGATCAGTCTCAGAAAGGAACGCGCTCCATTGAGAAACTCACAATCTTTTCCATATTCACAGTAGAATTCTAGAAAAGCAGTTTGAGACACATAGTAGGCGGCGTCAACTTCATCAGTGAAGATGGAGCTGAACGTGTTGTAATTGAGACAATCGTTGATGACGTCACTGTGACACTGACGAAGGTCGGAGTAGCTGCTGGAAATTCCAGATTCGGAAGGATTGGGAACGCGTCCGAAGTCACCTGCACATTCCGGACGCGTCGTATCGCACTTCTCGGAACGGATCTGCGCTCGCAGAAGGGAGTTCAGTGGCGTTGATGCCGTAGGAAGCGAACATGTCGAGGTAGCACTGCTGCAGCACTTGATCCTGATCCTTGCTGCAGTTGTGCAGCGCTGCCTCGTTGCCGGCCACCGTCTGTTTCACGAGTCCGCCGAGATCCACGCCGAGCGACTCGACCGTCCGGATCAAAAAGACGAAGACTAGGCCGAGGGAGACGGATCGGATGGCCATGACAAGGCTCGTTTTCGCATCAAGAAATACTGGGAAGGGAGCTGGTGATGATGGGTGTGTGAAGAAATGTTTAGTCTGAAACTGAAGTGCCTCGTAAAATGCCGTCACCGTCTCCGACACGGCAATACCGGTTTATAGCTTTTCGGGAGGTTGCGTTTTGTTTATCAAAATTTGATGTCCTAAATGCCACTCCCTGCCGGTTCACATTCCGGAGAAGCCTCCAGTAGGTTCATGTAATTGTGCGCTCGATGGCTCTTATCATTTTTGAATTGTTTTACGAAACAGGTTACGGTATGCAGCAACAGTCTGCAAACACTGTGCTGACAATATCACGGCCAGCCGCCTTCAAAACTTCGGGCATTTTGTCCCATTTCTTGTGCAAAGTGCTCCGTTTTTGACGGAAAACTGGACGAACCACTCGCGAAACTAACAGTAATGGATCCTTCGAAGAATCGTGCGGCGAATCGGCTGAGAAAGGTAAGATTTGTTCATGAAAAATGATGAAAATCGTTACTAGAATTGTTCGCAGACGCCACGGAAGCCGGGTGGCGCTGCCGTTGAAAGCCGATCGGCTCCCGCTCAATCGCCGATTCCGAACAACTTGATGTCGATGTCGTCGATATGGGATTTCAACGGTCTCGCCGGTCTTCAAGGCCTGACGCCGTACTTCTCGATGCTCAACATGAAAGACGGCTATCAGCCGCAATCGCTTCTCTACTCGTCCACTTCGACTCCCTCCACTCCACTTAGCGATCTTATGAACATGAGCAACTTTGCTAGCTACGTAAGTTCTCGCCTAGACAGTGAATTACGAAAATGAACGCTTGCTTACAGACAAGCATGTTTGTCCCGCTCTCTCGCAGCAGAACTTCTTCATTCCTTCCGTCTGAATCAAGTGATTCGTCGCGTCGCGGATCGGAAGACTATGCGCCGATTCCGTCTATGAGATCTTACAGTTCGGCTGCTGTCGAGCGCCCTTGTCACAAAAAACCGGACGGATACGGATACTCGAAAGACGGAAAGCCGCACTCTTCCAGGTAATTTTGTTTCTAGTTTCTCAAACGCTCCGTCAGACTTGTTTTGATCGGCTTCTTCGATGAGTTCCGCAAAGAACAGCGCCAAAAATCCGCAGCCGCTCCTGCCTTCGTGGGCCCTTGACATCAATGGAGCTCTGCGTCAGAGAATCCCTCTGGCCCAAGTTCTCGACAGCGGAGAGCTCGAGAAGTTCGCACTGGACAAGAATGGTTGTCAGTACCTGCAAGACGCGTTTAGAAAAAAACTCACTGTCTACCAGAAGTTCCAAGTTTTCGAGCAAGTAATCGGGAAAAAGATAAATTCATTGTGAGTTTCCTGTTATTCATGACCAGCTCAAAAGTTATCGCTTTCCATTTCCAGAAATTCAGTACGAACCTGTTTGGAAATTTTCTCGTGCAGCAAGTCATGGAGATGTCCATGAAAAATCGCGACGAAGAGCATATGACTCGCCAAGAGAACATGAAGGACTTCATCTCTTCGCAGATGACCGACATGTGTCTCGACAAGTCCGCGTGCCGTGTCGTCCAGTTCGCTCTCGAGCATTTTGATAGCAATCTGGCCTGCGAACTCATTCAGTCATTGCCGCGTGATTCTCGTCTTATTGCGATCTGTGTTGATCAGAACGCGAACCACGTCATACAGAAGGTCGTCGCTGTGATTCCACTTCAAAACTGGGACTTCATTGCTCAATCGGAGCACCTGCGGCAAATTTGCTCGGACAAGTACGGTTGCCGCGTCGTTCAGACAATAATCGAGAAGCTCACCATAACCGCGCAAACCGCCGAACTGGACATTGTCACCCAGACTCTCCGCGAGCGCGCTCTTCAGCGTCTCATGACTTCGGTGACCAACCTGTGCCAGGAGTTAGCGACCAACGAGTACGCCAACTACATAATACAGCATATCGTCTCGAACGACGATCTTTCCGTCTACCGCGAGTGTATCATTGAGAAATGTCTCATGCGCAATTTGCTCTCGCTTTCTCAAGAAAAATTTGCTTCTCACGTCGTCAAGAAGGCCTTTCTGAAGGCTCCACTTGATCTTCTCGCTGAAATGGTGGACGAAATTTTCGACGGCTACGTTCCGCACCCGTATGTTTCTTTGAAAGATACCAGATTATGTAAAGTTACAGAGACACTGGGAAAGATGCTCTGGATATTATGATGTTCCACCAGTTCGGAAACTACGTCGTTCAGTGTATGCTGACGATCTGTTGCGATGCTGTCTCCGGAAAACGGGAGACCAAGGAGGGCAGCTACGATCACATGAAGTCGTTCCACGACTGGCTCAAGAAGCTGCAGCACAGAATCAGCAAAGAGAGACATCGTCTTTCGAGGTGAATCCAGTCTTCTGCCTTTTTCATTTCTCCGTCGTCTATTCAGGTTCTCGTCCGGAAAGAAGATGATAGAGACTCTTGCAACTCTTCGTCTCACCCATCCGTTGCTCGGCCTCCACGCGAGCGGACTTCCGTCGTTTAAGTTCGAGTGCTTCAGCACCGCTTCTGAAGATCAGGACGGCGAGCCGATGCCGAAAAGTGAGATTGAAAAGGGTAATATGCATCTGACGCCACGTGGCAACGGCGACGACGACTCGTTCAACAAGCCCGGTCGACTGCGTGCTCTTCCAAGTCTTCGGTGCCAACAAGTCCTTCGTCGGCGCGTCTGCACCATATCCAGGACGCTGGCCGCTCAAATTGGACAAGGGCGAATACACAATCCAAGCTCAAATAAGACATCCTGATGAGCAAATCCTTAGCGGATTGAAGGACATCCCTCTTCTGAAAGCGTTTTTCTTCTACGTTCCAGTTAGAACTGTCGTCATGCAGGGTGCACGTCAAGCTCGGTACAAAAATCCCCGTTGATCTCGCTCTATCGCCGGCTGATGCTCTCGCTGGAAAAGATGCGAAGTTTGCGGGCCGCTCACTTCTTCCGAGTCAGGAGCTGACGATCTACGCGATGAGTCTGGCCGATGATAAAATTCCGAAGACGATCACTCCGACCAGCGGAAGCTTCTTGCTCGGAACGTTCTCGGCTCTCAAAGATTTGGAACTCAGCGCTGTGGACAAGTCGGAAGTGGTCTACTTGCTCAGCGAATACTCATCTCGTCCTTCCAAGGGTCTTACAATGGTGACGGCGAAGAAGGAAAAACCTCAAAACGAAGAAATGGCGGGTATGTGCGATTCGCAGTTTATGAAAAAAATACTGATTTTCAGAAGCTATTCGAGATCTGGAAGTCTCCTGGGTCAACAAACTTACGGATGAAAAGGCCGCCAAAGAGTTGTTCGAGACGTGCCTCCAGAAGTATCCGGAGCATCTTCCTCTTCTCTATGGCCGCGTTAAGCAACTCATGCAGGCGAAGCCGGCCGATCAGACTCCGGAGAACGCTCAAAAAGTCATCGAGCTGTGCGGAAAGATTCTCGAGTTGACGAAGCCTAACGAAGTGCTTCAGTTCCTTTCGGTGAAGCAGGACCATGCGAACGATCTTCTCACCGTTGACAAATGGATCGCCATTACCGGAGGAAACGAGGAGCAGCAGAAGGACGCTGCGAAAACCGTCGGAAAGTTCGACGAACGGAAAACGGCCATTATTATCGCCCTCCAAGCACTCGCTTCGTTGGAGCAAGATATGGAGCTCCGCAAGAGCCTGAATTGTGTGCCCCCGACCATTTGTTACGGAGGAATCACCCCGCTGATCTTCGGAGCAAAGCAAGGAGAACGGAACCCCTTTTATTTTTTAGGGTTTCGGAAAAAGGGTAATGGAAATTTCAGAGATTTTTCGGGTAATGGAAATTCTGAATTTTTTCGGGTAATGGAAAACGGGTAATGGAACGCCAAAAAACGCGGAAAAAGGGTAATGGGAACATATTTTCGAAGAAGTTAAAAAAAAAATTTTGCTCGTGTCGATTTACGGGCTTAACCGTGCGCATGCGCAATGCTGGAGAATCGTAGTGTTGAACTTTTTTCAATTTTCACTATTTATTTCTTATTGGAAATAATTGTGCTTTTTTCCGTGGAAATACACCTTTTTTTTAGGGTTTCGGAAATCGGGTATTATAGGATCGCGAGAAGTGCGGAGTCCGCAGCCACGCTCCTTTTTGAGTCTCGCCACGAAAATTTAAGAAATCAGTGCTGCGCCTTTAAAACCCGTTCAGTACGGTATGCATTTTTTCGTCGTAATCACCCTTTTTTTTCGTTGTTTTTTGCAATTTTGCGTAAAAATAGCAGTTTTGCTGAGAGAAAAAAATGTTGCAAATCGTTTTAAAACAATAACGAAGCAAAAATGAGGTAGAAAAATGCACGTTTGGCCCTATTTCTGCCTTTTTTGCAAAACAATATTGTTTCGTCTTGTTTCCACCGATTTAATTTTGATTATCCGTTTTGATGACATAATTAAAATTAGAAAAGCTGTTTTCTCAGCAAAACTGCTGTTTTTCACGCAAAATGGCAAAAAACAACGGAAAAATGGTGATTACGACGAAAAAATGCATACCGTACTCAACGGATTTTAAAGGCGCAGCACAGATTTCTTAAATTCTCGTGGCGAGACTCAAAAAGGGGCGTGTCAATGGACTCCGTGCTTCTCGCGATCCTATAATAATGGAATTTTTCGTACCGCACAGCTCTGACTGGAACCATCTCGCCACGCACTTCCAAAACCTGTCGCTCGTCAAGAATCGCTCTTCGTACAGACTCTTCTAACTTATTCCCATTTCAAGACGGGTATTGAAAGTGTATCACAGTTGTCTTGCTTCTTTTAGTTTTATGATGAACACATTTGTCTGAAACAGCCAAAAACTTCTGAAAAGTTGAAACTGTATCGAAGGAATGAAGAGACCGCCAAATTTTGTGTAGACGGTGTATTTAGTAGAAAACGAGAATGATTTAAAAATTGCAATTTATTAGCCGGTGGCTCAAAATTATATTACAACAACTGCAGTGAAAAGAACAAGAGAATACACAGAAAGAAGTTCGAGAAGAGGGGGATCGATGGAAAAACAGAAGAAAGACACATGAAAAGTAGTATAAGTCGATTGATAAAGGGGGAAAACATCACTGAATTGTCAAAACTGGTCGGAAGGTGTGGAAATACGGGTGGAGAGGTTGAAAAAATCAGCAGAGTCTGATCAGTTGAAGATAAATTCTCCTTCTATTTGCGGCCTCGTCCAGTGTGATGATCGTCGATTCGGTCTTCTCTTTGCACCCGTCCAGAAAAGAAGGCCAGCTGTCGAACTCTCTTTTCAGCGAGCGGCTCTTCGTCGTCTCGATATTTGTCATCCAATTGGCGATGAATCTTGAATCCTGGAAGAAAGAATTGATTAGAACAGACAACAATTGAGAACTAGAACTCACCGGCTGTACTTCCAAAATCTGCTGGGAAGATCCCAGGTATCCACGCATGTGGATGTCCTGGTTCCTCACTGTCGCCTTGCTCCAAGCAAAGTCGCCCACAGCACCGATGTACTCGTCGAGCTTGTGAGCTGCGAAGCTCATCAAACCCAAGGGCAAATCGATGCACGTGGTCCTGCTAGGGAAGACTTTGCGGAGCGTGGGGATCAAGTTCCTGAGCTCCGGAACGAACTCCCGCGACGTTATTGCTTCCGCGAACGCGTGAGCGTTCAGAAGGTCGATTGTCAGGTAATCGAGCCCTCCGAACGCACGCTGCTTCGCATAGTCGACCACCACTTTTTCGGTCTCGTCGGTGAGCTGCAGCTCACTGAAGACTCCGTGGATGTTTTTCCACTCATTGTGCTCCGGTCCCGAATTGCCGTTCAGGAACTTCACCGTGACTTGGCTCACGTTCCACGTGGAGACCATCAGCTCGATGATGTTGAGCGGGATGCGGGGTGCTTGTTCGCTTCCGAAGAGAAGATCGGAGAGCAGGAGCTCCAGATGATCACATCTGACGAACGGAGGAATGAACGCCCGCACAGCCTGCTCCATCGCATTGTGCTCGAAGGCGCTGTTGAGAATCTTGACGAGGTAAAGGAGATATCTGAAATCAGGGAAGAATGTTAACAATGACACCTCTGGAAGTTTTGGGAACTCACTCTTCAGCAATCGTCAGCTTCTGAAGTCGTTGAGGACTCAGGAACTTGGTGGTCGTCTGCATCGGACCGTACACGTGGCACTTCTGGACGATGGCGTTGCAATCGTAGCATCCATCGGGACAGATCTCATCGGCGCCGACGAGAGTAGTGATTTTGATGTCGGCTGAAAGAGAGAAAAGATAAGGATCGGTCAGATTCATTGAAACACTTACGGTAAGAGTTGATCAGATTCAGCATGATGTCGTGAACATCCGCATTCGGCTCGAATCCCTCGAACGTGAGAGAGTGCGGCTTGATGCGAGCGACTTCGAACAGGAACCGCAGCGGCTTCACTTCGTCGCTCGTCAACGAGACTTTCTTGCCGTTGACGCGGAACCAGTCGGCCGGGATGAGCATGATCGGCTCCTCCAACATCTCGTCGTCGTCGAATTCGATCTCCTCCTCAACTTCGATCTCGTCGTCGAATTCGATCTCTTCCATTTCGACCTCCTCAACTATGATATCCGATCGATCAAAGTCCACTTCCTCGATCTCCATGTTGTCTTCCAGTTCATCCACAAAGTCCAATTGATCCACAACGTCCAGGTGATCCACGATTTCCAGCTCCTCCTCTGGCAACTCTCCGAATTCGTTGACTGGCGTCGGGTCTCCGGGAGTGACCACGAGCTTCGTGTGGGCCTTGCGCACCTTGCTGAGAACAGCCTTTCCGAAGCCTTTGCTGACACGACGAAGATCGAGATGGTCGAGGACGGAAGAAGAGTCCACTCCCAAGTGGCCGAGGATGAGGTCGCAGATGTCTTCGCTCGAGAAAACGAGTTCAGCAGAAGAAGAAGAAGAAGTAGAAGAGTACATTGTTTCGTCTTGGCAGAGAGCTAAGCAGAACAGCAGTAACAGTCGGAATATCCGAATGAATGACTGAATGGGTCCCGAAGACGTCAAGACTGTAATGGGGCGTGGCCTGTATTCACCCCGCCCCTTTGTGTCGTCCTCTCGCGCATGGGGCAGGTGGTCCCCTCTGGGAAGAAGTTGGCACATGGGAGAGGGGCCCGAGGAGGGTTCTTTGAGGGGACCTACCAGTTCGTATACTGTATACTATTCCCCTTTTGATGTTTTCGGCATTTCCTCTGAGAAGAGGGTTCCTTTTTATGAGACCGCCTGTAAACGGAACGACTAGAACCGACCGCGTGAGACAAGGTATTAATCAGAACCAGCAAGGAAGTCGACTGTTGAAAGGACCTTGTGAGCAGGAAGGTTCTCATGATTTCTAGGAAGATGTCACCTTCAAGTTGATTCGAGAAGACTCGCAAAGCGAAAGCAACGATCCGCCTCCCAAATGGGCGGTTTCTGGGCGAAGGAGAGAACCGACGAGAAAGTGTGGGTCCGATTTGTTTGACCCGATAATAATTGAAAGTCAACTTCAGATTCCCGTAATGGCTCTGGTTCTTTCCAATTCCGATCCCCGGCAGTTTTTGTTTGGCCGGCCCTGCTGATGCCAAACAGGACGACGGCGTGACTTTGCTCCTGGGAAGGCACAAGCGGAAGACAGATGGCAGGAGGTGTCGACGGGATGACGAGAGCCGCATGGGAAACACGTATGTGACAACCGATGTGCGAAGATGCTGAGGTGCCTTGTTGTGGTCGGGAAAGGGCGGTAATCCGTCCATCGAATTACTTTATTGGTCGAGATCAGAGAGTATTGAGAGTGAGCCAACAGATCAACAGAGACAGAAAGAGAGAGAATGGAGGGGACGCGGACGAATTATTCTGGGTCAGGATCTTCTGATACTGACAGTAGGAGTCAATGTCTACGGTTGAGCCAAATCGCGGGCCGGGCCGGCGCCATCTTGAACCGGCTCGCCCTCCGAACAACCTTTGCGCTGAGCCGGCAACTCCGATCCGGGACGGTTTCCGTGAAGTCTGTTGACCCATTTCAATCTCAGTCCAAATCTCTCCTCTTCTCTGTTTCCTGACACGGATCGTCGTAAGATGAGAGAACTGATTTCACATTCCCGTGATTTCATCTGGAAAGAAGTCCCACTTCATCTTCCCTGCCACGTCTTCATTTCTGAGCCGAGAAGAGTCTCTTTCTCTCTCTCTCTCTCTCCCGTACCCAATTAGGCAAATCGGCTCATCAAACGCGGACAGCTTCTGCTGCTGCTTCTTCTTCTTCCTCTGTTTGTGTCCCTCGCCTTCTCTTTTCTCTTCTATTTTCGTCGTCACGCATACATGCTCCACGAGCAAGAGCCGTGAGCTCCCTCTCTCCAAATCAATAAAGTGTGCTCTCGTGCGTGTGTGTGTGCATGTGCTTGTGTCTCCCTCGTCTTCTTCTTCTCTTTTTCGAAACCGAATCCTCTTTTTAGAATTCGAAAACGACACTCACTCGTCTGTTTTTGGTCCCTTTTCGTGCGTCGTCTTCTGAGAGAAAAAGTGCTCGTCGTCGAATCGAAACCGACCCATTTTGCAGCGTCCCGTCGCATCGCTCGAAATGAGTGAGGGTCCGGCGTCGTCGTCGTCGCCCGGCGCCTCCTCGTCTTCTGTGGTCGTCGAGCCGCCCGACTCGATCTACTCGCAAGGAGAGCACTCCTCGCAGGCTCCCTGGTGGCAGAGGTGAGTGCGGAAAAGAAGAAAGAACGAATCCATTCCCTTCGCGGACACACATTCATTATCCAGAAAAAAAAGTAATGAAATCTCGAGGCTCCCCCCACTCGCTCCTCTTCTCTTTTTGTTATTCATTTCGGCACTCGGCCCCCACTGCTGCCTCCAGAGAGCTACTATTATATCCCCTCCAGGATTCTTCTTTCTCCGCAGAATCGGAAAATGGACAGAGTCCCGGCAGATCTGAGTAAACCGTAAGATCAATAACTATTCAGAAGACATTCAACTTTCACTGACATTAGTTTGATTACCTAAGCCCGATGATTCTCTTCCCGAGTCCCTTCATTTCCACTTCAGAACGATTCTGACGAAGGATAAGGTGCTCTTCGGCACGTGGGATGGCGTCTTCGCCACGGTCATGGTCAACATCTTCGGGATCATCGTGTTCCTGCGTCTCGGATGGATCGTCGGAACCGCCGGAGTCGCCAACTCGATCCTCTTGCTCGGTATCTGCACCTCGCTCGCTCTCATCACCGTCTTCTCAGCCATCGGAATCGTAGAAAGATGCCAGATCAAGGTGAATCGTCGTTGAAGCGTTTTTATGACAATCAAATTTTTTCCAGTCTGGCGGCATCTACTTTCTTGTTTCGCACGTGCTCGGACACCAACTCGGCGGCGCCGTCGGTCTGATTTACGCGTTCGGACAGGCGGTCGCCACCGGACTCGTCGCCGTCGGATTCGGAGAATCTGTGGCTCATCTGTTCGATTCTGAGAGCAAGGTGCTCATAAAAGCGATTGCAATCTTCACTCTGATGGTTCTGACCGGTAAGCTAAAGTTTCTGTTTCTCCAATTTCCCTACGGACTCATTCGATAATTGACTCTCGTTTCTGTCTTTCCAGCTGTCAACACGGCCGGAGTGACGTGGGTCGTTCGTCTCCAGATCGTCCTCCTCATGACCATTGCTCTCGCCGTCACCGATTTCATCTTTGGCGCTCTTTTGACGAGTGAGCCCGAGTCGGGCGTGTTCCGATTCTCTTCGGCCCGTCTTCGAGTCAACGCGCAGCCGCACTATGAAGCAGTCAACTGCTCGTCGGTCGGAATCCCTCGCCAGATCCCCGAGCAGTCCTTTTTCACCGTTTTCGGCGTCTTCTTCGCCAACTTCCTCGGAGTGCTGGCCGGAGTGAACATGAGCGGCGACCTCAAGGATCCGCACAAGAGCATTCCTCTCGGCGAGCTCTCTGCCGTCGGAGTCAGCTCCACGATCTGCTTCGTGTTCATCATGATTCTGGGCGGAGTCGGCGACAGAATGTCTCTTCTGTGCGATGTGATGATCTCGGAGAAAGTGGCCCTCACCGGCATCGTGTTCCTGATCGGATTGTACGTGTGCTCGCTCTCTTCCACAGTCGGCTCGCTGCTCGGAACGCCGCGAGTTCTTCAGGGAATCGCCGAAGAAGGCATCGTTCCGTGTCTGCAAGTGCTCGCCAGAGGCGTCGGTCCGAACGATAATCCAGTGCTTGCCGGTTACCTTCTCATGGGAGTCGCCTCTGTTTTCGTCCTTCTCGGTGACCTAAATCAACTCGCCATCCTGTCCACAATGCCCTTCTTGATCACCTACGCATATGTTAACTATGCCTACGTTTCCCTTGCAATGAGCTATGACCTTGCCACGGTGCAGCATGCATCGGAAGTGGAATCCGTCGGATACGGATCAACGAACAAGATGAACGACCTGAATGAGCTGTTCCCGGAACGCCGAGATGTAAATATAACGAGCACCGCCGCGGACACGGAGACAGGAATTATCACACAGGAAGCCACGTGGTACGCCATGTTCAGCAATCGTTACATTTCGTTCCTTGGAGTAAGTGCCTAGACTCTGTACATTTCACGTTTAATAACATTCAGTTTCTTGTCAACTTGGCCATCCTGCTCCTAATTCACTTTTGGTTCGCCGTTGCTCACTTCGCCGCACTCATCGCTCTGTACTGGTACATCGGAAGAGTCTGCCCCACCTGCGGTCCCGGAATCTCGAACTTTTCTCTTTGCCACATGTTCAAGACAGTTTTCTCTTCGATAGATTCACTACGTTCAAGTGCCACAACGATTCTGCCCCAAGTGTGTTCCCAACTGTTTCTAGGCTCAACTTTTACTTTCAGACCGGATTCACTAGCGACGTATCAAGCGCGCAACAAAACGAAGTCAATCAGGATTATCAAGACCGTCGCCAATATCATCACGCCGAGAATGTTACTCATCAGCTAGACTGAATGGATAGTCTAGGTTCAAGTAGATTATGTTTCTGAATTTTTTTCCTGAAATCTCACTCTTGGATTGTTAATAAAAAATTTCTTTAAACTGCACATCGAGCAAGCACTAGTTGGAAGCTCCCAAACATTTCTCTCTTTCAAAATATTTCGGTTTGATTGTTGTTTTGCTCGGAAAAACATACTCACATCCACAATTGTTTATTATAACAACTGCGAACAATAACAATAACAGGTGAACACCACTTAGATGTTGGACGGGTAGAGAAGCTGAAACAAACTGAAGTTTGAAAGCTGCAAAAGTTGTAAAAACTTACCACACGGATTCTCTTTCCGAGGGCGGTTGGTGGAAGGTTGTGGTGGAACTTGGCTCTGACGGCTCCAGCGTTTCCGTGCGGGCGGGTGATCTTTCCCCAAATGGCACGAGTGCGGGTGGCGACGGCGTGTCCGGTCTTCTGAAATTTCGATTCATGCTTTTCGGTGTGTAAGTTCCTTGTCCGATCGAAATGTTACACTTTTGAAAAAATTTTCGATTGATGGATTACTTTTTGAACGATTAAAAGCACAAAACTGCGCAATCACTAACGTGGGTCTTGTTGTGAGCCTTGTACAGGTACACAACGCGCTTTCCGACGTAGAAGTCGGCGTCGTCCTTGTTGAAGACTCCATCAAGCTTCAGAAGCGAGGTGTGCTCAGATTGAGTGCGAAGTCCTCTCTTGAATCCGGTGAAGATGGCTTTGACGTAGAGACTGTAAAATAAATCTATCAATTCATCTGACGTTTTTAGCTCCGTAAAGTGACATAACTCCATAATGGTTTCTATTTATAATAAAATCAATGCCTTACCGTCCGGCCGGAGGGGCACCTCTTCTAGCAACAGTAGTTTCCGCCATTTTTACCTGAAAATTTTGTGATGAGTTCAGAAAAAAATGTGAAGTATAGAAGAGTGAAGACAGTGGTTTTTTCCGGAATCCTAAAACTGCCAAGTGTAAGAAAACCTATTTCCGGCTAAAAAAGTAGGGGCAACAGACGGGTATACCGAAAAATCGATAATTACAGAAATTTAAGCTACATTTTGTGAAAAATTGGCGTAGGCCAGCTGAAAAATCGAAAAAGAAAGTTAAAAATCTCTAAAAATTTGTCTATGAAAAACGGGTACGGTAGAATCTTGCCTGCACATCTAACCGGGAAATCGGAGTGTTGTAAGTGCGCGTTGTTTAACGGTGAAATTTTTTTTGCAAAATTTTGCAAAAATTGCTTTGTTTTTTAAAAATTGTTTCCGACATTTTGCTCAGTTGTTTTTTGGGTTTTTGGTGGTTTATTAAACGCTCATCCGTGTGTTTTGTTGTTTATCCAAAAATTTCAGCTTTGTTGCAAAAACACCGGATGTAATGGGAATCAGGCCGAATTTTGCGGAAGACGGTGAGTATTAAACTCTTTTTGGTTGAATTGACCGCTTAAAAAGCTGCAGTATATGGGGATAAAGAACGGAAAAGTGTCGACGATGAGCAAGTGGAGTATTCGGAGTCCTCGTTGGCTGCAAGGAGATCTGCCAATGTGTTGAAATTGAAGCAGTTGAAAGAAGCACAACCTATGATAACACCATCTTACGGAGGTCTCACTCATCATGAGAGCTCTGATAACGTAAGAAACGTTCTTCACTCTGAAGGAAAATGAATGAAACATGCAGGTGGGGGCCATTGACAAAGATCTGGACTTTGATTACGGAGACAGCGATACCGGAATCCGAGAAATGGCCGAGCTGTACAGTTATTCTGAGATAGAAGAGTTTGGAACCAATATCAGCAACTGGAAAGAATACATTGAAGACTCCTACGTGAGTTGATTCACAGCTTTATCGTTCCATACTGAACCATTTCAGGACGGAAAACAAGAGCAATTTCCCTCAACTTTTGAGGAGTTCAGTCCACTCCAGAAGAATTACGTCATACAGGACCTTTGTGCGAGAATGGAAAGTGCCGATTCGGAAGTTCGCCTCAAATCCGCCCGAATCATACTTTTTCTACTACAGGTTCATTTATATTACGAAAATTTGAACAAAAACAATTATTTTAGGGTTCTGCCACAGATTTTGCTTCTCCTGAAAACGAGGAGATCGAATATCAATACGATCAAAAGCTGCTCATGAATGTTCCGATTCGCAAGACAAAGGAAATGGATCCCGAAGGGCCGACCATGGTTTATCACCGAGCCATTGAAAACTCCTTCTTTTGCTATAAAAATGGCGTCTATCAGGTAATAATTTATCGCGATACATTCGTTGTTTAAAAAGCGTAATTTTTTCAGGCTCTGTGTACTCTTCTCATGACAGAAATCAAAGAACCGTTCGAATGTCCTCCAAATGACGGGAGAATCTCAAAAGCAAGCTCAAGAAGCAGCCGGAATGCGAGTATGGCTGATCTCTCGGATTCAGAGAAGTTCCGTTCCCGCCAGCTTCCCACGATGGTCGATAACGAGATGCTTCGAGTAATTCTAGCCGGGATTTATCACATGGTTGTGCAAATCATGGACGAGCGATCTGGAAGAGAAGACGAAATGGAAGAAGACGTCGCTGCTCGGAAGGCGTTCCGCGAGGAGATCCAGGAGCCTATTGAGAACGGAAAAGAACCACTGCTTATTGTGCTCTTCGATATGCTCCAACCGTTTTACATTGGCACTGCTCCGCACTTTCCCATCAAGAAAATTGTTCTTCTCCTTTGGAAAATCCTTCTTCTGACGCTCGGTGGCTGGGAAGAACTGGCTGCAAAGAAACAAGAGAAACGAGTGGCTGCGGGTCTCGACATTATGGAAGATACCATCACAACAGCCTCTTCAATGGCAGCATTCATTGCGAAAGATATTGAAGGCGTGCGGAACTTGGCTCATCGGGCTGGAAGTCTAGCGAGAGCCGGAATGATGGCTCGGCAGATGGCTTATAACGACGATTCGAAGGAAGAGGACGCGTATTCCGACGCCAGTTCGGATGCATCGACTGCTGGAAAGAAGGAGGGCTCACCGAGCGCTTCGTCGACAGCACCTTCTTCCGAAAACTTCCGGCAAGGATCCGGAGAGCAAACGCCTCGGGTTGGCTCTCCGGCATTCCCCATTGTGCAGAAAAAGACACTACCGTGGAAGAGCAAGACAAATGCGCAAGACATCGAAGATTTCATCCAGAAAGGACGACTCAAGTACTTTCACTACGACTTCGATGCCGGAGACAGTTCCACGTTGTTCGGACTGCCGCCAGCCTTCTGCGGAGCCGTCGGAATCCTCCGGAAGAACATGTACACGTCACTGACAGAGCTGCAAGTGAAGAAGGACGAACAACTGAACAGATACTTGTTCTCTATGAAAGAGGACATTCCAGAGACGAAGACGGAGGCGTTGTACCGCAAGATTCTTCCCAACATGAGTCAGTACATTTGCGCTCTCGTCAAAGTCATGGTCTCTTCGGTACCGTCGACGAAAGCGCGGCACGAGGGTCTGAACGTGCTGATCGATTGTCTGACGCCCGAGATGGAAGCTTCGGATATCCTGTCCAACTCGATTTCTCTTGACAACTCGACGTCTTCTCCGCTGGAAGACGGTTTCCGACTTGCGATCGACATCAATCGGCATAAAGAGATCATCGTGAAGTCATTGTCGGCGATTCTACTGCTTCTCGTCAAACATTTCAAACTCAACCATGTCTACCAGTTCGAATACATCTGCCAGCAGATAGTTTACGTGAATGGAATCCCGCTTATTCTAAAGTTCCTCGACCAGGTAATGTTCTCGTTTTGAATGAGGATTGATTAAAAAGGATCTCGTCAGGCTTGAGTGAGAGCTCTTGGTATCTTTTTCTATCTTGAACTCTCGGCGACACCACTTGTTGCTCCCCGCTCTGCAAAGTTCCAAAAGCGATCTCTCCTGATCTTCTCCTCATCAAAGTTCATTTCCCGCTCACTCCGCCCATTTTCTGTTTCTCTGCGCCTTCACTGCGCCGATTCACATGTCAAAAATACGTGCCGTTTCGCACTGATTAACCAACTCTTCCTTCAGAACACGAATAAACTGATCCAGTCGAGACATGAGATCTACGCGTACAACTATCCGCAGTGTCTCTACCACTACGTCCGGAATAATGGTAAGCTCTTCAGGTGACTTTGATCGGTTGTACTCTATGGTTGCAGAGGAATGGCCAATTCTCACACAAGATAACATCGAGGAGCCGCGTTCTCCGTATGCCGGACCTTATTTCATGTGGCGAAACGTCTTTTTCGCCATTAATCTGATTCGTCTCCTCAACAAATTGGTCAAAGCGAAGAACGACCGAGTGAAGATGCTGATGGTGTTCAAGTCAGCTCCGATTCTAAAGCGACTCTTCCGGGTGCGCGTCTCGATACTACAACTCTACGTGCTGAAAGCGATAAAAATGCAGTCGCGCTACCTGGGAAGGCAGTGGCGGAAGAGCAACATGGATATCATCTCCGCCATCTATTCGCGAGTTCGGCATCGAATGACTGATGATTGGGCGTTCGCGTCGGATATCAAGAGGAAGTGCGATTATCAGAAAGAAGACAGTCTCATTAAAGCCAGCATTGAACGTTTCCACAGCCGAAGATATTCCCGACTTTATCCACAGTTTGCAATCGGTAAGTGAGCCTTTCACATGACTGCTGAGTGCTGAAAAACCTGAAATCCTCTGTGTTTTTCAGAAGTGAACGATGCCCCGATGCCAGGCGATGACTACCTGAATCGTGTTGACATGCGCGACTTCGAGCCAGTCGACACGTGTTCCAACTCGGTGCTCGGCGCGAATCCGAAGCTCGGAAGTCGCTTCAAGCAAAACTACGAGAAGTGGCTCGAAAAGGAGGTCTATCAAGCCAATATCGACTGGGACAAGCTGCTCATCACGACACGTGGCGTCGATGATCTCAACTGAGCCCGGAAGAGATCTTCTGTGTAAATTAGAAAAAAGCCCGATTAAGCTGTGTAAAAACTGATTGTCAACAGTTTCTAATCATCAAACCGAATGCGAGTGTTCCCTCTGTTTTTAGAATATTATGGCCCGAAGATTTTAAACTAACCTGTAAATCCCTTTTTTATATGACCCCTTTTATATCTTTATTGTGCAATCCTAGATCTCTTTCCCTTTTCCGGCACACAAATATTCCTTGTAAGAACCAAAAATTGGACAAAAACGGAATGAATTCTAGTGTTTTCCACTTTATTCATTTTCTCAAAACGTGTCTCCAAACACGTACCGTACTTTTACTGCCACATTCCGCTTGTTTCTCTTTCTGAATTGGAATCGTAATTCAGATGGTGGTTCCGACGCTTCTTCGAGTAGTCAGGACTACGCCAATCAGTTGTAGGTGAGTTTCGGAAAGTTCAGAAGAGACATGTGAGCTCAGAATTCATTCAGGTTCGCTTCTCTGGCCATGTCCTCCACGTCGCCCAAACCATACATTCCGTCAGTGGCCGGAGTTCAGAAGTCGGCACCGTTCGATAGTCTTCTGGAGCAGTACTCCAGAATTCACTGGGACGACACGATCACTAGCGAGGATCCCACTGTACAGAGGCTTTTCAACTCTCTGATGGGCGGCAGTCGTGCAGCTCTCGCTTCTGCAATAACTCTCGTCGAATCGCGAAATCCGACGAAACGAGCACAAGGGAACATGCTTCTGAAGATGGTGTTGGACGAGGAACGGGAAAAATATAAGAAGTACGGACGGGACTCGATGATCTTCCGAGTCGGAATCTCCGGCAGTCCTGGTGTCGGGAAGTCCTCTTTTATCGAGGCTCTCGGAGCAGAGCTTACCGAGAATCGCGGGAAGAAGGTCGCTGTGCTCACGATTGACCCGACCAGTGCGATGACGGGTGGCTCTGTGCTCGGCGACTTGACACGTATGCAGGAGCTCTCGCGGAACCCGAAGGCCTACATCCGACAGTCTCCAACTTCCGGATCCCTCGGCGGAGTGACACGCGGAATCCATGAAGCTGTCATTTTATGCGAAGGAGCCGGCTATGATATTGTGATCATCGAGACGGTTGGAGTCGGACAATCGGAGACGTCAGTCGCCGATATGTGCGACATGATGTGTCTTCTTCTGTCTCCCGCACACGGAGACGAGCTTCAGGGAGTGAAGCGAGGAATCATGGAGATGAGCGATCTGCTCGTCGTGACGAAAGACGACGGTGACCTGAAAGCGAAAGCGAAAATGACTCAAGCGGAGTACATCTCGGCGCTGAAGTTCATGAGACCTCGACTCGACGTGTGGAGACCGAAAGTGATGCGATCTTCGATCATGGACAAGGAGTCCGTGTCAGAAGTGTGCTCGAGTCTCTATGAATTCTGGGATACGATCGGAGAGTCCGGCGACCTAGAGAGAAGACGGCAGGATCAGATGAAAAAGTGGATGTGGAACCATGTGAAGGACGAGATTATGGCCGTCTTCCAGAAGCATCCAAAGATTGCTCACTTGGTAAAAACCGAAAAAAAAAACATAAAACAACGTCATTCCCTATACTTGTAGGCTCCGCGACTGGAAAAGGATATCAAGTCTGGCAAGATCACTCCCGGACTGGCCGCCGAAACGATGATCCGCACCTTCTTCGGTGTCTGAACGCCCTTTGTCTCTCCACTTGTTTCTCTCACCTTCCCTCCTCTCATCTCTTTCGCGCTCCATTGAGAATTCTGTGAATTCGCGCGCACTCTAGTCTCTTTTCAAACACTAACCAGATTATGTATTTAGTTTTGTATTGTATTTTTTCATTTTCCCACACCATTGAAACTAGCCATTCTAGCCATAAATTGAAAACATAACGGGATTTCGATTTATCGATTAATAAACACTGTATTTTGCCATTCAGAGGTATTTACATTCGGTTTTGAGTTTTCCGAACTAACAAATATCGCCTCGTTGCTCATTGTTCTCAGTTGCCTAACTTTCAAAAACACAGATGACGACGCCAGCGCCGACGAGATTCTGCACTGATTACGCGAAGAGAGTCGCCAAGTGTCAGAAATGCAAAATGCAGTTGGAGAAAGGAGTGAGACTGCTCAAGATCAATAAAATGTATCGAGAGATTGATTGACTTTAGGTTCTCCGACTCGGAAAAATCGTGCCGAACTTCTTCTTGGCTGCAAAAGATTCGAGCAAACCGCCGCCGGACATGAAGCAGTACTTCCACAAAAACTGCTTGTTCGAGATGCTTTTCAAGGCGCGTCCGACGACGAAAGTGATCGAAGATACCGAAGAAATCGAAGGATTCGAGGATTTGAGTGCAGAAGATCAGGATGAGATCGCCAAGTTGGTCGAGGAATTGATGGAGAAGAGAAGCAAAGACGGGCCGGTCGTGGCAAAAACTCCGAAAAAGCCGGCGGCTGCGAAAAAGAAGAAGGGGGAGGATGGAGAAGACGAGGAAGAGGAGGAGGCGGCTGCTCCGAAGAAGCGAAAGGCTACAGAGCCGGAGAAGAAGAGCAAAAGACCGACGGAGTTCAACGAAGAGTCCCCATACAACTCTTTCCACAAGTTCGTGCAGGTGTGCTCCGTGATCAAAGACTGCTCGGGAAAGTCTGAGATGTCCTCAGCAATCACCTCAATGCTCCAGAAAAGTTAGTGTCTCTCACCAATATATATCAAACAGTCTTTGGAATTTCAGAGAACTTTGACGGAAACCTCTCCCTGTGGCTCCAATTTCTCATTCGAGAATCGGATTCTCGCGACTACAACGTGTCGGACGAGCAGCTCATTCAGTATTTCTCCGCGATCCTTGATACAGAAGAGGCCAAGATCCAGAAGTACGTGACAAAAAGCCAAGGTGACGTGGCACTATCGATTGGACACGCATTCGAAAAGAAGGTCAAAAACGAGAAAAGTGACTGGAGCATGCAGAAGGTCGACCGATTCCTCGAGAAGCTCGCTGGGCTGGAGGACGACAAATCGCGACAGGTGCACTTCAAATTTGCTGCGAAACGCATGCGACACGACGAGATCGAAACGCTGATTCGAATGATTCGTAAGGATTTGGACATCAAAGCGGATGCGGAAACGATTCTGAAGGGGGTGAATGAGAAAGCGCCGAAGGTGTTCAAAGAAGAAGGATTGGACAAAGTGGTCGAGAAGTGAGAGAAAGAAAACGGGATAGATGACAAAATTAGAGAAAGTTAAGGTACTACGAGGGTGGTTTCGCGGAGAAAAAGAACGCTGCTAAGAAGAAATCGGAAGAGCCGAAAGCGAAGAAATCAAAGAGACAGCAAGATTCGGATGACGAGGAGAGGTAATTCAATGTACTTCGTCATCACTTGTTTTAATGAAAAGTGTCATATTGACCCTCAAATAAAGATTGATTAGATGTTTTGCTCTGTCCATTCGTTTCTCCGTTTCAGCGATGTCGAAATGTCGGGATCCGAGGGTGAGTCGGAGCAAGGATCGGACAGCGACTCGGACGACGAAGAGGAAGAGATCAGCGGATCGGACTCCGACGACGTGTCAGAGATCTCGTCAGAAGAAGAGGACGATGAAGACGTTAAAGAGAACTCGCCGAAGAAGACGGCGACACGTGGAACGAGATCGCGACCACGTGGCAGCGACGGCAACGTCGTCAAAAAGCCGGAGTGTCCGCCCGACATGGAAGCGTGCCGGTGAGAAAATGCTCGAGATCTTTCGAGCTTCTGAGATTCCAGGTACGGCGAGAAATGCTATCGCAAGAATCCCGATCACCTCGAACGGTTCTGGCACCCGGCGCGCTGATTCGGAAGCCAATGAAATGAGCACGTTTGAAAATCAAGAAATCTTCATCTACCTCGGAATGACACTCTAATTGTACGATTATATCTTTCTCCGTTTTATCAGTACTATCATCATTCGAATTTCACTTCATTTTGCTGAATAAATCATCCTCCTCTCAGCGACGGCGAGTTCGAATTGCTCGGCTCGACTCTTTCGAGAGTGTACTCGAGCTGAGCATTCGGATCGGTGACAGTGTAGGAGGCGATGAGAACCTGCAAAACGAGCGAATCCAGAAAGAACCTCTCCCCCGTTCAGCTCACGTATTCGCAGTCCGAATCGCCAAAGTTGATCAACTGATGCACTTGATGCGGGAAATTGACTCGGATGTGCTCGCGGGAGCTGAGAGTCACGCGATACGAAGCGTTCGCGAACCGGTCCTCTCGCTTCGCGATCAGAAGGCCGAAGTAGTCCGTCTTGAAGATGTGCGGACAGATTTCGAATCGATCGTCGGGCTCTCCCATCTCGTACAAATGCTCCAGAATGCTGGAATTCGGAGAGTTCATGGAGGGAAGCATGCAATCAGAACTCACAAATTCCGATTCTGCCTCCTCACGTTGGTCTGCCTCGGAATCAATTGAATCTGACGGCTCGCCTTCACCTCCACATCGTACGAACATCCGTAAAGACAGCACAACTGCGAGTCGTAGCCCAGCTGGTTCAGCGTGTGCCACAGATCTTTCAGCGAATCGCCCTCCTCGTCGGCCGCCTCCGTCTCGTGCATTCCGATGAATCCGGCGACGGTGAGTCCGCCGTTCTCGCTGGGGAAACTCTCGAGAAGCACCTGCCAGTCGTCCTCGGTCAGCGGATCGTCCTGCCCGGCCACCGTGTAGAAGTTCATCTCGTCGAAGCTGAGCACTCCGTCCTGGTTGACGTCGAACGCGTCGAAGTTGTTCATGAGGGTATATCTGAAAGTGGAGGAGGGACTAGAAAACGCCTTCTCGCGCGGTTCGCACCTGTATCTCCTGCTCGCCTTCCCGCTCTCCTCGATCAGCACCGCCCTCTCTTCGGTCGTCGATCTCTTCCGTTCGATCGTCGTTCCCATCGCCAGGATCATCACCTCGTCTCCCGGACTCACCTTCATGATCCCCGTCGCGAACTTCTTGCTATCCGCCACCACGTGACGTGTCAATCCGACCAGATTCTCCTCATTGAACACCACGACAAACAGATCGTTTTCGAACCGATTCGGCGGAACGTCGGCTGAAATCCCGCGTTCCCGCCATTCTCATCGGAGCGCACTTACAGTTTTTGGCGAGACTGAGGAAGAGCTCGCAGAAAGTGGGCTGATCGACGTGGATTGTGAACGAGGTGCACTGCACTTTCGGCTGGATGGTCATGTATCCGCGCGCTTTCGTCTGCGAAGTTCTTTCGATTTTCCGATGATGACGTCTTCGGACTCACTACAAACTCCGATTGATTTTCTTCGACACTCGGTGCGAGCAACTTGTTCACAATCTCGACTTTCGACTTGTTGACCACCTCAAGCACACTTCCAACATCCACGAATCCCTCTTCGTTGAGGTGGTCTTGCAGCACGATTTCCAGATATTGCTTGTTGACGAGAGTCCAGTCCGCCTGTCAACTGACCTAGTCTCTCCTGGCACCGTGCCAACTCACCAAACCGGCCAGCACGTCTTCGATTCGGAACTTTTTCGTTCTCACCGCCTTCTCGAATTCGGGCGCCTCCCAGACCAAATCCTCCGTTTTCACGTAAATGTCGTACAGACGATCCACACTTATTTTTTCTGAAGTTCCTTTTAGAAGACTTGAAAGAGAGACTGGGAAAGCTGGGAAAGTTCAGAAGGGCGGCACAATCAGAGGTTTCTAGTCCCTCCTATCGAACACTTACCGTCGAGAAACTTCCATTGCTGTTTCAGATGCAAGGATAACACGTTTTTGCCGGCACAATTCAGAATCTGAAACCAGAACGTCTTCTGAATCCGTTTGAACGCCACTCACTGTGTACGCCTGCCGAATGTTCACTTGGGCCTTCGTGTCGCCCATGATCTTCCGGTAAATGCTCCGGAACTCCCGATTCGAAAGCGTGATTTGAGAACTTTCGGACTTTCGTTCCATTGTATGAGCAATAAGAAGCCGACGAGTGCAAAAGAGCCCGCGAGCAAGAGCTTGTTGTCATGAGAACACACTGGTTGTCATGGCAGCAGAACTCACATAATTTTCGGCGCAATTCGCCGTCATAATCGGCAAACGGCACATCAAACGGCACAAGGCGCAGTGAACGGCACAGTGCCGTTGACGGCACAATAAGGGCGAGTACGCCGATTTGGCTCGCTAGAAGCAGCGCAGCGCCCACCTTGCGGCGCATGAACGGCTCACTAAAGGCACGTTAACGGCATGGTGCCGTTACAGGATGATGCAGTCAATATACTGATGATTGCATCATCTTATGCAATTCTTCATGTTTAAACATGTTTTTAAAAGTTTTTTCTATGAAATTGGCCTACTTTTACTGTTTTTGAGCATTTCAAAGTGTTTTTTCACATCGTTTTTGCAACCTCTCCCTCTAAATATATTTTTTCTATCTTTCAATGTTTTTTGCGCGAGGAAATTCGCTGATATACCCCATTTTTTCCCCCAATTTTCGTCTTTTCACTCTATTTTTTCAGAATCAAAACTTTCTCAAAATGTAAGAACAATATGCGCGTCTTGTTCCGAACGTAATTCACTGAAGCGAAGTAAGTCATCCCAGTCATCGCGATTTCAGCGATTTCTGTTGGTTTCAGGCGTGAGATGGCCGGATCCACCTTTGTGCCAGGAACAGAATCTTCCAGACCCAACAGAAACGTAAGGAAAATTTCACATCGCATGTTCAAGAATCTATAGATTGTCTCTTTTTTAGGGGAATCCGGCGGAGCGACAATACGAAAACGATTCGTGATTGGCAAAACGGGTGACAAAACGGATCGCACGAACGTCTCGCTTAACATTCCCTTTGTTCTTGACTTCTATCCCTGTGTTCCCCACTTTTTTTTCCCCCTATTGCCTTTCTAACGATCTTTGAATAAATGATCTATTTACAAACTGAGAAGAGCTCTTATTGCTGCTAGCAGAAATATCAGATACAAACAGCAGATTAAGGGCGCAGTGCCGTTTGCCAAATCGGCGCAGTTCAGGCGCAGTGCCGTTCATCAAGGCGGCGCAGTTAGGGCGCGGCGCCGATCGCCAAAACGGCGCACTGTGCCGCGCTGGACGGCTAATTAACCACTAGGCAACGGTTAATTTGCCGTCCAACACGGCACATGCGCCGATTTTGACGGCGAATTGCGCCGAAAATTATGTGAGAAGAGACGCAGGCAGGGTGAAGAGGGTTTATTATTGAACAGAACGGGGACTTTTTACGAACGTATTTGAAAAGTGAATAGATTGGGGCAATACAAAGGAATGTTAGTTATATCGGGAACTTGGGGTTCTAGAGTTTTCTGATGAGCACGGCGGTCGCTTCTCCTCCTCCGTTGCAGATGGCGGCCACTCCGAGCTGTCCGGCAGCCAGTGAGAAGGCGAGAGAGTTGACGATTCTGAGTCCCGACATTCTGAAATGAGTCAGGCTACAGAGAAGGCTTTTTGTACTGCTCACCCCAGTGGATGTCCGATCGCAACGGCTCCTCCCTTTACATTCACTCGGCTCGGCTCGATGTTGAGCTCCTTGATGAAGGCGAGCGCGGTCACAGCGAAAGCCTCGTTGAGCTCCCAGAGCGAGATGTCGGCGACTGAATGACCGCTCTTCGCAAGAAGCTTCCGGACAGCGTCCACTGGAGCCACGGTGAAGTCGATCGGTTCCCGGCCGGCTTCGGCAAAAGAGACGAGCTCAGCCAGGGGCTGCACGCCCTGCGGAATCGAGTTCTCGCCTACGACGACAGCGGCGACGGCTCCGTCGTTGAGAGAGGACGCGTTGGCGGCAGTGATGGTTCCCGTTCCATCGCGGATGAAGACCGGCTTCAATGAGGCCACCTTCGACTCGACGAGCTTCTTGTACTCTTCGTCCTCCTCCACAACCACTTCCGCGCGTCCGGTCTTGACGACAACTGGGACGACTTCTTCAGCAAACCGCCCGCTCTTCCACGCTTCCGCCGCCTTTTTGTAGCTCTCCACAGCGTAAGCATCCTGCTCTTCTCTCGTGATTCCATAGTCCTTAGCCGTCTTCTCGGCGCACAATCCCATCGGTTGCTTCTCTCGGATGTCTTCCAGCCCGTCCTTTCCGATGCCATCGATGGTCTTGATGCCTCCGAATGGAAGTTCGCCTCGTGGCAAGTAAAACGGCACTTGGCTCATGTTCTCGGTTCCGACGACGAGGACAGTGTCACAGTAGCCTGCCTGAATTTCGACAGCGGCCAAAACGAGCGCTTTCATCGACGAAGAGCAGACTTTGTTGACAGTCACCGCCTGGGTGGTGGTGGGAAGTCCGGCGGCGAGGGAAACCTGGCGAGTGACATTCTGCCCGAGTCCGGCTTGAAGAACGCATCCTCCAATAACCTCTTCGATCTGCTCCGGATCGACTCCTGATCGTGAAATGGCTGCCTTCGCGGCGACGGCTCCCAGCTCGACAGCTCCGAATCCGGCAAACGACCCGCGGAACGCGGCGATCGGAGTGCGGGCTCCGCTCAGGATGTACACTTTCTTTTGGGACATAATCTGAATAGAATTTGTTTTAATGGGATGGGCGGATGTTTCGTAAAAAAAGCAGTCGGAAGGGATGGGAAGCAGGTTCGAACCAATGAGAAGAATCAAAGAAGAAGTTGCTTCAAGTTAGAATCGAACTATTTACCGGAATCGTGATATGAGAAGAAAAGGGAGAAGAATAGAGAATGAAACATAAAACTACAGCAATAAAGACTAGAAAAATGCAATTATGTCGTTGTCTACAACTTCTGGATGACCATTCCGCTGGAGCCGCCGCCTCCGTTGCAGATGGCAGCCACTCCGATCTGGCCGCTTTTGAGGGAATGAACGAGATGAGTGATGAGGCGGGCACCGGACATTCTGGAAGAAATCGATAACACTCTCTTTCCAACTGATAAGAATGCGGAAAGAACGGTCAACTGACTGTTTGGCAACATGCTTACCCGATGGGGTGACCGATGGAAACTGCTCCTCCGTGTGGGTTGACAAGCGACGCGTCTACGCCGAGTTTCTTGATGAAGGCGAGCGGGACGCACGAGAACGCCTCATTCACTTCCCACTGGGCGACGTCAGCTTGCTTAACACCGGCACGCTCCAGAATCGCTGGGAACATCATCGTTGGGGCGACGGCGAAGTCGAGCGGGTGAGTGGCGGCGTCTCCGTAGGCGAGGATTTTGGCGAGCGGCTTCAGATTCTGCGAGGAGACCGCTTCTTGCGAAGCGACGATCACGGCGGCAGCTCCATCGTTGAGGGTGGAAGCATTGGCGGCAGTGATGGTTCCATCTGAAATATCATAAGATCACAGGGTTCAATCAGTCCGATTACCTTTCTGGAAGACAGTTCGTAGTGTGGTGAACTTATCAAAGTTCACTTTGGTGAACTCCTCGTCCTTATCGACAATCGTGACTCCCTTCTTTGATTTCACATTTACTGGCACCACTTCTGGTCCGATGTTTCCGTCCTGAACAATTTGTTATCAGTTTGCAAAGCTCAAAGAACGCGCGAACCTTCCATGCTTGAGCTGACTTCTTGTAGCTGCTGATCGCGTAGTCGTCTTGGTCTTTGCGAGTGATTGCCATTTCTTTCGACGTCTTCTCTCCGCAGTTTCCCATGTGGATCTTGTCATAGGCATCCGTAAGTCCGTCCTTCACAATTCCGTCCTGAACGAGCATTCACATCAGATTCGTCACTTGGATATACACTCACAATAACTTGGAATCCTCCGTACGGAACTTCCCCACGTGGCACGTAGAAGGGAACCTGGGACATGCTCTCCATTCCTCCTCCAATAGCGACGTTCTGGTGACCGGTCTGAATCTGCTGAGCGGCCAGAATGATCGCTTTCAAGCCCGAAGAGCACACTTTGTTGACGGTCGTGACGGCGACGGAGAGGTCGAGGCCGGCTCCGAGAGCTGCTTGGCGAGCTGGAGCCTGGCCGACATTGGCTTGGCACACTTGTCCGAGGAACACCTACAAACAACTGGAGTCTCTTTCGTTTCAGATAAAACCTACGAACCTCCTGCACAGAGCTTGGTTTCACGGATCCGCGCTCCAAAGCGGCCTTGATGGCGACGGAAGCCAATTCGGGAGCCGTCACGGAGGCGAGCGAAGAGCGGAACGATCCGATCGGAGTACGAGCGGCTCCGACGATGAAGGCGTCCTTATTGGAAAGGGCCGCAGATGTGGCGAATCCACGACGGAGGGCGTGTCCCGACGACGAAATCATCCTGGAGAAGAATGAATTATGATGCGTGGAAATGTAGCAAAAAAAAAATATATAAGCACTTTAAGGTTTTTATTTTTGAGGAATTTCAGAAGAAAACAAAAAAAGAACGAAGTTTATTGAAGCCGGAAAGGAATGCGCTGAAAAATGAAACCGAAAGTTCATTAGAGCGCACTTGCACTGCGTTTCACGAAGTTTGCAGGCAAACAATTTTATGAACTTTGAGCAAAAGCTTTAATATCATTCGACACAAAAAAAAACGAGTACGAACATCTTCGAAGCTAAATAACCGATAGAGACAACTTGCAAAGTATACACGTGCGGATAGACCAACTGTTCGAATGATATCATGAGCGTCAGTTGACAAGGACAAAGATCACACATCCAACATCATTCGCTGCCTCCCTGGGAAATGACAGATTCATGCTACACTCTTTGTTTCCGAACGGTTTTGATAAAGGTAAAACTTTATTGGGGCAAATATGGAAATAGCTCGGAAGAAGTTTTGTCCTGAGAAGGAAAAGCTAGTTCGGAGCTTCGATACAGTTTATCTGGATGCGCATGTCAGCCGTTTAGTTTGGAGTATGCCGCTGATCTGATTCCCTTGCACCTAGTGACCGTTCTCAACTTCCATTTTGAAGAGCTTTCATTTTGTCGAGAAGATCGTCATAATTTGAGAAAAGGTCCGCTTCGAAGCCGAAAAGGTTCGGAATTACCTTGATCGATGAATGCATCTTGAAGGTTTCACTCCAACAAGTTGAATTCTAAAAATGTCTCAGACAAGACAGATTCATTGAGAACTCAAAGGTAAATACAGAAGTTGACGTCTTCCCTCTTCTCCACGTCGTGCTTCCGAAAAAATTTTCAATTTCACCGTGGTTTCCAACGGAAAACCGGCAAATCAGGTTAATGGACGCTGATATTATATTACAGCAAGAGAGTTTTTAAGTTTGGCATAATTCAAAGTTTGCTCTGGAGTGACACGAGGCTCCGCTTGTCAAGTGATCGTCAATATTGCACCACTTTTCGTCAAGTTCTTTTCCGAGTTTCGAATCTCCCGCTGATTTCTTCATTATTTTCCGACTGAGCGAACAATTCAACTGACCTCCCCGCTTTTTAACGATCGTTTCTGTTTTCCGTTTTCAATCCACCGAATTCGCTTCTGTTCACGAAAAAGAAGGTACCAGAAGGATGATGCAAACGCGCCCCATTGCGAGTTTTTCGAACTCGTCCCGATTTCGAGGGAGCGGCGAGCAAATTTCCACACTTTTCAGCTCGATTTTCGTCGTTTTCAAGATTTTTTTCTGGATTTCTTGCTTCCAGTCATTATTGCTACTCAATAGAACGCGTTTTTCCTTCAGAAACCTAGAATTAGGGCAGAATTCGCGTTAAGAAACTCGATTTTAGGCCTTCTCGAAATGTTCCAAATTTTGTGTCCGTTGTCAACTTTACGTACTTTCTGCTCTATTCTCCCTTATTATCAATCCATAAATCAATTTTTCAGCTGTCCTCAATCAGTATTGCGCTGCAATGAGCGAGCCAGGGGCCAAATTGAGTAAGAAGTAAGTAAAAAAATGACGATCGCGGCTCATTTGCTGTTGAGCCGAACGGCTTCCACGATTTTGTCGCGAAACTCAGCAAGATGTTTCGCGGCGACCGCATCTCTGAGCCAAAATACTCGGTTAGATGCTGCGAACGGTGATTGTCGGTAGCCGATGCGTTCTTTTTTTCAGCGAGCAAAAGAGACTTGCCAAGCAAGCTCAAAAAGAGAAGGAGCGACAAGAGAAGGAAGCTGCCAGGCTCAATGTGCCGGTTGCCGAAGCTCCTAAGGTCGTCCGTGAGGCTGATCCTTCGGACCCTCAAGAGTACTTCAATATGAGAGTGCGGATGATCGAGGCGCGTAGAGCCGCCGGCGAGAACCCGTTCCCACATAAGTTCGACGTAACCATCTCGCTTACCGACTTTATCGCCAAGTACTCTTCCTTGGAGAAGGAACAGGTCTCTGATGAGATCGTCTCGGTCGCCGGACGTATCCACTCGAAGCGCGAGTCTGGTTCCAAGCTCGTGTTTTACGATATCCACGGCGAGGGTACTCATATCCAAATCATGGCCAACGCCAGATTCCACACCGGAGACGTCGATTTCGTGACACTTCACGACCGTATCAAGCGTGGAGATATTGTTGGGTTCACCGGAAACGCGACGAGAACTAAGGCTGGAGAGCTTTCGTTGATCCCCAAAGAGGTTCTGCAGTTGACGCCGTGCCTTCACATGCTTCCGCATTCGCACTTTGGACTCAAAGACAAGGAGCTGAGATTCCGCAAGCGCTACCTGGATCTGATTTTGAATCCCCGTGTCAAGGATAACTTTGTCATCCGCAGCAAAATCATCACGTTCCTGCGTCGCTATCTCGACAATCTCGGTTTCCTCGAAGTCGAGACTCCAATCATGAACCAGATCGCCGGAGGAGCCACGGCCAAGCCATTCATCACCCACCACAACGACTTGGACATGAATCTGTTCCTGCGTATCGCGCCGGAGCTCTACCACAAGATGCTCATCGTCGGTGGAATCGATCGTGTCTACGAAGTTGGACGTCTTTTCCGTAACGAGGGAATCGATCTCACTCACAACCCCGAGTTTACCACTTGTGAATTCTACATGGCCTACGCCGACTACGAAGACGTCATCCAGTTGACGGAAGACCTTCTGAGCAGCATGGTCATGTCTATCAAGGGAACTTACAAGATCGAGTACCATCCGAACGGACCAGGAACTGAGCCTGTTTACGAGGTTGACTTCACGCCTCCGTTCAAGAGAGTCAACATGTACGAGGGACTCGCTGAGAAGCTCAACACGAAGCTGCCGGATCCGTCCACTTTGCACACCGAAGGTAGCATTTTCTTTCAGATTTATTAACAATAATATTCGTATTTCCAGAGGCTCGTCAAGTGTTTGACAAGCTCTGTCGCGATAACAATGTTGACTGCTCGGAGCCACGTACCACTGCTCGGCTTCTGGACAAGCTTGTCGGTGAATACCTGGAGAGCACGTTCATCTCGCCGACATTCCTTATCGGACACCCGCAAATTATGTCTCCGCTCGCCAAGTGGCATCGTTCCATCCCGGGACTCACTGAGCGTTTTGAGCTGTTCGCCGTGACGCGTGAAATCGCCAACGCTTACACCGAGTTGAACGATCCAATCACGCAGCGACAACGCTTCGAGCAGCAAGCCAAGGACAAGGACGCCGGAGACGATGAGGCACAAATGATCGATGAGACGTTCTGCAACGCTCTCGAGTACGGATTGCCGCCGACCGGAGGATGGGGAATGGGAATCGACAGACTCTCGATGATCCTCACGGACAACAATAACATCAAGGAAGTTCTTCTTTTCCCGGCTATGCGACCGGAAGACGGCACGGAGAAGAAGACCGAAGGAGACGCTCCAACGTCTTCGACTGCTTAGATATCCCTTCACAAGGACCATAATAACTTTTTCTATCTGTTACCCCTTTTTTCGTTATTATTTATATCACAATTGTCGCCTCTTTCGGTGATATTGCATTGCTTTTCGTTTCTTTACCTCGTTGTTTTTCACCGATTTTCTACCCGATAAACTCTTCGTTATTAGAGTATCCGAGCATTGGCTGGTTGCAGCAGTGATTACTCAAATGCGAAATACTTACCAGATTCGGCTCTCGTCATTCTACTAGTTTTCAAGCTCTCTTCAGATGTACAGTAGCCGCAGTTTCCTGCGTCGTCAGCGTCAGGAGTTCACTGAGTCTCGTTCGGAAATGAGATTCTCCGACACAATGGTCCGTCTGAATGGACAAAGTATTCTTGAAACTTCCGAGAACAACACCACGAAAGTTTCGAGTTCGGACGTCGTCATCGGTTTCGTGAACTTCGGAAGCTTCGACGTTGGTCAAGTTTTGTGAGTTTCAGTAATCATGGAAGGTCGTGGAAGCTTCGAGGGTCACATCGGAATCGCGATGCACGACGTCCGGAATCCAGAAGTTCGTCTGTGCGAATTCGTCGATTCGCGCGAATACACGACGTTGAAGACGATGATTAATGTGCACGAAGCGTACGACGTAAGATAGAGAGAAGGCGAATTGAAGAGACGCAAAGAAAGTGTTTCAGATTGTGATCCAGAATGGAAACGAGGAAAGGGGATCTACGAAGCTGCTCGGGGAGGCTCTGCTCACCGCGTTTCCGGAAGCGTCACTTCAGTCGATCAGTACAAAGTCAGCGGATTCGCTGCGTCGCTCCGATACTGAGCACATCTCATTTCAGATACTTCAAATCGGAACGCGGCGAGAAGCAACTGCGATCTCTGATGAATGCGGAAGTGTCGTCGGTTTCCGAAGGTTGCTTCAGACGGACTCTGGCACTCGGAGCACTCGCCGTCCTACTGAAGTACATTCACGAGACCCGTTACGTCTTCTTCCGTCTCAAGTCACTACGAATTCGAGAGATCGGCGTCGATGATACTTGCATGATCGACTTTGTCTCGTGGGAAAGTCTCGAGATTGTCGACTCAGACGATGCCAGTGTCAGTTGCATCTTAATTTGAAGGAAACATCTAGAAATTACAGCGAGCGAGAAAGCAGCAAATGAGACAGAGAAGGACTCTGATGGCCGTTCTGAATCACACTGTCACTGTGAGAAGATCCCTATGCTTCAGAAGATCCTTTCCATTTTCAGTCGAATGGGTATCGTCTGCTTCGTTCGAACGTCCTTCAACCATCCACAAGTCCCGAAGTCATCACTGCGCGCCAAGACGCCATCGAAGAGCTCATCGTGAAGCCGCAGCTGAAAGACACGCTCCGGAGAGTGCTCTCGCGAGCTCACGCCCTGGATCGGATCATTGCGATGTGCATCCAAACTTCCACTTCTTGGACAGTCCGGGAATCCGAGGCCAAGATCAATCAGATCATCAAGTTGGTGCAGACACTCAAAGTCGTCGCGGGAATCCGGACTCTTCTCGATTCGGCGTGTGTCCAATCGTCTCTTCTCGTCGAGAAGACAATGTTCCTGAAGGACGAGCGATTCGATGAAATAATGAACATTCTGCTGGAGAAAGTGGACGATTCGATGCTGGACGATAGGAAGAACTCGTTGCATCTCCAGAATATAAAGTGCTACGCGATTCGCGACTTCGTGGCTGTTCAACTGGATCTGGCACGGCAAACCTATGAGGATCTGGTGAAAAAAGTCGAGAGACTCGGTGAGAGAATAGTTTTTCTTTTCGGTCGAAAAGAACCGGTTCGCCATTCAGGGGAGATGGAAATCGCCGAGCACTTTCACGGACACAAGGCGGTCCGTCTGTCTTTTTCCCAGGCTCGAGGCTTCCATTACACGTTCGTCACGAAAGAGGCCGATTCCGTCACAATTCCAAAAGTAGCTTTTCCTGTCTGCCCCAATATATGTCCCTGATACTTTGCGTTTCAGTACTTTCTGGAAGTTTTCCGAAACCGGACGACCGTCACATTCAACTCGAGGAAAGTGATCGCCTACAATGGTTGGTTCCTTTTCCTCGTCTTCCGAATCCCATTGTATTCAGATCGCATCGAGCAAGCCGTCGCAGAGATGTTCCTCGCAAGTGACGTCATCGTGTGCGACATGATCGAGAAGATGCAGCCGGTGATCCCCGTCCTCTACTATGCGATGGACGCTCTCTCCACCATCGACTTCCTGTGCTCTCTGGCCACGTATTCCGATCTACGTGACACCTGTCGTCCGGAGTTTGGAGCCTCTTTCTCGATCAGTCAGGGACGACATCCGATCCTTGACTGGGAAGACTCGGAGAAGACGATCACGAACGATACGTGTCTGACTCGTGATCGTCGCTTCGGGATCATCACCGGACCAAACATGGCCGGCAAGTCGACGTACTTGAAACAAGCCGCCCTTCTCGCCATCATCGCCCAGATCGGATGCTTCATTCCGGCGAACTACGCAACTATGCCGATCTTCTCGCGAATCTTCTCCCGCATGGGTCACAATGACGAACTCGTCAGGAACAAGTCGGCGTTCGCTTCCGAGATGTCCGACGCGGCGGCGATTGTACAGTATGCGGATCGCAACTCACTGGTTGTGCTCGATGAGCTCGCGCGGAGCACTTCGACCGAGGAGGGAATCGCGATTACCTACGCGATCTGTGAGAAGATTCTCGAGTTGAATGTGAGAAGGAGGAAGAAGCTGAGAAATGAGAAATGATTCCAGAGCTACACCTTCCTGGCCACCCACTTCCTCGACATTGCTGCTCTTGCCAATTACTCTCACGCCATCGAAAAGTGAGACCGAAAAGCCGATCCAGGGCGATTTGAATCGGATCAGCCCTCCCATATTGCTAACTTTTTTCTTTTCAGCTATCACTTTCTGCCGCAAACCGACGAAAACTCGATCAAACGGCACAAATTGCTTCGAGGACAGTACAGAGGTCCATTGTACGGTGAGAATTCTTTATTATTTGGTTAGAAGAAGAAAGTACCGTAATCCGCCTGAAAAGTGAGTGGGCAGTCAATAGAAGCTATGTGTAGGTAAGTCAATAAAAGTGATCTCTGTGTGTGCATGTGTGAATCAATAGACGGGTTGGACCCGATATAAAAAGAAAAACGAAGAAGAAGACGGTGTCTCCTAGAACGAGTCGTCATCGTAAATGATGTCGATGAGCGATGAGTACTTGAGGAAGTGGCTCCGACGCCGGTAGAGACGAGAGTCCGACGCGCGAATGAACGTGCTCGAGAGGGGTAGCACGACGGACGGCTTCTCCGGACAGTACGTCTCCGTGTGGTTCATAACTCCATTAGCTCCGCAAATCTTGCACGGCGCCAGTCGTCGCAGCTGCCGACATCTTTGTCGTGTGTGCGTCTCCCATCCGCTGTATCCGACCGAACGACAGTATCCGCACTGGAAAGAAACGGACTAATTGTTTTCTGATCCACACGAAACACTCACTCCTTGCTCTCGCTTCTTGAAGAGAGAAGGCAACGCGGGCTCCGATCGGGTGACACGTGGCTTTTTGGCTAGTTCCTCCGCGTTTTCGCGGGCGAAAGAACCGCCACGAGGCTTGCATTCTTCGATCCACTCGTGGAATCGTTGAGAGCTACTCATGTAGCTGTCTGAAGCGGGCGACGAGCTGTAGAAGCCGTCGTTCCGGGGAACGATGAACGTCGGAAGACGAAGAGCCGCAGAGGGCGGGGGCGTGTGGATTCCTGCGAACGAGCATATAGAAGACGTCGACGTCTCGGGTCTTCGCGGATCCTCGGGATACGGCGAAATCATCAACAACTCCAGATTTCGAGTGATGCGCTCGCCAAGCAGGTCCGAATCAGTATCCGAATCGGTAGTCGGCAGGGGAGTCGGCGGAAGAGTTGGGTAGTCCTTCAAAAAACAAAGGAGTGATGTATGAAATGGAAAAGGGGCAAACAGTACCTCAACCAGGAAAAACGCGACATCGGCCGAGTCGTCCGAAGCGTACGAAGAGCTCGACGAAAACGACATCGTTCGGAGAGAACAACGAGTCGACTGACCACCTCTGCTCTCTGCTGTCTTTCTCTCGATGCTTTTTTCTTCGCGCGCATTCCCAATTCGGTAGATCAAAACAGAAATCAGTAGATCAAAACATGATGACAGGTCAAAAATAGAGTTCTTCAGGATTCGAACTCGTCGAACTGTCTACTTTTCCGGACGAAGTGCTCCAACATGCTCAGACTTTGGCCGCCGAGTTGAGAGAAAAAGTTGAAGAGTGAGCTAGCGATTGAGTGGAAAAGCATCCGAAAAATGACGTTTTTCCCAGTGGAGAGCGAGATTTTGAAGCGGAAAGACGTCGAATCAAAGTGTTCATGAGCCACCGAATGAGAGAATCCGCCGAGTATTTCATGGAAAAGTTCGGAGAAAACTGGAAGCAAGAGAAGTTGGCGATTGATAAGATGGCAGCGTTGCGCAACTACTTGATCCACGAACTGGCGAAAATCGACAAGGAAGAGGAGAAACACGACGAAGAGTTTGACGACGAAGACGAAGAAAATTGATCTGTATCATTGTTCTCATGTTCCATTGTTAGTAATAAAACCATCTTTAACCAGTTGCTTCAGACCTTTCTTCTAGAAATCATTAATTGTTTTATTGTTTATTGCGATGAGGGAATAAACGACTCAATTTGAGTTGGGCGGAGCGGAGGACAATTAAAACTAGTACCGGCTTTCAGATGTTCGAAAATGCAAACCATAGGAAAAGAGGGTAATTTCGTTTAGATCTTCGGGATGGCCGACTTGAGCGCTTGATCCAGATCGGCGACGAGATCGTCGAGATCCTCGATTCCGACCGAGATGCGGATGAGATTGTCGGTGATGCCGAGGACGGCGCGGGTCTCGGCGGGCACCGAGGCGTGCGTCATGATGGCCGGCAGCTCGGCGAGCGACTCGTATCCGCCGAGCGACTCGGCCAGCGTGAACACTTTGAGTGCCGAGAGGAACGTGCGGCTCTCCTGGAGCTCTCCTTTCAGGTAGAACGAGATCATTCCCGACATTCCCTTCGTCTGTTTCACGTGAACTTCGTGCTGGGGGTGCGACTCGAGAGCCGGGTAGAGCACCGATTCGACGCGATCGTTCGACTCGAGGTACTTGGCGATGGCGAGCGCGTTCTCGTAGTGCGCCTTCATTCGGATGTGCAACGTCTTCAGTCCACGGTTCACGAGGAAACAGTCGAACGGCGAGGGAACGGCGCCGACGGCGAGTTGCATGAAGAACAGGTGCTGCTGGATCTCGTCGTTGTCGGTGACGACGGCGCCCATGACGACGTCCGAGTGACCGTTGATGTACTTGGTGATGGAGTGGACGACGACGTCGGCTCCGAGAGAGATCGGTCGCTGGAAGTAGGGCGACATGAAGGTGTTGTCGACGACGACGACGATCTCCGGATTGGCCTTCTTGGCGACCTGCACGACGGCGGCGATGTCGACGACCTTCAGAAGCGGGTTCGACGGCGACTCGAACCAGATCATCTTGGTGTTCGGCTTGATCGCTTTCTCGAGGTTCTCGATCTCGGTCAGATCGACAGAGTCGACTTCGAGTCCGTGGTTCGGGACGGCGACGCGACGGATGTACCGCTGAGTGCCTCCGTAGACGTCATCGGAGCAGACGATGTGATCTCCGACCTTGAGAAGATTAATGACTGCCGACGAAGCGGCGAGTCCCGAGGCGAACACCTGGCAGTGCTTGGCGTCCTCGAGAGCAGCGAGGTTCTTCTGGAGCACGTCGCGCGTCGGGTTTCCGGCTCTCGAGTAGTCGTGTCCTTTCGGCTCTCCCGGCTGATCCTGTTTGTAGGTGGAGGAGAGCGAGATCGGCGGGACGACCTGCAAAGAACAGAGGATCATCTCCTGCTTCTCCGAGTGGATCCGACTCACCTGATTCATGTCCCATTGCTCGGGCTCTTGTCCGACGTGGATCGCAGCGGTTCCAAAGTGCGGGAACGAGGCCATTGTACGACTGCAAAAAGACGGAGTAGGATGCGCGTCGAAAAATGGGAATGAAAACGGGAAGGATATATAGGAAGCGCGCGAGAGAGAGAAGAGGGCGGGGAGAGAAAGAATGAGGGCGGGGTCAGTGGTCAGTTTCGATGAAATCGTTAAAAAAAACACTAACACCTCGCCAGAAGAGAGAAAGTGTAGCTGATCAAAAGGATCACGTGGTTGAGCTGACTTTTGAGGCAGATGACGTGGCAATCGGGAAGGAGAACTGGAACGGGTGGTGAATAGCAGAAGATCAGGATCTTGGAAAGATCGGAAAACAAGCATGGCGTAGGTGTTCTGGTTCTAGCTTCATCTCAAAGAAGATCGGAAAAGCCTCCGAAAGGGAACTAGAAAAACCAGAGTCTGGCGAACGCGTCACCTTGTAGTTCGGAAAAGTCACGTTCTCGAGCGAGATGGAACTTGATCTCTGTCCTCTTCTCACATGTTTCGGTCTGAATTCCAGCCAAGACAGATCCTCGGCGACACGTGGGTCGCACACGAGACGGAATTGAAACGCGGAGAGATGTCGATGAAAAGTGTCTCTCGCCAGTATCCAGATTGATAACCCCGCCGCGTCAGTCGCTCTTTTATCACTTCAATCAGGGAAACACTCGTGTCTGCTGCAGAAAAGAGAGGCGGGCGATAGGGAGAGAGAGAGAGAGAGTTCAAGTTCAAAACATCAAGAGGAAATGAGAAGTGATGACATTCCTCGATCGCTTCGATCGTGCAGAAAACTGATCTGCAGGTGGAGACTCGAATCGAAGTCAGTCTCTCTCTCTTATCACCTCTCCCCGTTAATGGGATGATGATGATGTCGTCCTCTCCCTATTGACACCATAATATTTGTCAGCACAATTTGAAATTGAGCGATAAGAATAGAACAACTACATGTGGAGGAGATCAAAGATGGAATGGAACTGAGGGGAGCTTGCCCCGCGCGCGCTCCTTTATACAAGTGTCCGCTCGCTTTCCGCCCGCCTTCTCCTCCTTCTTTTCGTTGATCTGAGCGGCACGCCGCAGACAGTTGCATCAGCCGAAACGGCGAAACGACGAGAAAGTGCGGGGAGACGGAGAGAGAGAGGAAACGGGCGGATTGGCAGAGAGGCCACGAGCCCCCGGCAGCCCTCTGTTACTTTACATTCGGAGTGAGGCGGGTGGTCTGCGGGATGTCGTCAGCTTCACGAGACACAGTGGAGGAAGAGTTCAAACGGAGGGACTAGAAAACCAACGGGCCGCTGTTAGGCCATCGTTTGATTGATGGCCGGGATTAGCTGGAATTCGAGATGGACTAAAGTTAACCATTGGAGTGTACACCAGAAAGTTATGTCTCATCAATGAAAAGCTTAGAAAGCTGGTTGAATGGTCGTCCGACCAGAAACAAAACTCGGCCACCATTGGAACTTCTAGTCCCTCCTTTCTTGCCCTTTTGCAAGAATCGAAAAAGAAAAACGAGGAAAAGTGCATTCGGCGGGACCGAAAGTTCACTTAGTATTTGACCAGTCGGCAGTACTTTTCGGGGTCTCCCAGCCGTTTTCTTTCCCTTTTTATTCTCCCCCCTGTGTACACCCCATTTCCGAATCTTTGTCATTTTGTCATCATTTACGTTGTTGTGATGTGTGATTTGTCATCATCTTGGTCCGGATGGAACATGTGGTCGACACCAAAGAATGCGGTGCCAAAACACTACTCGCACTCTTCGGTTTATTGCATCAGCCAGGACAGCTGGTTGCTTTCATATGGGAAATGGTGATAATTTCATGGTCAATTACACAATTTGGGAATGAGGAAAACGGAAAATGATAACCGGATTGGAACACAATGAGAGATCAAAGGGAAAGAGAAAGAGATGCGGGAAAGGAGACGTTAGAAAGGAAAAGAGACGTTGAAGAGAGAAAATCGATAGGTTGCTCGAGAAGGCGCGTTACTTTGCTACGACTTTTTCGAAAAGCGACGTCGCCGTGCTCCAGCCAACTCTCGCGATCTCTCGGATTCTCTCGGGGTTGAAACTCGTAACTTGCATGTAATGACGATCGGGAGCATCGGCGAGGCATCCTACTGAAACCCAACCCGTTCCACTCTAGTTCCGATCGACTTACATCGGATTCATCGGCCTCTTCGTCTTCCTCGTCGTCATTGTCGTTGATGGTCTCGTTCGCTTCGCACGCGCCCATCTGGTACCACGATTCCAGTTTGGCTTCAATCTCGGAAAGACCGACGCGGCACGCATACTTTGGTGGAAACGACAGATCCTCCTCTTGGCCGATTTTCCCGTCAGCCTTCGCCTTTCTCCAGTCGCGGAGCACTTCCTGATCTTCGTCTGAATCGAAACACCTCAACTGTGCTGGAATTCAGTTTCAGAACTCACCAGTCAAGAATATCTCGGCATGATGATCGTCCCAGTAGATTCGGTTCATTTTGTCGACGATCGCCAATATATTGAAATACTTCTCCACTCCGCACGGTTTGAAAAAACAGACGAGCATCGCGAAACGAGTCTCTGACAGCATGCACCACGATTCTGTCGGATCAATGTCGACGTCGAACGGATGCTGCGCGGCTTCCTGAGGCGGTCGGAAGAGTATATCGCGGATGTCATCGTCAATTTTCGTCGCAGCGACTCTCATCTGAACATGAGGCACATTTGAGCAATCAAGAGAAAGGATTTGAAAGTCAACGATTTTATAAATAGGAAACAGACGAAAACCGTCAATGAAATACAAAAAAAAAAAAGAAAAAGAGGCAAAAACAATTTATAACAACAACAACACAACATCACTTAAACTTTGAAAATGCATTTATAAAAGAACCGATTCGGTTTTCTTCAAGAAGGCTTTGAGACGATCGGCATCCATGATGGTGATACGGCGGTAGGGATTCCACTTCTTTCCGTCCTTCTCGACGATGTGGAACTTGCTTCCCGGCTCGACGTCCATATGAACGGGAATGTCGAAATGCACTTCTTTGCCTTTGTTTAACTGGAAAAAAGGGTCGTGACTTCAAAGTGGAAAAAAATGTATACCGAGAAGAGCAGCAAATCCTCGGAATTGTCGAATTCGATTTCGGCTTCCCCGAGAGCAGCGGCCGCGGCTCGTTTTTTCGCAGCCTTCCCCATTTTCTTTTTCTTTCCTCCACCCGAACCCCCAGCACTGCTCGAAACAGCTCCAGCCGATCCGTTAGTTTCTTCGATTCTCAGCTTTGAAATGTAAATGAACGTCTTGTACTTTTTCTCCGCCAACTCCGTCTGCACGTTCGCGAACATGGGCGGCACGATTCTCGCCGGGAAGTTCAAAAGGCGATCGCTGATGAATAGAGCCGTTTCACCATCAGCGGCTTCTTGAATGCCGACGAGCTGCTTGTAGATCTCTTTCGGAGCTCCCTTCTTGGCTCGATTCAAAAGATACGCGAAGATGTCCTTGACGTACTTTGGCGCGTCGTCTTTCGGAGTCTCGTTCAAAACCAACGTGGTAGCCATAGCGTAAACCATGTAGTCATCTTCTGTTTCTTCATCATCTGCATACGATTGCTGAAAAAAAATGAATAGGTAGAGAAAGAGAAAGTGAGATTCGTACAGTAATGACAAGTCCTTCAGCATTCTCAATGATTTTTTCGGACATAGCCTTCAAATCGATGTCCGTTCGGAGGAAAGTCTGCGTCAGAATATTCACGATGCCGTCACGGTCCTCATCTGCCGGTGCGTAGGCTTCGAAATCGAAATCTTGCCTCTCTCCTTCTTCTTCCTCCTCCTCCTCATCATCCACGTCTTCATTCTCGTCGCTCACGTCTTCTTCTTCTTCTTCATCTTCGTCGTCTTCTTCTTCTATCGGCTCAGGCGTCTCCTCTTCCTTCGTTTTCTTTTTCTTCACAATTTCTTCTTTCTCTTCAGTGTCGGCCTCTCGTTTGGAGCCGACTTTTTTCTTGAAAACACGGCCCATTCTGCAAACTTTGACATGCAAGATGAAGAAAGAAGTAAGAAAGAATGAGAAGTGAAGAATGAAGTTCGAGTATAAATATGATCAGGGAGAAAACCTGGATTTCAAAGAAAGGTTAGGAAAATGAACGAGAAGTTGAGATTTCATTGAGTTTCAGATCCAAATTGTGAGTGAGTGGGAAAAGTGAGCAAATTTCGTGAAGTTCGTCGAGATTCAATCGTCGGTCAGTGATTGTGCAATGCGAAGATACTGCGACGCGCGAGCAATCGTCGTTCTCTCGGCGTTGCTCTCCCCGCACGTCCGGTCCCACTCCCAGATTCGGATCGAGTCGGGTTGCGACTCGATGTCCAGCATGACTCCCTTCGCACTCTTTCTCTCTTTTAGCACAGTGATTTCGTACCCTTCAGGAGCCTTCCATTGGGCGCCTTCCAGTCCTCTTCCGCGGAACATTCCGCGTTCGGACGATTCTCCGGCGACTTGTTCGCGAATGAAGTTTGCCGTCACTTCAGCGGGTCCGGTGTACTCGAGGCGACATGGGATTGAGTGAACTTCTTTCGGTTCTGGTTTAGTTTTAGGGGCGGGACCGACTGTGTACGGCATGTTCTGAAATACAATCGAGTCTTTGAAACAGTCCAAAGAAATATATGAAGATGATAAATATGAAAACAGCGGAAACAAGTTTACCGCAAAGATAAAACAAAAGACAAAGGAAAAAAATAACAAAAAAAGTTCATTTTTCAGTAGGCGTTAGATGAAATCCATGAACGTATCGTCATCCGCGGACTCCTTATCCTTCATTTCTTCAAAAATTTTCTGTGACTGTTCTTCTAGTTCCACAAACAATCTCCTCAAATTTATACTCAATTTCTCATCGCTGCTCCACTTTTCACAATCGAAATTGGCAGTTCTCGCCGGATTCGAGCATCGAAGAGTTCGCGGAAAGCACTGGAAATCCTCGATACTCACTGACATCGTCAATGTCTCATTGTACGGAACGACGTACATTTCGACCATCAGATGGCCCGTCACTTCTTCATCGATTTCGATCGAAACGATCGAAAACGTTCCGTCGGCCTCGGCCTCTTTGATCTCCAGAATCGCGATGTCTACAGTTTGGCAGTAGTCGATGAACTGCTCGGTCATCTCGTGCAACGTCTTCTCGGGACTCCATTCAAACGAAGTGAACCCTTCGATGAAGTCACCGCTGGTTCCCGGATATTCTTCTGGAAAGTCTTCCGACTTCTGAATCTTCAGCTCGAAGATCTGTGTCATCAGAGGGATGCGGACGACTGCCTCCGTCCGATCACACCTCGAAACAGTCGCTCGAATGAGTTTCGACCGCATCTCTTCCGTCTGGACAGTCCACTCCAGATCAGAGTAGGATCTCTTTTCCTCGCGGACTTCTTTCTCCTTCCGTGGCAGTCGATTGCAGAAAAAGTCCCACACTTCCGCCGAAATCGGATCGTCCATTTGTGTTCAGACCTGGAATTAATGATTTGAGATTAGAAGCGGATGAAAAGAACATTACAAGAAACAAAGGAGTTCAAACCTTTTTTCTCGCGAAACGCAAGAAAACTACGTGCAACATTAAAATTAGTGTTCATTAGTCTAGTATAGGATCAAGTACTACATGAAAGAATCAATTCAAGACCGGTAACAATGAGGTGGATACTGTAAAACTGATAATGAGACAGAGGGTATAAAACTGGTGATCGATTCGATTTGAATCTTGGATTGATTCAATCCACGAAGCGGGTGCCGGATGAGTTCATTTCGAGAATGTTCCTTAGAAGTTGAAGATCGTTGGGACCTAAGGTCACTCTTCCTCTGTGTTTCACTAGCAGATTCGCCAGCTGGAACATTTTCGTCAGCATCAGCTCGCTCTCTAGCTGAAGTGCCTCGATGGCTCCGTACTGGATCAGAAACCCGGGCTGGAAAAAGACACGACGTGCAGAACACAAAGACAGGAGATACACAAATTTAAAATGAATACTCACAAACTTCTTGTCTAGGATTTCTTTGACCAGAAGACGGAAGTCTCTCTGCGAGATCGCGAACTTCGCGGAGAGCTTCTCGAAGATAATTTCTTGGAGAATGTTGCTCTGCCGCACTCTCCTCAGTTCGTTTTTCCGAAGAGTAGTCTTTTTCCGACTGATCTTCTCTTGCTTCTCCGCAGTTTCCTCTAGTTTCTTGGTCTTCCTCCCCACTTTTTTCGGAAGAATCGATTTTGAGCAGGACCGACTGCTCCCAACCTCGATCTCGTCATCACTCTAGAATGATAGAGTATTGGTACCCCGAAAACCTTTTCTGCATACCAATGTGATGATTTCGATGTGCGACACTGTTTCGAGTTTGAGATTCCAGAGCTTTTCGGTGAACGGATTCATCTGAAAAACTGTCGGCGAACAGATTCAGAAAACTATGAATAATATAAAATGACAGGTAAATCAGAGAACGAAACTCGTATTGGCTGAAGATGTTCGAAGGTTTTAAAATTCAATAACGATTTGTAACAATAACAAAGATACAATAACAAAAAGAAAGTAAACAAAAACAAAAAAGAAGGTTACAGAATGGTTTTGTTCAGATTGCTGTATCCCACTCCGACGGCCGTGATCATCACTTTATCTGGACTGCCAGTCCGCATATCCGCCTCATCCTCGGTCACGACTCTCCGATAGTCTTCCATTTTGAACTCGACCTCGAAGAACTGCTTCAGATGACGGAGAACATGCACACCGTACATTGGAAGAGGTCCGTACAGAAAGTGGGAGACGTCCTTCGGGCAAAGAGTCATGAACGTGCTCGCGAGCACTTGCGCACTGGAGTCGATCGCTCCACCCAGCCAGATCTGTTGGAGGAGAGCGTGTCCAGCCTGGATTCCGATGTCTTCCGGCAGAATCGGATTGCCAGACTCGCCTTTCGGTCTCGAAATGGCTTCTGCTTGATAGATGACGCCTTCTGTCGTCTCAGCAGTCAGAAATAGTCCGTATCCAGGCGACGCTCCACCACCGTCGCCTTTACGCTGATCAACAGCGATGAAGACGTCAGAAATGTAACCGTGCATCGCTTTTTTCGCAGCATCGATCATTCTGTAGGCGAGAGAAGGCGTTACTTTCGTCACATATGCCTGTCCTCGGATTTTGCAAACTTTTCCCATTTGCTGACGCTGAAACATAAGTAATTTTCAAAATCTGATGAATCCAAAACCACACCTTTACGGGCCGCAAGGTTTTTACAATCGGAGCTGTGAAAACAACGACACCCCCGCCTTCCGGCTTCAGACCTCTTGCTTGAATCTTGATATCGAGTTTCTCGTCGTTCAGAACAAACTTGTTATAGATTTTGAGCCAGGCAGCTTTGATTCCGTCCACGGATAACTCTCCGGGTGCATTCGTAACTCCTTTCAACTTGATAGTCATCGCCTGTTTGCAGAACGGAGAGAGCAGCATCAAAGGCTCCAGAAAATAAGAAATGCAACGTTCGGTGCCACAGTCCACGTTGACGACACCTCCAGTGATCATTCCAGGTCGGAAAGACACTTGTGTTCCTGTTCGACTGATTTCCACTTTCGTTCCGTTCGTTACCTTCTCGAGGATGCCGATCAGCTTGGCTTCGAAGTCTGCAAATTCATTTCAAGACCATGCTCACTGAGAAAGGCTCAAACCTCTGATTCCTGGCCGATCATCGTTTTTCCTGATGTTGATAATGCGGATCGGTCTGCCACTGAGAATCGAATACGCTAGTCTGAGTCGGAAAAAGTTGCATCCGGTGAACTCCAGTGTCTCACTGGACATTATCTGAAAATTGATTCTTTACGTACAAAGACTGTTTTTTTTTGTTTGGAGGTGAAAAAAAAGAAGAGCATGGAGGAAGTATCCGGAAATTAAGAAATTTGGGAGGAAAACTGAAAAAAAAAACAAATTTCCAAAGCTATTGTGCGAAGCAAACGCGCCCCATTGAGTTTGGAAGCATACGCGTCGCGTGCTGCGTCGCGGCCAGAATTATTCAATTTTCGTCGAATTTTCGCAAGAATTGCTCCATTTTGGCGCGTTTCAACGTTTAATGGACAAGATGTATGTTTAGAAATTCAACCGAAACCGTGTTTTGCATTGGAAACAGTTGCTTTGTACTTCAAAGTGATACATCTGTAGAAAAGGGCTTCTCGACTGAAGTGTTATTTCCTTGATGACGTTGCTACTGCTTTTCCGAATTACACTCGCTGATTCGATTTTTTCAGATGAGTCACGATAACCAGGAAAACTACGACGATTACAATGGCGATCATGACAACAAATATGATCAAAATTACGAAGATCCGGGTCGCGGAGACGATTACGGGTTTGTGAATCAAGATTCGAAGCATACCTTCAAATAACTCTTTTCAGCGGATACGGTGGACCGAGTGGACGAGGAAGAGGATTTGGAGCTCCACCGGCTGGATATGGGGGAGTACCATACGGCGGAATGCGTGGAGGACGAGGTGGACCAGGCGGACCAGGCATGGCTCCTCCAGGATTCGCAGGAAGAGGCCGAGGATTTGCTCCACCAGGTATGGGCGGCCAGTTTGCTCCGCGAGGTCGCGGCATGCCACCAGGTCGTGGTGGCTACGCTCCACCATACAGAGGCGCGTATGCTGGAGGCGCTTCCGTTGGGTACAACTACAACGGCGGACCCGGCGCCTACGGTCAACCTCAGGCTCAGCCGAATCCACAGGATCAGGAAGAACGTCTGAAAAGAGTAAGTTCATCATTTTCTGATTCATTTCCAACTATAATTTTCAGCTTGCCGGTTGCGAAGATGGACAAGAATTGTGGGTGGAAACAGAAACGGCCGAGGGCAAGAAGTACTTCTATCATCCGGTGAACAGGAACACAGTGTGGGAACGCCCTCAAAATGCAAAAACTGTCAGTCAGGCAGAGTTAGCGCAACTTATTAACCGGGCTACAGAAGAAGAAGAAACTCGTAAAGGTATGTTGGTTTACAGAATTTTCGAAGCTATTTCTTGGTTCTTTATTCACACTACTTGCCCCGTTCTTCCGCACATTGCTAAAGCAATTTCAGGAGTGAGTATGGGTAAAGTTTGAAACTTGGCACCGTCTTTTCAGGTTCTTAGGGCCTTCTTCGTAATATTGTTGTTGATCACATTGCTCGCCATCGCCGCTGAAAAAAGTTTGCCTGAAAATGTAAAAATATAAAATTACTGAAACTTGAAACAAATCCGGGTAAAGTCAAAATAGTTCGTCTTGTTTCTCAGCCACAGGTCGGAGCTACTGCGGAATTGCGAAGTGCAATACGGACACACATTCTATGCCGTGCGATCCTCTCTTCCCTTCCTCTAATGTGTAATGTCCACTTTTCTCAGTTTTCCATCCTGCAAATCGAAAGTTATTGTCGAATCTTAAACTTGTCTTCTCTATCGTGATTCATCGGGGCCCACATAGCGAGGGGGCGAATAATGCTAAACTTAGACTCTCCAAAGTAACTCTGTGTATTTTCAGAGCGAATGCACGGTCAAATGGCGCAGAACCCGGACGATGCGTGGGCAGAGTTCAGTGCACCCGATGGACGCAAGTACTACTTCAACTCAATCACTCAAGAGAACACGTGGGAAAAGCCAAAAGCTATGATTGATAGAGAGAACGGAGGAGAACAAGCGTCTCCAGAACCAATTCAGTCGGCTGCGATTCAGGAAGCTCAGGCGAAAGCCGCAGCTGCTCTTGCAGCCTTCATGGCGCAGCAGAAGAACACTACCAACGGCGGAGGTGGAATGCCACTTTCCAAGGCGCAGGCCTCTGGAGAGAAAGCCGCTGCAGCTGTGAACGCAGAAGTGGCCAAAAAGAAAGACTCGACTCGCCCCGTCAGTAGCACTCCTGTCAGTGGAACTCCGTGGTGTGTCGTCTGGACTGGTGATAGTAAAGTGTTTTTCTACAACCCATCTACCAAAACTTCCGTTTGGGAGCGACCTCCAGACACGTTCGGACGAGAAGACGTCGACAAATTGGTTGCTCGTCCACCCACTCCGAAGCCCGAGGATGAATCGCGCCAGCAAGATAACAGTGACTCCGAATCAGAATCTGACGATGACGGGCCGCCGAAAGCCAAGAAGAGCCGTGCGGAGAAAAAGAAAGAAGCTCTATTGGCTGCTCAAAAGAAGGAGAAAGAGCGTCCACGTCAGATGCTTCAGAAGCCTATCGATCCGGCAATTGAAGCAGAGATGCAGGCGGCAGTTGAACGAGAGAAGGTGCCGTTGGAAGAGAGACTTAAGCAGTTCAAAGAGATGCTTGAAGAGAAGGATGTTTCTCCTGGAAGTACTTTCGAGAAGGAGCTCTCCAAGATTGTATTTGACAAGCGTTATCTTTTGCTCGGAGCCACCGAACGCAGGGCTTGCTTCGACGCGTTCTGCCGCGAGAAAATCGAGTCGGAGAGAGCTGAAAAGCGGAAGAAAGCCAAAGAAGCCAAAGAGAAATTCCAAGTTCTCCTCGCTGAGGCTGATCTGAATGGTCGTTCATCCTTCTCCTCTTTCACTTCCAAGTTTGGAAAAGATCCCCGCTTCAAAGCAGTGGAACGAGCACGCGATCGCGAAGACGCATTCAATGATTATGTCGGAGAGTTGCACAAAAAGGAGAAAGAAGAAAAACGAGCCAAGAAGGAGAAACTGAAGGCCGCGTTCGTGACTCTACTCGAAGAACAGACCGGGCTCACCCGCAAGTCGAAGTGGTCTACTGTCAAGAAGACTTTGGAGGAGGAGGAACGCTACATCGCTCTCGACAGCAGCTCAACAAGAGAGTCTCTCTTCCGTGACTTCATCGCCAATTTGGGAGACGAAACTGCCTCTGTAAGTGTAAAAGTAGTGTCAGTTTTTACTTCGCTTTTCAGGACATCGAAGAAGAACAAGAGCGCGAGAAGCGTCTGGCTGCGCAAGCGGCAATTGCAAATCGACAGAAGGAAGTAGAAGCGGAATTAGGAGATCAGTTGAGAGAACGGACAAAGGAGAGCGAGAAGCACAAGCTGGCGGAACACGAGGAGACTTACAAGAACCTTCTTATCGATCTGGTCAAGACTGCTGAAACCAGCTGGCATGACGCTCGCCGACTGCTTCGGAAGGACGATAGGTACTCGAGCTGCGATCTGCTTGACAAAGCTCACAAAGAATCGCTCTACGAAGATCATATCAAGAACCTTGAACGGAAGCGTCGCGAGGCGTTCTTCCAAGTGCTCGACAATCATGATAAGATAACTCCCTATATGCGCTGGCGCGATGCCAAGAAGATCATCCAAGATGAGGAGGCGACGTTTGTGAAGATTGCCAGCAATTCGGAAAGAGTGAGTTTTTTTTTCTTCGCAAACAAGAATTTGTAAAAATTTTTCCAGAAAGTGGAGAGAGATTACCGTGATTGGACCGAAAAGAGACGTGATCAAGTGGTCGAGGAGTTCAAGGAGATGCTTTCCGAGACAAAGATCATTACGCACAAGAGCAAGAAGCTGATGGAGGAAGGAGAACAACACATGAAAGACATTCTTGCTGTGCTCGAGAACGACAAACGATGGGTCCGAATGACGACGGCCAGTGCTTCGGAGCGTGATCGCATGCTCGAAGATCACATAGGTCAGCGTAGAAACTATAGATGATTTCTTTAACTGAGAAATTTTCAGACAACCTGAACCGCAAGGGAACTCCACCACCTCCAACTCAGCAGGAAAGAGAGAGAAGGAAGCCCTGAAGACTTGGCCACCTCTCTGTCCTAGATCAATTTACTTCTTCAATCTCATCACTTTCTGTTCTCGCTGTTTCCCGCCGACCCAAATATTTGTTTTTTTTTGCAAAACCAGTATTTTATACAACATCCTCTGTTCCTAACCTTTTCTGGGCTTCTTTTTCCGTAGTCTTCGACTTTTATATAATATCCACTGTATTGTTTTAATTTATTGGGTTTTCTGGCACATGAAAAGTGGATAAATTGATTTTTCTCAACTGAATCGAAAAGGGGCGTGGCCTCGAAGTATATTTCTTTCCGAACGTGAAGACCAGAATCGAATGCGATAGGAAAAGCCCAAGGTTATTTCACTCATTTCTACTCGATTTACACTCACCGAACCACGGGAATCTGCTGCTTGGTCGCATCGAAATGCCCAACACTTATCGAACTTCCGAAGAGATCGTCGCCTCGCGGCTCGAGGACGGTCGTCAGGTTCGGAAGGGGACAGAAGACGTGCGAGGACGGAAGGGGGTTGCAGACACGTCTTCGGCTGCACGACATGAGTCTCTTCGCGTCGGGCGCGTTCAGCAACGTCTACCGAGGCGTCGCGCGCACCGAATCGAACCATCAGACGGACATCGTCATCAAGAAGACGTGGCCACGTCACAAAGGATCCCCGCTGGAAGTGAAGATCCTCGGGAAACTGAACCGACTGAAGCACAAGAACATCGTCCGTCTTCTGTACAGCTACCAGAAAGATCACGAGGGTGAGAGTGTCAGAAGACGTTGGAAGAAATCAGAAGACGTTCAGGGAAGATATGTCTGGCGCTGATCTTCGAGTACATTCCACTGAATCTGCATCAGTTTCTGAAGCAGAAAGACCGACGCATCGACATTGTGGAAGTGAAACTGATCACGTGGCAGCTGTTTCGAGGACAATCTCACTTGCAGAAGGTGTTCAGAAGACCCGCCGGCTCTTTCTTCGTGACGCCTTCTTTCAGATGGAGATCTGCCATCGTGACATCAAACCGCAGAACCTGCTCTACAACGCCGACACGGGACTTCTGAAGGTCTCCGACTTTGGATCTTCCGCTTTTCAGGCTCCCAAAACTCCGCAGCCGAGCTACCACGTCACTCGATACTACAGACCGCCCGAGCTCCTTCTTGGCTCCAAAAACTACGGATGCGAGATCGGTGAGTAGCTCGAGGAGAAAGGAAAAGGAAAGAAGTTTGCAGACACGTGGTCGTGTGGATGCGTTTTCGCGGAGCTTCTCAAAGGAGGCGTCTTCCTCGCCGGTCGCAACACGAACAATCAGGTCGAACTGATCTTCGACTTGCTCGGAAAGCCGTCGAACGAGGAGCTCGTGGCGATGCGAGCGAGTCAGACCAAGTACGCGGAGCTGATGCAGACGTACGAGGCGGACGTCTCGCGGAAGACGGCCGACTTCTCGTACCTGTGCAATCAGACGCCGACGCTTCAGAGGGAACGACGGACTGCCGTGCTCAACACGGAGATCTCTCGCAAGGACATGCAGGATTCCGTCGAACTGCTGCGGCAAGTTCTCGTCTACTCTCCGCTGAAACGTCTTTCTGGTCACGACTTCCTCATGAACTCTTATTTCAATCAGGTGAATCTTTGATTTGAGTACGAACTGAATTGTATCTCTTTTCCAGTTGTTCAACGAGAACACGACCCGTTTCAACGGCAAAAAGATCACTTGTTTGACATCGAACGACTGGAATGCGGTGAAGATTGGTGACAAGACTGTGACGAACGAGTCGACGGATGAGAACGAAACGCACTGAGAAACAACGAATAAATGATTACATCAGTGAAAGTTTTCGAATGATAATGGTGGTAGTTCTGAAGGGACTACCGTAATCATTGAAAGACCCCCTTAGAACTTCAGAATATCTCGGAAATTAGCAGAGTTGTGAGAGAGCTGCCAAAGACAAAAACCTCGCGCGATCGTGTAATAACTACATTAGTTTAAAACGATCCAAGTGTATCGTTGTTCCCCCCAGCCCATCTCGAACATGACAAACAGAACAAAACGTCTTATACTTAATTAGGTGTCACACGGGGATCAGGGTTCGGCCATCGTTAAGAAGTGGTTAGTGCAGATGGGTCAGGAAAACATCTCACGGCGGAGTTAGTTGGAATACGAAATACTCGAAATCATTCATTCATTTTCATCGAATCCCATCGAGATCCCTATACATTCGAGTAGACGGATGCGGCAGAAGAAGTCGCATACTCGTCCTCCTCCTCGCTCTCCCCCTCCATATCCGATTGTGCTTCGTTGCCCGTCACCGCTCCGCGACGCTCCAGATGATCCCTCCAGTTTGGAGCCACCATCGATCGCAACGCGCTCTTGGCTCGTGAAATGGGCGGGACCGCACGGAGCCGTGCATCGGGCTCCGCGAGCAACGTGACGCACGTTCGTTCGACTTGTCGCGTGTAGCCGCCAACGGCGACCAGTGTGCCCATGTAGGAGCAAACGCTGCTCGTCGATCGGCCCACAACGAGGTGCTCCTCCTGCTCCGTCCACTCGCCAGTGGTCTTCTGCCACAAAAGAATCTTCTTCTGACGTTCCGCTCCGTTGAATCCGCCGACGATGAGGAGACTGTCTGAATGAACGACCATGCAGTGTCCGGAGAGCGGGAGCGGCAGGTCGACGAGTCGGACGAACTGATCAGCCGCCGGATTGTAGACCTCCACCGACGCGATGAGGATGTCGCCGTTGAAGCCGCCGCTCACGTAGATCTGGTTGCCGAAGACGGCCGCCGCGCAGTCTGACCGCATGTCTTGCAGACTTCTACAAATGTCGGAGGGACTAGAAAACTCGGCTCTGCCATCGGACTCACGCCGTCGGAAGCCACCGATTCACGCCCGGATCGTACATCTCGCCGGTCCGACTTCGCTGCATCGGTCTCGAAATCTCGCGCCAGTTCTGTCCTCCGAACACGTAAATCTTTCCGTCGAACACGACCGAACTGTTCGAGATGTAGTTGCGCGGCTCCAACATGTTGTCACATCTCTGCCACTTCCACGTCGTAGGCGACACCTTCCACGTCTCGCATTGACTCCGCTGGCCGTTCGAACCACCGAAGACGTAGAGATGGTTGTCGAGGATGACGGCTCCGTGGTAGGCCACAGCCAGCGGGAGCTTCTGGGCCGACACGTGCCACGTTCCGGCCTCTGGATCGAGCCATTCGATGCGATCGCACGCCTTCTTGTGCAGCCATCCTCCGACGACCAGCAGCACGTCGCGGGTCTTGCGGGGAAGTTTCATCGAGAGACTGTAGTCGGCGAAGATCCCGGCGGTCTGAAAAACGTTGATGCGTTGCGTTCGCGTCGCGGTCCGTACCGGCTCGGGCAGTGACATCAATCGGACAGTTGAGAAGAGCATCGGGCGGAATCTTTCTCGCTTCAGATAATCCGCCGAAATCCACCGATTGACGACCTCGGCGATGTGCACCTCTCTCTCCAAATTGACGTCGTCACTGTCCAGAAGCACTTTCAGATCCTCGGCCGGCAGACGGAAGAACTCGACGTCGACGGTCCGCTCGAAGATCACCATCCGAATCAGGTTGTACTTGATGTACTCGAGAGCCTTGTCGGCCTGTCGTTGGCAGTGGAACTCGCGCAGTTTCTTGTGCAGCAGGAAGCAGTTGTCGTCGCAGAGCGTGGTGAGCATGTGCTCGGCGATCGAGTCGCAGACGCTCTGGATCTTCGGGTAGTGGGTGGCGAACGGCGAGATCTCCTCGATCACCTTCTCCAACTCGAACCACTGCTCCTCTTCGACGCACGAGCTCACCGCACTGAGCCCAAGCAGATACTTGAGAGTGGGCGTCGCGAACGGCACGACAAAGTCCCGTCGCAGAGATCGGGGACTCACAGAGCCGAGACGAATCAGCTCTCTCGCCGCCTCCGACTCCAGCGGCCTCACTTCGAACCGGTCGCCGTTCGTCGAGACGAGAGCCACGTCACTTCGTTCGAACGACGTCTTCATATTGCAATAGCGCATTCTTCGTTTGATAAAAGAAGAGCGAAGTGAGAAAAAAGAAACGAGTTGAATTACGAAAAGAGCTGTTGGAAGAGATTTTGGAAGAGTTTTGAAGTCTCTTAAGGGGGGAGAGGTCACGGGGGAAAATGGAATCTTCTCGAACCGAAGGATGTTTTCAGGAAGGAAAAAGGATCGGATGTTGAACAAACTCGAAGATCGGGTCGTCAGCTAGTTCAGAAGAAACCATAAAACTAACGATTTATTGAATCATTGATTCCGAATTTAGGCCCGAAAAAGAGAAAAATGCGGAATGAGGAGGGTTGAAATTGAAGGCAAACAGCAAAAACAATCGAAAAGAATCAGTAAAAAGCAATTTGGTTTCAAGAATTTCACAGGTGATTTTCTGAATATTTCGCGCAGTGTACTTCGTAATTCGTGGACTTTTGAAAAAAAAACGAGATCGATATGGGACGGGGACGGGGAAGTGCGGAAGAAGGGCTCGTCATCCGGCGGCGGCGTACTGATGCCTTCTGTATCTGTAGACTGGCGGCGGAGGCGGCGGAGTGTAGGCGTCCGCCTCGCTCATCATCTGAAGGTTCTCGGTGAATGCGAGGAACAGAGCCAAGTAGGCGAGATACTGAAAAAGAGAAGATGTGGAGGGAGAAGAGCTTGGAAGTCTACCAGAGAGAATCTGGATTCGTCGCTGAGAGAGATGAAGGCGACGCGAAGGATGGCGAGGAATGTCGACGAGAAGATGAAGACGGAGGTCTGAAAGAATCGAAGGATTCAGAAGACGTTACGAATCAGATGATACTTTGTAGTAGTTCCTTCTCAGCTCGTAGTACGTCTCGTCCACATTCACGCGCGCCTTTCGATACGAAAGAACGTAGGTGAACATGAGGGCGGAGACGAGAGACACTGAAAAGAAGCCGTCGAGGAGCACGTGGGAGAGCATCGAGAAGGCGGCGATCGTCTGGAAAAGCGGCGAATGCTCACGGCAGAACATGGCTCTCATTTCGGATCGGACTAGTCGGGGGTGGGGATGGAAGAGGATGATTTGCGGGAAGAATGGTAAAGATGTTCGATCACTTCTTCTTCCTCTTCTCCTTTTGTGGCCGTGTCGGTGAAGATCAAGGTGAAATCAAGGTGAGAGGAGACTCACGAGAGAATACTGTTTCAGAGTGTCGCTCAGCGGTCTTCTCTTCTCGACGTCTGCGTCTCGACGGGCCCACGCTCTCTCCTCGTCGTCCCAATCCATTTCTGCAAAAAAAAAAACACCGGGGTGGAAACTAAAAGAGAGACGTGGAAGGAGGGAAGAAACAAGAGACGAGTGAAGTGGACAAACCGTTCTCTGCGCTGGTCGAAATTGCGAAACGAAAGAAACACGAGGGGGCGAACAAAGAAAAAATAAACAAGAATGGAGAGAGAGAGACAGAGAGAGAGAGAGAGAGAGAGAGGGGAGAACGAGACTCAATGGTTACCTCTTTTCGAGTGACCTTTCGATTCGATTGAACAGAAAAAAGAAGAAGAAGACAGGTTTGTCTCTCTGAAAATGAGAAACAATGAATTGAAGGCAATCAGAGGAGGAGAGCGAACTTTTCGGAGGGCTGAAAAGACGCGAAGAAGAACGAGTTGGGAAGGGAGAGTTCTCGATTCTCTCCGAATCCTTCTCGAATCCTTTTCGACAAGAACACGTGGTCTCTTTTCTTCTTTTTCCGCCCGTTTTATCATTCGAGGGGAGAACTTTTCGAGAAAAAGAAGAAGAAGACAACGAAATCACTTGCGAAGAGACTGTACAAGGGATGATGCCAAAGGAAATCGAGAAGAAGAAGAAGAAGAGGACGATCGAATTTCCAGATAACGAGAAGTAGAGACAAGTGTAAAGTAAAGAAGTAAAAACTTAGAAAGAGGCGAATGGAGGCTAGAAACAGAAACGAGACGAGGCGAGAGAAGAGGAAAGTTCCAGCTACCAGGCGATGCATCGCTTTCTAGCGATTCCACGTCGATTCGAGTGACACTTGAAAACTTGCGAAATTTTGTCAGTTTTCGGCCTGTTTCTACCTGCATTCAAACGTGTCGTTTCTATAATTGGCGTGTTGAAATGAGAGAGTGCGATTACTTGAGAGACGAAAAAAGAGGGTTCCGGAACATATAATTGGCCTCGTGTTCCGAAGAATGACGTCTCGTTTCCACTTTCAGAGCGGGTTCACCGTGATTCTGTCTCGGAAACATCAGAATGTTCGGAAGACACGGTGAGACCTGAACAAGGTCTGATCAACTTTGACAGGGTATATCTCCAAAACGGAAACAGTTATGGAAAAGTTGTGAACTACAAAAACATGGGAAGTTTTACAGTGATCATGTTTACAGTTGATAACTTTCTCGTAATCTTCCTAGTTTCCGAAATATTTCGGTTTGAAGTCACCACTAAGTGAGAGGGGCTATCTCAGGTTCTACAGTGACGAAAGTTCAAAGGAGGCTTCGACGGAATCTGCATTTGATTCTCTTCGAATTCGTCGAGTTTCCGCGCTATTTGATCAACGATTCGTCGAAGAGAAGATCTCGCTTTGTGTGAAAGTTTGAAGAACAGTATCAATGCGAAACGAAAAGTTTTCCTGAGAAAGAGAAAGTAAAACGAAGAAGAAGAAAAGAGTGTCCGTGAGAAGCAACACGAGAAGAAAAGGAAGAAGACAAAGAAGTAGTGAAGGAGAAGAAGAAGAAGGAGAAGAAGCATTGACACCGGTCGCTTCGAGGCCGCAATCAAAACATCCCCCTCTTTGAATAGCAAAGTCAACTGGTTCGTTCTCCGTCACACAAGAAGAAGTAGAAGCAGCAGCAGAAGATACAGATTACACACACTTTTCTCTCATTTTTTCCCTTTTCAAAAGACCCCCCTCTGAGAGTACAAGTTTCACATTGACCGCTCCTCGAGGATCGTTCCGACCAGAGTTCACCTGGTACCGTATGCCAATTACTACCGTAACACCGGCTCCTCTCGTCCCGTTTTACACACCTAATCCTTCCTGCTAATGTTAGCAATACGCGTGTCTGCCTGTGTGTGAATGGGATAACCGACACGGTGGGTGGCCCTTGCCTCCTGTGAACTGGCCGAGAGCCCTCCGAGTGGTGCTCCGATGGATTGTTGCGGCTCTTGGCGGCGGTGCGAGTTGAGGACATCAGGAGCAGAAACGGAAAGGTCGGATGGTCAGAAGTTCGAATTGAGAAGAGAATGAGGAGAGACGAGACGGATCTTGCGTCCCAGTCACCCGACTGCCTTCTGTTCAGTCCCTCGGACACTTTGCTCGCTTCCGTCGATGGGGGGAGACTAGACGATCGGAATTGGATCTCGCTCGAGTAGTGACCATTCATTAGTCGGTCTCGATGCTCTCAAGTACGTCGACACACAAATCCCGTTGATAAGAGAACATCCAGTCTCCCTGTAACTTGGGCAAACAACACGCGGTCCGCCCCCTCCTTAAACAGAGTAGTCGGCATGTTTGAGCCGTGTTCCGGCGTGCACCACTCGACTGATACACTCTTACCGATTTCCGTGTTTGTTCGAGATTAGTCTCTCATCACTGTCGGCTGCTTGACCCCCTTTAGAAGGGCTCGTGTTTGTCGAGATGATACTTCTGATCAACAAGCTGCTCCAGACTTCTGTTCCCTTCTGTTTACCTACGCCCTTGTTTTTCAGAAGACGACTCTCGTTTTGCAGCTTCTTGCAGTGAAACCGTCGCATCCGAGAGCAGCGAGATAGTGTGCCACCATCTATACAAGTCTGGCAGTAGCAGCGGCGAAAGTGTCCAGGGAGTCAGTTGGCAGCACGAACCAACGACGACGACGCGAAGAGGAGAGATCGAAGCGGGTGATAAAACAAGGAGAGCACGCCAGGTTACGAGCACTTCCACTTTACGAGAAAACACTCCGAAACTGACACTTTTTCCGAGGAGCAATGTGAATTCGAGAAGGGACTCCGTCGATGACGTCTTCTTCCTCATTGAATTCAAGACTTCTCTAGTCTATCCACGATTCCTGTCTCTTCCGAATCCCTCGAAAACCTTGAGCCTTTCTCTCTCTCTCTCTCTCTCTCTCTCTCTCTCTCTCTCTCTCACTCAATCGATTCGTCTCCCCCGCTTTCGGAATTCCTCTCCAAAAAGTCCCTCTTCATCTTCTTCGCTCTAAATATTTGCTCTCTTTTTTCGCTCCCCGCATTTTTTCTGACCGTCGTTTTTCTCAATTCGTTTGTCACCATTCCAGACGTGACAAGATTCCCACCTGACTACTATGCGGCCGCCGCGCCGAGAGCGACGAAAAGCGGGAAGTGGGTACTGTAGAGCGGGCGAGAGTGAGAGGGAAAGAGAGGCGGAAAAGAGCACAGAGAATGAGTCGAGAGAGATACTTCCAGACTTTCTCGAATCTTCCTCCTCTCTTTTCTATCGAAACTGTTGCTTCTGGCTGTTGAGCGAAACTCTGCTAAAGTTACGATTTACCGATTTCAAAGTTCTCTAAGAAGACAGATGACGTGGCACACTTCTGTTAAAGGCAGTAATGGACGATCAGACAATTCGTTTTCTTCTCGAAGAAGCTCGTTTATCTTGAAATGATAGAGCGTTCCATCCATCTTGTGTGGGTGGAAACTATCAGAGAGTTGAAACTCCGAATTCCGAGACCCGTGGATTCTATCATTGCCAGTTCCTGAACAAAATCTCTATTCCGTGCAACTATGTATCTTTTTTGTTCCCTGGTAGTCAAATCATCCGTTTCTCCTCACTTCTAAATACCTTCTTTTGTCTGATCGGGTGACGAAACTTTTTTGCAACATCAAAATCTCTCAGAACCGGACGAGGCCTTTCGTTTCCGCAATAACCTTGATCGTGAGAATCATTTAATCAGCAGAAAGAAAAGAAAGGATCGACGAAACTTCGCCGCGCTAGCCAACTTAAAAGCTCTTCTCTTCACGTATCTAACCGAAATAGAGAGTGCGCTTTCTTCTCGAATAGTCTCGAACAATCTCAAATCTCGTACTTCTCGAACAGAAAACTCTCTTTTTCCTGAGAAATTGGATTGTTTCAATCAAACCTGTGAGGATGGAACGTGACATTTTCATGCTCTCTTTTGTTTTTCGGGAAGGAAACTGATTAGGGTATCCGGTGTATTTCGGCGTCCGAAACGTCCAATTCGCTCCCTGCCCATAGTTTCGCTCTCATTTGCACAAAGTACCATTGTTCTTGAATGCTCGTAAACCTGATAAGAAGTGCCTTTTCTCGTCCCCTCGATCGCTCGTTTTCGAAAGTCTCGCCTGTCTTTGTGTCGTCTGTATCAGTCGCGTCGTTTTAATTTCTCTTTGTCTTCTTCTTCTCCTTCTTCTTCTCTTTCTCTTTCTTGTTCTCCTCCTCCTTCTCCTTCTTCTTCGTCTTCTTCTCGTCGCGTCAAGAGGTATTCATTCGAATCGCTGCAAATGGCCGTCCGTTATCACTTGTCTGTGTTTCTCTTCCTTTCTATTGATAACTCGTCTTGTCGTCGTCGTCAGAAATACATTGCTTTCATTGTGCACACAGCCCAACCCTTTCATTCCAATATAAACGTATCTTTCAAAATGTGGGAGGGTAAAAGTGAGAGAGAGAGAGAGAGAGAGAGAGAGAGAGAGAGAAAGGGAAAGCCTTCTTTGTTTCTCGTTTAGCCGCTGCCTCGATTCTAATTGCCAGGTGTCCCATTCGAGTGATCAATGATTAGTTTGTCATCATATGAATCGCGGGGCAGCAGCGAGATCTCGTTTCCCCCCGTGATTCTTCTCCCACTCACGCGACGCCTTCCGAATCTTTCGACGTCTTCCGAATCTTACGACGTCTTCCGAATCTTTCGACGTCTTCCGAATCTTACGACGTCTTCCGAATCTTTCGACGTCTTCTGATTCTCCAGAAGTCGTTCCCCCTAATTAGTGCACCCTCCTCCCGTGCTTTTCCATCCGATTACCGTTCCAAATGGGATTTCCCTCCCCCACGGTTTTCTAATTATTCCCCCCATTCCGCTCTGTTTGCTTTCCTACAAAAGCACTGTAAGTGGTCGTCTCGCCGCCCGCCCAGACTCCGCCTCCTCCCGGCTCCGCCCCCTCTCTTTCCGACTGCTCGCCGAGCCCCCAGACCGGCCCGTCGTCATTTCTATTCGGCTACTGTCCTATTCCGCGGTGACCACTTCCGAGTGTCCAGCGTCTTACCTGTTCAATATTTAGACTGACTTTGAGATAGATCTAATACTGTCAGGTAATGACGCTGGAATGGAGATAGTCCCTAACAAGAAGAAGGTAAGTCACAAACTTTATATAATATGCCGAAAAGCGGGAACTCTAAGAAATTGTACCTGTGAGAAAAAAAACAAACAGATGCAGCGAATCAAAGTCAAATGTGACTTTTTCCGATCCGACTGCTTGTTCAGAGATGAAACGAAACACAAAAGAGCATGATGATGATGGAAAAACAGGTCCACAAACACCCAAGTGATGAGTTCAACACCAAAAATTGCAAAAGTGAATACGTGAATTGAATAAATCCTATTATATTATTACTTCTTTTTGTTCTTCTTCCCGTTCGCGCCCTTCGCCTTTCCAGTTGTCGTCCAGCCGTCGTCTTCCTGGAATGATCGAGATAATTGTCAGTTGGAGGAAATATGGGAAAGTGCGAGGAAAAGATGGAGAGACCGTGTGTACACTCGGCCAGTTTCTCCTCCACACTGCCAAAATAAACACGTGTAGTGTATTTGTGTTTTACGTGCTTCTTCTCCTTCTTATCACCAGCTAGTCAGATGCTTGGCCCACAGCCAACAATCTCCTCACCTTCTCAGTCTCTTCCTGCTGCTTTTTTTGTCGTTGCGTCTCGATCCGATCGCGCTTCTCTTTGACGTCATCGTGCGATAAAAGTGGAGCAGAGTCGAACGAGATTTGTTCTGCAGGGGGTTTCGGGAACCCGAGACCCGGCGGAGGTGTCAAGACGACGTTTTCGAGTCCGGGAGGAGGACCGGAAGTCGGCGTCGGAGCGTTGGAAGAAGAGCCCATTCCGAAGACCGACGAGAGCGAGAACGATGAAAACATCGAGGGAATGGAGGGAAGTTTCGGCATGTTCCACAGCTGAAATCAAAGATTAGCTGAGAATATCGGAGTTCAATTCTGAAACACTTACAGCATCCATCTTTTCCTGATACGAATCTTTCACAGGTTCAGCTGGAACAACAGGAACTTCGCAAACTTTGGGAGCTGTTGCCGGAGCTGGCTTCGGAGCAACTGGCTCAGTTTTCTTAACTGGTTCAGCTTTCTTAACTGGTTCATTCTTTTTAACTGGTGGCGACAACTCAGTTTTCTTCTCCGTAGTATTTTTTTCAGCAAGGGTCGCAGCTTGCTCCGTTTTCTTCTTGTTTTTCTGGAAATTCAGACTACTGAAATTTCTGAACCATTTTCATTACTTTGTTCTTCTTATTGTTTGCTGCGATCTCCGCTGCTTTCGCGGCCTCTCCGGCCTTCGAAGTGGCAACTTGCCAGTCCGGCTCAGCTTTCGAAGGAATTGGAGTCGTTCTGAAACGAAAACTTCAGATGAAGTGTTTCTTGTTGTTTCTCACATCGGCGTCACAGAATCCGATTCACTTTCTTCGGAATTCTTCATTTCCCTGGAAGCGGCAGCGATTTTCGCTTGGATTTCGGCTTTTCTCTGCGCCCACTCCTCTTCTCCTTCTTTTTTCTCCGAGTCCGACGCGGCGGCGACTCTCGCCTGGATTTCGGCCTTCTTACGAGCCCATTCTTCTTTTCGTTGTTTTTTCTCTAAGTCAGCTTGCGCTTCTTTTGACAATGGAATGGATTGCCACTCGTCGGTAGTCGGACTAGTGACGGATGCGTCGGGAGCAGGCCCCAAAGAAGACCATACTTCCGTTTTCGGAACGGAAACCTTGTTCTTCTTTTTGTTCAGGTTTTGAGTAGCTTTAGAATAGTTCGCCGGAACCGTCACGCTCGAAATAGCGCCAGCGGACTTCTGTAGATAATTTAGATTTTTGAAACTCTTACGGGTAAACCCACAATTCTGCTATTCTTGCTGTTGAGCCAGTTGGTGTTTGCCGGTGCCATCGGAGCGGAAGCGGCGGGAAGAGCAGGGAAGTCGAACTTCCCAGCTGGAGCAGCCGAAGAAGAGGAAGAGGCCGGTTTCTGCTCGGTTCTCTGTATCATCTGGATGTTCGACTTGGCAGGCTGGCTGACTCGATCATCGACAGTGTCGAACCGAAGCAGAGAGTTGTTCACTTTGATAACCGCTTGCGGTACGTCCTTTCTCGACACGAAATCGTCCTCTTCGTCGTCTCGATATTGTCTAGAAGACGTCGGCTTGACGGTCTTTTGCGGAGCCGGAGCGGGAGGAGGTTGTCTTTTCTTTGCCAGGGGTGGAACTTTGATACGAAGAGGTGGGGCTGAGGATGAAGAAGATCCCGCGCCGAGCGAAGGGAAGTGATCAACTACAGCAGCCGGAGCAGCCGGAGCCGATTTATTGACCTTGTTGAGACGAGGGAACTCGGAAGATCTTATACTAGGCGGAGGGGCCTGGGGTCCGAGACTCGGAAAGTCTTGGTTGCTGCTCGTAAAAGCTGAACGGGTGCTCGTGAACACGCCCTTGCTTTGAGCGGATCGGACAGTCGTGAACTGGCTCGGGTCGCTCTGTGGGTTCGTCTCCACTTGTCTCTGGACAATTGCAATTCTTTCTCTAGGCACGGCCGGCGGATCGTTGTTTCTCCCTCCGCCTCGTCCTCCACGGAAGCTTACAGGAGGTCTGCTCGTGTCCGCCGCCCCGTTTGATCTCTGTACGAATCCCAAATCGATCAGATTTCTTTTCTCCGCGTGCTCATTTGCTCTGTGCAAGTCGAGCTCGAACTTGTTGGCAAACGCGATTCCCATCTGCTTACACTCCTCAGATTCACAAATGAAATGATGATCCTTGTAGTGTTTCTTGAGCTCGTCGTGCTTTCCGAAGAAAACGTTCGTCATGGTGCCATCGGACTCGCAGAACTGGCAGAAGAAGTGTTCTTTTCTGAGATGACGGTATCGATTCTCTTCATCCAAAAACTTCTGCTCGCAGAACAGACACTGCGGATGGCCTTTGAAACTTTTGTCGTCGAAGTCTCCCGACTTCATATGCCTCTGTAGCTGATCTCGAGTGTAAGTCTTCCTTTCCCTCGAAAAAAGGTTCAGATTGTCCGTACAGATGTGGCAGTAAGACTGTTCGTGTCGACTCGCCATGTGCTGTCGGAGTGACATAAATGAGGGGAACTCGAGCCGCTCGCCGTCATCTCTGAATCAATATCCTTCAGTCCCTGTTAGAAATTTAGTTCGCTCACGTTTTGCAAATCTTGCACACATGAGCTAGATACTTCTCGTATTTACTCCCAGCCGCCGGATTGCTGAATCGGATGCCGAATCGAGTCTCATCAGGATGCGCTGTTGCTTGGAAAGATAGCGGCACAGTGGAGAGATCATCGTCGAGTGTGCAGAACGAAAGAGTCTCAATGTCCGCACGGCACACCGGACACGTCTTCGAGTTACCGAGCACGCGCATTCGGATTGCACACTCAACACAAATCGGATGTCGACACGCGCCAATCTGGAAGAAAGGAGTCGAGAAGGTTTGACCGGAAAGCACACAAAACTCACTCCGAACACATCGTTCGGCTTGCAGCAAATATCGCAGTCCGCTGAGTTCTTACCGCACGGAATGTCCGAAAAGTTTGTCTGAAACCAACCGATTTTTCGAAAGATTACCGATTTTTAGCATACGTGGGCCGCCGTGATCATCCTCTCATACTTTTTCATGTCGACTTTCGTTGACTGAGGTCGAGCATTTTGACCTTGGCGCCCAGCATTTGGTCTCCTACCGGAAGCGTTATTGTTGCCTGAGGGAATTCGATTTCTGGCTCAGTTTCTGAGAATTGAATGAGATACCTCCTCTCCCACGATTGCTACCCGTTCCATGATTACGGTTTCTTGCATTATTCTGAAATTTCTCTGGATTAAGACGACTGATTCCTCAAAGAAAAGCTACTCACGTTCTTCTTTCCCTCTTCGGCAGTGTTTCCATTGGCGACGTCGTCGGGCATATTGAAAGAGGTCTGAAGAAGGTTTCTCATGTCTTAGAAGCGACAAATTCGTTGAAAATCAACAAGAAAACAATTTTTATTAAGGTTTAAAGATTGCACAACATTGTCCACGATTGCAGTTTTCGCTTCTTCGCAGTAGAGCGCGTTTGCATTTCCCACACAACACATCACTTTTCTGATCGATCAGTCCAACAAAGCGGGTGTTTCAACACGGAAATTGACATGAAAGCTGTTGGAATGTGTCTAGAAGACAACAAAACAAATATTTTCATATATAGTCTGTAAAATATAAAAAAATATTCGCCGATCATTTAATCTTGGCAAGAATCTCGGCCTTGGTCAAACGCTTCGCCGTCTTCCTTTTGATGGGAACCGCTTCGAACTCCGGACAGAAAAACTTGCGGCGTCGGATAGGCGACGAGGAAGACGTCAGAGGAGATGGTTCACGCTTCACGAGGTCTTCGTCGCACTGGAAAGAAAAAGAACAGAATCCATTAGCTGATTAGACTATTTCCAAGAGGTCCACGCTCATAAAAGCCGGGCAATCCAATCACCTTGGCTTTCCGCTCTTTTTCTTTATTCTCGTCCTCTCCCTCGTGCTCCTGCACCACCCAACTTCTTGTCTCCGAACTATTCTCGTGCGTCCGCTCGTGCTTAATCTTCGCCGACAGCTGTCGGAACACCATATTGCACATGGAGCACGTGAGCTCTTCTCGCCTGTGTTTGAGACGTACATGCTCTTTGAGCTCCTGAAAGACGCACAAATAACTTCAATCCTTCCCCTTTTTTCCGACTTTTGTGAACTTGAACTCGAGGCCTTCGCACCCACTGTACGTGCACTTTTTGCCCGCTTTGTGCTCGCGCATGTGCTTCAGAAGGGCAGTTGCTGTCAAAAATGTCTCGTGGCACACCGAGCACTCCTCTTGCTTCAGCTTCTTCCTGCAACTCGCAAATGTATATCGTCGAGAAATGTGCGAAAGCGTGGCGGCGGCTCACTGGTGCTCCAGTAGCATATGCTCCGCGAGCACCGACGCCGCCGAGTAGATCTTTCCGCAGATGGTGCACTTGCACGACGGAGACGCTTTGTGCAGAGTCTTGCAGCCCATATGGTACTGAAATCAACGCGTTTGTATATGTTCTCCGTTTCACTGACGCTTCCGAGACCTGAACAAAGTGGTTTTGGAGGTTGTGCTTGAGAGTGAACATGCGATCGCACTCGTCGCACTGGTATTCCTTGTGGCGGAAGCGTCGAAACCTGCAAGAATCAGTCTGACTGATGTCAATCATTGGGTTCCTGAATCACTTTTTCCGAACCGTCAGTTCAACTTTCGGCTTCTCGGTCTCCTCAACTTCTTTGCGAGTCTCCTCTTCTGGCTGAAAGTCTTCGAATGCTGCAAGTGCGCTCCGTTGCGAACTCACATGGTAGCTCGAAGATGCGCCGCGCTCCAATGTCAGCTCCTCATGCTTGATGATTTTCAATTGAAGATCTGAAAAAAAAGGAAGGGGGAAAAAAGAAATAAACGGAGGAAAAGAGCAATCTGGAAACCGTTGGAAAACCAACAAAATTATCGCTCGCATGGCTGCTTCCCTTTTCTTTTTCCGAGAGAAGATGAGCTCCTCTCTCTCCGCGTTTTCCTTTTTTCGCTTTACATTTCCCTACTAGTTAAAAAAAACACACACACAAAACACTTTCTTCCCGTTTTGTTTCGCCTTTTCAATTGTGCGGTGTCCGAATCGCGCGGCGCGCGTTTCCCATATCCATCTCTAATTCGACTGACCTTTCCGTTCCAAGGACACCTCCGGACTTGGGTAATTGTTCTTTTCTAAAGTCTCTCCCGACGGATCACTGTTCATTTCTGAGACGAAATGGAGCATTCCCCGTGTTTCCCGCCGATTCTTCGTGTCTCATTTCAACGTCGCTTTTCCGGGGTCACGTCAGACCTCGACGTTGCTCGAGCGCTTCTGGGGTTCACGCGCGACTTCGCGAATCGCCACACACCAAAAGTACGCCAGCGGGAACTTGGCGCTTCCGCTGTGCTGGCGCACTTTCTCGTGACGTCACACGCTTTATGTCAATAAATCTGTCACAAAACTTGAATTCCCACACATTATTAGAAACCCTGGAGTTCATTAAAATTTCAATTTTCTCGCGTTTTATCGATTTTCGGAAGGAGGCCCTTCATGTTTACACTTGAAGCGGCGGCGAGACGCGCGTTTTTGTGTGTGAATTGAAGGGCGTTTTCAACACCCCCCAACCCTGTGTCGAGACGTTTTTGATTGTTTCAGAACCCGTTTTATCAGCATGAACGACTAGAAAAATGAGCACTAACGCGACTGATATCGATGTGACTCTTGTCGATTATTTCGCCGTCGCCGGGTTCGATCCAGACACCGGACTAGTGGTAATTCTCATTTTCCAAATGTAAAATAAATTATCAAACATCAAAAACACATTCCAAAAGACATGAAAACACCGTTGACAAAAAAAAAGAAAAGACGCTTTTTCGAAAAGCGAGACAGACTGGTGAGAAACCGGCCGAGAGCCAATAATTTATGCGGAAAAGGATTGAGAGAAGCGGGGAAAGAGGTCAGAATGAGATTGGAATGCTGTCTCGGAAATGAAAAAGGAGGCTCATTCCGTCTTGAAACTGAGAAACGTCTTCTAGATAATTTGAGATTATTCCAAAAAAACCCGGACCAAACCCGTTCACTTTTGGATTCATTAATATAAATTCATTCTTCTCTTCTGAACCCCAGTTCAAAACGAAAATGCAAGAATTAACATTGCAAAACAGAAAAAAGCTAAATATAAATAATATGATTTTGGTTTGGTTCACCGACTTTAAGACAGAATGAATAAGCTACGAAGTAGATAGCCGCATTCTTTTCAACTTAAAACTGAAAGATAAACTTAAACATAATAGAAGCATATTTGTAGGTGGACACGAAGTATGACTCGAGTCACTCGCCCGGAGAGTCCCCCGGAAGCTCCGCCCCCGACCTCCGACCACCCCTCCAACGATCCTTTGTCGCCAAAATCGTCAATCATTTCCCTCAGCGGCGACCCGGAAATCCATTTTCCGAAGACATCCTTCATGTGAGATATAGATATTTCTCTTCATATTCAGTTTCATTCTTTTTTTTCAGCTATGCATGCCGCGAGGTCTTCGATTTTACACTGAAAAGGACGTACCGAAGAAACCGATGACGCACACGTTCGCGAACATCCGGGAGGACGGCTCGAGACTCAACGGAACGGCGATCACGTTTTACGAGGAAGTCAAGGATGTTGCGATCTGCGAGGCGATGGCTCAGCTGCAGCAAGATCACGTGAGAGAGATCACTGCGAGGCATAATGGAGTCATCGAGAAGCAGCACAGGACCCACCATCCGCCCGGAACTGTTTCTGGTATGAGGAGCTGAGAGTGATTGAAAATAATGAGAGAAGATTGCAGGAGGAACTCACACTTTGCCTCGAAATCGAAGGGATCGCACGAAAAGAGTATCGTATTATGAGGGGGGAGGACACAATTCACTATTCATGTAAGTCCAGAAGCATAACGACTTCAATTAACACTTAACAGCACATCCACATGCTCTGTGAAAACGAATACTCAGAGTAGATTCTCTTTCTCTCTCCCCGAAGAACGACCTCCGTCTCGTGTTGTCGACTGAAAGTGGCTTCTATTAACTTTCTCTTTCCAGGTCCCGCACGATCTGCGTCATTTCTCGTCTGCCGCTCGTCAACTCCACGCGAGCTCTCCTTTCGGCCCTCCATCAGATCATCGCTTCCCCCAATTCCCCTCCTCTTCCTCTCGAATCCTACATCTACTGGTGTCTCTACGAAGTGCCGATGCCCTCTCCGAGCATGACTCTCAAGATTCCACTTCTTGACACGACAATCGTCGTCCAACGGCCCGGACCGAAAGAACTTCCGTTTTTCGACGACTCAATCGGGAGCATTTTCGATTTTTTGCCCGTCGAAAAGTTCATTCGACTTTTCTCGTGTTTTCTTCTCGAGCACCAGATCCTCCTCTGCTCCAAAGATCTTTCCCGGCTGATGTCCGTCTGCGAGTGTCTCTTGGCTCTTTCCTTTCCCTTCCGCTGGCAAATGACGTATGCTCCAGTGCTACCGTACTCCAAGCTCGACTTCTTCGAGGCTCCTGTTCCTTATGTCATGGGATGGTATTACGAAGACAGCGTGCCGGAGGAGCTCTTCCAGAGCAACGTTTGTGTTGTGGATCTGGATGGAGGAAGAGCGGAACTACCAGAAGATGTTCCAATGTTTCCGGGAGCTCGGCAGCTGGCTATTGAAATCAAAAACGCGTTGGAAAGGCTAGCGAGCGCAGACAAAATGTTGACTTCAGTGTCTACTTTACGCGGAGAACCAGAAGAAACTGCGGAAGGAGGTGTCAAGATGCGGAAGAAGAACAAGCGACCGGACGATTGGGCAGCTAAGCGAATGAGCAGATCGTTCGACCTCGATGACGGCAGCGCGCTGAGCGAGGAGTTCAATGGGATGCTTCGAAGACCTTCGCGGACTGGCCTGCAGCCTTTGCCTCTGGAAAATGTGCTCCGAAACAACTCGACACTGGCGAGAGTGGCTGAAATTGCCCGACGAGCCGGCGTGGTTGTGGATGTGGACAACATTGAGACGGAGTTCGCCGGCTCACAAAGTCTCGACTCTCCGGTCGCCAGACACTATTTCGCGGTAAGAACACGATTAGCCATGCCATCCTTTTGTCCGATCATTTGCATAACCACGCAATCGCTCATTCGATTTACAATTTGCAGGACGCCAAAGTGAACAATGCGATTCGCGAGTGTTTCCTGAATCGGTTCGTTGATTTGTTCTACTCGTACGAGCACTTTGTGATCGGAGGACAAGGATGCGACGATCGAGAGACGTACGAGGCAAATCGAGAGAGCATGGCCAGCTTCGACAAGGCCTCGTTCCTGTCGGACCAGCCGGACAGCCATCTCGCCTTCCTTGCCGCTTTCCTCGAGACTCAGATGTTCACCTCGTTCATCGACTCGAAGATCCTCTCGCAATGGGAAACTCCCGATGAAGGCGTCGTTCTCTTCGACTCTCGAATCGCTGCGATGCGTGATCTTCTCGGAGTTTCCATTGTTCGTACGCCCACTTACGAGGCAGCTCCTCCGTTTTCGGCCACAGAAGAGCTCATTTCAAAGAGAGAGGAGACGACGGACTATGTAGTTCCTGCTCCGCACCCTCTCGCCGGCGCGTTCCCGGTTCGATACGAAGGGGCGTGGCCTATCCACCAACTCAACACTTCTCTTCTCGATGGAGCCAACCTCATCAGCCCCGCCCCTTCTCCGTGGAGACAGAGGTACCCGAGACTGCGTTCGAAGGTAGGAGACGGACCGGGAAACGGAAACTCGGGATCCCCGTCGGTGCGTCCGACGAGTGTGTACGGAGGAGCCGGTTTGATGCAAGCCGAGTCGAGCAAGCAGATCGCACAGCAACAGTACGCGTTCGTACAACAACTTCTCAAAGAAACAAAGGGAAAAACGAAAAGGATGCTTGTGGACAAGATGGGAAAGGAGGCAGTTCAGTTGGGACATCTCGACGCGGGAATCACAGGAGTGGAGGAGAACACGCTGGTCGCCTCGTTCTGCGACCTCTTAGAAAGGATCTGGGCGCACGGACTCATAAGCAAGCATGTTTGTTTCTTCTGTTACTTGAAAATTGATTCGAAGAGTGTCGTTTCAGGGTAAATCAGCGCTCTGGAACTTTGTGCTGCAGCACCAAGACTTCGAGAAACCAGGAGGGCTCACAACGAGAGCCTCTTCCACTTCGATGCTCACTCCAGGTACCTACCGACTAGAACATTTCGATCTTCTTCTTCTTGTACTCGATCTCGTTCTTCTTCTCATTCTTTTTCTCTTTCACTTCTCTTTTACTTCAGCGTTAGCGTGGCTCGTTTTGCGGAAAAAAATCGAACGTAAGAAAACAGAAAAAGCGGTGAACTGGTGTGCAAGAGCCGAGAATATTGCCGCTTTTTGAGATTGAGACGTTTCTTTATTTCTGCTGCTGGCTGCGAATCTATCCGAATCGAAATCGCTTCTTTGCCTCCATATTCTTTAAGTTTCGTTTTGTGAACCGATATCGTGTCATTCTGTGAACCTATATCGTGCTGTAGCTTCTAGTTTCCCGAGTGTTGTCCTTTTCAGATCAGACACGTGGAATACGTGCTCCCTCCCTTCCGCCTTCCCATCCGGGCTTCCCGAATCGTCGGACGGGACTGCCTGTCGATGAAATCCCTGCGCCGATCATCCTCTCTCCACAGAACGACAACGACGTGTTCACTGCCATCAGTGACATTGTCGACTCGTTCCGCGGTGCGCCAGAAGAGCCGTGGAGCAAGTCGTTCATCCGAGCCGCCACTTTCATCGCCGACAAGATCACCAAGGACTCGAACGGAAACCCGCTCCAAGAGCAGACGGAACCGACGAAGCTCCCACCTCCCCCTCCTCGTCCGCTTCTTCCGCAGCATCCGGCGGTCATCCGTTCGCGGAATCAATCCGTTGAACCGTCCGGACTGCCGTATTTCGGACGGAGCATGAAGAAGTCAACTAGTATCAGTGGTCAGTGGAGTGAAGTGAAATGTGGTGTTTTGAAGTGGTTCTGTCTAACGTTTCCCTCGGATTCTGAGTCTCAAAAAACCGTCTTCAAAATGTGTCTAACGTCCCCTAGTGTGGTATTGATTGACTGAATGGATTGAAAAACTACGCTTTCTTGTACTAGGTCCTGCTCTAACACCTTTATATTGGTTCTTGATCTAATTACCATCATGTTTCTAGACTTCACGAACCCCTCTTGGAACGGATCTCAAACGGACGTATCGAATCTGGGAGGCTACGCTAGCGTCGAGGGATCCCCTCGTAGAATGCGATCGCAGAGTCGGTCGAGAACTTCAGACGGAGCAAGAGTAGTGCTCTCGCCTCTCCCCACACACGTTGCCTACGATTTAAAGTGAGGAGATATCTTGAAACAACATTCCAAATCGGTGTCTTTCTCAGAAATGTGCTTCGAATGACTGAAATCAAGACGGACATAGGATACGCGCGTGCCTTCGTTCGGCTGGCGCTTGAAAGAAAACTGTTGCACAAGCACTTGGGAGCTCTGCTGAGCAACTCGCGACTTTTGGGGTTTGGTCATCTACTGTTTACACTCTCCGCGTGTTTCTCACTTGTTTCTTTTGCAGAGAGCTCTACAAACCGTACGCATTCGTCGGCAGTGAAGAGGAGAAAGAGCAGTTCTTGTTCCACATTCTCTCTTTAAATGCCGCTCAGTTCAGATGCTTCACCAACACGTTCACAAAAACCAGTCAGTTTCTCTAATTCCTCTTCTTAGTCCGTTTTTATTCTCAGAAATGGACTACCAAGTGGTCATTATGACTCGTGGAGGTCGTGAAATGATCCCGGCAATCTGGGTGCAAGTCGTAGGATCTTTCTGCTCGTCGCCTCAAATCATGCTCAAACCCGGAACTCCTTTCTTCAAATTCGATGTTCGATCTCTGAATGTTTCCTCTCCTAATGAGTTCGTGTTTCAGCACAAAAACCTCGGAATCCTGTCAACTCTCCGTATCGGACATCAACATAGCGAGAAGCCGGTCCAGTGGTTCCTCGAGTACGTGCTTGTCCGAAACGAGATCACCGGACAAACGTACAAGTTCCCGTGTTCGAAAAAGTTCGGAGAGGATCGATGGTTCGGAAACGGAGAAGACATTACTCTCGAGCGGATTCTCGTGGCCGAGCCGTTTGTCGAATACGACTCTAACGACAACGGGATCCCGGATCACGGAGAACCGTGCTCGCCGGCGAGACCCAGAAGGATGAGCTCGCGGAGCCAAACGCCACAGAGGGAAAGAAGTCCTTCAAACGGCCGAATGGCAGAGTCGAGCTCACGGAGCCGGAAAACTCGGATAAGTGAGGTCGAGCATCTGCTAGGAGAGGCAGTAAATGCACTCGTGAAGTACTTCTGCTCGGAGCGAAAGGTCAAAAGCGAGTTGGCTCATTTGCTGTGCGGGCAGCGAGGACTCGTTCAAGCCATCGAGCAAGCATTCACAATAGGCCGACAGACCGAGCTCTCTTTCCTCAAGATCTTCAAGAATTCATGTCCTTGGGATTACATCGGTAAAACAAGAGAATCAATCGATTCGAAATTCCCTGATTTCAGAGCGGATCTGCTCGTGGTTCTTCGATTTGTGCCAGAAGAAAGATGTCGACAAGCTGCCAAAAGAGCAGAAAACTATGATCCATCACACTCTCAGGTACGCTTGGATCCCTTTTGTCAGGAAAAGAGATGCGATCTCCAAAGCACCCTGATCTTTCCCAAAATTCATTTTCTTCTTCTCAGAATGCAATTCGGTCATGTCTCCTCTCAATGTTTCAGATTGTATGGCAAGATTGACGCGAAGAAATCGCTCGGAAAGGACGGCAAGTTCAGTGTCTTCGTGCTTCTCTCCATCAGGTTCGCATCCATTTCATCTCGCTGACGAATGGATCGTTATCGTTCTCCTCGTCCGGCGCGCGCGCACGGAACTCTTTCTCTCATTAGCCTTTCGGAATCCTAGCGGACGCCAAAAGAGGTCTTTCGTGTATACGCAGCTGTTTTACACATTTCCACACATACCACAAGAGAAATGACATTCCGTCCTTTTACAGCCCTTTTGACCTCTATCTTGCCTCTAAATGTGTAAGCGATTTAAACTGTCTCACGCGTGAATCAGAGAATCAGCGTCAGTGAACGTCACCTGACTTTGAACGCGGTAGTCTATTTTGAGGATGGATTCCTTCTCTTAACCTCCAGCTGACTGCACAAACCCATGTTATTTCTAGATAATCACTTCTGACCCTCTAAATTTTCACATGAGCCCAGTTTTCGTTACAGTGCGACGTAATTCCAAAAGTCTGAAGGATGAGAACTCCCATTCCAAAAGAAAAAGTTCCTATAAACACCTCTCGACACTCTTCTCTCCCATTCCAGAGACCATCTGCTCCCCGGCCTTCTCCGCCTGATGTGCTACTCTCCGATCACTGCCGACATGTACAGCGAGCCGTCGTTCCTACGTACGCCGACTCACATGACCTACTTGGCGAAACTGATGTTCTCACTTTCCGAGTTCAACATCACTATCGATCCGACTCTCACCTACGGAATCTCGTAGTTCCTTTTCCTGTTCATATCTTGTCTAGTCACCCCCTTTCCGCCCTAGCTCCTAGTTCTCCCCCCGGTTACCGTTACCTTTTCTGTACTTTCTGTCTCTCTTTCTCTGGGTCTCTTCCCCCCGTCCTCACTCTCTCAGTGCCAACCTTCTTTTTCAAAAACATTACAGCAATACTCATGACATTTTCTTCTTCTTTTCTCCTCTATCCGCTTCTCGTGTGCTCTCTCCTTTTCTATCAGCATGGCCCCAACAATTGCCTTAATTTGGTCCTTCTTGTGAATTTCTTCCACATTCTCAAGTCTTTTTTCCTCTCGTTTGTATATAAAAGTCCAAAGTTTAATTCCTTTTTTCTGTCGCTTCTCCTTCAAGTTACGGTCAGTCAAGTCCGTTTTCTCATGTTTCTCGCCTTCTTTTTCAGTCCCAATCTTCAAGCCGAAAGAATTCAGATGACGTCGTCATCATCGTCGCCGATGTATTTACGGGTTGCATCAGCGGTGTTCTACGGAGCCATTTCAGTGCTCATTGTGTTCGTCAACAAGATTCTGCTCACTAACTTCAGGTCTGTTTATCTAGAGGAGATCCGAAATGTTCTCATCCAACTCACTTGTGCAGGTTTCCGTCGTTCCTGTTCGTCGGAGTCGGTCAAATGGCGGCCACCATTACGATTCTCTTCTTCGCCAAGCTCTTCCGTATCGTCCAGTTCCCGTCGCTCGATTCTTCGATTCCCCGCAAGATCATGCCTCTTCCGCTCCTCTACTTCTTCAATCTCATCTCCGGACTCGGCGGAACGCAGATGATCAAGTCTGAATTCATCCTTTCCGAAACATCTCGAATGCCATTTCAATTCCAGCTTACCAATGTTCACTGTTCTCCGACGCTTCTCGATTCTGATGACGATGATTCTGGAGTTTTACATTCTTGAGTCAGTCGAAAACCTTCAGATGTCGTTGAAAAGACGTTGTTTGCAGAGTGAAAGCGTCGAAAGCCGTGAAAATTTCGGTGGGACTCATGATCGGAGGCAGTTTCATCGCGGCAATCTACGATTTGAGTTTCGACACCATCGGATACACTATGATCTTCGTCAACAACATCTGCACCGCCGCACTCGGAGTGTATACGAAACAGAAACTGGATGCCAAGGTGCGAGAAAAGAAGGGAAAAAGAAGGGAAGAGAATAGAGAACTGAGAGAGAAGGGGGTCGATGTGACACGTTTTATTGCTCTGTGCGCATTCGCGCTCCATTCGGAAACTTTGACCTAATGTTAGAACAGTTTTCCTCGAATTGAAGCGAAGCTTTTCGTAAAGCAGCAAAAGAATTGAAAAAAAAAACAATTTTATCTTAACACCCTGGAGTTAAGAACCAAGAAACAAGAAGCACGACATTTCAGGATCTCGGAAAGTATGGACTGATGTTCTACAACTGTCTGTTCATGCTGCTTCCCGCCCTCTGTGTGGTCCAGTACACCGGCGACCTGGACCGTGCCTACTCATTCCTAATCTCCGATTCGATGACGTCATCCGTCTGGGCCTGCTTCGCTCTTTCGTGTGTCTGCGGATTCGTGCTCAACTACTCACTCGTCCTCTGCACTCATCACAATTCGGCGCTGACCACAACCTGCGTCGGACCCATCAAGAACCTCTTTGTCACCTACGTCGGCATGTTCTCGAGCGGAGACTACGTCTTCCAGTGGGCCAACTTCATAGGAATCAACATCAGGTGAGAGATCCGTGTGAAGATGAGATAGAGACTTTTCTGTTTTCAGTGTGTTCGGAAGCATTCTCTACACCTACGTCACCTTCCGCACCAAGTCCACCACCATCGCCTACAAGCCGCTTCCGTTGACTCTGCCCACTGATGTCCACAAACCACGCAACTAAGCCTCCCGTTTTACACACGTTTACCCGGTTTTCTAGCATAATTATCATGTGAAATAACTCAATCACTTCATAGCTTTATAACGCATCCTTTTTTATCCGAACGGAATATTTCAACATTGCCTTGGCCCCTTCTAAACCCGTTATTTGTATTGACAAAACAGTGATTCCCGCATTTTCCCTTCGTGTGATATCTCATTTCCCTCAGCCGCTTTACCTAATGAAACGCATATTTTGCAAAAAGCAGATCCATTTATTCTTACGTGCTCACAAAGAAGAGAGAGATTTGGCGTTCGTTACAAAGATAAAAGCGGAAAAGCGATAGAAAAAGAAAACGAATAGACCGGGAATCTAATTAGCGGTTTCGAAAATAAAAAAGAGAGATTGCTACGGAGAGAGAGAGAAAAGTACTCGTCAGCTACTTTAGAATAAATAAATAAATACAATAAATTAGAGAGAGATGGGCTGGGGGGGATTCTTGTGAAAGGGAAACGAAGAATCACAGAGGAGGCAGATAGGAAGCGACAGAGGAGTCTACGGAGCCGGAGCCGCCGAGCCCGGCGACTTGAGGCTCGTCGTTCCGTTCGAGTTTCCGTGCAGTTTCAGCTGTCCCGCCATCAGCGGATTGATCGCGTACAGCCAGTCGTACATCTGGAAAACGGAGAAATGCTCGACACTTGCTCAGTCGCTCACCTCATCTCCGGGCATCATCTGCATCAAGAAGCCTCGTTGATTCGTGCACACGCTGAACGTGTTCGGCACCTTCACCATCGCCTGCTGATCCTCGGAATGCTCGATGCGCGCGTTCGCCAGATTGATGATGCCGCGGATGACGAGATCGCGGTCGTCGCGGAAGAGCAGGATGTAGGGACGACGGACGACGACCCACCGGCGGGTCCATCCCTGCGTCTTCTCCTCGAGGAAGTTCATGTAGCCCTTCTTCGACACGACGACTCCGACGCGCTCCTCGAGCACCTCGGGCACCAGAATGTTGAGCTGCAGAATGCGCGAACCGCTCAGACTGCGTTTCATTCCGCCGATGCTGTCGAGCAGCTCGTCGTTCGAGGCGAGGTTCTGGTCGGACTTTGATTTTTGACGCGACAAAAGGTCCGACGATTGCGAGGATTTGATGAGCGACTTGTCGGAGGTCGGCGACGTGATGCTGTTCGATCCGCTCTCGTCGCTGAGCTCCTGCGCCTTGTTGCCGGTCGGCGGGTCCTTGTTCATCGGAATGCGTCTCTTGATGAGGCCGACTACCTTGCCGACGATTCCTGAAAAGAAGCCATCTCTGCAGAGAGTTGCTCCGAAAGCTCCGAACCTTTCTCGTTTTCATCCAACTTGACGCTCTCCGGGATCGCGCAAACCGGATCGCACGGACTGACGGGAGTCCGCGCCTCTCCCTTGTTCTTTTTGCCCTTCAGCCGATCGCGGAGTCTCAGGAACAGACGGACTCGCTCCACTTGCTGCAGTCTCGTCAGCTTCTCCAGCTCCCACTGGTGCTCGAAGATCAGCGAGTCTCCGCGCGGTCTCCACTGACCCAGATTCTCCTCGCCTCTCACGTAGGCCGAAGAAGTGTCGAGGACGCGACGCTGACGACGGATGGCTCCTGAAGAAAGCGGTTGAAAGGGGCGTGAGAGGGGGCAACCGAACAGTGCAGAACGAAAAGCGGAGAAGCGGAGAGAGTGAAGGGATCGGAAAGATCTGAGCTGCTACCGGACAGAAAGTGAGACTAGGGAAATGAAAAGAAAAATGAAAGCGGAAAGCGTTTCACCTGGACTACCTGAGTCGGATCCGTCCTTCAGGCACAACTGGTACACTCCCGGCACGCGGTTCATCTCGGGCGACTTGGAGATGCCTCCGATCAGCGAGCGACAGAACCGACTCGCCGCCGAGATCTTCGAGTCGCGTGCGTAGATCAGAAGACACAGATCCTTGGTGACGACGGCCGGCTGAGCACACCCTTCGAGCTCCATGTACGCGGAGAGAGTCATGTAGATCTGGTCGCCGTAGTTGGAGACTCGGTTCAAAAGCGGCGAGTTGTGGAGCGACGAATCCCAGGCGGCCTCGAATTGGAAGAAAGTGCGGTCGTCCATCGAGAACTCGAGGAAGGTTCCCGGGAAGAGACCCAGCGACAGCACGTCTACATCGTCGCCGCCGGCCCACTCGGGTCCCGCGCGTATGCGGCCGACGACCAGCTCCTGGCAGTCTTTCCACTTCAACTCGCCCTTCTCGTGACAGATCGTGATCTTGATGCGTCTCTGGATTCCCTGATGGAGCAGAAAGATGCCGTGCGTCGGGAGGCCTTGCGCGTGGTCCACAATCGTCGGAACGTACTCGCCGTTGTTGGCCAGCTCGCAAATCTCGAACCAAACGAGCAGATCGTGTTTCGATTTGACAGAGGCCGTGCTGAAATTGGGATCAGTTTGGGAGGGATGGAGGGAGGGACTCGTCGAACAGCTCACTTGTTATGGATCGGCGCGTTGGCCTTCTTGCTTTTGACGGGCGTCGAGATGACGAGACTGGGCTGCTGGAAGGTGAGCTTCGTGCTGAGTCGTCTGCCGAGAGCACTGTTCTGTCGCTCGAAGTGGAACTGCTCGCTCTTCGGCTGGAAGTGTCCGAACACCTGAAACGCCAGAATTCAGATCCGATCTTCGAAGTACTCTGACCTCAAAGATGATCGGGAAGTGGTGCAGGTAGTGGAGGAACGTTTTGCTCATCTTGATGTGCAGGTTCTGAGTGTGCTCGAAGGTCAGCGGGCTCTTCGAGTTTTTCATCGGCTCCGTCGAGAACGCCTCGTCGTGACGATGAAGGAAGCTGGAAATTAGAAGCGATGAGAGTGTAGTTTCAGAAGACGTCGGACTCACTTGAATTGGCAGAAGACGTCCGAGTAGGCGTCGGCCACGTCGATGGCCTGAAGGACGACGACGCGGAAACAGAACTCGACCTCTTCTTGCATGTGGGCCGGGAAGTCGAGGTCCGTCTCGGTGTCGACCTCGCCGTTCTTGTGAGTGCGCAGGAAGTCCTCCTTCCGGAAGTGAAGCTTGGCCGTCTGACGGACGCCTTTCTTCGGATTCTCCACCTCGTTCTTCTGCACCGGCTCGATGGCCACCTTCAGGTAGCCCTTCACCTCGCCCTTCTCGTTCACCACGGCCACTTTGTGGATGAGCGGCACGTTGTGAAGCAGGTTGTTCAGGTAAACGAAGGCTCTGCCGACCATCCGGAACCACGGGAAGCGGTCGTAGAACGGATCGGTGCCCATCAAGGCGTCCATCATCGGATCGCCGTCGGTCGGCGACATTTGCGCGTCCGTCTCGTACATGTCCCGCATCGCCTCGAGCCTTTGTCTGAAATTGCAAACTGGACGGTGCTGGAACGGAGCCGGAAGTCGCGCGATAGTCAGTCCATGCTCGGGGGGAAAGAAAGTTACAGTAACCCAGAGAAAGGGAAGAGATTCGGAAGATCGGAGGCTCGGAGAGATGATCGGGAAGTGCATTCGGGAGAAACAGATCGGGAGGGGTCGAGTGCATGCGAAGCGGAAAGCCAAAAAGACAACAAAAGTGGTCGGAGGACGGAAGGGCACAGTACCTGTCGGGAATGAGACGTGCCGGATTCAGATGCAGCGCGGCGAGCCATCCTTCGGCGACGGGCGGGTACGGCGGAGCGTCGACCGGCGTGCCGGCCACAGAGAGCTCCGAGTTGTAGAAGATGCGCATGTCCTCGAGACGTTGCCTGCAATTGCCGGGACGCGCGGTCTACCGTTTTGTTTTGGAATATGAACTGAGGGAAAGAGTGTGTGTGTGTGTGTCACTGAAGCGGAGGGAGTGTGGAAGCACAAGAAGCGGGCGGGCTCTGTGTGCATCTGGGACGGAGCTAAGAGACGAGACACAGGGTTACTGTACTTGCAGATCTACCGGAGAGATCGTGCTCGGTTGAGAGAGAGAGAGAGAGAGAGGAAGAGAGATATCATAGAGAAGCAGACAGTCGACTGAGACTCACTTGAGCTTCTCGATGCTCCAATAGTGAGTGGCTCCGTTCTTGAGGTCCTGCACTTGAATCGCGACGACAGTTTTCGGGTAGGGACGCAGAGTGAGATCCTCGCCGGGAGGCAGCAGATCTGGCGGAAGAGGACTGAAAAGGACAACGGGGGGCTCTTCGCGGAGCATCTCGACGGCGGTGCTCACCTGTACATGGTGTCCGTGAGCAGGGCGAACTGGAACTGCACCTTCTTCTTGAGCTCCACCGATATCGCGTTCGCCTCCTTGACGAAGATCGCGTTGCCCCAAAGGTCGTCGCGAACGGAGGTGAACTGATGGTATCTCCACTTGATGGCCGCCTTCCGAACGACTCTCCGCTGGTCCGACGTCCATTTCAGCTCTTCGGCTGCAAAAAAACGTATCTCTTAGAAGCCATCTGAGACGCCATAAAACATACGGAACTCGGTCATAGAAGACGTCAGCATGCGCTCGCCGTCCCAAATCGAGCCGCCGCTCGAGATGACCGACTGGGCGAGGTCCACTTGTCTCTGGAGACTTTCGATGAGCGTCTCGTACTCCTGGAAGAAACAGTTTTCGTTTTAAATGCTAATCGGCTGCTGCTCGCCGAGCACCTTCGTCTGCAAGTACATCTTCTTCTCGAGCTCCACTTTCTCCTTTCGGTACTGCGATTCCATTTCGAGCAGCTTCTTCTCCATGTCCGCTTTCAAGTCGATCCCTTGTTTTTCGAGCAACTCCTGCTGTGCATATTTCCAGTCCAAAGGTTGTTCTGAAACTCATCCGGGTCTAAAAAGATTATCCTATTCAATTTTAGAACCTGTTATCGACGAGAGATTGTGACGACTCTGTCTGGCTTCCTGCGGATCATTGTACCGGAAGACGTGGTGCTCTCCGAGAATCACGCGCGAGCCCGTGTGGATTACGGTGGGTTCCGCCACCTGCTTTCCGTTTATGTAAACTGACGCGTTCGGTTGAATCGCCAGTGTCACGCATCCGTCCTCATTCACGAACTCGCAATGCAAATCCAGAATTGCTTCTCCCGATAGGAGAATGTCTGGACGTTTGGCTGCTTCTGGGCGACCCACACTAGAAAAAGAAAGTGATATGATAAAATGCAAAACGATTCTGGAGGTATGGGGAATTGAACCCCAGCCCTCTCCCATGCTAAGGGAGCGCTCTACCACTGAGCTATACCCCCGCATGTCACGGTGAAAAACAGAGGCCTGAATTTTACGGGTGTCAATTCGAAAGCGGCGCTGCGACGATGTTTGTCATTCCGCGCGGAAAGTGTAAAGAGGCGCATTGACACCGGGCGGAAGGCTTTGAAGCAGGTTTCCGCGCGGAAAGCGCGTCCTAGCAAAAGCAATGCCCTGTGAATTTCAAAGCCAGTGTGTTTCATTGAAACATGCGGGGGTATAGCTCAGTGGTAGAGCGCTCCCTTAGCATGGGAGAGGGCTGGGGTTCAATTCCCCATACCTCCAGAAACGTTTTCGTCTTTCTCACCTAGTCACTCCTTCCTTCAAGTAGTAAATGAGACATTCGGACATCAGCGGGTCCTCGTTCAAGTTCACCAAATGGGGAAGCTTCTTGGGACTGAACACTCCGAGAGTCGTTCCGTCGTCCAGACACGCGAGTCCCATCTCGCGCAACTCCTCCTCCCGCTGCTTTCTTATCTCCTCCGTCTTCATCAGTTTCTGCTCCCAAGTCTTGTCCAGTTCGGCAATCAGCTTCTCCGAAGCCTGCAGCTGTTCGATCGTGTCGTGCACCTGAGCCGACAGCTTCGGCCCCTTCTTGCCCTTTCCGGGTGTCTCCTGCACTTCTGCCACGTCGATTCCCTTGTCTTCGAGAATGTGACGCAGTTTGTGCACCTCTTCTTTGAGCTCTCTGATGAGTTTCGCGTTCGGATCCTCGTTGACGACAGCCTGGCAGACGATTTGTTTCGCGCGGTCCGCATATCTGAACATTCAGTTTTCTTTGATTCTCTTCTTCCAAACGTGTACCTCAACGTGCTCAAAGTTTCATCAAAGTTGATGTCAGCCGGGGAAAGAGCCGCGAGCATCGCGGTTTTCGAATTGCCTCCCAAGTTCTCTCTGAGAAGCCACGTCAGCACTGAGTCGCGATACGGAATCACTCCTTTCATTCGTCGCTTCTTGTTTCCCGCCTAAAAAAGTGTACTCCAATCTGTGAACTCTCATTGTTTTGCACTCGGAAAAGCCTTGTAGTGTAAGTGCGCGCTTCCGAGAATCGCGTTCGATAGAGCGCATTTGCATAGTGGTTAGACGGCACACGTTCAATTCACATTATCACCCCAGAGAGTGCGGTTACAGTCAAAACGTGTAAGTGAGGGCACTCCAACTTACTGTCTCTTTTTCTAACTCGTTCTAGAACTTAGAAGGTGAGAAGCACGCGATTGTTCGGACACTCACCTCTTCCGCCAACTTGCTGATGACCAGACCCAGGGTGGTCAAAGATTTGTTGATGTTGGCTCCTTCCTTCAGCCTCTGACCCTCGGCTCCCGTCGAGTTGGCTCTCTCCGATCCGGCCAAATCGACCAGAGACACTTTCGAAACCTTTTCCGTGTCCAGATTCGTGTCCGGGCAGTGTCTCTTCTGGGTCAGAACAATGGTGAACACGGCGTGGGAGCGAGAGGAAGTCGAGTTCATGTTGGTGGCAGCGACAGTTCTGGAAATCACAAAACAGTTGTCTGGAGGTATGGGGAATCGAACCCCAGACTTCTCGCATGCAAAGCGAGCGCTCTACCCCTGAGCTATACCCCCTCGATCGATAACGTCTCCGGCTAGCTTTGATAATCCCGATTTCTCACCTAGCCTTGTTACCCTCGTCCATCAGATTGCAAATGTCATGGTACGAGCAGACGGCCATCTTGGTCAGGTCGTCGACATAGGGGCCCAGAAGGGGATGCTCTCGCACACGGAGATTGCCTCCAGAGTTCGGGTTCAGAAGGTCCTTGACTCTCTCGCAGTAAATCTCCATGTATGATACCTGCAAGTGCCCACTAACTTCTTGTACTTTTCCGTTTTCTTCTCCTACCTCCACCGAGTACTGTATGTTCTTATCATTGTTGTTGTCGATTCTTTCGAACAGATCGTTGCACAGTCTCGGAATGATTCCCATTTCCTCCGGGTCGTTCGCCTTTCCCATCATAGTGTACGACTTTCCCGAGCCGGTCTGTCCGTACGCGAAAATGCACACATTGTACCTGAAAGCACTCGAGCTTCTCGCTAATTCTGCCAATTCATCGTCTTTTACCCTTCGAAGGCGTGCGCGAGCATTTCCACCCCGAGCTCTTCATACACTTGTTTCTGGGAAATGAAATGGGGGTCATTCTTAGTGAAGGACCAGTAGGAGTGGTCGAAATTGAAGCTGTGCGTCTCCTTGTTGATGTCGCGTCCATTGATAGCTGCAAAAAGGAAATGAGCAGTGGCTCACGCGTGTCTGGACGACGGAACGACTCTCGGAGTGTTCAGTCCCAAGAAGCTTCCCCATTTGGTGAACTTGAACGAGGACCCGCTGATGTCCGAATGTCTCATTTACTACTTGAAGGAAGGAGTGACTAGGTGAGAAAGACGAAAACGTTTCTGGAGGTATGGGGAATTGAACCCCAGCCCTCTCCCATGCTAAGGGAGCGCTCTACCACTGAGCTATACCCCCGCATGTTTCAATGAAACACACTGGCTTTGAAATTCACAGGGCATTTCTTTTGCTAGAACGCGCTTTCCGCGCGGAAACCTGCTTCAAAGCCTTCCGCCCGGTGTCAATGCGCCTCTTTACACTTTCCGCGCGGAATGACAAACATCGTCGCAGCGTCGCTTTCGAATTGACACCCGTAAAATTCAGGCCTCTGTTTTTCACCCTGTCATGCGGGGGTATAGCTCAGCACAGAAGAATCGCTACTGAAGCATTACGGACGCATGATGGACGCATGCGAATATGCTCGCATAATGCTTGTATTATGTGCGCACACACGTGTGTTCCACCCCAGCATGGATGGAATATGGGTGGAACGGCACACGAAATCGGGAGTCGGCGGCGCGAGCGCGCATGGATGGGCATGGATGGAATATGGGATCGCGCGTGGATGGAATATGGGAGGGCCGAGGGCCGTGGCCTAGAGTTTTCAATACGCAACTTCTCATATTAATGTAATACGCCGGACTTTTTCGTGCGTCCATTATGCGTCCGTGAATGGGTGCAATATGGATGATTTTCGTGCATCCATCATACGTCCGTAATGCTTCCAGTAGCGATTCTTCTGTGAGTGGTAGAGCGCTCCCTTAGCATGGGAGAGGGCTGGGGTTCAATTCCCCATACCTCCAGAATCGTTTTGCCCCCATGACCATCACCACTTCCTCGTCATCCCTCTTTAAGCGACGATCCCCTTCTGCTTCTTTATGCATTGCTCCTCTAGCATCTATTCAATTATTCCGTGGGACGTCGCCGTCGCCAGTGACGGACGTCACCAAGCTTTTCGCATCATTTTGGAGCCGCGGGCGGCTCCCTTCGTCTTCTTTTCCGCGGAAATTGCCGAATGAACCCGGACTCTAATCCTCCCGAGGGACTCACTCGTCGTATTTCCATTCACTTGGAGGACACACTTCGAAGTGTTCGAGATTTCTCGCTGGTTGAATGGCCGCACACGGACCGCCACTTTCACCGAAGACATCTCTGAATAATTAGAATAGGAATCGGGAGACAAGAGACAATTAGGGCGGTAGAACGAAGAAAACCGATTATATGTTTGTCCGTCGGACGGTTCGATTCGATTAAGGGAGCTCGGAGCACAAATGACGAGGATTCGGAAGATTCGGGAGAAGAAAGAAGACGTTATCTCGCTTCCCGCGCACCTTCCGAAAACAGGAAAACAAATGGCTCTTCTCGCTGCTGCGACTCTCACCTCTTCACGAGTCGATCACGGCTTGTGCCGGCCACTTGTCGTTTTCGTTTCTTCTCTTCGATGCCTTTTTGAGGAGAAAATGGGGGCTGAAGGGAGGAAAAAGAGAAGATGAATCTTGCGGAGAGAAAAGTTCAGAATGGAAGAGCGAGAGAGAGAGAGAGAAAGCGAAGGGAGGGAGCCCGGAGGCGAATTTAATTAGACGCCGAGCAAAGGGACGACGAGGAGGAGGAGGAGGAGACTGGCTGAAATTAGAGGAGCAGCCCCCGGGAGCACAAGAAGACGGAGGCGGTGACGACGATAAACATGCGAAAGGAAGAGAAGGGAACGAGGGATTGATTGGATTGTGCGAGTGTGAGTCACTGGAAGACGTCGAAGAAGACGTGACGACAAAGGGCACCCTACGGTACCATTGGGACGAGGGAAAGCTAGGCCACGCGCGGTTTTCTCGGCCAACCCGACTATGATCAGATTCAGAACAATGTGCTCTTTGCCCGAAAGCGCGCGCGCGAAATTCGAAACGAGGTCCCCTCGGCTCATCGTGCGTGGCGGATTCGAAAGGATTTTCGTCGAGGTCAAGAGAGCCATTTTCTTGCGAAGAGCTCCTCTTTCCGCCGGCTCTTTTCGTCGTCTGGAGAAGAAAAACGGAGCCGCGGGACTAAAAACATAATGAAAAAATGGGTGTCGTCGTCTTCTTTTTTCTCTTCTTCTTCTCTCGAAAATGACGTTTCGACAAGAGAGAGAGAGAGAGAGAGAGAGAAAGAGAAAAGTTTTATCGTCACGCGATGTGTTTTTGTTGTTTGAAATCGAAAAAAGGCAAGAGTGCCCCCCTCCGCACAAATGAGAAAATGCTCTTCCAGAGAAAGAACAGATGAGGCTGGACACGAGATGATGACGTGGAACGACGGAAATAATTGATTGCTCGAAAGAGGAGATAATGAGCTGAAGAGAAGAGAAGAGAGAAGGGGCTCATTCTGAAGGTTTGCAGCGAGGAATGTGTGGCCGCGTATCAATTGATTTCCGTGAGAATCGCCTTCTCCGGATCCAAATGCCAGCTATTTCTGAGCCCTCTCTAATCCAGTACAATCTTTCTGCTCTGAAATCCGATATCCGATTGCTAGGCGGAGCTCATCTGCAATTCCGGCGGAAAACCGGAAACTGGCGAGCAGCCTCGTGTTTCGAAGAGGAGCCGACGAGCCGTGATCGGTGAAAGTCTCGGCTCGTTTGGCTGGTGTTCTTCGATGAGTGAGATGAAAGAAAAACGAGGAAAAAGAAACGTCATGGAAGGGGGGAGAAAAAGGAAGATGGGGGGAAGCGGGAGAGAGAGAGAGAGTGGGCTCTCTATGTATGTTGTGTGCGGCTATTTTCAGGCCCGGGAGCACGGCTTCTAATGGGTCGGGACGAGAGACGCAGAGAGCAGAAAAGAGCCCTGAGCACGGCTCCGGAGCCGCCCGCCGAAGAAAACCGATCGATAGGCGGCGAGAGAAGAAGTCTCTCGGGAAGACAAGCAGACTTTCACCACGGGAGGAGACGAGATGAAAGTGAGAGAGAGAGGGGGGGAATCGCGATTCAGAATCTTCACGACGTCTTCAGAATCTTCTCATTCGGCAGCTCGTCTCGGAGGGCACACTCCACTCGAGAATGATGAATTCGTCGTCGATTCGTCTTCGTCTTCTCCTTGTTCTGGAGACGTCGTCTTCTGGCGAGAGAGAGAGAGAGAGGGACGTCAAATGAAATGGGCGGAGGCAACTTGATGAGCATGGAAGAGGAGAAGAGGAGCCTTTCGCCGTGCTCATCAATTGGCCATAAAAGTGCCAGGCCCCTTTCCCTTCACCCCTCCGAACCCATTTCACAGCTCATTTCTTCCTTTTCTCTCTCGGCTCAGTGCCATTTCGCACGCGCGCGCACGGCTTCTTCCTTCCCTTTCTTCTTTGACGCAGAACCGAAAACTCATAAAACCCACGGATTTCATTTTATTTAATGGCGTTGAAGAGGCGTCGAAAAAGGAGAGAAAGGCAAAAAGAATTGAGTGTTGACTAGAAATGGAATGGAAATGGGCGGATGTGAAAAAGGGAAGAAGAAGAAGAAGAAGTGGGCTCATGGAGCAATCTTGTTGTATCGGATGAAGGTGTGCTCTTGCATTCCGTGCGTCAACGTCTCCATATTCAGACGAGCCTGCAGCGTCGAGCGGTCGAGCAGCGTCCACTCGCGGACCAACTGAAAACGAGACATCATGCCGGCTTTTCAGATGACGACTCACGTCGTGAACGGGCAAATCACGGCTGAAACTGATTCTGCCGATGTCTTTCAGTCGGAATCTGATCTGATTCCCGGTCACCGGCCCCTCCTCCACCGTCACGAATCCGTTGTTCATCACGGTCGTCAGCGCGACTTCTCGCGTGTTCGGCTTCACCGAAATGTAGCCGTACTCGCTGTGCAGCTCGTCTTTGTCGTTGATCGACCACGCGAATGCACTGAAAACTCTTCTTCGTGACAGCTTCAGATGAGATATCCCGTTTCCCAAGGACACCCGGAAGAGTTACATAGGACTGAATCTGACCGTTCCACAAAAGTGGTCCTAACTTTTTTGTGCTGAATCTCACTGAAATGGCATAGTGACAACAAATGGAGAGCGTTTTATGGTGTTTCGAATGAGGCAACGAACGTCTGAAAATCTTCTTTTTGAAGCGAGTTACACAAGTTTTTCGTGGCGCTGGCACAAAAACTTGCTCAACTCCATTCGAATCGCAGATTTCCAGACGCTCGTTGCTCCATTCGTAACATCATAAAATGCTCAATATTATCATTTCAGTGGGATTCAGCCCCTTCCATGCAACTCCAACAACCAGAAACCCGGTCTGAAATACCAAAGGAACCCGGAAAAACACACAGAAAATGGACGAAGAACAGACTGTGCCGCCAGAAAGAAAACCAGAAAAGAAGAAGAAGAAGAGAAAGAAAGAGACAAAAGAACCTAAGAGTACACAGTGAAACCTGTTCGGATTCTTCGAATCCCTCTTTTCTACACTCCACGCGAACGCCCTAAAATTGGCTGAATTTGTCTGAAAGTGGGTCTGGAAGTGACACGAGTCACCAAAGTCTCACGTGTAATTGAGAGCATGTGCCGACTGCATCGCGTCGTCCGGAATCGAAATCTCGATTTCCTCGCCGAACGTGAACTTGGGGATCGTCGGGAAGATGGCCTGAATAACGGAAGGGGTGAGTGAAAAGAGCACCCGGAAGGAGCTGAAGAGCCCACCTTTCCTCCGTGCTCCGATCTCCATTTTCCGACGAGAAATCCGATGGGAGTCAGTTCGGAAGACAGCCTTCTGAGGTCGTATTCTGAAAACGGAAGAGCTCCATCGCGAGTCTCGCTCGCGCACTCACTCGGATCGACGCCTCCGCACTGTCCGCAACTCCGCAAACAGCTCCTCTTGATGTAGTCCGTCGAGTCGCACGCATTCGGATTCACCGTAATCCAGTCGCGACAATTGTTGTCAAAGTCGCGACACGTGTCGGCTGCTGAAAAGAAGGGAACAAGAGGTTTTTGGGGGGGAGACTCTCCTCGAAAAGGGTATTGTTCTAGTGTAAACTGCAAATGAGCGGCGAGGGAACCTGTTTCTTTTTCATTCACTCATTTTCGCCCCCCTTTGTTGTCTTTTGTGATGATGTTTTGAGCGAGGAAGAAACGAAACGAACCCATGGAAACTGAAAAGAGTGTGGAGAGTGAGGTGAACAAAACAAGAAGCATCGAGTGGACCGTCATTTGATTGCTGAAATTGGGTGCTGGAATTGAAAGGCAAGAAGGAACCGATGGTGATGATGATGGAGGAGAAGAAGAAGAAGATAACTAGTGAAAGGGAAGCGAATACTTCTTCAAGGCTGTGAGGCGGAGGGCAAAAAAAAAGGCGAATGTAAAGAGGGGAGGAGAGGTGGGAAACGGGAAGATCTTCTCTTCTTCTCCGCGCACCTCGCTATCACTCGTCGTCAATCAAGCCGTGCCGAGAATCGACGATCTTCCCTCTATTGCTTTCTCTTTCTCTCTCTCTCGCCACTTTCCAGCCACCTAATTGAATCTCGGAAACAAACATGTTCGGGTAGAGATGATAAGACGAAGGGGGCAAAAGGTGGGTTGTGACGTGGAGAAGATGCAGAGCGATGGAGAAGACTGTGAAGACGTCGTCACAAATGGTCGAAAACGAAAGAAAAAGTGAGGGGGAAGAAGAGGAGGAGGAGGAGGAAGAGGAAGGGCGGCGCCGTGACAGACAAACATTTGGCATTTGCATCGGCCATTCGCATGGCAGTTAAAGCAGTTACAAGTGAGGAATGCGAGGCGACGACGGCGACAATCGGAAGCAGAAGAAGCAGAAGAAGCAGGAGATGTGCGAAGAACAAACACGTCCTTTATCATTTTCAGATGACACACACCTTGACGCCGTCTCAAGTTCTATGCTGAAACAGCGGAGCTCTCTTTTAGAAAACCTCTTTTATTACCATTATTATTATTAAAGCATAACCGGAAAGTCGTCAGAAACAGGAAAAAGTTGGCACCAGTGAAGAAAAAGTGAAACGAATACCGGGGAGGAGAATGGGTGGAAAGTGCTCTAAGCCCTGTATTTGGCCATTCTCACGACACGAGCTCCGCGTGAAATGTCGAGTCCGAGCTGCGAAATCGTTTCGTGGCCTGGTTTCGAGTCGAGAAGAAGTTGGCGGACGACGTTCTGAGAGAGAGAGAGAGAGAAAAGAAGGCGTGACGTCTTCTGAACGACTTACCTTCACCGCCTCCTTGGCCTTTCGCTTCACACATTCCTGCTTGATCTCGTTGATGTTCGCCGTCAGATTGATGATCGTTCTCTCCGCTTCCACCTCGAACGTCTCCTCACGACATCTACAACTTCTCTTCCTTCTTCTGTCTGCGCTTTTCAGACTTTCAGACTCACTCGTCAAAGTTCGGACAGCAATCTCTGAGGTGAGTGCACTTCTCCTGAATCGAATTGGCGTCTTGGAAGCATTCGCGGGACTTTTGGTACTCGAACGAGGTATTCAGAAGACGTCGCAGCGCGTCGTCGTATTCGTGTCGCTTCTCTTCGGAGTAGGCGAGACACACGGACTGCTCGAACTGAAAATGTCGTCAATTCCAGACGGATGCCCTGTTTTCAGACTCACAAACTGCTCGTTCTTCTCGTCGAGACACACTCTCAGCTTGTCGTTTCTCTTGATCATACTCTCGTACAACTCGACGAATCGCTCGCCGTCCTTCTGCGAACACACGCCGTCGTCCTTGAACAGAAGACTCTCCGCCGACTCGGCCATCGTGGCGAGCAGTTGATCGCTGGCGAACCGCCACGCGCAGCTGTCGACTGCCAGATGCATCTGCGAACGACATCTCATGTACATGTCGCACGTCGTCTCGTTCCGGCGGATCAACGTCGTCTGAAAGATGGGGGACAGTTTCAGAGAAGAGAGGCATCGCTCGTACGTTGCTGTTCTGCTTCGTCCACAGATTGTGCTCTCTGCGGAACGCGTCGATTTCAGCCTTGTACTCTTCCGAGATGAAGTTTTTGATGCCCTCCTCCGTCTTCTTCTCTTTCTTCTTCTCCTCTTTCTCTCCCTCGTCTCCTCCGACAATCAGAGTGGTCGCTCCTTCTGAAAACGCTCCGTTCCGGCACTTCTCTTCAGCTCTGACCTACTCTGAATGATGAACTTGTCTCCGTTGTCGTCCACGAGCATCGTCGACGTCGCCTCGTCGATCGATTCGGCGGTCTCTTCGCAGATCGGCAGATCCCTCGTCGCGTTCATCACCTCTTCCGCGTCCTTCTCCACTCTCTTGTAGTCCGCATCGTCAAAGTTCTCCAGCAGCATTTCCAGCGACTTTTCAATCAGTTTCGCCTTGTTCTTCTGCTCCGCACTCAGTTCTTTTCCTCTCAACTTGCCCTCGAACTTCTCCACGAGACCTCTGACTTCTTTGAAATCCTTCGAGTTCGGATTCTCTCCCAACATCTTCAGAATATTCGAGAATCTCAACGTCGTCGACACTTTGCACCGTCCGATTGTCTCGTTCTTCTGAGCGACCGCGATCTTCTCCACGAAAATGATCGGGCTCGTCGTGACAGATTCTGAAGAGGATCCGAAGGAGAGCGACGTCGAGACTCCAGAATCCTCGACGACGACGTTGTCGTCGTGCGACTCCAGAAGAGTCACCGTGCCCATCGGCGGCGCTGCGTTGATCGTTTCCGAGACGGCGGCCGCGTCGATCAGCGAATCGAAGCCCTCTTTCGCAATCTTCGCTCGATCCAACGTCTCAATTCTCTGCTTGATCGAGTCGGTTTTCTTCATCGCCGCATCGAACTTCTGCTCGAAGTCAGTCTTCTGTTGCGGGAAAGTGAGCTTCGGAACGGTCACCCCATCGTCTTCCTTGTCTCCGTACCGAATCAGAAGCTTCCGCGCCTTCGCCTCGTTCTCCTGCTGCGTACTGAACCTCACATTCACGAATCCGTCCCTGCGCCCGTCTCGAAGCGCCTGACTCGTCTCCTGATCCGTGAATCGCACGTTCACGTTTCCCGTCGGCGCCCACGTCTTCTCCTGGGCGTCGTCTTCCGAAAAGAGCACACCGTCGAGCACGATCGGAGCCACGGGCATGCCCTTCTTGCAGTCGTCGGCTCTCTTCCGGAGGTTCGTTCGCGTCGTGTTGATCATCTTCTGGAGTGTGGATTCAGAAGACAGCAGCTTGCATCTGAACTCTTTCTCTCGAGTCTCGCGTAACGTCTTCATGTTCTCTCACTTTTCAATGCTCGGACAGCACTTCGAAAGCTCTCCGCACTGCCGCTCCACGCGTCTTTTCACTCCGGCGAAACAGTGGTTCGGCACATACGTGATGGTTCTGCTGAACGAAAAACGCGGCGGTCGCGGCAGAATCTGGCATTCTTCGCTCTGAAACTCGATGAATGTCTGGAGAGTGTCGAGTAATTTTCGAAAGAAACAATCGAAAATGAGGTCAGGTGTCTGTCGTTTTGTTTGAAACGTTTCCGTCGGTCGGCGGTCTCACAAAATGACTCAGATACCACCCGTCACTTTCGTTTTCTCTCGCTATCTCTCGGATTTCGCGTCAATTAGGGTCATCGTCTCTCTTTCTACTCGCCCACCGTCTTCTTGTCCAGCGGCTGCGAGTTCTCGTTGAGACACGCGACGAGCTGACCGTCGAGCTCCTCCTCCAGCCGTTCCAGCTGAAAACGCGACGTGCCGTCTCGGATTCGCAGAGTTCTTTCCTACCGTTGTGTAGTCGTTTTTCAGTTTGTGATGACAGTCGAAAGTGTCTTTTCTCTCCGGAAGCCAGTAGGGTCTCCACAGCGAATTGCCGAGACACAGGCGTTCTTCGAGAAGCGACACGGCTGCGCACTCGACGAACGCCGCGCAGTAGTTCGAGGAAGCGGTGGTGGAGGGCGACTGAAAGTGGCGGGTTACTGTAGTTTCAGCCGGGAGCCGACTCACTTCATCTCCGTACTGTGCCAATGCGGATCGATACAAGAGGGGAAGGAAGAGGAGAAACATTCGCGTTTCGGAGGCCGAAGGAGTGAATGGCGAAGTGGAGGGATTACTGGAAAAGAGGGAAAGTATTGATGTCATCGAGAACGAAAGTTTTATGGGATGGCTCCGGATGCCCGGGATCCACCGGATCGGAAACATCGGAGAAAGTGCGCGCCGAAGGTCGCGAGGATAATTGGCAGTTTGGCGGGAAGAGAAGAATCGGCATGCCAACGCCTTCTTCTTCATCTCCTCGTCGCTTCTGAATTCGAAACGAGGAGATAAGCACGCCGCCCCGACCGGATAATGCACCCTGCTGTTCATTTTTCTGGGTGAAGGTCGATTTGCTTTTCTCGGTGAGAAGGGGGGAGAAACACGCCTTCTTCCTTCGCTTTTCTTCTTCTTCTTCTTGTCCGAGAGAGTCGACCTCTTTTATGCGAGGAAATAGTGCGTGGCGACGAGAGACGCATCGCGATCATTCGAGAAAACAGCTTATCCGAAGACGAATGAGACATGACGATCCTCCGAATATTCGAACATATACGCTTATTTACGAGCCATCGTTATCGGCCTGAATTTGATGCGGATGCGAAGTGACACCGTTTTCGATGCAATACGGAAGAAGCGCGAAGGGGGGAAGACAAGGATTACTGTAGCCGGAGTCGAAGTTTCCAGAACTTTGTGACCCAGTTACTCGTTTCACTTTATAGCGCACTTTCAACACTACTGATCAAAACTACTGAAACTATTTCCAGTCTACATTCTTTGATAAGTTTGGACTATCCAGATATGCTTGTCCTCTCCGGATTCAGTCGAGAGCTCGATTCACTTTGGAAAACTTTAATTTGAACTGCCGCCGCGGCAGCTAACTTGACGCGCATTGCTCGTAAAGTTTGTTGTTCACACACCGGAAGTTGTTTTCTTGTTTTTTTCCGATTATTTGCTCTCAATTTCGCCGTCCGCTTCGTCCCATTTTTGTGAGTTTCTATGAACTTTTTTTGTGGAATCTTCTCGAATCGACTTTCGAGTGTTCAGATAGCAGAAAAAAACAAGCGTTCGTCGGCCAAAAATCTGTTTATGTTTGTTGTTTTCAGTAATCTTTGGTCTCTTCTTTAGGACCGCCCCTCTCTGCCTCTACACAGTCTCTGCCTCAGAAAAATAGAAAATAGCCTCAGCTGCTGCAAAATTCACTCCGAGCATCTCATAATCCACCCGTTTTGTTTTTAGGTTCGTCATGTTTATGAATTTGCTCTCGCAAGTCTCCAACGCGATTTTCCCGCAGGTTAGTGCTCCTACTCGTGGCCATATTTTTGCCCGAATGATGTATGATTCGTTTTGTGTTTCTTCACCCCGTATCGAATTGTCATCATCTTCATCAGAAACCACAAACACTAGAGATGCGGCTACACACATATCGGCCGAAGAGAGGCGGAGGAAAAGGGCTGCACAGGCATTTAAACGGCGCTGCTATCTCTCGCGTCTCTTGCGTTTTCTCCCCCTCCTGTTTACCATTTTCTTTGCCATCTTTGCCCACAATTGTGTTCTCGCTCTGTTTTCCGTCTCTTTTTCGCAGTCTTCTGCCGTGAAAATAACCATTTTTCATTGTTTTCTTTCTAGATTCATACACCTACTGATTTTTTCAGGTTCAAGCCGCTCAAAAAATGTCTAACCGCGCTGTCGCTGTGCTTCGTGGAGATGTCGTCTCCGGAACTATCTGGATCACCCAGGTATTACCTGATTCTTGTCGTCTTCTATCTGCAACCTCAATCTTCAGAATTCCGAAAGTGATCCGGCCGTCATTTCCGGAGAGATCAAGGGTCTCACTCCAGGTCTTCACGGATTCCACGTTCACCAGTTCGGAGATTCCACCAACGGATGCATCTCCGCCGGACCGCACTTCAACCCATTCGGAAAGACGCACGGAGGCCCGAACGTAGGAGAAAATAGCACCGTTCTCAGCTCAAACAAAGCATAATTTCAGTCTGAGGTTCGCCACGTCGGAGATCTTGGAAACGTCGAGGCTGGAGCCGATGGTGTCGCGAAGGTGAACATCACCGACAAGCTCGTCACTCTTTACGGACCGAACACTGTTATCGGACGCTCGATGGTCGTTCACGCAGGAGAAGACGATCTCGGGCAGGGAGTGGGCGACAAGGCCGAAGAGTCGAAGAAGACGGGCAACGCCGGCGCACGCGCTGCTTGCGGAGTCATCGCTCTCGCCGCCCCACAATGACTAGCCGACCACGCACGTCTCTGACTGACTTCCCCGTTTCCTTCCATATTCTTCTTTTTCATTTGTCTTCATTTTCGTAGTTTTTCGTCGGTTGTAAGTCATTGCTCATTTCCCCACACTCCTACTAAATGTATATGTTCTCTTCTCGTTTCCATTTTTGAATTCAATAAAATTTCGAAACATTTGAAGACAGCGGTACGATTGTTTCGATTCCCAATGTTTTTCAGCATTTGTTGTATACTTTTCTCTCGCTTATCCTGTCTTTTTCTCTCCTGAAAAAGAGAAAGGAAGGCGAATATTGCTACGTGGCCTAGAAAATCCACGTTGCCGAGGTCGGGCGGCGATTTTCGCGAATTCAAATCTTCCGCCTGTTCCTTCAATTTATCGGTGTTTCGTTCGCAATATGTCGTCTCCTGTCACGAATTCTCCCGAAAAAGAGCAAGTTTCCCAAAATCGATATGACCTGATTATCTGGCCATTCAACCAAAAAACGCCCGACTTCTTATCTTCAGTTCGCTCACCAGAGAACGCGGAATTCTATAAAACCCAAATGACAATTCTTTCCCTCTCTCTCGTCAAAATTCGAATTCATTGACGAAATGAATCGAGTAACATGAGTTCTGTCGCCGTTCCATCAGATAAACAACGCGGCGAAAATCGATAATTTACTCGTGCAAATTGCGCCAATTTCCTCTCGTTTCTCGTCCGTTCTTTTCGAATCGTTTCGCCGTTTTCTCGACTCTTATCAGTTTCTCACTCTATTGATGCGCGCATCGCCGAAAATCACACCATTTTTTGATGCGAAAGAGGAGAAAAAGGGAAATGTTTCTTCTTTTTTCCCTTCTCCCCTCCCCACAAAATCGTTTCCTACTTTTCTTTTTTCTCGCTCCAATCGAGAACTTTTGCAGGATGAGCGGCGTGTTGGAAGTGTTCGATGCGAAGCGAACCGATCAGCTGATCATCACCCTCGAGGGAATCTCTGGAACCGAGACGATCAAGGCCATCAAGAAGCGCATCGCTCAGAAGAGTCGGTCGTTTCGCGGAATTCTCAGGAAATTCGTTGATTTTCAGAGCTGAAGCTGACAGAAGAACGTCAAGCCCTTCGCGTCGAGCCGAAAGGCAAGCCTCTCGGAGATGATCAGAAGCTCTCCGACCTCGGATTGTCCGCCCAGAAGGCCGTGCTCTACGTGAGAGACCTCGGACCGCAGATCGCATGGAAGACGGTTTTCCTTGCCGAATACGCCGGACCTCTGTTCGTCTATCCGCTCTTCTACCTGAGACCCTCGTTCATTTACGGAGAGAGTGAGAGTCCGCCGATTTCTGAAGCCATCTCAACCGCTTTTGTCTTGCAGAAGCCTCCACTGCTCCTGTCCATCCGGCTGTCGTGATCGCCTTCTTCGCGTGGAGCTTCCACTACGCGAAACGACTTTTCGAGACACAGTTCATCCACAGATTCGGAAACTCGACGATGCCACAGTTCAATCTGGTCAAAAACTGCTCTTATTACTGGGGATTCGCTGCTTTCGTCGCCTACTTTGTTAATCATCCGCTCTTCACGCCGCCCGCTTTCGGAGACCTGCAGGTGTACTTTGGACTCGCAGGATTCGTAATCTCCGAGTTCGGAAACCTCTCGATCCACATTCTGCTCCGCAACCTCCGCCCAGCCGGAACTCGCGAACGCCGCATCCCGAAGCCAGACGGAAACCCACTCTCGCTTCTCTTCAACTACGTCTCGTGCCCCAACTACACCTACGAGGTCTCTTCGTGGATCTTCTTCACCATCATGGTCCAGTCTCTTCCAGGTTTCCGTTTTTTCGAATTTTATTTTCTGAATTCCCATATTTCAGCTCTCATCTTCACCGCCGCCGGATTCATCCAAATGACGATCTGGGCTCAAGGAAAGCACCGGAACTACCTGAAAGAGTTCCCGGACTACCCGAAGTCCCGCAAGGCCATCGTCCCGCTTTTCCTCTGAATTCATCCATCTCTCCGTTTATTTATTGTAATCTTCATGCAATCTTCTCGCAATCGTTATTCAGATGTCTCTCTTTTGTTTCAGTAATTTATTCATTAGATCGCCTGTTCGCCTAATAAATATCTTCTTTTTACCGCTGCTTTGCTCTCCTTACTCACCTTCAAGGATAAAACAGTAATAGAAATGATGGAATCAAAGTCTGAAAACTGGCTGAAAGTTCTATGCAGAGGTTTCCAACTCAATTTCTCGCCTGGCTGCCTCCCCGAGCACGACAGCCGTGACGCGCGGCCCGCTTTTCGCCTCTTTCTCTGCGCTCTCTAACCCATCAGGCTCCGCCCACTCCCCCACACAAAACATAGTGGACGGCGAAACCCGCGTAACGTCGGGACATGCGCATACGTTACTCCCCCCAGCCAACGCCTCATAAACTTACCTGGCTGGGGGTATCTCGCGATCAACAAGGCGGGATCCCCATGGTGAGGCCTGCCCATTGCACTTTCGGGCGGGCTGACCTGTGTGGCAGTCTCGAGTTGAGGCTCGCCAACAGCTCAATTTTTGCGTATCGGGGCTGCGTGCGCGCGGCCCTGAAAAGATCGAGTGTTATTAATATCGACGAAAATCGAAAACATCAGTTGCATTGAATTGTTGCACGGAATCAAGATTTTTCTTTACGTTTACAAGTGAAACCTATTGCGAAAGTCAACGTGAAGCATAGAAACCATTGAAAACTTCCAAATTCTCTTTTTTTGCCTTCCTTTTTATTTTTTCCTTTTTTCCTCCCTTCCTTTTTTCTTATGGGTATAGGTTAACCTCGAATTCACGGGTCTATCCAGGTTCCGACTGGTACTCGGCAGCAAGACAGCGCCCATTTTATCAGAAGTCGTAGCAACACTTCTGTTGCTCCTTCTGCCTTAAAACTGGCTACGCTACAACTGTAACTCCTGGAAACCTCTCCCCTCCTCTCTTCTATTCTTCTAGTCCTTACTTTTTTGGTCAGTTCCATCTCTATCTCCCTTAGTCACCATCTTATGTCTTACGTTTACATGTTTTATCCATGTTTTATGCACTAATTGTTGTATTAGTGGCATTTCGCCCTTCAACAAATAAATAAATCAAAGCTGTGAATCCAGGCGCTAATAAAGAAGAGAACGAGAATAAAACTAGTCGCCGTAAAAGCTCCGAAGTTGAATGGATGATAAAAGTGCAAAACTCCCACTTCCTGTGCTAGCCCGGCGAACCGCCCGGAGGGAAAGAAAGAGGGCGGAACGCCGAACTAGCCCCTGACCCCGCTCTCACCGTGCGGGAACGGCGCGGCGACAGGACAGTCCCGAGGGGGACCGTCCGTCGACGCTTGGCTCAAGGCAGTCCGAGGGACCGTCTATCATCGCCCGCCGCTCAGGAGCCTTTCTCCGTCCTCACGGCTACCGCTCAAGGGCCGGAACCCTATCATCGCAGGCAACGGTACCGCTCAAGACACAGAGTGCCAATCATTGCAGCGTGTGCACCCACCGGGTTTCGATCCCGGGGCTCTCGGCCTGACGGTCGAGCGCTCTACCACTGAGCTATGGGTGCACGTCGAAAACAGTGCGTGCTGAGAGAGAAGAGAAAGAGAAAACACGTGACAGCAAGAAAAGGGTTCAAAACAACAGAGAAAAACGAGAAAGAAAAGTGAAATTAAAAACCAAGAAAAAAGATTAAAAAATCAAGAAAAAAGTTTTTAAAAACCAAGAAAAAGTTTATAAAAACCAAGAAAAAAGTTTTTAAAAACCAAGAAAAAGTTTATAAAAACCAAGAAAAAAGTTTAAAAAATTAAGAAAAAAGTTTTAAAATACCAAGAAAAAAGTTTTAAACAACCAAGAAAAAAGTTTAAAAAATTTAGAAAAAAGTTTTAAAATACCAAGAAAAAAGTTTAAAAAATTAAGAAAAAAGTTTAAAAAATTAAGAAGAAAGTTTTAAAATACCAAGAAAAAAGTTTAAAAAATTAAGAAAAAAGTTTAAAAATTAAGAAAAAAGTTTAAAAAATTAAGAAAAAAGTTTAAAAAATTAAGAAAAAAGTTTAAAAAATTAAGAAAAAAGTTTAAAAAATTAAGAAAAAAGTTTAAAAAATTAAGAAAAAAGTTTAAAAAATTAAGAAAAAAGTTTAAAAAATTAAGAAAAAAGTTTAAAAAATTAAGAAAAAAGTTTTAAAATACCAAGAAAAAAGTTTTAAAAATTAAGAAAAAAGTTTAAAAATTAAGAAAAAAGTTTAAAAAATTAAGAAAAAAGTTTAAAAAATTAAGAAAAAAGTTTAAAAAATTAAGAAAAAAGTTTTAAAAATTAAGAAAAAAGTTTAAAAAATTAAGAAAAAAGTTTAAAAAATTAGGAAAAAAGTTTTAAAAAAACCAAGAAAAAACGTTTTAAAAATTAAGAAAAAAGTTTAAAAAACCAAGAAAAAAGTTTAAAAAACCAAGAAAAAAGTTTAAAAAACCAAGAAAAAAGTTTAAAAAACCAAGAAAAAAGTTTAAAAAACCAAGAAAAAAGTTTAAAAAACCAAGAAAAAAGTTTAAAAAATTAAGAAAAAAGTTTTAAAATACCAAGAAAAAAGTTTAAAAAATTAAGAAAAAAGTTTAAAAAATTAAGAAAAAAGTTTAAAAAACCAAGAAAAAAGTTTAAAAAACCAAGAAAAAAGTTTAAAAAACCAAGAAAAAAGTTTAAAAAATTAAGAAAAAAGTTTTAAAATACCAAGAAAAAAGTTTAAAAAATTAAGAAAAAAGTTTAAAAAACCAAGAAAAAAGTTTAAAAAACCAAGAAAAAAGTTTAAAAAACCAAGAAAAAAGTTTAAAAAACCAAGAAAAAAGTTTAAAAAACCAAGAAAAAAGTTTAAAAAATTAAGAAAAAAGTTTTAAAATACCAAGAAAAAAGTTTAAAAAATTAAGAAAAAAGTTTAAAAAACCAAGAAAAAAGTTTAAAAAACCAAGAAAAAAGTTTAAAAAACCAAGAAAAAAGTTTTAAAAATTAAGAAAAAAGTTTTAAAAAAACCAAGAAAAAACGTTTTAAAAATTAAGAAAAAAGTTTTAAAATACCAAGAAAAAAGTTTAAAAAACCAAGAAAAAAGTTTAAAAAACCAAGAAAAAAGTTTAAAAAACCAAGAAAAAAGTTTAAAAAATTAAGAAAAAAGTTTTAAAAAACCAAGAAAAAACGTTTTAAAAATTAAGAAAAAAGTTTAAAAAACCAAGAAAAAAGTTTAAAAAACCAAGAAAAAAGTTTAAAAAACCAAGAAAAAAGTTTAAAAAACCAAGAAAAAAGTTTAAAAAACCAAGAAAAAAGTTTAAAAAACCAAGAAAAAAGTTTAAAAAATTAAGAAAAAAGTTTTAAAATACCAAGAAAAAAGTTTAAAAAATTAAGAAAAAAGTTTAAAAATTAAGAAAAAAGTTTAAAAAATTAAGAAAAAAGTTTAAAAAATTAAGAAAAAAGTTTAAAAAATTAAGAAAAAAGTTTTAAAAATTAAGAAAAAAGTTTTAAAAAAACCAAGAAAAAACGTTTTAAAAATTAAGAAAAAAGTTTAAAAAACCAAGAAAAAAGTTTAAAAAACCAAGAAAAAAGTTTAAAAAACCAAGAAAAAAGTTTAAAAAACCAAGAAAAAAGTTTAAAAAACCAAGAAAAAAGTTTAAAAAATTAAGAAAAAAGTTTAAAAATTAAGAAAAAAGTTTAAAAAATTAAGAAAAAAGTTTAAAAAATTAAGAAAAAAGTTTAAAAAATTAAGAAAAAAGTTTTAAAAATTAAGAAAAAAGTTTAAAAAATTAAGAAAAAAGTTTAAAAAATTAAGAAAAAAGTTTTTAAAAAACCAAGAAAAAACGTTTTAAAAATTAAGAAAAAAGTTTAAAAAACCAAGAAAAAAGTTTAAAAAACCAAGAAAAAAGTTTAAAAAACCAAGAAAAAAGTTTAAAAAACCAAGAAAAAAGTTTAAAAAACCAAGAAAAAAGTTTAAAAAACCAAGAAAAAAGTTTAAAAAATTAAGAAAAAAGTTTTAAAATACCAAGAAAAAAGTTTAAAAAATTAAGAAAAAAGTTTTAAAATACCAAGAAAAAAGTTTAAAAAATTAAGAAAAAAGTTTAAAAATTAAGAAAAAAGTTTAAAAAATTAAGAAAAAAGTTTAAAAAACCAAGAAAAAAGTTTAAAAAACCAAGAAAAAAGTTTAAAAAACCAAGAAAAAAGTTTAAAAAACCAAGAAAAAAGTTTAAAAAACCAAGAAAAAAGTTTAAAAAACCAAGAAAAAAGTTTAAAAAATTAAGAAAAAAGTTTTAAAATACCAAGAAAAAAGTTTAAAAAATTAAGAAAAAAGTTTAAAAATTAAGAAAAAAGTTTAAAAAATTAAGAAAAAAGTTTAAAAAATTAAGAAAAAAGTTTAAAAAATTAAGAAAAAAGTTTTAAAAATTAAGAAAAAAGTTTTAAAAAAACCAAGAAAAAACGTTTTAAAAATTAAGAAAAAAGTTTAAAAAACCAAGAAAAAAGTTTAAAAAACCAAGAAAAAAGTTTAAAAAACCAAGAAAAAAGTTTAAAAAACCAAGAAAAAAGTTTAAAAAACCAAGAAAAAAGTTTAAAAAATTAAGAAAAAAGTTTAAAAATTAAGAAAAAAGTTTAAAAAATTAAGAAAAAAGTTTAAAAAATTAAGAAAAAAGTTTAAAAAATTAAGAAAAAAGTTTTAAAAATTAAGAAAAAAGTTTAAAAAATTAAGAAAAAAGTTTAAAAAATTAAGAAAAAAGTTTTTAAAAAACCAAGAAAAAACGTTTTAAAAATTAAGAAAAAAGTTTAAAAAACCAAGAAAAAAGTTTAAAAAACCAAGAAAAAAGTTTAAAAAATTAAGAAAAAAGTTTAAAAATTAAGAAAAAAGTTTAAAAAATTAAGAAAAAAGTTTAAAAAATTAAGAAAAAAGTTTAAAAAATTAAGAAAAAAGTTTTAAAAATTAAGAAAAAAGTTTTAAAAAAACCAAGAAAAAACGTTTTAAAAATTAAGAAAAAAGTTTAAAAAACCAAGAAAAAAGTTTAAAAAACCAAGAAAAAAGTTTAAAAAACCAAGAAAAAAGTTTAAAAAACCAAGAAAAAAGTTTAAAAAACCAAGAAAAAAGTTTAAAAAATTAAGAAAAAAGTTTAAAAATTAAGAAAAAAGTTTAAAAAATTAAGAAAAAAGTTTAAAAAATTAAGAAAAAAGTTTAAAAAATTAAGAAAAAAGTTTTAAAAATTAAGAAAAAAGTTTAAAAAATTAAGAAAAAAGTTTAAAAAATTAAGAAAAAAGTTTTTAAAAAACCAAGAAAAAACGTTTTAAAAATTAAGAAAAAAGTTTAAAAAACCAAGAAAAAAGTTTAAAAAACCAAGAAAAAAGTTTAAAAAACCAAGAAAAAAGTTTAAAAAACCAAGAAAAAAGTTTAAAAAACCAAGAAAAAAGTTTAAAAAATTAAGAAAAAAGTTTTAAAATACCAAGAAAAAAGTTTAAAAAATTGAGAAAAAAGTTTAAAAAATTAAGAAAAAAGCTAAAAAATTAAGAAAAAAGTTTTAAAATACCAAGAAAAAAGTTTAAAAAACCAAGAAAAAAGTTTAAAAAACCAAGAAAAAAGTTTAAAAATACCAAGAAAAATTTAAAAAAAAGTTTTGAATAACCAAAGTTTAAAAGTTTTAAAAAACCTTTAAAAAACTTTAAAACTTTTTTCTTGGTTTTTTTAAAACTTTTTTCTTAATTTTTTAAACTTTTTTCTTAATTTTTTAAACTTTTTTTCTTAATTTTTTAAAACTTTTTTCTTAATTCTTAAAACTTTTTTCTTAATTTTTTAAACTTTTTTCTTAATTTTTTAAACTTTTTTCTTAATTTTTTAAACTTTTTTCTTAATTTTTTAAACTTTTTTCTTGGTTTTTTAAAACTTTTTTCTTGGTATTTTAAAACTTTTTTCTTAATTTTTAAAACTTTTTTCTTGGTATTTTAAACCTTTTTTTTTCTTAATTTTTTAAACTTTTTTCTTTATTTTTAAACTTTTTTCTTAATTTTTAAAACTTTTTTCTTAATTTTTTAAACTTTTTTTCTTAATTTTTTAAACTTTTTTCTTGGTTTTTAAAACTTTTTTCTTAATTTTTAAAACTTTTTTCTTAATTTTAAAACTTTTTTCTTAATTTTTAAAACTTTTTTCTTAATTTTTTAAACTTTTTTCTTAATTTTTTAAACTTTTTTCTTAATTTTTAAAACTTTTTTCTTAGTTTTTTAAACTTTTTTCTTGGTTTTTTAAACTTTTTTCTTGGTTTTTTAAACTTTTTTCTTAATTTTTAAAACGTTTTTTCTTGGTTTTTTTAAAACTTTTTTCTTAATTTTTTAAACTTTTTTCTTAATTTTTTAAACTTTTTTCTTAATTTTTAAAACTTTTTTCTTAATTTTTTAAACTTTTTTCTTAATTTTTAAAACTTTTTTCTTAATTTTAAAACTTTTTTCTTAATTTTTAAAACTTTTTTCTTAATTTTTTAAACTTTTTTCTTAATTTTTTAAACTTTTTTCTTAATTTTTTAAACTTTTTTCTTAGTTTTTTAAACTTTTTTCTTGGTTTTTTAAACTTTTTTCTTGGTTTTTTAAACTTTTTTCTTAATTTTTAAAACGTTTTTTCTTGGTTTTTTTAAAACTTTTTTCTTAATTTTTTAAACTTTTTTCTTAATTTTTTAAACTTTTTTCTTAATTTTTAAAACTTTTTTCTTAATTTTTTAAACTTTTTTCTTAATTTTTTAAACTTTTTTCTTAATTTTTTAAACTTTTTTCTTAATTTTTTAAACTTTTTTCTTAATTTTCAAAACTTTTTTCTTAATTTTTTAAACTTTTTTCTTAATTTTTTAAACTTTTTTCTTGGTTTTTTAAACTTTTTTCTTAATTTTTTTATTTTTTTTCTTGGTTTTTAAAAACTTTTTTCTTGGTTTTTTAAACTTTTTTCTTGGTTTTTTAAAACTTTTTTCTTAGTTTTTTAAACTTTTTTCTTGGTTTTTTAAACTTTTTTCTTGGTTTTTTAAACTTTTTTCTTAATTTTTAAAACGTTTTTTCTTGGTTTTTTTAAAACTTTTTTCTTAATTTTTTAAACTTTTTTCTTAATTTTTTAAACTTTTTTCTTAATTTTTAAAACTTTTTTCTTAATTTTTTAAACTTTTTTCTTAATTTTTTAAACTTTTTTCTTAATTTTTTAAACTTTTTTCTTAATTTTCAAAACTTTTTTCTTAATTTTTTAAACTTTTTTCTTAATTTTTTAAACTTTTTTCTTGGTTTTTTAAACTTTTTTCTTAATTTTTTTAAACTTTTTTCTTAATTTTTTTTATTTTTTTTCTTGGTTTTTAAAAACTTTTTTCTTGGTTTTTTAAACTTTTTTCTTGGTTTTTTAAAACTTTTTTCTTGGTTTTTAAAAACTTTTTTCTTGGTTTTTTAAACTTTTTTCTTGGTTTTTTAATCTTTTTTCTTGGTTTTTAATTTCACTTTTCTTCCTCGTTTTTCTCTGTTGTTTTGAACCCTTTTCTTGCTGTCACGTGTTTTCTCTTTCTCTTTTCTCTCAGCACGCACTGTTTTCGACGTGCACCCATAGCTTAGTGGTAGAGCGCTCGACCGTCAGGCCGAGAGCCCCGGGATCGAAACCCGGTGGGTGCACACGCTGCAATGATTGGCACTCTGTGTCTTGAGCGGTACCGTTGCCTGCGATGATAGGGTTCCGGCCCTTGAGCGGTAGCCGTGAGGACGGAGAAAGGCTCCTGAGCGGCGGGCGATGATAGGCGGTCCCTCGGACTGCCTTGAGCCAAGCGTCGACGGACGGTCCCCCTCGGGACTGTCCTGTCGCCGCGCCGTTCCCGCACGGTGAGAGCGGGGTTAGGGGCTAGTTCGGCGTTCCGCCCTCTTTCTTTCCCTCCGGGCGGTTCGCCGGGCTAGCACAGGAAGTGGGAGTTTTGCACTTTTATCATCCATTCTTCTGTACAGCAAATTCAGCCTGAAAGTACTTAGAGCAAATTCAGCCTGAAAGTAGAGCAAATTCAGCCTGAAAGGACTGTTTTAATTATTTAATTAATTTAAAGATTTTAATTTTTTTAACTCTTAAAAAATATCGTGTTCACCGTCAAAATGGGCGTGGCAATGAATGGCGAATTCGCTTGTTTTCTTAATCGAACTTAATCGAGACTGAAAAAAAGAGTTGAACTGGTTCTTTCTGATTTTCACTCTTTTCCTTCACGAAAATTCGAAGTTCTGCTGAAAAGCCTTCTATCCGAACCCACCTCCTCTTTTTTGCTGACGCATCGCGCGTGCGTCTCAGGTTCTTCCTTGCCGTGTTCCGCTCTATCGCGATGGAGCGCGTTTGCAGCCGTGGCCTAGCTTTTCCGCGACGCGCTTCTCAGCCCCGCACTTTTGAAAAATAAATTTTTGTTTAATTTTCCTATTTTCGTTTCAAAAAAATTTACAATCTGCTTTGAAATATCTGTTTTTTTTTCTCATGTAAAAAAATTCGACAAACACAATGAGTTTCCTAGCGATTCACAATAACAAACCTTAAGCGAAATATAACACATTTAAGCAAAACATCGCGAGACATTTATTATTCTACAAGTTTTGTTCTCAGTTCTTGTGCGGAAAACCAAACAAAACTGTAAAAATTTGAGATGCACGAGCTGCAAGGAGTCCTTCTGTGCTCCGGCGGTGGAACACGCATGCCAGCCCTCACTCGCGACGTTCAAAAATGTCTTCTGCCGGTCATAGGAGTCCCGATGTTCCTTTATCCGCTTTCTTCGCTTCTCCGAACTGGAATCACCGGTTTGTCATCAATCTGGAACAGGCCAAACTCAGCGAAATCTTTCAGACATCAAGATATTCGTGCGTGAAGTGTTCAAGCCAGTCTTGGAGCGAGAAGTGAAAAAGTCGCAGCTTCTGGAGCAGTATCCGGCGACTCTCGAGTACATAACGGTCAGTCAAGAGGATTACGGAACTGCCGATCTTCTCAAGAACCACCAGTCGAAGATCACGCGCGACGCGCTGATCGTCTCGTGCGACTTCATCAGCGACGCTAGTCTCATCCCACTCGTCGACTTCTTCCGAGCCACCGACGCCACACTCGTCACTCTCATAGCCGACACTTGTGTGAATGCGCCGGCTCCGGGATCGAAATCCAAGAAGCCAAAGGCTTCCGACGTAATGGCGATCGTCGAATCGACTGGACAACTGGCCTTTCTCTGCGGAGACGACGACTTCGACGCGCCTCTCGTGCTCGAGAAAACGATGAAAGCGTTTCCATCGGTGCGGCTGACTTCGAAGTTCAACGATTGCCACGTGTACGCCATACGGCACAAGGCCCTTCTGCAGCTCGCTAGATCCAAGTAAGGTCTTCGACTTCTCGAGATTAAAAAATGTTCCGGGTTGTAGACACATCTCATCGTTCAAAGCGGATTTTGTGCCCCTTTTGATCGACAAACAGTTCGAGCCGGAGTCCGATGTCCGGTGTTTCGCATATCGATTGCCCCACGAAAACGGTCTCGTGACGGCTCATGCGAACACGTACGGAGCATATTTTGAAGTGAACAAAGCGGTACTACCACTGAAAACCTGAAGTTCCCCCCGTTGAAAGTATGAATTTCAGATTCAAAAGTCATTTACTCGTTTGATGGAGTATCGCGGAAGTGGTCAGACATTCAACTACAAAACGGACAAAATCGCGGCACACGACAGCCGAATCGAGGAGAGCACACAGGTAGTAAACAATCAGCACTCTCCGAATCCTCCGTTGAACCTTCTCTTTTCTCAATTTCTGATTTCCAGGTCGGCAAGGAGGCCGTCATCAAAAGATCTGTGATTCTCGACAATTGCCGAATCGGCGAGAAGACCAAAATCAAGGAGAGCATCATTGCCAAAGGCGTCGTCATTGGAAACGGGTAAACAAAAAAAGAAGCGATTCCCGTGTGATTACCAGCTCTCACACCTCTCTTTTCTATCTCTTTTTTTCTTTCTCACGCTCTCATTTAAGCGCCTCGGTGAGCAACTCAATCGTGTGCGACGGAGCCGAGATTGGCGAGAACGCCGACGTCACGAATTGCATCGTGACGAAGGATCAGAAGGTGTCGGCGAAGGTGAAGGTGCAGAATGAGACTGTTGACGGAGACGACGAGGAGTGGACCGACGACTAGATGTGTTCTCTTTTCTTCTCGCTGTTTTCTTTCCTTGTTTCTTCTCGTATTTTTCTTGTTTTTTTTTTTTTGATAATTGGGTCGACTCGAAGTGAAATCTTTCTTTCTTTTTCAAATCATTCCTGATCAATCAGAGGTTCCTCGCAATCCTCGCATCGCTTTTTCTTTTCTTTTCCTCTTTAACTCGTATTGCCTCGGGTAGGTTCTGATTCGGAACGTAGCCTCTCAAACTTTCCCAAATCACGAAAAACGCAGGTGTTTCAAGCCGTCTTTCCGTGTCAGACAAACCAGTTCACTTCCGCTTCCCAGAAATTGGCTCTCAGAGGGCTTACCCGCGAGCTCATTTTGTCAGGCTAGCGAGCCAATCCGAAAACATCCGCATTGCATGCTCCTCACTCGCATTTCTCATGCAGAGATTGTTGCAGAATAATGCAATGATCAAGTCGCCGTATAACAAAGTCGTCTTGGCGACGGGCCTTTTTTCCGTTGTCACTCTCATTCTTCTGTTTGGCTCGTTCGTGACTCACTCACAAAATCACTCATTCACATTCGGCTGGCCTCGTTTCGCCGAACATGACCAGATCAAGAAGGAGCAGCTGAATGACGATTTCCTCGTCGAGGTATTCAAGATGGTTCGAAGAGTCGGTGCACCCGAATCACTTCTATGTTTCAGAAGTTCGTTCAAACGAATGAGAATGGGACGGATATGCGGGCGGCGCTCTTCTTGACGCAACATCGCTTCTTTCTGGAGCAAGTCGCGAAGATCGAGGTGGAATTCCATGAGAGGTGAGTCTCCAGGAGCCGGAAGAAGCAGTTCTCACTCAACGTCTTCAGAAAGTATACCTTGAACGACCTGTGCTTCAAGCCGCACACTGCGATCTTTGAGCTGCAAAATCCCAATGGGCCATCCCCGCAGTACCTCAGACGTCTTCATCTTGAGATGCGTCGTCTCTCGCCGTGCCTCATCTCGACTCCTCTAAATTGCTTCTACGATAGCTATCTCGTCTATTCGCAGATCGGAAAGTGGAACGTCAGCGTTGACTTTCTGAACCGAAGACTGAGAAATTCGTATTTGGAGGTGACGAAGTCATTCGAATCTACGCCCTACGTCAAAGCGAACTGTAAATAGAACCTACCAAAAATATTCACACTGTCAATGAAGTTTCAGCCGGACCGAAAGTGATCGAGGAGTGGGCCCAGCACATGTCCAACTTGTCAAGCCAGATGGGAGAGGACAGTTCGTGGTTCGGCAATGTTCAGAGATGGCTTTCAAGCATCGAGCCCCGTCGGAAAGTGTGCGCAGATCCAATGAGATCCTGCGACGAGATTCTCGACGCGGAGAACTACTTCAACATCTGCACTGTCATGCAAAACATCAACAACATTGGCGAGAGAAGACGACAGGTGAGATACCGTCTCGATTCCCAGTCTGACAGCAATCTTAAGATACTGAAGTTCGAGTTCGAAAGCGGCGACGAAGAGTTCACGACAAACTTGGATTGCGTGAACGATCGCGAGAAGTTTATCGAGTGGATGAAGGAGCGGGAGCTTCGTGGTATTATGAAGACGTTGGCGCCGCAATTCAACATGCCGAACCATCGAGACATTGTGAATCAGAGATGCGAGGGCATCTTCCATGATGTGGATGCTGACAGCGCCGATTTCTTCAATGGAGCACGCAATTTTGCCAACGACACGACTTCGTTCGACTCGATAAGGTCGGAATTCGCGCTGATGACTCCGAAGAGCTTGTTGGAAGTAATGAGAGACGCCGACGAAGTGAACGGGTTCGAGTCAATATGGACCGAACAAAGAGCCGCCGAAATCCTAGAGCTATTCCGATCGGCGCTCCGAGAAGAGGCAAACAAGTTCAACGGACATCGGGCGAGCAAGAAGATCCGAGTGATGACCCGGATGGAGGACCCCGTCCCCACGAAGTCCGAGGTTCCTCCGTGGGAAATCTCTCTTTATTTCGTTCTCTTCTGCTATCTCACCGTCGTATTCGTTTTCTTTTCCTTCGTTTGGGAGAAACAACGTCTCCGATCCCTCGGGATGTTCTTTCTTCGCGACGTCTCCTCTACTGTTACCTTCCTTCTCATCTGCAGCAACGACGGAACCTTCGTCTGGAATCTCGAAAAGATCGTAGGGATCCTCCTACTCTCACTCTCAACGTTATCCTTCTTCCAGCACTACATCGTCCTGTCGACCGTCGTCAATCTTTTCCTCACCACTCGCATGACGTTCTGTAGACAGCGGGTCCGTCGGTGTATTCAGAGAGCCAATCAGGCTGGCACCAGCTCCAACTTTTCTTCTCTCGCTTCCAAACTCATCGGTTCGTTTTCGACTTTGAAAGTTCTATCAGTCAGTTTTCTCAGGGCTCACTCCAGACGAAAGTGACGGTATGGGCGAGCTTGTGATCGCTGTTTACGAGCTAACCAAGTACCAAGCCGGCCTCGACGTGTTCTCGAAGGAAAAGTTCGAAAGGATCACCTCCTCCTGGTGCGCTCTCTCCACTTGCATCGTTCCGATCTTCGGGATCTACTGGTATTTCGTGGATCCGAGCTGTCTCGACATCTGCGTTCTTATCCTCCCCTCCCTTCTGATCGCAGCGATCGAAGAGTACCTTACGAAAAGTGCATACGTGAAAGAGCGAAATCTGTGTCGTGCCGCAGTGAAAGCACTCACGAAGCCGGGAGAACATCTGACTCAAGATGAAATGGGTGCGGTGATGAGTGGAAGGATGAGGATGATAGAGGAAGAGAAGAGACGAGAGGCCGGTCTGCTTCCTCTCGAGGAGCCCGAGATTCAGAATGAAGAGGAGAGCGACGGGATTCTGAAGCAGAAGCGATTGGAAATATTGTCAGCGAGTGTTTACGATCTGAACGACATTGTAGTGAGTTCGTGTCGGTCATTTGCTGTTAGTTGAGCTTGTTCCAGGCGTTCCCGAACAAATGCAGCCGAACGTTGCGAATGAATGTGCTCAGTGTCTACTTCCGACTGCTGAAAGTGGGACAGGTTTTCTCGATTTCCCTGCCTTATCTCTAGTTCTCTCTTCTCCAGCGCGCTCTCGTCTTCCCCATCCTGGCTTTCTTCGTCATTTTCACCGCGATCAGTCTTCTGTTCGTCCCGATTTCAAGAACACCGGCCCACTTTGGAAGGTTCTCAACGTCTTCTGAACTCTCTTAGAAATGTAAAAATCGTTTTCAGCATCAATCATGACAGCTTATTCATCGACGTTCAAGCTCGTGATTTCTCGATCGACTGGGGGCCGAAAAATGAGATTCTGAACAGATTCACCAACGAAATCGGTGAGAAAACGGAAGGGTCTTCCCCAAACTGACGTCTTCTTGTTTTCAGAGTCTATAAAATCGCTCAAATTAGTTTCGAATTGGCAGAACAGTTTCAAGCGATTCAACAAGAGGATGGAAAAGGTGAATAAGAGGGTTTAGGCGACGAAAAAAGTGCGAAAAGTTGGATTAGCTCGATGAAAAGAGTGAACAAAACACTCATCCGATAATTTGAAGATTCAGGAAACACTTTGAATTCATTGAACGACACGATCACATGCAGACATGAACGTTTTCAGATCAAGCAGATCGAGAAATGGGAAATCCGAACCTCACCGGCGTTCTCCGAATGGCGCAAAAATGAACCGATCAACTGGGCGATCACCGCTTCGCTGGCCTCTCCGGATCACAAATCACGCGCGCCGAGCCCCTTCGTGTTCCGTCTTCGCTACGATATTTCGGACACACACAACGAAACGACAATGATCGAGACAGTGGAGCGGCTCGACGAGCTGTTCGAGAAGTACTCCACGAGTTTCTCCTCGATCAGTGGTGTCGGTCAGATCTACGAGCACTATCATCGAACGGCGGTTGCGTGGTGGGTCGTGCATGCTAATCGAAACGGGCATCCTCGCGTGACGTGATTCCGTTTCTCTCTATCAGTTTTCCATTTGCATACCACCCTGCGCCGGCCACCGCTCTTTACCTTATCAGCGAGTTTAGTGCCCCTCACTTAATTTCCGTTTTCACTTCCACGCCCGAAAAGAGAGCAGTTATCATGCGCTACGCCGGAGATTATCTCGCATTCCTTGTGCTCCATGTGTGCAGATTATCCGCTCACCGCACTCAATTAGACCCCTCCCCCCTCTAGAGATTTTCTTTTTTCATCTTCTCCTCAACATCATCCAAAAGAGCCCCGGCTCTCACACGCGCCCCCTCTTCTCTCGAACTCTGAAATTGCGCGCGTCGCTCTCTTCGTCCCCACACTGCTTATTAATCGTCGTGATTCTTACTCACACATGCGCCGGTGTGCCGCGGAGGAGCAGAAGACGGCGGCGGGAAAGAAAAAGTCCGTGTGCACTTTTTTACTCGAGCAGCTCATCGGATCACGATGCCTCTTTGCTTCATGCACTCTCTCTCTCTCGCTCGGCTCGACGTGTTTGTGTGCGTGCGAGGAGCGAAGAAGGAGCCGAGCAGAAGCAAAAGAGGACGGGCGGAGCAAAAGGAGAAGAAGACGCTGGTGCTCAGGGCGGTCGACGAGCGAGTTCACGAAAGAAAGGAGGGAGGGGAGATAACAAGAAACAAATGATTGATTGACAGGAACCGCCGGCGAGACTAGGGGGACACCAGTTCTTTTGGGTGACTGAGCTCTTGTTCGAAGCGGGGGCCGCCCGTCAGAGGAAATCCGATCTTTGATGAGCGTCGTTTCAAAAGGCATTGCTAGAAGGTTCAGGAAAGAAGGTCAAATCAGAACTGCTTCAGTACAAACTCATCCTGCAACAATAGTATCTGCAACGTCAATCGGAAGAGAGGCCCTCCGAATTTTCGAGCCGGAAACCAAAGACCAACTCATTAGCTTATCCGGAGGCGCTTCCAGGGAAGCCGGATGACTTCTCGATGCATTCTCTCTTCGGAAGCTCGTTCTTCCCATTTCCTATCCGTCTTGTCAGTACCACCATGCAAGAAAAGCGGCTTCTCGAAGGCTCCCGCGCTCGTCACGCCTCCCCGGCTTCTGTCCTTTTTTCACTCTGGGCGGCACACTGACGGCGACGCGAGGGGGAGCGAAAGAGAGAAAATAATTTCATCTTCGTCATCACTCCTTCTTCTATCCCCCACGGAGAGAAAGATAGACTTTTCCAAACTTTGTCTCGTCCCGCTTTTCTGTCAGTTAGGCCTCCCAGGATCAGGCGATCACCCAGTCAAAGGAAGCGAGAAGTTCATCACTCGCGTGTGAGAAAAGATAATGGAATAGAGACTGTGGTGCAAGAAGAGAGAAGAAAGAGAGTGACTGCCCTATCCGATTACACTCCCCGTGTTACCGGAGACCTCCTCCTCCCCCTCTCTTATCATAATCATTTCGATAAACAAACTCTCTTATTACAGGAACAATTACGCCTTCAAGCAGCTTCTCGCCTCTGCCATCTTCATCGTTCTCATCTTCCTCACCACTTTCCTCTTCGCGACCCAGCCGAGAGTCTCCACGACACTCCTGGTACCCTCTCTCTTCTGAAACGTCTTCTGAATCCTCCCTTCTTTCAGTTCTCGATTCTTGTCGTCGGCACTCGAATCGTTATCTCTGCCGTCGTCTGGCTCCTCTCTATCGAGAACTATCATCTGTTCACGAACTTCTCGCTCCTAGTCGGTAAGCTCCGCCCATCTCTCCCATCTTTTTCACATCTTCTGACCGCTTTGTAGGTTTCCTCGCTGCTTGGCATCCACTCTGCGATTTATGTCGCTTCCGTAGCCGGGTGTTCTTCAAACGGACTCATCCGGAACTGACAAGAAGTCGCATTCGGATCCCCTTCGTGGCCGCCGTCGACGTCGCGCAATTCTTCGGAACTTTAATTCCAGGTATGTTTTGCAAGCCAAAAGAAGCGTTCTATCGGGCGAATGCGGGGGAAAATAACATGCTGCCTCTGATAAAAAAGATGTTTTCTTCATCACAATCACAGATTACGAAAAGCACGTGACGGGATGACGGTAGCACTCTCATCCCGTCGCTCTTCGGCTTTCGCCCGACAAAACAAAGCTCCTGCGACCCCCCACGCATTCATTTCCAATCCCAATTTCTGTCCTATTCCGCCAAAAACCTCCGTTTCCATTACTTTTCCCGTCGCAGGATGTGCTGCGATGCGTCAAAAATGCAGCGAGAGTGTCACTTCGACTCATCAATTTGTTCCTCTCACCAGCACTTCTTTTTCCGACCTCTCCTTCTTCTTCTTCCTTCATTTCCTCGGAATTTCTTTTTACGCATTCATCTTCAAATCGAGATATTCAGAAGAGCTATTTGTCGTCCTGTAGGAGACGCTTCTCTCTCTCCTTTCTTTCCTTCGTGGGAGGTCCAGGCGTCAGGCGCTGAGGCGAGAGTCCGAGAACAGGCAGAGAGACGAGAGAAGCGAGAAAAAAAGAGAGGCTCTCTGTCGAGTGGAGGCTAATCACCCTTGGAAGTCGAGGTGTGCATCCAGATGACACTGGGAAATGTCATAGACCTACAGTATGCCACCCAATCCTCGTTTCGGAAAACAGAGACTCCAATTTTCATCTATCTTCTCCTATCCTTCTGCGGACAACGGATTATGGCTTTCCCCATCTGAAAGTGCATTCTTCTTTTTCGTCATCGTCGTCACGCCTTCTCAGCATCCGATGCCGGAGCACACAAACAATTCTCTCCGTTTTCCGCGGCTCCTTTCTCGAGCTGCCCCGCCCTCCCGCTCCGTTTTCTTTGTATCCGGTCATTTCTTTTGCTTCTCTCCTCTTCTCCATTTTCTGCTCACGGGTGGCACCCACTCACACACAATGTTTCGTATTCATGAGACGACGGGGAGTGGTCGGAAAAAAAAGAAGAGAAAAAGGGAGGGTCCCCCGTCCCGCCGGACGGGAAATGAATTGATGGTGATTAGGAAGCGGACGCCGAAGACGACGAAGAAACAGAAAGAATGCGAGTCCGAGGGACCGGAGGACTTTTCGCGCATTGCAGCTGGCAACCCGTCCGCCATCTGCTCCTTGTTTTTAACCGTCATAAATAACTGGTGCGCGGGCGTGAACTCGCCATCTCTCGCTCATCTGCCAATTGTTTCTCTGTGATTGAGAGCTCCTCCCCTTTTAACATCTCTTCATTGCAGTCTCCGTCCTCTCCGCCATCGTTTCCGCGGTCTTTGAACCCGCTCGCTTCTTCTTTCTCCCTACCGTACTCCTCATCGTCATCCAACTTCTGGCCCTTTTCTTCGCTATCGCTGTCGTTGCTGTCACGAGGCAAATGTTCGAACCAAGTGTGAGTGTGACTAATCTGGATCATCCGCTCATAATCCCATCATCTTCAGGTTCGCACTTCACTCCGTTCTGACCTCGAGGGCGGATCCACGAAGGCGCAAATCTACGCGCTGACGAACAAGAAAACGAGAGACGTGGCGCAGGAAATGGAGATGCAGTTGATCCAACCGAACGATCGAATGACGTTCTGGGCACCGAAGAAGGATCCGACGGCACGAGAAGACACTCCTGAAGAGGATCCGGAAGTGGACGAGCCGAGCCCTCGACCGGGACCGTCTTCATCTCGCTCGCAGCAGTCTCGCCCTATCGCCGCGTTCACTTCTTGTGGTCTCGAATCCCTGAGAGCTCCGGATCTCCCGAGTCCGCAAAATCCTGATAAGACTGAAATCACCCCCTATGTGCCTCTATCGGACGAGTATTACATGCGTTGTGATATAGGCCTGCCACTGGATTCCTCGGTCAAAACACCGTTCGGAATGGTGAGAGACCTTCTTTTCTTTTTAATTCTCAGTATTCTCGATGCTTTCAGACAAACGAACAGGTTCAAGCTCATTTGGCACAAGCTGAAGAGAACTACGAACTGGACGAGGAGGAAGAAGACGAAGAGGAGGATGTGAAGAGTCGAGGAGAACCGGACGAGGAAACGGAGGCAGTGGTGGCAAAACTACGGGCCAGATGGGGGCAGCAGGCCGAAGAATCGAGAAGCCAATCTGCGGATGTGATGCTCCCGAGCGTCCCAGCAACACCACCACCGAACAATGAGCGTCCTATTGCGAGCGATCGCATGCAGTTCCGAGAACGGAACGAGATGAACAGTGACGACGAAGCGGACAATGAAGTGGCGAACTGTATGCGAGAAGATCAGATGGACGAAGACAGTGGATCCCGGCCGCTCCCCGGATCGGTAAATTTGTCCGATGTTCTGTCCGGGCGGAGACCGGCTCCACATCCGGAAAGTGGTTACTTCGTCGTTCTCGACTGCCAAATGCCTCCTGGCTACGTCCCGCCACCGAACTTCTACATTCCCGGAAATGTGCTCCCGCGGATGGTTCACAGAGCTCAGCCCCGCAATCCTTACACCGAGCCGCCGAACTGGATTGAAGTCATCCAAGAAAACGACAATCCGACTCTCGGCCCGCACCCTCGCGCCGCTCAATACCCCGCACACTTCTCTCGTGCTCAAGTCGCCTTTTGCGAAGACATCTTCTGGACTGAAAGAATCGTCCCGCTCCCGGAGAATGTCCGAGTTCCGCCTCGTCCGCTCGACTACTTGGATATCCCACTGCGGACGCCGCCGCCAGAAAACGTCGACTGGGAGCCTCCGGCAGGGCCTCCAGTCATCCAGATGCCTCCAGAATATTATGCTCTCCACGAGGCGAGACGCCGTGAGTATCACAGACAACGTGACGCAGCGGAACGTGCCACTCAGAAGAATCAGAACAAGACGAACCCCGGAAAATGATCGAGTAACACACCGACTCACTCTCATTCTACTAGTAGGTCCACTAAGCTATTAACTCTCGTGGCCCCTCTCATATCTCCGTGCACGTGCCTGTAGCTCGAAAGGTACTATCGATCTATCCTACCGACTTCATTTTGTAGTCTCTTTCTCTCTCTCTCACTATCTCATTTCTCGACTAACTTTTCCTGTCAATATCTCGAACTTCTATTAGCACCTTCATTTTTTGCACGTTGCCAGTTACCGATCTCGCACTCGACTTCTCTCTTGACTAGCCATCACACCCTACTTCCTGACCTCATTGTTCAGTTGTGATGAACAGTTTTTTTTTCTTTTTTTTAATAAATTTATTATCATAAAGTGAGAGGTATTTAACAAAAAGTGATAAAGAAGAATAGGATTAGAAATTTTCAAAGTTTGACGGTTGTTTGAAAGTTCAGTGCGCGACGTTGAGAGTGGAAGAGTTTGGAGATAGCGTGAGAATGTGGAGAGCACGGACCTGCCGGCGGATTCGGAAGACTACCGGAGACGAGAAGTGAGGGAACCAGCACTGAATTATAATTGAAAATGGATTTCGAGAGACGATTAGAGATGAATGGGGGAAAATGCGAGAGTGTGTGTGCAAAATGGAGATGCGCAGGGCAGTTGAGTACGGTAGAGCGGGGAGGCGACGCTGATTATTCGCGGGAAGCGAAAATTAAAGGCACACTCAGATCAGATCGGAGGATTACACAATTTTACAGAAAACGAATGAGGTGGGCGGCACGAACATGTACAAATGCCACGGGAATAAGAAACAATGTTTCGCGGAAAGTAATGCCAGTTTGCTGTTGGATGAGAGGAATGTGAGAGTGAAAATAGGAAGAACGAGGAGTTCGTAAGGAATCGGCAGAAGGGATCAAAGACTGGCGGCAGCGACCTTGGTCTCGGTGACCGGCGCACCGGCGGAAGCGGCTCTTCCGTACTCGTCGTCGTCGAGCACCTCCTCCTTGACCTCTTTCTCGTGGACCTCCGTCTTCGGAAGGATGTCGCCGTTCGCGTGCACTTCCTCCTCCTCCTCTTCTTCTCCCACGTCGACGTCTTCCTCGAACGCCAGCTCCTCGTCGTTCATCTCGTCCTCTTCTCCTTCCAACTCCTCTTCTTCCTCGTGATGCACTCCGTTCTGTTGCACTGTGATCGTGTGGGCAAGCGACCTCGTCATGCCGAAGCCCCTCTCAATCATCTGTCGTTGCTCGGCGGTGATATCTGGACGGGGCTCGGGTTTGTACATCATTTCAGCCATCTGCAACACGAGAATCCCTTAATAGCAGGTCTTGAAACGATTCCAAACTCACCACCGCACCGAGCAATGGTCCATGATCGGGGCCGTTGGGATCTGCACCGGGAGGCGGAGTGATGTTGCGAATCTGGAAAACCGAACTGGTCTTCTAGTGAGAACAAAAAGGCAAAGGCATGCAGAGATTGTGGGGGACACAACAAACACAAGATCAATTCAGTCTTTTATTCATTTCCAATTATTATAAAACTGTTCTGTTAATTAGGCGAGCCAAATTTACAAACATCATTCCAACGTTGATTAAGAGCAAGACAGAGAGATTAAACGGAAGAGAGTGATATATCGGGTGAGAGGTGGGAGGGATCAGTGCAACAAGCGTGCGTCTCATTCACTCAGAAATGCTGCCGTCGGATCCGTATCCGAAGGAGTTCACTTCTTTCAAATAAATCACCTGCTGGTAAGGCGTCGGCTCGTCAACGTTGGCTCCGAGGCGGCTGCGACGGCGCGCGTTCATGAAGAAGTTGGCGACGGTGGAGAGGTCGAGACGCAGATGCTCGGCGATCGTCTGCTGCATCTCGCGCGACGGACGTTGGGTCTCTTTGAATATCGCTTGGAGAGTCCTTTTTTGAATGTCTGTGAACACGAGACGCGGTCGTTTCGAGGCCGGAACGCCGTCGTGATCGGAAGTGGACTTTCTGTAACTGATCGGAATAAGCACCTGTTGAATTTGGAAACGAGATGATACCTGTGGGTACGCACGTTCTGTGCTGGAGTCGGCGGCGACATTCCCGAAGCGCGACTCGAATCGTCCGTCTTCATATCGAGTATGGCGAGACGAGTGTGCAGCGGCTGCGAGACCCAGTTGTACATGCGTCGGAATGTCTCGCGACCCGATTTGAGCTTGTTCCACGGCTTCGGATTGCGAAGCAGATCCGAGAGGGTTCCCTGGCTGCGACACAAGATGCGTTCGGCGAATATCGCCTGCGGAATCGAGTGCGTTTTGAGTTCGAACGCTATGCGCTTGCACAGATCCTTTGTGTCGATGTATATGTCCTCACCGATCTCAGCATTGAGCGGATCGTTCGAGTCTTGTGTCGAGTAGATGCGACGAGTGGCGATGACGTGAGCGGAGGGCGGAGTCGGGATCGTCGAGCCAGCTCCTGCCGAGGGCGCAGAGTTGGTGGTGGCGGCGGCGGACGAAGCGGCCTGATTCAGCACACCTAGAGGCTTTTTCTGTTTCCGAGAATCTAAAAGAGAGAGCGTGTGAGTACGAGATTAGTCGAACAGAAAAAGGGGAAAAGAACAACGAAGGTGATCCGATTGGAGGGAGAGGAGGTGAGCGAAGAACAGAAGAGGGAGAAAGAATAAGAAGCAGTACTCACTTCTCGAGTACGACGCTTTCGCGAATTCTTCCGGTTCTTGCTGATGTCCATTCCTTCGTGCCTTCGCATAGGAGGATCTTGTCGACTTCGACGAGTATCTAGAGGTCGCCTCCTCCTCGTTCTTGATCAATTGACGCTGGATCATCGGAGTCGGATCAGCACCGTAGTTCTGCGGCGAGGGTGATCTGTCGACGACGTGCTCGCCGGTGATCATCGAAGAGATGCTCGACACCTCATTAGGCGATCCTTCGCGCACGTCGCCGAGCTGGTCGAGTTCCTGCTGCTGTAGTCCGCTCATAAGAAGGTGCGCACTGTCGAGATCCTCTTCTTCCTTGATGAAGGGCGAAGTGTTGAAGTCATGCGACTCTCGACGCCGCGAATCGCTTGACAACGGGGACAAGAGCCCGGCCGTGCTGCCGGAGAATCTGTAATCATTCCTGAATAGACAACACTGTTTTCAGAGACGACCGTGCAATTTTCAAACTTACTCCGGCTCATTCTTGATATGTCTATACGAGGTGGAGAGGAGGGAGGCGCTCGAAAAGCTGCTGCTCGGTTGCTCGTTGCTTATGCTCATCGGCGTCAGAGACGCGAGTTGTGGCGCAGACGACGTCGGCGCTTCGTCGCGAGAAGAGGACGCATTCTCCGTGGAGGAGCTGCCCGATGGAGCCACAGGATGGGGGCTTATCGTGTCGAGAAAATTCTCAGGCAGCTCTTCGGCAAATCCACGACCAGTGTTGTTTATGAAAGTGCTGGATGGATCTATTTGGAGGTAGTCAGTGTTCCGGCGGCGCGATTTTTCCGATCTGAAACTGTTGAAGAACTTTGACACTGTCCGTATGGAGACAATTCCGCCAACAGCTGATGACGCAACCGATTTCCCCTCGCTACCGTACCACCCTCTCCTAACTCTCTTCGTCGTCTTCCTCGAAAAGTAGCGGCGGCAGAAGGGAGAAAGTGAAATGTCCCCCTTCTCTGAGAACGAAGAAACCGGTCTAACCTACCCATTTGCCGAGGTGGACGCTGTGCGCGACGACTCCATAATGTACAACAGCTTGTCTCAGATTCACACAATTTTTTCTTCGAATCGAGAGGAGGAAGGCGGCACTGTTTCTGAAAGAGGAGCCAAATGAGGAGAGGGAAAAGAGCAGGAATGAGAAAAGTAAGGGATGCGGTTGAATACAAGAGTGAGACGACAGAAAGAGGACGACCAGCGAGGAATATGACCTAGATTAGACGGCGAAGACGAAGATATGCCGTGAAGAAGATGTGCACGACGTCGTTTCACTTATTCGAACGGCTCAATGAAGGAGGACAGCAAATGTGAAGTGGTTTCGGGACGATGGAAGAGCTTTTGTAGCTGTTTATGGGTCATAAGAACGTGGGAAAACGATGGAAACTGCCTTAGAATGACATTCTGAACAAATTGAGAAATTTTTTAAAAATTGCAAAAAATCGATATTTCAGAAAAGGAAGCCCGAAAGTGGTATTGATTTGTTGCTGAAGCCCCCGCGTGTCGCGGCTAGACGCTCCTCGCGGCCCCGCCGAACCGATCGATATTTGTGGCCACACAGAGAAGGGGCGGGAGAGGGAGAGAGCGGAGAGAGTGGCCGCGCGTTGTTTGTACGTCTCGCTGTGCCTCTGGCGGTCTCTCGTGCGATGCGCTCTCTCGCTGTCCTCGTCCACAAATGCGCATGATGGCCGGGTCTCACGACGAACTGACGGCGAGAGTGTCTCGGAGACTGAAGGAGGTGGCCAAGGAGTTACGGTGTAAGAGACGGGCCGTTGTGTCGATTTACGCGAAAACGGAGGGAGATGCGAAAGGCGCCGAGAATACAGACGTTCCCCGCGAAAACACGATTTCACACCTCGTTTTCACGCATTCACATGAACACATCCACTTTCTGTACGAATCGGACCTTTTTTTGCAGAACTTCATGTCGAATGACGACGCCGAACTTAAAAACGAATCTAGCCGACCTGCCGATTCGGATGTTCCGAAATCTGTCGATGGAATTGGAGAGGAACAAGTTGTGGGTGAAAATGGTGGAATACGATCAGGACCCAATCTTTTCGATGACGTGAGCTTTTTGGGAGCAGTTTTAGCTGGAAACAGTCGAATTTCAGACAATTGGAAATAGAAGGGTACTTGAAAAAAGACAATTGCTGTGATCAAGTTCTGCGGAGATGGGGAAATCGCGGTCAAACCGTAGTAGTACACAAAATAAAAGAAGGAATGTTTGAAAATTGTAGATTTTCGACTTACTATCAAGAATGCAGTTACTTTCACACGTGTACGACGAAGAATTCGACCCGCCACAGCTACAAATGTACAGAAAATTCAGTGAGTTTTTGAAACTGATACGAGTGAGAAAACTTGTCCGAGAGGAGTCCACGAGAGTATGGCCGAAGTTCCTCTTGGGGTTTCTCGGCCATTGATGAGCGGGAAATTCGAAATTTAATTATGAAGGGTTACAGAACCTTTAAGATGGATGTCAGAAGAGCAGATCACAATGTCAATCGATGAAATGAGCATTCGGCTCGAATGTCGGGCTCGGGGATTTCCGTGTCCCGAAGTGAAATGGTACACAAACAGCTTGAAAGAGCCGGTTCACACCGGCAAGGTATTCACTGTGCTCAGGTAGAATCGGGGCGGGATCGGAGGAGGAACTGAGATAAGGATGTTCAGATGTAAGTGCTCCACCGAGCATCAGTACAAGTGTGTCGCGTACAACGAGGTCGGCGAGGGATTCTCGTACTCGGACCACTACCGGAAGCCCGGCAAACAGTTCACCTCCAAGTTGGAATCCGAATTCTTCGACGTCACCTCGTGTGTCAGAGATGACGAATGTGAGCGAGTTTCAATAAAGTCCTGAGAGCACTTTTCCATCTACAGTATGCGACTCGTGCAAAAACTTCGAGATGGGCCGTCTCTCGAAGCTGCTGGAGGACGACGACATCGAGAAAGGGACGGAGCTGCACCGACAGTTGGCTCCGATGAAGGCGGCTCTCGACTCGACGCTCCGAGCCGCCGACAAAGTGGCTCTCATCATGAGCAACTGCTCCTACGTCCACCTTCCGGAGCTTATCACTCCGCACTGCGACGCGCAGACGTTGGCCGACGCACTTCAGCAGATGAACTACAAAACGGTGACGCTGGCGGATTTGACGTTGGACGAGATGAGATATTTCATTCGAGAGTACCGAAAATTGATCGGAAACGGGGTTTACGGTGAGTGAGACGCGACGACAGTCGCTCGAAACGACCGCACTTCCAGCCGTCTTCTACTTTGTCGGCCACGGATTCGAAGTGAACGGCCAGTGTTACCTGCTCGGCGTGGATGCTCCGGCCGATGCTCACCAGCCGCAGCACTCGCTCAGCATGGACTGGGTACTCTCTCGCTCGCCTCTCGCTTTCAGTCCGAACTCTCCGTTTTCAGCTTCTCTCCATTTTCCGTAACATCCAGCCGTCTCTCAATTTGCTCCTTCTCGATGTTTGTCGCAAATTCGTTCCGTTCGTTTCATTTCGCCGCTGAGGAAAGACCGTTTTCTGTTTCCTCTCGATTCCAGATACGACTCGATCGCCGCGTTCGTCGAGTATTCGGAGCAATTCAAGCGGTACCACGTCGCACACCGCAACATGGTCTACGGATACTCGACTAGTGGCGGCGTCGGAGCCTACGAGGTACCGCTGACTGTGTTCGTCGAACGTCTTCGATGCTTCAGGTGAAAGGAGAAGTGAACGGAGTGTTCATGAAGTATCTGAAGAACCACGTGCAGCTCGAGATCTCGGTCATCGATATGCTCAACAAAGTGCTGCTCGGTGAGCCCCATCTCTGCGACCTGCGACTCTTGAAGACCCGCGTCGGTTTTCCAGATATTGGAAACGATCCGAAGGTGTGCGACGTGCAGGTTCCGGAGATTCGCAGCACTCTGACGCATCCGCGAAGTCTGGCGGACCCGCTGATCTTCGACGGTCACACCGCCTCGTTCGACAACCACACGATCCACTGGAGGCTCATGCACGGTGAGTCAGCCGGGAATCGCAATCGACTGGCGACGAGTTTCAGAGCTGCCGAACCCCGCCACAGTTCGCTTCGAGACCCTTCCCCTGAGGGCGACTGTCTGGTTTCAGTTCTGCGGAAACTTCACCAACAAAGTGAGACCTCAAACACACCCCCACTTTCATCTGTTTCCTGGTTGCAGGTCTACGTGCTCTCCTCGATTTCCGATCTCCGTCAGTGTCAAGACGACCTCGACGCCGAAGAAGTCGACGAAGAAGAGCCGAGCGAGCTGGCGCTGACGCACCGCGCCTTCGTCGAATTCCCCGACGAGCTGCACTGTTCCGACGCGAAGGAGCACGTGGACGACGAGGAAGGCGTCTCGATGTACTGCATCCTGTCGGGTCTCCAGAAGATCCGCGGAGAGGGCGGTCTCACGTGCGAAGTGCACCTCAGACACGCCGACGATGTCGAAACGACCATGGAGCGACGGAAAGTCGACATCGGACACATTCTCATCACCCGAATCAAGTGCCTGCTTTGATTGACCCACCTTGTGCATTTGATGATTGTGTTATTGCCAACTGGTTAGGAAACGGAAAATCTCATTTATTTTACAATGAATCAAATGCGTAAAATGATGGTGGCGTGTATATGGTGTAAATATAAAACGAATAAGAATCGACGGAAGAATGCGGCATCGATGGGAGGGTGGGCGTAATGAGACAGACCAAAAAGGAGAGGAGGAGATTGAGATTTCGACATTTCAAAAGTTCGATTGAATAGGAAATGGGAGTGGGTGGGGATCATTCTGAGTTGGAGTTCTTTTTTTGTTTTTGTTCTTGTTGCGGACGTCAAACAGATCGATTCAAGCGGCGAAATAGTACATGAATTAAATCATTGAAGCCTAACAAAAAACGTGTGAAAAGCGCCCGCCAGGGGCAGTTGCCGGAACTGAAAGAACACTGCGAATCTTTCGGTAAGCAGAGTCCGAGAAGCGAGAATGAGGTAGGGGACGGGAAGCTGATTTGGTTCGAAAAACTACCGGAAACCAAACGGAACGGCAAAAAGGTGGAAGGGGAAACTATCCGGAAGGGATAGGAAGACGGTAGGACAATGTCTAGAAGCACTACAACCTACGGGGGAAGAGGAAATGCTTACGAGAAGAGAATGGGAAGGAGTGCATTGGCCAAAACGATTCAAAAACACCATATTATGAAGACATGAGGTGGATTATTATGAATATGGTTATCGGGAAGCGAGGAAAAGCAGCGCAAAACGGGACCGACGAGTCCCGAAAAACAAAAAAGTGCTGAAAATGGATAACACAATCGTGGAGTTTTTTTTTGGGGGGAGGGGGATTTTTTCGGATTTGATGTGACTAAAAAAGAAAAACGATTAGAAAACGGCTACGTTGACTAGGAGAAACAGCAATCAGAAAATAAAAGCGAAAATGGTGCTCTAAAGGAGTTGGGAGAAGACGTGGCGAGGAGAAGCGGCACAGCCGTCGGAGAAGAAAAGTGATTGAACTATGAATTCAACGGGAACGGTTATTCGACTGAGCAGCAGATTCCGCTGCTTCGGCCGCAGCAGCCGCTTCGGCCGCAGCGGCAGCGGCTGCAGCAGCAGCAGCAGCAGCAGCGGCGGCGGCAGCTTCGGCTTCAGCAGCAGCCTGCTGGATACTGGTGATGACATGCTGCTTGTAGGCATTCGAAAGCCCAGCTGTCCAATAAAGAACGACTTGGCGATCCTGAAATAAAAAAACGATAGTGCTGTGCTCAATGTGTCAAAAGGTTACTTCAACACGGCATCCAGTGATGTGTTTGAAAATGTCCTCAGGTGGAAGTTGGTTCTTCATTTGGAAACAGATCTTCGCCTTATGCATCCATCCTTCCCGAGTGCTGCGAAGGCATGTCTCGAGAACAGCGTCCACCACGACAGGATCCAAGAGAAGATCGCGGTAGCGCTTGACGATCTGAGGCCAAGCTCCAGTCGGTATCTTTTCCGGACGACGGCGGACTTCGATGGTGCAGTCAGCGAGAGATGAATTCTCGCACTCGGCCGCGAGGTAGTCGCGCGGCGCAACACGTAGCACCATCACATCGGACACTTCGAGCGGGATGTCCATGTTGTACGGCCCACCGATCAGATTGAAACGGGTGCTGCAACAAGATGAAATGACTTTCTGATTGTTCGTGCTTTGCTCAGCTCGCAGGAGACACGGTCTAGTCAAACACAATGCACACATGATTCTCTCATTGCCCTCCCGATGAGTACTACACGCGATTGTCTGGCCAAACACATTGCAACTTTTCCATAGGGCGCATCAAAGATCGAAAGATTGCTGCTCACCTGTACTCGGGAAGGTAATGCTCCTTGTAGGTCGCCAGCTTGATGCACCCGATGGGGAGCAAGTTCGAGACGGCGAGCAAGAACTGACGAGCGTACGTCTTCTCCCGAGTCTCAACAACAACCTGCAAAAATAATCCTTGAACCTGACGATCTTTTGGGCGTGCCTGTTTGACAGCTTTTTTTTAGAATATTACAGCACTTGTCTACTTCTGCTTGTTTTAACACCCTCATGGGACCACCTAAGCTGTTACATTGAGGCACAAGGAAGAAGCGCACGAAATTCTAAACAATTTTCCAAACGTCGAGAAGAGAAGAAAAGGCGGGAGGCAGAAGCATGAAAGAAATAAATAAATCTTTCCTTCTTTCCCGCCGCCGTCTTATTCCATCTTCGTGCTTGTCTTGAGGCACGCGTGTGGTGCAAAACGTTTTGGGGAACGCTGCAGATTTATTATGCATCTGCTTCTTCTCGAGCCCAGTTACATGGCTTATCTTCGTCTCGGCATCTGCCATTCTTTTTGGGGAAACCATTAGTTTTTCTCTTCGTACCGCCGACACCAGCAAAGAAAGAGGCGGAGCCAGCGATGATGCAACCGACGGCGGTTTCAAAGTCGTCGCTCCCCCGTCTCTTCTTCTTCTTTCTCCCCGGTTACGCCATTCTTTTGTTCGGTCTTTCCAGTGAAGAGAGAAATGTATTAAAAGAACACGACAATTGTGTTTGCCGTGTAGAGGAAAGAGGAGATTGAATAGGAAGGGAAAGGCGGTCAAAAGCAGCGGTTGGAGAAAAACTGTGAGTCTGGATTCGCAACCTCTTTCAAATGCAATCGGGTCGTTTCGCCAATCCTATTCTGCATCTATTATCCCACGGGTAAGGACAGAGAAACCAACATACAGTTTTCGGGAAAGGAAGCGACGGAAACATTTTCCCACGATCTGATCAGAGATCGGCACAGTGATTTCTCACTCGAAAGAGCGGATCCCTTTTGTTCGTCCACCTTTGCAATTTAATGGCCCATCACATGTAGCCTTCGAGCCTAGGTTATTGTCTGAAGGAGCTCGTCCTTCCCTCTTCCATTATATTCTCGCGACATTAAAAATTCGTGACGGAATGAAGGAGAATGAAGAATGAAGAAAAAGAAGAACAAGGCATACGTTTTTTTCTCACTTATTCTTAATCAGGGCCATCGCTTCATATATACTCCAGAGAAATCAACCCCTCCAAATATACCAAGACCCGTTTTCGACGTCACGCTCGTAATATTCGATGCCGTCATTAGATATTCTACCTCGGGATACGGTATTCTAACGCCACTAAATTCGAATTAACGCGCTGATTAGATATGCGTGTTAGAGATACGGTCATAATTGTACGCGACAAACTGGAGAAGACTACTGGGCAGATTTTGATTACGGTACCAACCTGCCCTCCAGTCGAGATGTGATGAATCAGAAGATCCAGATCTCCGGGCTCATTGCACGCGTTCATTTGAGCGGCAATAGTTTTCAGGTTAGCGAGTTGACTCATGGAAGCCTGAAAATTCTGCGTTCTGGCGCTTACTACTTTTATCTGATGATTATCCTAGTTCGGTCATACTGTACTCTTTACCACACGGGCTATAAAATGACTTCAGCCGACTTCTATCGGCTTATCCTCTTTTTACAGCCTTCGCAATAAACATACCTCGGACGACATATTCTCGTTTCCACAACCCTCAAACTTCCAGGGTTCTTGCGAAAACGCGGTGGCTCCTTTGTCGTAGATTCTCTCCATGAATGACGGTTGGATATTCTGGATGTCCACGAAGATCTGACGTTCATTCCGTCGGATCATCTCTACCATGTTAGAACGAGCGAAGGTTTTCGGAGCCTTACACATGATGAACTCGAGAAATGAAGAAGTGAACCGGGTACTGAGTGACTCCAAACGTCTAGTACGACGATCGGCAAGTTTTCTGGATGAACAGAATATGAAATATCGGAGAAGATTGACGACGGAAATGAGGCGAAAAGAGTAAGAAGAAGAAACGAGGAGATAGAATGAAGGAGAAGACTGCGACAACGGAATGGGTGGTCGTCCGAAACGACTGCCGGCGGGTGAGCGGAGGAAAAGGCCGAGAAGGGCGGCGCCAGGCCGTCTACGCACACATACTTACACACACACACTCGTCCGTCTCGATTCACTCGCTTACACCAGAGCCGAAGAAAATATTCCTAGGGCACCGTCGTCGCGTTTTTACTGAGAGCAGCCCAACGAGCTCTTCCTCACACTTAGGAGGGCGCAAAGACGCAGAGCAGAGCAGTAGCAGTGGAGCGGGCCCGTCTCTTCGGGCCACACAAGCAGGCGGCAGCACACCGCCTCTCGGCCGACCGAGACACGCGGGCCGCGGCCGGCTGGCCGATCGACGCGACGGGGCGGACTTACCCCCGCCCCCTAATCGAGGCAACGAAGAGACAGCGGAGGGCGAACGACGGATCGACGGCCGGCCGACCGAGTGATGGGGGCGGAGCAAAGGAAGAGTGGGAGGAGAAGAAGAGACGCAGATCAAAGTGCGGGCCGATCGGCAGTAGGAGAGTGAGAAAGGAGGGAGAGGCACGCGAAAAGGAAAAGAAAGAAGGAAGTCGGACTGCCTTTTCAGACCATTTGAAGGAGCCCTCCCGCAAAATGCAGATATCACAGGGAGGAAGGAGACGGAGAAAATGCGACAACAAGTTATATGATACTAAAATTACAAAGCAAATATTTATGAGCTATCTATGCTAAAAGCTTATGCAAAGCTTCCCAATGTCACTGAGAGCGATGGCGAAAATTTAGAAAAAGTGAGAACACGAAGGAGAGCAGAAGAGTGAAAGTACTAAAAAACGCCGTCGTTCAGTCATCTGCCATTTCCTCGCTACTTCGAGACGGAGCGACACCTGTTATAACTGATAACAGTACTGCAGATTGGAGCTGTCTCGAAACAAACAACTCTGTTTTCTGTTCGTTCTAACTGATAAAATTGAATTTCAAAAGTCGTTAGAGTTTTGGTTGCAGGAGATAGGCAGATGGGCTCGTACTCAAATGAAAAATATGACGAGGAAAACAATTAAGAAGGAGCAGAATAAAGCGGATAATGCCTTCTTCTCTTACGCTCTCCCTCTTTCTCTTCGTCCAAAGACACTCGATGAGTTGTGCTTCCCTCGCACGAACGATGGTCGTATCTGTCATAACATTGACTAGAAAACTTTTGGTGGACGCTAAATGAAAGTTTCTTTTCTTCTCTCCCACTGCTTCTATGAGAAGGAATGAGACAAGGGAAATGAGTCATCGAGAAGAGAAAAAGAGGAAATTATGCACCGACAAGAGGAGAGACGCGGAGAACATTCTAGAGAGGCTTGGGTAAAGCTCAAAACACCGTTCACTACGTGCAGAATTCCACTTTTTTGGAGCGAGGAAAAGAGAGACCACCCGATAAATGGCAACGAGCTGACTCCCTTTTAGAGAGTTGTGTAAACAGTTAGTACGTGTTTTTTTTTGGCGGTTCTCAAACCTTGTTGCACGTACAGTATGACCGATAGGAACGCTTGACTCGAAGTTTGAAAAATTAGGCTTACCTGTTGCTGGTTCGGGTGTCTCAGCTCCAGTTCGATAATTGCTGATTCATCGAGTTCCAGGAGTACCTGCAATGTTTGTTTTGCGATTTCAGTTCTCTCGGTTTATTGTGAATCTATTTGAGGATATTTGGAAGCTTCCTGGTAGCTCACACAAAAAGAAAGTCAGAATCGGATTTAGGGTTTTGGTTGTTTTGTACTCATGAGATACACACAATCAATACATTTTTGCGCTTTTGTGAGCACACCGGATTATAATGACGCGGCATTATCTTCTTCATTGCTTCTTCTGTTGCTCTAATCGCTTCCAAATCAGCTATAGATTTGGCGCCACGGGCTCATGAGCGAGAGATTTCCTCCTCTTCTTCAGCGCCCCATCCTGTTGAATTCCCCGGAGACCATCCCCGTCCTCGGCTCAAATCATGACTTTTGGTGTTAGTGCGCATCCGCCGCCGTCGCCGACGCAGAGAGGAAAAGGACGGAGGGGAAGGGGCTTCGTACAAAACCATATAATACCACCAAACAAAGACGAGAGAGGAGGGTATTAGAACGAATAGGGGCCCAGGGAAGAAAGGAAAGAAGAAGAAGATGAAGAGAAACGAAAGGAGATGTCATAAAGCAATTATCAACTACTTCTTTTTGTCGAGGAAGAAGGTCACAATTAGCCCTTGAAAGCCCTATGCGAAGGGTTTTTTGATGATTCACCTTCACCCATCGAACCGCTCGTTCCGTTTCCAGGTCTTTCTCTAAGGCCTCCGGCGTGAGAAGCAAATGCTTCTCTTCTCTTTGCCAAGTGAGTGAGCGTGTCTAATTGAATGTGCAGTCTAGCATATGCCTAATTTAGAATAATTGAGCACGGAATCGACAATGAGCCTGTCGTGTTCGGAGAGCAGGCGAAAGAAAGGGAGAAAGAAAGGATGACTGCCTTTCATATTCAAAACCATCATCAGAAGTGCTCTCCATAAGCAGCCGCTTTCAAAACATGAGTAAGAGAAAGGGGTTGTCTATTGATCTTGAGCTCTTACAAAAATCCATTCTTCGATCCTTCTCCGTTTTCGTTTTCTGTTTGCATTAGGTTTGGTCTTTCCCTCCTCCCCTCTTTCTTCTTAACGTCTCGTCAAACTTTTCACACCTCTCATCCACAAAACAGACAAATAATACCCCCCCCCCCCCGCACCTCTTCTTCTCATTCCTCTTCCCGTGTGTGTGTGTGTGTCTGTATAAATGTTATGTGTTTCAAACTTCTTCCTCGCCCGGGGAGCGTAAACGAGAAAGGAGGAGAAGCTGAGACTGAAATTGGCGCCTTCAATTCTTCTTGTTGCTACTTTCTGGCCGAGAGCACTTCGTGTTTTCGCCGTCATCATCTACTACAGCTAAAAACAAGCTCATCAAGAAGGAGCCGAGAAGAATTTTTCTCTTTCTTTGTCGCCTTCTTTCACGAAGAAGAAGCGTGACCAGAATTGCAAATTGCTGTTTTCTGTTGGCTCCCAAACACCCTGTCATTTTTCAAAAACTTCCGACCTACATACAAACCCGTATGCGCTGAGCAGCCACAACGGCTCTCAGAGCTGCCGCTGACAACATTGACAATAAAATAATTGTCAAAGTGCAACAGCAGTGAAGAGAGGAAACCGAGCCAATCAAACGAGCCCCGCATAAGTATGCCAATTACCAGCCGCCGACTCCGTTGTGAGCCCCAGAGCTTTATATCCGTTTTCAAACGACTATCACACAACTCACCATCATATCCTGTGTTGGCTTTCCTTCCATAACTTGGTCGCGACAGGCGAGAGCTGGAGATCGCAGAGTCCACATCATATGCCTGAAACGAGATGGATAAGTTTCGGAGAAACGAGAAAGAAGGGAAAATGCGCGAGAGAATTATGAGATAATATCAAGAAGATAGGGGCATAAAAGCGATGAACACCTTCGCTGTATGGTGGTGAGGTCTTTTCTTCTTCTTCTGCTTCGAATATTATGATCTACAGTACGGGCCCCGACTAGACAATGACAAAACGTGTTCCGCTGAAGGACATCCCGCGGCAACGCAACCGTTTTTCCTATTATATGCCCATGAACAGTAGAAAATGGCACTAGGAACGTTCTGTAGGTGACTCATTGTCGAGCTATCCGTCAAAAGGCCAATTGCATCATCTTCTGCAACTCGCTTCAGCTACTGCTTAAAACGAATTGGCGAAGACGACGTTCAATTGAATGTTATGCACTCTAAGTGACAAATTATCTTAGTTATCGGTGTTGTTTGAACGACTTAACCTCGAGTAGAGCCGAAGACCAATGTGTCAAGAAGGTGGCTATTCTCTTCTTCTTCTCAGCGGGAAGCCTCCTCTCTTCTGCCCTTCAAAATCAACAAGCACGCTCTCTGCCTGCCCTCGTTGCCTCTTCATAAAAGATCGCCCTTCGATGGATGAGGGGTGATTAAGGCGGGGTGGTCCAGAACTCATGAGCGGGAAAGCGAAACCCTCTGCTTATTTTTTCTGTCCGAAAATTCAGGAAGAGTACGAAAAGGCGGTGTTGGTTGGTGTAACCCCATAGGAGAGAGCCCACCGCGCGAGCGGTCGAAAAAACTCGCGCTCTTATTTGCCTCACGTATCAACACTACCGTCGAGTCAACATGTCGACAGGAAAGACAGGAAATGGAACGGAGCGGGGGTTTCCCCCTTTTCGCGACTGTAGTTGGGAAACCGATCTTCTTGGATGATTCGAAGATCTTGGCTGCTGAGGGCTCCCAGCTCGCGCAAAAATTCCTCAATGCATAATCTTTGACCCAGTCCCTCGTCGTCTTCTTGCGTGCACACGGGGCAGATGAATGGAACTAGTAGCAAATCATGAAACCAGGACACTATGCGACAAAGTACGAAATTAGACACACTTGTCTTCATCCCTTTCATCCCTTCAATCCTCCTGTGAGCGAGTAACTGCCGACTATGAACCGATGCGTGAAGATGTTCATTAACGATATGCGCACGCGACGACGCGAAACAACAACATACATCTCGGACAAAGGGATTGCAGCCGTCATATCTCTTATTCTCACGAAACAACAAGAATCCAAACAAAAGAAAGGGGGGGGGCGGGTTGTTTCAGATCTAACATGAAAATGGCGCAGACACAGAAGATAAATTGGCCAAATTTTTTGACAGAAAAAAAGTGAGTCACTTGCTCTTTTTTATGTTTGTGACCAAAATTCGCCGGAACTATGCGAGTTAGATGTTTTCCCCGGGAGCAACAACACGAAAACAGTCCTTCTCGCACGCCCCTCAAGGAAACAAAAGCGGGGGGCTGAAAAAATTTCGACAGATAATGTTTCTCCTCTTTTTTTCTAGCCCACATTACATTCGCCCGAATAACCGACGCATAACGCTGTCGGGAGATTTTCCATTTTGCGAATCAATGCGAATGCATTTCGCAACGTCGTTTTTAGTTGTTTCTGGGTCGTTTGCAATTGACAGACACTTCAACTTTTCAGAATCCATTCATCGAAACGAAGTGCATCAATGTCCGGTTAATAATTTTCAGTGAAGTCAGAGTCAGTCAGACACTTTGGCAGGCTCCAACTTCTCTTTTCCTCCTCATATCCTTCTCTCTCTCTCGATGTTGCGACACAAAGAGGTCCGCTGCGCGGAGGTCCTTCTCGTACAACACACAGATGCCCTCCGGAGAGAAGGAGTGTACATCAAATATAACAGTAATTAGACTCCCCGGCGTTGATTGGTTAATCTTTTGATCCTCGACTTCTTGTGAGAGCTCATTGAAACAGAATACAATTCAACTTTTCCATTTAGCAAGAGCTCCAAAACATTTCGGTTGAAGTTGATCACATTTGTGGTGTTACCCCCCCCCCCCCCCCCCCAGAGCCAGCGGTAACATCCTCTTTGTTTGTTGCACAAAAACATTTGCAGACAAAAAGAGGAAATCAGGGCTTTAGAAAAAATGACGCTGCGCAACATAAAGTGTAGATAGCGGCAAAATAAAAGAGGATGCTCATGGGGCTCATTAGGCCCGCTCCCCTCCTCGTAATGGGGCCCAGTCTTATCACATTTCCATGCGTTGAGGATATCCGAACCAAGAAGAATATCCATTTTCATCTGTTGTACAAAGTGTTATTGTCGTGTACAGACCAAACTACAGACACGAACACGCATTACTTGTATAACTAGTATGTTACGCATTCGAGCAGAATATAAGATGCACTGTAATTGTAATATCATGTATATCATGCGAGCTCGAGTAATTAATGCCAAGGAAACAATTTGGTTAATTTCCTTCCGAACAAGTCATCCTTATCCGATCGGGGGCGAGGGACTAGCGCTTCGAATGTTTGTACGACACTTTGCACACACGCCCGAGGTAGAAGAACAGAACGGAGGGCAAGAGAGAGAGAGAGAAAGGGACATACACAACACAAATACTATTTTCTGCTGCCTGATTCGGTCACCTCTTGATCTTTGATCAGCTAGCTGTGCTCTAAACACGGGTCAACCTTATGTCTTCCGAAAATGGATACCCTGGGTGCGGAAGAGAGAGAGAGAGAGTCAAACGTGCTCATTTCTGTTGCCTTCCCAGCTGCCGGCTGAGAAATTCACATCGAGGGAGAACAACGCCAACAACCACAATATAGTTGCAAGTGGCGGATGAGCCCTACAATTAGTATCCGAACAAACAGAGCTCATTTTCCGAGCAATAGCGAGGGTTCAAAGCTCAACCTTGTTCAACATCTTTGCACAACAGGCTCAGATACGAAACTACAGTCTATTTCTCCGAATGATGCACACCCACCATAGCCATAAAATGTGTATTCGCCGTCATCTCCGTTACACTATTTCACGGTCAAATGGCAGATGCTCGCTGTTTGGCTGTTCATAATGATAACCCTTCTCTGTGACGCGATGATGTCATCTTTGTGAAGAAGAGAACGAGGGCCGACAGGTCGTCTTTGAGTCAGTGGACTATGGCAGAAGCGAAAAAGGACAGAGACGGGGAGATCGGCCGAAGAACAGATGCGTCTCAGATGTCGGGACATTCCAAAGTCACGTAGGAGCTGATATGACCTGCCGTAGTGTAAACGCAAGTTTATCATCTTTCGCAGACCTGCCATCATCCTGTTCGGCACTCACAAGAAACATTCGAAAGGAGAAGAAGAGAGATCAAAGCGGCCGCGTTTGTTATTAGAACCAGAGTAGCGACAACGGTCAGAACAGTAGAAGGACGTGGCATCCTTGGGCCTTTTATCTCGCACCTATCCGATGAAGGGCATTTTGTATCTTTCGAATATCTATGATGTCATTTTTGCCGTCGTTTAGTATTCAGAAGAGTCTTAGACTAATTATACGTATTTTCGGGCAAATTATTACTGATTCGGCAATTTCGGAAACGGAACGACTCCCTGGTTCTAGTGGGAAACTTTCAAAAAGGATACACTGTGCGAATCAAACTAGAGAATGTCATTCTCCTTCTTTTCAAACGCATCGGCCCGTCCATCCATTAGTTCTTTCTCTGTGCGTGTATATAGCTCATCAATGATCGGAGGAAAATAAGGAAGAAAAGACTATTCCGGTGTCACAAAATTATGCGTTGTTTGCGTTCTCCGTCACCTGTGGGCACAGCTGTTTCACCATATTCAGATAGAAGATGTCGCTGCGCCGGGCCGATTGGATTAAGAATGAGAGGGACGGATCAGATAGACACTCTCGTTTACAGTTATGGATTCGTGTGCCTAATTGTCGCCCGGAGACCATGTGGCCGAGTAGCATCTGTATAATGACAATACGACAATGAACGAGAGGAACCCATAAAAAAATGAGAGCGGCAACCGGACGACAGACGGACAAGTGCCACGGTTGGATGGATTGATGAATGCGAATTCCGCGTTTGGACTTTCGATCTTTGTTTCTGGACAAAAAGCTAAACTGGCCTTTTGGAATGCTAGAGGGAACACAATAAATTTGTCAAAAACTCCAAGTCGCTTCCTTGCGTCACATTAATTTTGCATAGAATGCAGCTCTTCACGAAACAATTCGGTGAAACTTTAGTTCATCGAATTGTTTCGTGAATTAAAAAAAAAGAGAAAAGCTAAAATTCCTATAGAAAGACTTATTGAAAAAGAAAACCTTGGGGATCCGGAAAGTTCCCATTTAGAAGAAAAAAATGATTGTAGTAATACACTGAGAGTTCGTTTTCTACGACTTTTCTTCAGCGTTCAGTTTTCTACGATCTCTCTTTAGAGTTCAGAGGAAAAAATCTGATTCCGACCGTTCTCTGACTTTTTTAAATTAACGGTTTCGTCATTTTGATGTTAGTGCACCTTGTTATTGTGGCCCTTGACTAGATCAAACATGAATGCTGTACGAAATTCAGCAGGAAAACCGAAATTTTGGCGTGCGTTTGAATGTGTATATTCTACATTCTTTGCTTGTTTATTTCAAATTCAGCCCGTCGACAGTTCGTATATTTTTGTTTCTTTCGTTCCCTGTGTGTGTGGCATTCTCAAGAGAGAAAGAATAAAGAGGGGAGTACGGTGCCAGGAGCGCGGGAGGGAGAGAGGAGCTCTCTGAGCAAAATAACACGAGTCAAGTACCGTATCAGTGGCAATCAAAACACCGATAACATTTTAGTAGCGAGACACGCAATTGACGCGCCCTCGAACAAACATCCTCGCACATTGACAGAGCGGCCAAGATGGGCTTTTTCTCGCGTTTTGCTTCGTCAGAGCAAAAGGCCGAAGACGAGAAAGGCAACGTTGCTACATCCCGTGAAGCAGAAATCCACTCTCAGTCTCGCCTCTCCTCTTAAAACCACTCCGCTTTTCGTCCCTCTTTTGCTCCTCTTGTTTGTTTGCTCAATTCGTGTCGAATTTCCCGCTCGTCGTTTTTCGGGGGGTCGCGCCGGCGATCAACGGATCTCGAACATCAAGAATGAGAACATTTTCGATTGGCCGTACCGAAAAATTAGACGCTCCAGACCGAAAAATTAGACGCTCTAAGGATTATATTCCCCTCAGTGGCGGCGGCGGCGGCGACGGAAAGCATACAAAATCATAAAATTGTGCACTCGCCGAGCACTTCCCACAACAACAGCAGCAGCGGCGTCTGCATTCCATTCAATTTTAATGTCTTCCGCCGCCTGTCGGTGGCTATCCAGTCAGAAACGTGCCTGCCACACCGCAGTTTCCACTCTAATAATTACCTCTTTGTCGCCACAAGAGAGAATGTGGCCTTTGGCCCCCCGGAAAAGAGGCACACGAAAAGGTTTTGATTGCAGCGCGACGACAACGAAAACACGATCCGGTTGAGTGAGAATACCAAACAAGGAAGAATAAACGTTGAGGGGGGATCAGAAAGGCATCGAATTACGCCTGGGGGGCAACTATCGGCCAGCCGTTATTTTTTCAAATCATATGAAGCGCCAAACGACTCTTTATTTTGACTCGAGACCTCACCTGTGCAACTGGACCCAAATTTCGTCGTTCGCTGTCACCACCGTGAGATTGCGATCCGTGTCGATTGCTATCTGCAAATTTTTGAAATGAGTTTTCTTTCAAAGTCTCTTTTTTTCTCTGTTTGCAATTATTTTAATGAGGAATGCCTCTTTCTCGACGAAGGAGAAGTAGACGAAGCCTCCCTCTCGTTTATCGATTCGCGCCCCTCTTCTTGGCCGTGGCCGGCAACTCTCTCGCCGGCGCGGCCGTTCCGTACGGGACCACCCCGCGTCGCGGTCTCATTCACTCTCGCACTCTCCCGCGCTTATCGACTTTCCGCTTTTGAGAGGAGAGAAAATAATATTTCCACATTATGGAGATTGTGGGACAGCTGATTGGAATTCCCCGAAGGTTTCACAGCCGGAATATCATTCAAATTTCATCACATTTTCATTGCACTTCTCCATTCGTATACGTAGTTATACTCGATTATTCACGACGTTCAGTGGAGTGGCAGTGAAGAGGGAAAGTTACTAATCAGCAGTCTCTCTTTTCATGTACATATTCTCTCCATCTCATTTCTGATTTTTTCTTTCTCGTTCATCAACTTCTCTCAATTCATTACTGTCTTTCCATCTCTTCTTTTCACAGTGACTATCGTCATACTGCCCGCATGCATGGACATTCGGCTCCTTGCTTTCTCTCTGCATCTTCTTCTCCTTTCTCCCACCGAATCAATAAACTCGCATATATTCTCTCCCCGGGGGCGATGGTAGTTCATACGCGAGACAAAGGTGTTTCGAAATATGTCGTCTTGTGACGTGTCGCTCACCTTTCTCCTGTACCAACTTGGCATCTTGCCAACCAGACCGGCGTATTCCGGTTTATTTATGTCGTCCTCTGTCAACTTCTCACCAGTTCCAATTTCTCGATTAAAAACTTCTTGCGCCTTGTTCTAAAAAGGAAACAACTTATCTTAAGCCGTGCGCTCTCGACCCACCTGGAGATCATTTTTTATTCTTCCTAAAGTTGATTTGAAGTATTCGAAGTTATTCGTGAGAAATGTGAGATCATTACTGACGACGATTAGTGAGAACAGCCGATAGAAACCGCGGGCTTTTGCGTCTGCTAACCTGAAATCCATTTTTCTCCAATCCGTTTCTCCGAACCTCTTCAATTACCTGAAAGTGAAAGCGAAACAGTAGCCGTTCTCCACATCCCCGAATATCACGCATCCATCAGCCTCTTCGGCTGATCTGAAACTTTTCCGATATCTAAGAGATGCCCTTCTCAAAGCTCTACTAACGGTTGCTCGAATGTGTGTCCTTCCTCGAGTGGTTCTTGAAGAACTGTTGATGACGGCGGAATTCTCGTTCCTAAAAGTTCTACCCACACCGTAAACCACGCTCTCTGACTTTGCTCTCACCATCCGCGGGTTCCTCGTGAATCACATCCGGATGCCATCTTCGCGGTGTATTCGGTCGAGTTGTCACCGGCGGCACCGGGCTCTTTTTCGAAGCTGCCGACACTTCACAGCTAAGAGATCGCAGACATGCGTTTTTCACCCGTTCGTAGACCCGATCTTGAAGCGCTACCTGCAATTCGTGGCTGCTTCATCATCAGGCACAACTCTTATCAGTTTCGAACGCCACGTTCTTCTTCTTTTTCCCGTTTTTCTGAACTCTCTTCCATCATCATTTTGGTTAGTTTTCATCTGTTCTCGAAAAGGTTTACCTCGGAAGACACATAACTCGTTTGAGTTGTATGATCATTAGACAGAAGACATGGTCCGTTTCGAAACGAAGAACAAGCCGAACACCTGCAAAACGAATATTCTCCGTATTCTGGCTCTCCGAATGCGTCGTACCTGTCTTCCGTGTCAATTGTATGCTTTGTACAGTTTCCATAATGCGGATAAGCCGTATCATCGTAGGTCGATTGATCCATATGTTCGATCGATCCAATCTCTCCGTTGTCGAACTGCAATGTCTTTGTTTTCTTTCCTCCATTCTTCCGAGAGAATCTCACTCGAATTAATGGTACGGTTGGTCCAGGCGGCGCCGCGCTAGTCGACGGTCCGCAAGAAGTGGACGCCATGTGAGGACAGTCTGGAAATCGGTAGTTGTTTTTCATTTTTGTTTCTCGCGCCCGTTTTCTCTGCGCCTCTCATCCATATTTATCGACGCGGGAGGGCCCGTTGACAGCCATAACATTAGAACGTGTTGACTCGCGTTTCTACCACACAACACAAATTCGTCTACTCTTTTCTTTATGCATTTCTCGTTTTTCTCTCTCTCTCTCTCTGTAGATCGTTGTGTTGTGATTCGCCTTGGACTTTTCTTATTTCTACCATCACCTTTCCAGCTAGAACTGTCTGAATAGAAATCTAACCCCACAAGAGACGAATAGTTACCCGGCACTGGGGAGCCTTCGCGTAGATAATCAATCCAGTATTCCGAACTTCGCTACGAGCAGGCTTTTTTCATCTCCCCCATACACAAGACACACCAGACACACTACTGATTCTTCTCCCTGAGAAGATGGGGTCGGTCATCCGTTCCCTCCGGTCGCTCGTCCCGTCCGTCTTCATAGACAGTCCGCCGTGTGGCAGAGAAATAGTGTGTTGCGACCCACGACGACAGACATTCATGCAGCGCGCGCGCGCGACTGTATCGCCGGAAAAGTGCACATCCTACTGACCACTCCACGAGACTGCTGCCCTCTTTCTGACAGGAAAGGGATGTGGTGAAACCTTCTCACACTGTTCTATATTCGTCTCTTTTCTTTTATCATTCTCTCCTAGAAGCAGCGACGTTTTCTCTTTTTTTTTTGTCTTTTTTTTCGAAACGAATATAGAAAATAAGAGATGCCGTCTATCTTTTTGTGTCACACGCACACTCTTACACAAATGCTTAGGCACACTAAATGGCGAAACTAGGAGCAAGAAACTTGCGATGTGTATTTGAGACATTGCTTTAGGCGCCAGATACTAGCTGCAGTAGTTTTTTTTTTTCAATTTCTTTCGTCAAAATCTTCGTTTTGTTGTTTCTGTGCACTCTGATTCACACTCAAAAAACCATAAAGCTGTGAGTCAGAAGTTGTTTCTCTCCGTTTTCCATACTGCCTGTCACCGCTCGCCTTAAAGTTTTGACAGTTTGGTTAGCCGGAAGAGGCAGGACAGACAGTCATTTCTTGATTCGCGAAAAATTTCATGTGCTACGATGAAGTTGAATGAAACATCGCGTCTAGACTCCTCACCAGTCATGCGCAAGTATATAATGTGACAAGCAGCAGCTGAATTTCGCCAGCTTTAGCATGTACGTGCTTGCACACCTCTGTCCCTCTCACTCCCTTTTCCAATTTCCTGCTAGTCGATTCTCGCTATCAACCATCCAGCCGCTCGCCTTCTCGTTTCGTCATTCTCCACAAATGCATTATCTTCCAATCGATTCCGCCCGCCCATATACTCGTTCCGATCTCTGCAACATCCCCCCTCGCCTCGGCAACAAGACCTCCGTGTCGTCCCTCTAATCTGTCGTCAACAAAAAAGCTTCGTCTGAATACCTTCCTTTCACTTGCTACATTCTCTTCCTTTTATTTGTCTTCCCCTTCCGGATTTTCCCTCATTTTCCTTTTTTCAACTTCAAAACAACTAATGCTAAAACAAATAATGGCACTTTCAATACTCTACTAACTCGTATAATGACTTATTTTGTTTCACTTTTCTCTTTCAGAATCCCGCCCCCTTGGCCACCTCGACTCTCCGCCCTTCGGAGTGAAACACGAGTTCACTGAGGATGCATAGTGAGTATTTTTCCCACCTTTATGACCAACGTCCCGCATTGGCTGACATGTCATGACGACTCGCGGTCCATGGTTTTCGCAAAAATGGCATAGCGCGACGACTGCTTGCATCTGAAACTAGTGAAAGCGTAAAAATGGAAGGCAAGCCGTCAGAAGCGACTTACCTTGAAGTCAGTTTTGAGAGCGTTTTTCCCAAGACGTTGTCAAGTGAGATTGTTGAAGAGCAAAAAACGTAGAAGAGAAGCGCCGTGCGATCCAAAGGGCCACTTGCTTGCGAGCTGCAATTAAAGGGTACTTTAACTTTCCACGTGATCAGAGCCGGAGTGAAAAACGCCGTTCGAGCACCAAACGGGTGTCGTCGGCGCCCTGAAGAGTAATAGTGGGAACACGGGAAGAGAGAACGTAAAGTAGGCAGACGCAGAAAGGCGCAAAGCAGACCTGCAACTGAAGAGAGCACGCGGAAATGGGAGACTTAGACCGAAACACGACGCAAAACAATTCAGGCGCCGCCGGTCACATGAGATGACGCAGTAGCATAACAGAATCAGAGACAGGTGCGTGGGGGCTTCACGAAGGCGCCATGTGCACTTTGAGAGGGAGCTCGCCGAGCATGTAAAGAACTAAGCCACGAGAAACGGAAAAATTGGTTGAGGAGAAGAGAATCAGAATTCAGAAGAATAAAGAAAGACCAGGCTCTTTTTTATAGCTCAAGCCTTCTCCATCCCGGCCTTTTTCCCACCCTTTATTTCTGTTTACTTTACCACAACCCTTTCTCACTCATTTCCAAGCTCTATTTCCTTTTTTGCGGCCCTTAACTCATACGTTGCTTTTGCTTTTGCTCTCCGGTACTAACTGACCATCAAGGTTCAAAGTGATCAAATAAATTTTCACGGAAGTCGATGCACAGACGCTGAGAGATTGCTCACAAAGCAAGAAATTCGTACTTTTGAAAAGATAAGTGTTGACTTTTCGGGATCTCTAACTTTGAAGAAAATCATCAAACAATCACTATTATAGGAGATTTTTGAGAATTAGGGGAAGAAAAATTCTCCGCGGTTGGTTTCCGAGGAACCGAGCCCGCGGCAGACGGGGTAGTATAAGCAGGCCTACCCGGTTGAAACGTGATTGATGAGTCAGTGCGGGGGAAGGTCTTTCGTTCGCCTCCCTCCCTTGTCCCCCACTGAGTCACTGCGTTTCCACATTGGGAGGCCAAGACGGTGTTCCGAAAACGTGGGAGGAGGAGGCGCCAAGGCCGTAAAGCCTTGCACGGAAAGGAGCGAGCGAGAAGACGAATACTGTTTCTGATGGCCTCCTGGGAGAAGGGAAAGGAAACGGGGGAAAGACATGAGTCAGCTCTTCTTCGTGGCAACGAGCCATGCGGTCTCGCGCCGACGCCATACGTTTTCCGTAATGCCGCTCACAATCTTTCAGGGACTGAGAAATCCCTCTTGGCGAGTGAAAGGAACGGCGAAGCCAAAGACGAAAGAGCAGTTCTCACGGCTTCTCTCACAGTAACCATGACAATATTTCGATTAACCGAATCTCTTTCTTTCTTTCCACTTTTTTAGTTCAACAAGTTCTTCGTCACGCTTTCAGTGTAAAAGTGTGTGTGTGTGTAAAACCCAAGAAAACGCTACCCACGTTAGAAATTTTACGACTAAGACGGAAAGAAACAAAGAAAACACCAGGTTGAATCACCGTTTTTGCTGTACTCAACTGTTGACAAAACAACATTTTCGAAAGAGAATTACGATACAAAATTATATTTCAGAGTCCAACATGTTCAACGTCAGAGAAGGTCAGCAACGAAAAATTAGCGAGAAATCGACACGGAAAAGTGTGAAGAAATCGTAAAACACTGATGGCGACATAGTGACGGCAACGGGAGAAATGGATGGCGCGCGTATCGGAAGTCACAAGTAGTGTGGATGATAATCACAACAGAATGCAACATGCATCGTGTCCCGACGGAAAGAGGAGACTTGTCAAACAGTGCGTGACGACCAACCAAGATAGTGCGGAAAATGGAGGAAGGGCCCTCCGGAGCAGTTTCAGACTCTCCTGATAATCGGCACGGCGTACGCACACAGACACACAACTCGAGTCGCTTGTGCCGCCACTGCCGACAGGCCAAAGTGCAAAATACTTGGCAGCGGCAGCAGAAAAGACCGGCTTGCAGGACCGGCTGGTAGGGCTCGTTGTTCGATTTCGACAAGTTTCGCCATCAGTCAAAACTTTCTAGTTCTGTATATGCATATACATGTATTGAAAAACGTCACCTCGGAAATCGAGCTTTTGAGAGAACGAAACGAAAGAAGAAAGAATTCGACTATCGGCCACGAGGGCAGACGGAAGAAAGAGCAATTATAGGGTTCGAACGAGCTTGGGGTGACGAGAAGGAGCGGAGCCGATTACGCTGTGCTTGATCCCATTGAGATGGGTCCGCGGCCCGAAAGTGAAAGCGGAAGAGAAAGGATAGAAGCTTTTGTGGGAGAAATGAAATGAGAAAGAAGAAAGAGAAGGTAGGAATTGAGAACGAAACACTGAATGCGGAGAGCGACGGAGCGAATTGTGGCGCCGGCGAGTATAACGAGTTGGCGCCGAATAGAGGAGAACCGATGAAGAACGCGTTGACGTCATTTGAATTTCGTTGAGAATGAAGCCCTATCTCCCGGAATGGGAGAGGAGACATCAATTAATAAAGAGTCTTCCGGGCGGGGGCGGTAGAGTGACCAGCTGTGATCACACAATTAGCGGGAGGAGGATATCGGAATTTATTTCGGTTAGTTATTTTCAGATACATCTCTTCAGATTGTTAATTTAGAGCATCAACAAGAAGAAGAGACAACCTGGAGAGGAAGAAGCAGTCTGAGTTTCAATCGACGATGTGATTCTGAAATTAGGAGTTGTTAGTCAGATAATCGTTGCGGAATACACCGCCGCATCGTCCGCGCACACGTGACGACTCGAGATGCTCTTCTCTCGGCGTCTGCCACTCTCGTCTTCACGTGATGATATGATACATAATCTTTCAATCATACGCTGTCACTCCCGTCTCTTTCTTCTTCCTGACACCTTATAGTGCAGCTAACTATTTGTTTCTTTCTCTCACTCAATCACGATCGCACTCTCTTCTTTCGTCACACAACGACGTTTTAATTGGCTGGAATTGCAGAGAACGAGAAAGGGATGGGCGGGGCGCGCCATGTTAGCGCCCGCCCCACAACCCAATAGACCGCCGTCGCTTCTCACGCACTTTTGGCAATGCGCCAAAAGGTGAGGGGCATGGATGAGAAAAAAGGAGAAACATACACACGCGAGAAAGGCGAGGGGAGGAGGGGACAGCAGAAGAAACAAAAGAGGCGAGGCGGCGGAGAGACGAGAGAGAGACGCGGCGACAGGCACTGCTGGGAGCCAGAGCACGGAGGCGCCAGAGACGCAGGCGGCCCGGCAGAGATAGGCGCGAGGGAGGAGGTGGTGCCAGCCGCGGTGCTTCCCTTCTCTTTGCCCCCTTCCGTCATTGACTACTACGAGACACACGAGAAGACGGCCGCCGCCACGGGATAAACGGGAAAAAGAAAAAGAAGAAGAAGAACAGGAAGGATGCGAGGAAAAAACGCGGCAAAGGTGGTGGGGCGGCAGCTAATACATTCTTCCACACTGCTGATTCATTCTGCAGGCGCCGCCGGTAGCAGTGAACAGCCGTCGCGATCACGACAATGACTGCGTCTCCCAGCAGATCGATACTATTTCTGTTTGCTTCAGCGTTCGTTCACAACAGACGCGGATGGTTAGCCGCGCGGACGACTGTCTGCGTTTCTCTGCGCGGAACACGTGCGAGTGATGTCTCTCGCCAATTATGTGTGCGCAGAGCGACTGACGGGCAGCAGTCGCTCTGCACGGAACACCCATTCGTATGCGGAACGCGGCGAACGAGGTCAGTCGCCTCTCGAGAGGTCTTCGAAACGAAGGAAGCACAGCGGAAAGAGGGCAATGAGGGAGGGCGAGCAACTGCATCGGAAAGCCGAGCGAAACTCTCCGAAGCTTTGATTGATGAAAGATTGGTTCTTGGATTTTCAGCCAGCAAGAACTTTCAGATGAATGATTTCATGATTACAATCAGAACTTTCTGCCAAATCGCTCAAAAGCGAAAATTCTCTGATTTAAAAAATTAGAGTTTTTCGAATTTTTCGCGACCATTTTAATATATTCCGATTATATTAGTATAACATTAATTTTCTGAAATTCGAAATAATGAGAAATAAGAATGAATTTTTAGACAAAGCAAGTAATAATCACTGAAGAAAACAAAAAAATAAAAAACCTTGGAATAATCCAACATTGCAAACAATTTTTGAGTTCACTACGGTAGTCAAGAAAGTCTGCATAGTGCAGTGCACAGTTTCTACTTCTACCGTACACGTCCAGAAAGTGAGAAAGATTCGACGCGGCCTCTGCGAATCATTTCGGAAAATGCGAGTGCACGTGTGGGCCATCTGGCTGGTGGCGCTCAGTTTTACCCAAGGTGTCGAGTACAATGTGACCAGAGAAGTGAGATAAATCACCGAGTGAAATGGGAAGAGTGGACAAGGATTGCAGACGAGCATTTCCGAGGAATCTACTCTTCTGAATGTGTTTCCGACGGAGAAAACGTGGAAAACGGCTCAAATAAGTGCTGAAAAGAAAATTTACACCGAAGCATCGCTATCGAAATCATTTTACCGGAGAGAATGCGAAAATGAAATTGAATTACAGCCCGTTTACTTTTATCCGGGAGAAACTGTTCGGATCAAATGCTTCATGTGCAACGTGGCACTCACTTTCAATGGGTTTTAGATTTTTAAAAAGTTCAGGAAGATGAAATAAAAAAGAGATTTCAGATCGCCGAAAGGATGGGCTCGAGTCAAAAACATCGATGATTTCATGGCGAAGGGAGAAAAGTTCGGAGCTGAAGACGGTCCGGAAATCGAAATGATCGAGAATGCAGAGTTTTTTGAAGTTCCTGGGTAATAATGGTCCAAAGTTCTTTAAAAGTAAGAATTCAGAGCATCCCGAAAGCAAAAAGAAGACGGAGACATTCGTGGAGATCCGTTTTATTATCAGGAAGATGGAACCCTAGTCATTGAGGATGTGAGCGTTTAGAAAAAAATGTGACAGGGGTTTTAAGAGAGTTCTCAGACGAATTCGTTCTCGCAAGGAGTCTATTTCTGTTTCGATGAGGATTCGGCTGCTTCGCAACGTCACTTCCACGTCCTCATTCCTATACTTCCTCTTTTCAGTGTGGCAGAAGACGATCAACACTTGATCGAGGGATTTTGTGAGAAGATTTCGTTTGGGGCTATTCAGAAACTTTGGATTTCAGCGGGAGGCTGCTCCGATAGTACGAGAAGCTTCCCGAATCACAACTCGATCGAACTCTTCGAGGGTCAGTTCTTCGACGATCAAGAAACGTGCATCCAAAGAAGCACGACCAATAACTCGGAGTGCTACGATATGCGGAAATCAGCGAGATTCGCCGGATGCGAGAACCCGGCGGTCTCCTGCCGCATTCCGCTCTCGTCGCCGACTCTTCCCCAAGACGTCGTCCTATCAATTTCTCTTCTCTGGGACCCATGGTCTGACTGCAAGAACGGAAAACAGAAACGACGGGGAACTTGCTTTCTTTCTCTCGAGCAGCAGATTCCCGATTCGTACCATATGACGGACCGATGGAAATGGATTCGGAAGCTCAATCGGATGAGCAAAAACGTCGCTTTTCGAGATGGAGTCCCTCTTTTCAGCGGGATTCTCGCCAGTTGGCTGTACGATGTGGACCGTCTAGAATCGTGTTCGCTCACGAATCTGGGATCAGAAGCGGATCCGGAAGGGGTTGGACTGTGCTTAGAATACGTTCTTTACAAATACCGGTTTCATATTTGCAGTACGATAGTTTCTTCAAGGAAGTTTTGGTGTCGATTTCACCGAATTCAGAAGAGCCTTCATTCTATCGCGAACCGGAAAACGCGTTCAGATACTGCTTGAAGTGAGAAAAAGAAAACTTTTCAATACAAAGCAACAAGAAGAAGAAGAAATTGAAGGTACTCGAAAATGGGCGGACTGTACGATTCGATGACGGGAACACACGCAGAAGACGAGCGAAGTTGCTGAATCAGAGCGAAAAATAAATCAGCGCGCTGTCGTATTTCTGGCGGCAGAGAAGAAAGAAGAAACACTATAAATTTTAGAGTTTAAATCACCCGTTGTTCGCTTTTCTTTCTCTTATTCTTCGCAAGGCAATAAAGAAACATTGAAAATCGGGTCTTGCAACGAAATGGGAAAAAGAAAGAGAGCGCGCTTGCAAAGTTTCGAATGATGCGCGCGCATTCAGTTTTTGGCCTACCGTGCTCCCGCAAAACGGAATGCTATTTTTCTGTTTTTTCGATTGTTTTCCGCATTTCCTGCTGTCATGTCGATGGACGAGTGTCCGATAATTTCTCACGAATGGGTGACCGTCTATCCTCGCAATCACACCATCTACGAGTTCGATGGTAAGTAACCACACTCCCGCCTCTGCACAATTGCAATTCCATTTCAGATGTGACTTTTCTCGTCGACGGAGAAATGAGCGGTGTCGTTCCGGTTCACTTGACCCAGAGAGGAAAGCAACTGATGGCGTATTTGTCGGCCGGCTCGCCGGACGCGATGAACCCGGCGACGCGCATCCGTGCCAACGAGGACACCGTCCCGATCGTCAAGAACGTCGCGCCGATCAAAGGAGCGTCGACGGGACACATCGAGTATTGCTGGAAGAAGCTGTGCCAGGCGGACTCGTTTCCTCCCGAGCTTCCCTACAATTTCACCGCTCGCTACGACCCATACGTAATCTACTCGACTCCGAACGGATCTTTTCTCCTGCTGTACGTGCTGCAAGGAAACGAAAAAGACGCCGAAAAGCAGAGAGAAGCGATTGTCAGCGGAAACGAGACGTTCATGCGCAACGTGGCTCGTCTCCACGGACTCGTCTCGCTTCTCGTCTACATTCCGCCAGGAGACGGCGCGAGAGTGACGAGAGTGCTTCTAACAGGAACTTGTACTCGGGACAGGATCGAAGCAGGCTTGCAGAGAACTGACGGAATCGAGTACATCAAGACGAGAAACTATTTTTCCAAGAGGACCTCTTCGGCCGAAGGTTCGGAAAGTAATGAGTCCGACGGGGATTCGCCTCTCGACTACCCTCTCTGTCATGATAAAGTTAAGGATCTCTCGCCATTACAGAGAAACAGCTATTACCAAAAGTTTTACGAGGTTTCCGCTGTCCCTTCCTCCCCGATGACCAATATCCGTCTTGCAGATTATTCAAAACAAAGACTCGCAGATTCGCCCGCTGGCCTTCTTCGATGTGATCCATCTGCCGAGCGGAATGAATCCAGAAGAAGCGGCCGCCTTCGTCAGCACTTACCAGGCGTCACTTTACTTCATGCCGACACACTCGAACGTGAACAATCTTCTGAACAGCGAGGAGGTGGTCGAGGCGCTGAGCAACGCCTTCCGGAAATCGCCCGACGGCCAAAGTGATACGAAATCTGCGGATCAGCCCCTCGAACTTCTCGATTTTCAGTGCCGCGCATCATTCCGAGCCATTCCAGCAAGTTCGTGACGATGCTCAAGAACCGTGGTCTCGCCACGCGCCAGTTCATCGTCCTTCCGCCAACGCACGAGATCAAAGCTGGCGTGAGGTTCAACAAGCGAGAGCAAGAAATGGCGGGAAATCGATACGAAATACATGCCTAACTTGAAAAGTTCGTGTATCATTGACTATCATCTACTAACATTTTGTCGTTTGATGTGAATGTATATATTTCCGAAGCTTTGTGAAATGTGAAACTTGTGAATAACGAGGATCCTGACCATATCGGGAACGCGCTCTATTCTAAGGTTTGTCTCGAGCCTCTGACGTAGATTAACAGAAAAGACGAATCGAAATAAGCGGAGATTCTTGACGGTGGGAGAATCAGAACGAGGACTGGAATTCAACTTTTTAGCAAAACATTGTTTATGAGTAAAGCTTGTGGAATGTTCAATGAAAGAAACCCGCGTGAATTGAGATTCTAGTGGTCCGGCTCGAAAGCCGGATTACTGTAGTAGTTGGAAGCCTGCGAATGAAACGCACTCTTGAGTTGGCTGAAGTTGGGACGACGCGAAACGAACGATTGAAAGCAGCTCTGCATGATTTTGTATCTGAGAAGAAGCCAGTGTTTTTCGTGAATCGGATTCAGAAGACTCACGTCTGTTTGGAGCAATACTTGGGGTGCGCGGCGACTCTCCCCTTCCGAATGGTCTCGATGATCTCCTCGGGCCGATTCAGATCCTCGTACGGCTGCTCGCCGAGACTGAATATCTCGTACATGAGCACTCCGAACGACCACGAGTCGCTCTTCTGACTGAACTTGCCGATGAAGCATTCTGGCGCGAGCCACCGGACCGGCAAGTATCTGAGAGCCAGAGAGTTCGCCGAGAACTTTGGATCGTCCGCCTCCGAACAGAAGCCGAATCCCGAGATTTTGGCTCGTAATCCGGTCGTCAGAAGGATGTTTCTGGCTGTCAGATCGCGATGCACGAGGTTTCTCGAATGAATGTACTCCATTCCATCGCAAGTCTCGTAGATGATCTTGAAAAGAACTTGGAACGGTATCCGATCCATCGGAGCGAATCCGGACGGGCAGTTCAGCTCAGCGCTGGAAACGAAGACGTTGAGAGGAAACAGGAAAGAGACGACGAGGAACTGACGTTTCTTTGATTTGTGACAGGTACTTGATGAGATTCATGTGGGTGAGCTCGAGCAGCGAGCACACGAGATCGTTCTTGTTGGTCCATCCGAGCAGAAGAGCGATGTGGTCGTGGTGTCGAAGCTGTCGCATCGACGCGATCTCTCGTTGCAACTGATCCTCTTCCGGCTCATCGAAATGACGTGGCACCTGAGGAATGGAGCTCTCGACTGAAGATCGTCTCGACTCACTCTGACGGCCACCGCGCAATCCTGATACTGTTTCATTTCGACACGGTCGATCCACTGCATGATCGGCGCTTTTCCCTTCAGTTTGCCCAGATACACGTTCGAAATCGTACCCTCGCCGAGCAGAAATTCCGAATCGATGTGCACATTGTCCGATTTGATTTCCCATGGCAGTCTGGCCACTTTCGGACACTCACGAGGAGCTCTGAATTAGAAAGGAATGTTGAAAGAGCCCGTGAGTTGGGCTCACTTGTAGATTCGCGGTTGGAGCATGAGCTCGCTGAGCAGCTCCACCTGTTGACGGTGCTTTCTCTTGACGTGTCTGTAAATGAGAATTCCGAAGATGGTCACCGAAATTGAGGCGCAGATGAAGATAGTGAGCATGTCGTCGAGAGCGATCGAGAGATATTTGGGTCGATGCCAAGGACGAGCAGACAGAAGTGGGACTGGAACGAAACGAGCTCGGAATGATCGGGAAGATCATCACATACCCATCGGGATTTCGTCTGTGCACGACGTCGAGTAGTTTCGAAGGAAGAAGACGTCGTCGTGGATCACTTGGTTATCGATCGTCTTGTCAAGGAATCCGAGATGCACCAGGGGAAGTGTGAAGTCTTCGAAGACGTCGTTCAAGTCTTCCGACATCACCAGTCGGATGTGTGTCGAGTCCTTCAAGTTCGTCGTCAGATTTTTCGTGTTGGCACACTGAGCGTCGTCCACAAAAAGATACGCGAACGTCTGATTGTTGACCGACGCGATGTGCTCGACAAAGTTCGTGAATATCTGCGTTTTCATGGAAGTACAATTGGCCTCCGGGGCTGAAAACCAAGAAGACGTTCGCGAGAAAACTAGTCGGAAACTGACGGGAGTGTTTCAAACTATTGATGCAGTTCAGTGCGAAGTAGTGCGTTTTCTGGCCGAGCCACGGGATCATCAGCTCCCAGACGGTGCCGTCCTGGATGATTTGCGAGTGCACGAATTCAGAATACATCTTGGTCTGCGACATCCGACACGTCGGACCGTCTATGGCCGATTCGACCACCTTGAGCAACTGGCTCATGTTGGCAGAAGTCATGAAGACGTACACGTCGGACATCGGCTTGTCTTCGTGAATCACCAACGGAAACTCTGAAGGAATCTGAAATTGCGAGAAGAGTGTGTTAAGGACAGACCGAAGTTTCTGTTCTCCTGGAAAATAGCTCGAATCTGACTGATCTGCTCTTCGTCGTCGTTTTTGAAAACGGGAAACTCGGCGGCCGAGCTCAACGGTTTGATGTCCAAAGCGATCGAGAGACCGAGACGTTGGCAGTTCTCCTGAAGGAAATCGTTCATAGAGAGGCAGATGTAAGAGACGCACGTTCTCATTCTTGTTGAAGACGTCCGTGATGTTGAGCGGCGCGTAGTCCGTCAGAAGAACCACCTGCTTCTTGAGATACACTGTGAAGTCTTGCTGGTTGTCTTTGGCGACCTGTCCACGGGAAATGAAGATGAAACTGAGGAGGATAGACGGAAAGCGACTCACATTGTCCAGAATCGATTTGGCGATTCCGACCAGGTCTTCCGTCTCGAACTGCGCGCCTTCAGTAGATGTAGTGAGGGCGCTCGCGTACAGCTGGGAGAAGTACGCAGTGTCATTGTACCAGATCTTGAAGAAAGAAAGAGTTTGAATTCGTGTCGTTCCGACTTACACTTATCTCCTTCTCGAGACTGCTTGTCGTGACGATTGTCGAATAATTGGAACCAAAGTAGAAGTCGTACTTGATTTGCTGCGTGGAATTGAAGGGCATGAGTCGGCCATAGCCTCTGAGCAAGTCGGCGAACTCTCGGAGGTCGACTCCGGGAGTAACTGTCACGAGAACGTAGGCATTCGTGCCGACGGTCGGACAGAAGAGTTGTGTGGGCGGAGGGAAGACGGGAAGACGAAGATCGTCGGATGAGGAGGAGGAAGAGATCGAGAGAAGGGCAAGGAGCACGACTGTGAGCACTCGCATGCTCCAAATGACGTGAAAGAGCAGCGGGCTGGCAGTGGTGATAAGCCAATTTGTCGGTGTGTGTGTATGTGTGTCGGTCGATAATTTATGAAATCGGTTGTAGTTTCGATAGAGAGCGAGACGCAGGACTCGGAATTTCTTGGACAGGGAGCCGGGTTACGGGGAATTCGCCGGTTTTTATAGGTTGTGACCTCAATGGGGTGTGAGCAGAAAGACACAAAATGGGGGAAGAGGGCGAGGAAGGAGCTTTGCGGATCGAGTGGTGGGAAGTTCGATTTCGATGTAACGACACTGATCATGGCACGTGGGCAAAGAACAGAAGAAAGAGGAGGGAAGGAGAGCGACTTTTGAAGATAAGAGAGTGCGGCGGCAGGTGCACTGTGGAGGGTCCTGCAACGAAATGGAAACTGGAGAGAGGAAAGAGCGCGAGGACTCCGTGAACTCTCGCGAGACACGTGGCGGTTTCCCCGAATGGCTCCTTCCTCTCGCGAAGGATCAGTTCGTGTTTACGGATAGGGAAAGCGAGTCATCAGAGTTTGTTGGCTGCTACGATGATGCGAAGAGCGGCCGGAAAGGAAGCCAAATGTGAGAATCGGCTGGAACTCGTGGAGCAGTCTGAAATTGTTCCAGCCAGTTCTCCGGTTATCTGCGACGAGACTGACTTGCCGAAGAAGTGCGTCGTGATTCGAAAGAAGAAGATCGGCGAGGACATCGAGAAGATCGAACTTCGCTACGTGGCATACAATCGCCTCGAGAAGGGTGCTCATAGCACTGTGAGCCCAAAAAAAGGACAGACGGAACAGATTGAGATCTGATTTTCAGACGATGGAGGTCATCAATGACGCTTCGGCGTACTTCAAAGAGCGTGCCGGAGACCTCGAGTACCAGGGGAGCCCGAGCACTCTGAGCAAGAGCTGGAACGAGAAGACGGTGACGAAGAGCGAGGGGAAGGGCAAGAAGAAGCTGGAGCAGTGTCTCCCGGTGCTCCTGGTGAGCACGACGCAAGCGAGCCCCATCTGACACTCTTTTCAGAGCATCCGCGCTCGTTTCGCCGACGCGGAGACCAACAAGGCGTTCAGTCAGCACAAAAGAACGCAGAGCGGCGTGCTCAAAGCGCTGTGCGACGAGATCATCACCGAGGCGTCGTACGTGCTCCAGAACGGTCATCCGGTCACTGCGGAGCTCATCAAGAAGATCGCGAACATCAACACGCTCTCGAGACAAGTGATTTCGGACGAGACGAGCAGACTCGAGAATCTGGTGCCGGACGAGAACGAGTTGGCCGCCTCGAAATCGAAGACGAGCGACAAGTTCACCAAGTGAATCGGCTGCTCGAAAAGGGTAACTAAGAACAATGCTATACGTGGTTTTTCGGAATAAAACCGTGAACTCTCTGTTTCTTTGTTCGTTTCGCTGTCCGAAGAGGGCCAGTTCGCCGCGAAATGAAGAGCTGGTTCGCGAATCCGTCGTTCGAATTCGACTTCAAAGTGCTGCGATTCGAGGGACTCGTCACCTACTTCTGCCTTTTTCTCATCGGAGTACGTCTCGCAGTTCGCGACGATTCGCCACGTCTTCAGCCACTTGTTTCAGTCGATCGCCTGCAGTTTCGTGCTCCGCTGGACCACTTCCGACTCGTACAATCTGCCCCGTTTCGTGAGAATTCTCTCGAGAAGAGACACGAATTCATCGGGGCGCAAAACGTTGTTGCAGGAAAACAAGAAACGTCTGCATTTCGTGAGCCACTTGAGCGACGCGGGAGCCACCAGTTACTATCGCATTCGAGAGGCGCAGAGCAAGAAAACGTAGCGCCATTGTTCAGTTCCTCTTTTCTTTGTGGAATGTAATATTGAAACATTTGGAAACGTTTGTGTGTCTTCTTCATTCTTTCACAAGTTTAACAGAATTCGTGAGAGCGGGGGATTCAGTTCTGAAGACGTTGACGATAAGCCATCGGATGGAACGGGCGACGCACTTCGCGTGTGAACTGCAATAAGAAGAAGGAGAGGATGAAGGCGTGGGAACGGGATTCTCAGGCACGTTGTGGCCGTCAGAAGTGTGGTCTTCTCACGAGGACATCAGATTCCTACATTCTCTATGGAGCGCACTTCCCTCCTCCGCCACTCACCTCGTAATCGTCGTAGAAGTCGTGGGTCGGATCCCAACGACGGTAGCGGAAGTACTTTGGCTGGAAGAGTCTCGAAGACGTCTTCGCCTCGACCGGAGCCGGAGCCAGGACGAGTGCGAGCAGAAGGAGAACGGCGAGCAGAGAACGCATTCTGCAACAGCTTTTGAATGCAATACAATGTGTGTGAGTGAGTGAGCAAGAAAAGAGCCCGAAAAGGGGGCGGAGCCTGGAGCAACGAAAAAGAAAAGATTGATGGAAGGGGAGTGGAGGAGGAGGTGGGGATTAGAATGAAGAATGGAATTTGAATAAGAGGAGAGAGAGAGAGAGAGAGAAGAAGGAGAGAGAGAGTTTGACTCGGAATCCATTCTCTCGTCCCAAATGTCTTTCTTTGTCTCCTCTTTTTTTTCGTCAGAAAAGAGAAACAAATTGTGATTCGATAGGACATGCGATGCAGAAAATTGCGATAATTGGGCAGGAGGGAGGAGCGAGAAGATTCGAGGAATGCACGGAAAAACGAGGAGCCCGGAGGAGCCCGGCGGAGCCACGAAGAAGAGCCCGAAGGAAGAGAAGGAGCAAAAGATTATCTGGAGGACGGGACGGAAAGGGGCTTAGAAGCGAAAGGACACAACAATTCTTCATCGCAGCAGGAGCTCTTCTGAATCCCTCGGTTTCTGGGAATTCGACGAGAAAGATTAGGACACGATGGCTCCAGAATGTTCTTTTTTTTGGCCAGAAGAACATTCGATTTCAAAACGAAATCAGTTCACAAACTGGTTTTGGCAATGGTCACTTTGGAAGAGTTCGAAGCCAGAGCTCTTTTGAGCACTTCAATAATTTCAACAGGATAAAACGAGAGCTTTGTTATCACGCGATTTGTCGGGGAAAAAAAGCGGCAAGAGTTCGCGAAAAACCGAAAAATTAGTAGTCGTTCGGAGAAAAGAAACGAGGAAACCCAATTAGTTTGGGGGCGAGTCGAACGTGGAAAACGAGGAAATATTGGATGTCGGAAGCCTTTCTTTTCGCGTCCAGAACATCAAAATATAATAATTTTTATGTCTTCTGTACTGCCGAATTCAGTGAATAATTCAGAAGCGAAAGGCTACTTCGGAAGCGACTTTCGACGGTTTTCGATCGGTTTCACGACGGAAACGGGGCGAGCTTTTGTGCAAAACGAGTCACTTTTTGCTCCTAATTAGGCTCGTTTTCTCTTTTTCTTTCCCAGTTTCTTTTCGCCGAATGAGGTTTGGTCGTGCCACGTCACAGGAAACGAAGTTGACACTTCTGGAGACAAATGACGTCTTCTGACGGCTTCTTTTGCAAAATTCAATTCGCGGATTCGAAGAATATTGAATTTCACATTGTCAGTGGATATTTTTGTTTCGACTGGATTCGAGTAGTCGCACCGAATACTGGGGGAACTGAATGTTTTGCCGATGCGAAGCTTCCTGGAGCTCCCCGAGGACACGACTTGTTGAAAACCAAAAATATCGCATGATATTTGCTACCCATGTGTTTTTGTCAGCAATTTTCCAAGAAGAGTTAGACGAATGTTCTGTTTTTCTGTCTTTTTCACTGACCAATTAGATACAGTAGTCCGCGCGAAGCCCTTTTGCACCACTGTGGCCTAGGTTTCCGCCGCGGCCGTGCTTTCGTGTACTCCACACGGACAAGTGCGATTTTCGAAATTGATGAAGATTTTTGAGTTTTATCAATTTCGTACATTATTTTCGCACTAATTAACAAATTATCAAGTGAACTCAAAACTTTTCGAGTTTTCAGAATGTCAGTTACACTTCACACAACATCTGGAGACATCAAAATCGAGCTCTACATCGAAGATGCGCCGAAAGCTTGCGAGGTAAGCCATAACACGAAAAACCTGGGAAAGAGAACTGGAGTTTCAGAACTTTCTCGCTCTCTGCGCCAGCGACTACTACAACAACTGCATCTTCCATCGGAACATCAAGGACTTCATGATTCAAACTGGCGATCCGACGCATTCAGGAAAAGGCGGCCAGAGCATTTTCGGAGGGCCGTTCGAGGATGAGTTCGTCAGCGCGTTGAAGCACGACTCGCGCGGATGCGTCTCGATGGCGAACAACGGACCGTGCACGAATCAGTCGCAGTTTTTCATCACGTACGGAAAGCAGCCGCATCTCGACATGAAGTACACTTTGTTCGGAAAGTAAGAACTCCCAAAACATTTAATGAAAGGAAAAACTTGTCGATTTCAGAGTAATCGACGGTTTCGACACGTTGGAAGAGCTCGAAACTATAAAAGTGGACAACAAATACCGACCGCTTGTGCAGCAGAAGTAAGAGAAGCTCAGAGACTTCAGCCTGATGAATCTCTTCTTGTTTTCAGAATTCAAAGCGTCACAATCCACGCAAACCCATTGGCTGCAGATTGAAATCTCGAAAATTAAGAATTATCGAAAACCTAATTTGTATTTTTTTCTTTCCTTGTTTTTGCTTATTGCTGCGACTGACTCATTCTCATCTGATTTTCACCCGATTTATTCATTTTGTTACATACATTCAAATAATTTGAGAATCAGAAATCAGAGGGTCGGACAATAAAGTGTCGAGTTGTGGTGACCCATTCGGAGATTGCACATGAGTTGCATCCGACACGTGTCATCACAATGCGGCGAAGACGTTCGGAAGGCGTGTTTGTAGAACTGCTCACGTCTTTTTTCGCTTTTGATCAGTTTCTGAATCACTTTGTTCCAGGAAACGGGCGACAAATCGGACATTCCGTAGGCTTCTCGCGCCGAATACAGCTTCTCCCAGACTGGTTTCTTCTCGAGACTCGCCTTCTCGAGATCAGCGGAGTACGTGGTGAAGTCGACGATTTTCTGGAAAATTGAAGCGACGAGTGTCGAATTCGAGACTGGGAAGCCTCACGAATTTGTTGTAGGGATCGACTTCGTAGATTCTGTAGGCGGGGTTCTGATACTCGAAAGTGGTGACGGAAGGAGCGGCGTATCCGACCTGAAGGAGTATTCAGAAGACGTCGGGATTCAGAAGACGTACCCCGATGGGTCGACTAGAGACGTTGTGCATGTCTTCGAAGAAAACGGTGAAGTAGTCGAGGTGGTCGTGGCCGAAGAACTGGGCTGAAATTGTGGAGGCGAATCTGAAATCGAAGGAGGATGATCGGAGGAGAGGGAGGAAAAAGACCTCTGAATGACACGATAGTAATTGAACGCCCATCCTTCGAGACACTCGGAGTCTCCTGGCGGAATGTGAGCCAGCACGTACACTTGCTCCCGTTTTTGTTCCGACTCGAAGAGCTCGTTCACGAACCACGACATCGAAGAGTCCGGATCACTCTGGTTCAGATAGAGGAAACTGAAGAACGTGATTTTAGGAGGGGGGAGTCTGGGAGGGACTAGGAAACTGCTCGGCGAAGAGCCAGAGAAAAGAGAGAAGACTCACAAGTTGGTGACTTCGCAGAAGCCCGTGTTCAAGGAGATCAGTTTCAGACCATCCATCACTTGAGTCGAGTAGGATCCTCGTCTGAAATGGGATCCGTTTCTCCGAAGAGACTCGCGATGCACTCACTGAAGGAGACTCTCCTCGGATCCCTCGCTGAGCCACGGTCCGCTCATCGTCTGAAACTCTTTGTAGAGCCACGTCGGCCAGAATCTCTGGTCCACCGAGTGCGGCGCGAAACTGTTCACGGGCACTCCTTCGTGATTTCCGAGTGCCCAGAAGACGGGAGTCGTCGGAAACGAGCTCTGTACGAGACGATGGAGTCTTCGGAGCACCGAGAGGTGCTCTTCGATCGAGTAGGCCCAGTCGACGTGATTGATGTAGTCGCCGGTCATCAGAATCATGTCGATGGTGTGAGTCCGGTTGATGTGCGACAGCATATTCTCGACCGTCCAGTACGGAATGTCGCACTTGCCGACGGATCCCCAGTAGCCGGCCGCCTTCTTCGGATCGTCGACTCTTGTGCGACAGCACACCGGATCGTCGCAGTCCGCTTCCGACGGATAGGCGTACTCGAAGTCCACGTGGAGATCCGTCAACTGCAGAACGTTCAGGTTCTGGAAGGAAGCTGACCTCGTCTCCTGCTTCTTCGAGACTCGTTTCTTCTTCGGCTTCGGAGGTAGAGGGATGACCCATCCGGCCTCGGAAGGATCCGTCGGATCCGCGCAATCGGGCAGAAGGATCCCGCAGATTTGGGAGGGCGACTCGCTGGCGAGACGACGAAAAACGTAGAAGAACTCGTCCTGAGATGGAAGTTCGGATTCAGATGGGCAGGCTAAAGAGGACTGACTCTGAACTGCGAAGAGATTCCGTCGCAGACCGCCCATGATTGTTTCGCGAAAAGTTTGCAGATGATAGTGGCCAGCTCGAGGACGACCGGCTCCGAAACATCGAACTTGAGAAGGAAACTGAAATCGGTGGGGGGAGGGACTAGGAAACGCTCGTGGCCGAACTCTCACCTGACGACGGAAATGAGTCCGGTACACGAGAGACAAGTCGGCTGAAACCCGAATCGATCCATCGTCACATTTTGTTTTTCTTCAAGATCAAACTATCATCATCCCATCTCCAATCGAAAACTCACTTTTCGACCTCAAAACTGTAGCGTGAGATAGCAGAAAAAGAACGGCGAAAACCGCGAAAACCGGTTTGATTCTCATCACTTTTCGGGTGAAACTCTGAAAAGAAGAAAACGAAAAAAGTAATAAGAAAAAGACGGTGGCAAGAGACGTCGAAGAAGAGATTCGGAAAAAAAAGAGAGGATAAGAAGAACGAACTCGTCAGCTGTCGGGGGAAAACGAAGGATTCGGAGGAGGGGGGCAGAGCAGACCGCAGCTGACGGAAAGCGAGTGACCGATTCGGACGGATCGGGTGGGAAATGGATCGGATCGGAAGCATGGATCCAATCTTATCTCATCCGGAATCGATAATGTTCCACGTGACTCAGACGAGGATATCGATTCAGAAGCCGCTGGGAAAGCATCTGGGCCATTCGACGGAGCAAAATCCGACAACATTCGGACATTATTCTCTCTCACTTTCTCACTATAATCTTATCTCTATGAATGAAATCGATCGATAATTTGCCACGTGACACTCTATGAGTCACACGATCTCTGTCTCAGTTTCAGCCCTAATGGTTCGGTCGGACTGAGATCACCTGACTCGCTACTGAAATGTTTATAAGTGAGGTGACGGCACTGAAGACATCTTCGTCTTTCTGAAAACGGTTCCAGTCGTATTCGGCGGGTTGTGCCCGAGGGGGAGCCACTGGCCGTGCATCCGGTCCGTCTGCCGTCTCTCCAATCACCACACTCTCTCGCCCGCCCTCTGCTTTTCCCCTCTTCTTCTTCTTCTTCATCTTGTTGTCCTCTGGCCGCTTTGCAAAGAACATTCTTTATCATTTCATCAATATCTCTCTCTCTCTCCCTTCTTTCCTTCCGATGCAACAACCTTTTCCCACTCGCCACCGCCTCTTCGCATACATTATACTCCCCATATTTCCATCCGATTTCCATAAAAGTGTCCATCGTCGAGCCACAAAGTCACCCGATTATGGTGATACCCCTGCCCCCCTTCCGATGGTTATCACGGCGCGTGGACACACAAGTGTTCAGACTGCTTGTTTGCTCTTTTTCTCGCTTATCACCTCTCTCTTTCGGGCTTTCCTTATTGCTTCTTTCTTGTTTCTTTCTCGCAACCATTTAATCTTCTGCGGTCAAAGACTCTCCGTATTTCGTGTCTCTCACAGTTTACCGTTGTATCGCAAACGCGCTCCTCGGCCAAATACGTGGATACCGTAACCAGTCTCGGCGCTCTTTCGAACATAAAATTGACACTTCTTTCTTCCGTTTTTCATAGTTTCTGGCCTCTTTTTTCGAAGCGATTCATCGCAGAATTCGCCGTTTCTCTCGTCGCCCAATCGTTTTTTTTCCCCGATAGTTTCACGGTGAGAACGGATAATCTTTCTGTTTAGTTGCCCGTTGTTTCGCCCCGTTTCACTCCAAAAACTCCCTCTTCTTTCCAATTTTTTTCATGTTTCAGGGTGAAATTCGCTGAGACACATGTCGTCTCGCGAAAAACTCTCCGCAGACGATGTCCTCAACACGCTTGGTGAGTTTTCTATCTAAGGAGGCACCGTCCGGATTACGGTAGTGTTGCAGAGAAGGGCAATCGGTACATTCTGACGTGCATTCTCGTGTGCGGACTCGCGTGGACACCGCTCGCCTTCACCGGACTCTGCCCCTCATTCATCATCAAATCGGCGGACAATTCGAGCTTCGTCGGCGTGTCCGACGAGTTCGATTTGACGGGCGACGCGACGTGGCTGGCGGACAGCACGACCACCTTCTACATGGTCGGCAACATGATCGGCGGCATGTTCATTCCGCCGCTCGCCGACAAGTACGGCAGACTGCCCGTCTTCGTGGCCACTTTGCTCCTGATGGCCGCCGGTGGAATGGCGTCGGCGTTCTCGAGTTCGATCCTCATGTTCTGCATCATGCGACTCATCCACGGCACGTTCTACACAGCGTCGGGACTCGCCGGCTGGGTGCTCGGCTACGAGAACACGCCGCTGCGACTGCGCTTCTTCACCTCCGTCTACTACGGGCTCATGTGGGTCGTCGGCGCGTGCTTCCTCGCCCTTCTCGCCTACGTGCTTCCCGACTGGCGGTGGCTCGTGTTCTGCATCTCCGTGCCCAACGTCTTCATCGCTCTTCTGGTCTACCTGTGAGCTCCTCCGATCTTCTCGAGTTCCCTCTTGAGTCTCGATTCTTTTCAGCACGGTACCCGAAAGCCTGCATTACCTGGTTTCAAGTCAGCAAACGGAGAAGATCGAAGTGTGGCTCGACAAGATCCGAGGCCCGAAGGGGGACATCGCAGCGGCCGACATTGTCGAGACGCAGGACGAGAAGAGCTCCAGTCTCAGAGCGTTGTGCCGCGAGATGTGGAAGCACAAGATGTTCATCGTCTACATCTTCGTCATGACCTACATCTGGATCGTCGACACCTTCATCTACTTCGGACTCGCGTTCTACTCGCAGAACCTGGCCGGCAACATCTATCTCAACTTTGTGCTGATGAGTCTCGTCGAAGCGCCCGCCTACATCTTCTCGCCGATCTTCATGAACAAGTACGGCCGGAAAGTGCTCATCTCGGGCACCCACATCATCGCCGGCCTCTCGTTCCTCGGCATCATTCTCTCGTCGCAAGAGTGGCACATCTCGTTCTGGCTCCTCGGAAAGTTCGCGATTTCGTGCTCGTTCATGAGCATCTACATGTTTGCCAGCGAGATTTTTCCGACGGACGGCAGGAATAAGTGCATCGGATTCTGCGAGACGCTCTCGAGAGTCGGAGGAATGCTCTCGCCGTATCTGTCCCATTTGGTGAGTTCCTTTCTCTGTTTTCCGAGAAGAAGCTGATCCTGTGCAGTGGAGCGCGTTTCCATCGGTTTCCTTCAGACGGCCGTCCACTCGCTCGCTCCGGCCGTCACTCTCTCGCTGATCGCCGTGTCCGGTGGCCTTCTGACTCTGATCCTTCCCGAAACACTCAACACGAAACTGCCGTCGACGATCGCCGAAACTGCTAGTCGTCGCCAGTTAATCGATCGATCCGATTCGAACTCCAATTAGTTTTCCCAGCTTCTTTCTCGTTTTCTTTGTTCCCCCTGTCAAACGGGTTTTTCTAACGTTCTGTGAGACTTTTAAATTTTCCGCTGAAGTTTGCTTGAGTAAAAGTGAAGAAATCATAATTTATCGGGAAATTGTACATCACATGCAACATGTATATTTTCTTTGGGACGAGAGAATCAAAAAGTCAAACGTTCGCTCCCTTGACAGCGACGATGTTGCAGCCGAGAAGACCGACTCCAGCCCACTTCTGCGGAATGATCTCGAGACGGACGGGACGATTGTCACGGATAACGGTCACACGGACGACTTTCTGCATGCCAAACTACAGATCATTTTTTGTCCTTTTTCTTACGTTTTCAGATTCTTTGGTTTCCACAGCCACCTGATTCATCTCCTTGAAGTTTCCGTAGTGTAGTTTCCCGTACTGAATGATCAGATCGTCCTTTCTGATTCCTCCGACGTCCGCCGGTGAGTTCTCAACAACAGACGACACTTTTACAAACGGATCATTCGAAGTGCGGTGGACGACAGGGACCTGTTCTTGGTCCTTCGGATCCTTCGGATCCTCCTCCTTCTGCTCCTCCAGCTCAGCGACAATTTCCTCGGTGAGCTTAGCACGATCATTTCTGAGAGAAGAAAACTGGCTTACAGAAGAAGGTAATTTAGTTCGAACCTAAGGCAAATCAGATCGTGTCTCGCGTGTCTGACAGCATAGACGTCGATCGTGCTCAGAGGATAGCCTTCACTGTCCACGAGCGGCGAGTCCATCGTGGCGTTGTTCTGAAAAGTAGAGATCTACCTCACTCACGATAGTTGCGTCAAGCGCCCAACTGGCTTAAGCCTACAGTCTCCAGAACGAGCTCCAATTCCTTCATCTTTCCGTCCAGCTCGTCGCGCTGCTGCAGAAGTTGCTTCGCTTTCGATTGGTGATCCATCTAAATCTGATTGTAATATTGCTACAGCTTGTGTTGGAAGATATAACACAGAGTGTTTCAACCGAAAAAGATATGAACAATTTTAAGAATACTAAACGCAGTTTCATAAAAACAGTCAATATAAGGCGGGAGAGAACTTTGAATGTGCAACAATTATCTAATTGTTCAGAACAATTTTTTTTTGAAAAGAAGATACTTTTGAAAAGATAAGGAAAAATTATAGCAGAAGAGAGACAAATTAATGAGGTAGACACTTTCGGAGTTGAAAAAAGAGAGAGAGATGATCAGTAGTCGTGGTAACGTCCTCTTCCGCGTCCACCGCGGAAAGCACCACGCGACGACGGCCCTCCGTACGGAATGAAACGATCGCTGTTTCCGTGCAGACCGCCCCGGTACGACTCACGACGATACGAGTCTACTACGGGTCCTCCACGGCCACCACGGCGAAATGATGGAGATGCTGAAACTGAGACGAAATTAAGAAATTCGAGGAGAGTGACTGACGTCTAGCAGCTGGCTGAATTCCTTCTTTCCGCTCGCCGCCGTCGTCGTCGTATCTCGGCGGTTCGCCTCCGCTGCCATCCCAACGTCTCGGCGTCGCGTACGCCCACTTGACAATGAACGGAGCACTTCCGTACGGACTGTCCACTGGCGTGTGGTTTACGAGAGCTATCACTTCGTTCGCCTGCTCCGTCGACTCGAACTCGGCAGTTCCGGCTGCCGATCGCTCGTTTCTCGATGGAAAAACTTCGACTTTGATGGGTTTGTGGTCAGTTTTCTCGGCAAGCAACCGAATGAGAGCCTCTTCATCCATTGTCCCGGGAGCGTTGAACCAGTGAAGTGTGTTTGTCGGGAAAATGATCCTGTTCTTCGACGCAAACTCGGGAGTAGTGAATCTTTGATTGCGCGATCCGGAAAAGTCGCGGAAAGACGGAGATCCGTCGGGTAGAGGGAACGGATCTCTGAGATGGTGGACGCAATCCTGGTGGCTCGGCTTGAACTCGAGCTTCAGTCCGAACATCTCGAAGCCCTGCAGGAAGTCGAGAACGTTCTGCCTCTCGTCCGGGGATCCCATCTCGATCATTCCGGTCTCTACTTTCGAACGCATGAAGCTCACGCGGAGAACGTTTCCGTACTGGCAGAGGATGTTGAAAACCATCTCGCAGTTGATTTTTTCGTGCTCGATTCCATAGACCATCAGAACGCATCCCTGAAAACGATGATGCTCTTGATCATTGCACAGATCACTGACCGGCCCTCCTCCCATCGGCGGCGCTCTGTCTCTTTCGTCGTATTCACGGAATCTGGAAGGAGGCGGTCCTCCGCGATATCCATAGTCATCCGGATGACCGCCACGTGATGGATATCCGTGAGACGACGGATAGTCTCTCCGATCCGGGAACCGCTCTCCTCGATCTTCAAACGGACGGCGATCTGTAATACTGTTGATTTCACTCGATTCCATGCTGAAAATGGACCCACAGTGGTCATCCGGACGCGATGGGATCAGTGTTTTTCTTCCGCTATCATGTGGGTTATCACCTGAAAACGGGGTTTCGAATTGGCTGAAAGTGCAGAAACTTTCAGAGAGATTCGTCTGTTTTTGTTTTTTTATGTGCAAAACTGTTATTTTTGTGTTTTTTGCGTTTAAATGTGCGGGGATCTATGCTATGCGTTTCTTTTTCTGTGTGTCACTGTTTGTGTGTTGTTTTCCGAAAACGACACAACAAGACCAGGGGCGAGGAACCAGTTCATTAAAGGCGCAAAACAGAACGAGACGGCGCAAAACCAACTGTCTGGAAGAGTGAAGTCCCGTTGATCTTTGTCCTGACGCGTCACGCGTACACGGTCGGGCTGCAAAAAAAAGAAGTTTGGGGAACCGATCAAGAATCAGTCAAACCTTGGCGAATTCGACTTTTAGAGTGCAGCATCCGGAGTAGATATCCGCTCCATTCATCGCGTGTTTCGCAGCCTGCGCGACTTCGGTGTTCTCGAATTCGACGAGCGCCTGGATGACGCTCGGCTTGTGCATCACAGCGACACGGAGCACTTTTCCCTGAGTGCTCGAAATCGTGTAGATCACATCGGCGTCTACTGGATACTGCGCATTGAGCACAGTCAGAACGAGCACTTTGTTCGGCGTGGCCGACTCAAATCCCATTCTTTCGATGCACTGGGAAGTCGAATAATTGAAGAGAGCGGCCTGAGGAGATGGTGCTTCTATTGTTTTTACTCAACGATATTGTTACCTGTCCGCCCACATTTATCTGATTCGACGCGGCAAAGTTGACGCAAGCCTTGGCTCCCTCGATGTCTTCGAACTCCACCAGTGCCATACGAGAATGAGGAATACACGTGGCATAGGCGACCGGACCAAACGTGCTCAGTGCTTCGAGTAAGTCCGCTTCAGTAGCCTAAACACAATATTTTTTAATGTTCCGAGTGAAAATGTCACTTTTGGTTGTAGATTCCGGACGTGCACCACAATTGAGGGATTCGGATTCGTCGGATCTGCATTGTCGTCGCGTCGATACCGTTTTAGCGGCGGATCAGAGCTGAAAATCAAGAAGTAGTGAATAGTTCTTGGCCGCCTTTCAATTGGCTTACCCTTGGTAACGACTACCTTTATGCATCAGCGTTGTGTTAACCTGAATTTATTTTTAAATGAAAGAATATACACTTTTCAAATTCAGAATAAGAGGAAGTCTTGAGATAAACTTTTGAATAAAAAACTTATTTTAAAACTGTCACTTTCTAAAAGGTGACAGTGTTTTGTGGATTCATGACAGTTTTTTGTGGAATATTTGTGGATTCGTAAACTCGCTAAACAACATGCCGACAGCGTAAAAGCGGAGCTTCGTTCGCGGAATTAGGCCCGCAGGCGGTCGGATCTGATTGATGCGGAAACATATGAACGGTTGAGCAGACCGAATTTCATCAAACTGACGAATAGCACAAATTGTTCGATGCAGTATATTTCACAGATTAGAAAAAAATGAGATGAAGGAACGAGTCGAGAATGTTACGTAAACAATATGAGTGACTTATTTACAAGAGTTAGAGAGTGAAAAGTGTTCCGATGGTTGCATCAGTGTTCTCGTCGATTCGAACCGTTTTTGTGGGTTTCTTTGAATCGTTTGACGAATCCAAGTTCACACTCTCCAGGCTATCCATCGTCAGGTCGACGGACTTTTCGTTGTTTCGTTGGGACGTTTCCTTGGCTAGCTTGCGGAAGCTGAAAGCACTCTGACGTTGAGAAATGGTTATTCAGAACCTACTTGTAGATTATGCCGATCACAAAGAGAACTATGATAGCGGGAATCACCATTCGAGGCCAGTCAACCCGCTGATTTCTGAACTCTTCCGGAAGAGCGCATCTGAACTCGGCCAGCGCCGACGTGTTCGTTTTCGAGTCCTTCGCCGCCACAACGACAGTCTTGCCTGGCATTTCGGAGCACCATTCCTGCATTCTTCTCGTTCCACACGTCTCCTCGTTCAACACCAATTCGTTCGACGTCTCCGAGATCATCTGGGCGCTCTCGTGCTCCTTGCATTCCGTCAGAGTCACCGAAATCGTCAAGAAGCGAGGCGGCTTTCCGTGCGAAAAGGCGATCAAGTGTTGAAGTCTGCAATCCTCTTTCCGCCTCCAACTTTACCAAAAACCGACCTGTCGTTTGTAAACGTTTTTAATTCTTCGTGAAGTTTGTCATCGGATTCGATGGGACGAGCGGCAGGTGCTCCCACTGTCGCCGAAACGATTGCGAGCACTGTGACGAGCATCAAAGTCATTGCGCCTCGAAAAAAAGAAAAGGAGAGATGTGAACGCAAAGAAGAAAGATGAATTGTTGAAAATAATGGTTTGGCGCCAAAATACAGAACTCTGTATGGCCGAAAAAAAGGCGGGAAGTTTTGATTCCGCGGTCCTCCCAAGACTCCGTTCTCCCGTTTTTTTCCAAGCGTTCACTCTTTCCGGGCGCCTCGCGATGTCTTCCGCCGCCTGTCAGATGTGCTACTTTGTCATTATCTGGCTAATCTCACTATTGATCTTTACTACTACTATTTGAATGTTTTTGTGAGTTCTGAAGGTTTCTTGGAATAATTTCCCAACGGGTGTCCCGTTTGGTCTGAGACTTGGCATAGGCCCATGATCCTCCGGGTGCATTATGATATTAAAGGTGGCGGGTCAGGTTACTGTAGGATTACGGTAGCTACAGTACTAACATCGATTTTCCACATTTTTCAAAATCAACGGACGGACCCCAAACTTTGATGGTAGCAAGTATTGGACCAAAAAATACTACTGTAAAAATATCTAAGGGATTACTGTAGTATTACGGTAGATACGGTAGTCGAAAGTTCGAGATGTCACTTTTCGAAGGGGTATTACTGCCGTCGTTGGGATGGGAGGACAGGGGAAAGTTCGGGAATTCAAAAAGCTGAGGGAAGGACCGTTTTGGCGGGAATTCAAAAAGCTGAGGGAAGGACCGTTTAGGCGGGTATTCAAAAAGCTGAGGGAAGGACCGTTTAGGCGGGAATTCAAAAAGCTGAAGGGAGGAACGTTTTGGCGGGAATTCAAAAAGCTGAAGGGAGGAACGTTTTGGCGGGAATTCAAAAAGCTGAGGGAAGGACCGTTTTGGCGGGAATTCAAAAAGCTGAGGGGAGGACCGTTTCGGCGGGAATTAAAAAAGCTGAGGGGAGGACCGTTTCGGCGGGAATTCAAAAAGCTGAGGGAAGGACCGTTTCGGCGGGAATTCAAAAAGCTGAAGGGAGGACCGTTTTGGCGGGAATTCAAAAAGCTGAGGGGAGGACTGTTTTGGCGGGAATTCAAAAAGCTGAGGGGAGGACCGTTTCGGCGGGAATTCAAAAAGCTGAGGGAAGGACCGTTTTGGCGGGAATTCAAAAAGCTGAGGGGAGGACCGTTTCGGCGGGAATTCAAAAAGCTGAGGGGAGGACCGTTTCGGCGGGAATTCAAAAAGCTGAGGGAAGGACCGTTTTGGCGGGAATTCAAAAAGCTGAAGGGAGGACCGTTTCGGCGGGAATTCAAAAAGCTGAGGGGAGGACCGTTTCGGCGGGAATTCAAAAAGCTGAGGGGAGGACCGTTTCGGCGGGAATTCAAAAAGCTGAGGGGAGGACCGTTTCGGCGGGAATTCAAAAAGCTGAGGGAAGGACCGTTTTGGCGGGAATTCAAAAAGCTGAGGGAAGGACCGTTTTGGCGGGAATTCAAAAAGCTGAAGGGAGGACCGTTTCGGCGGGAATTCAAAAAGCTGAGGGAAGGACCGTTTTGGCGGGAATTCAAAAAGCTGAGGGGAGGACCGTTTCGGCGGGAATTCAAAAAGCTGAGGGGAGGACCGTTTCGGCGGGAATTCAAAAAGCTGAGGGGAGGACCGTTTCGGCGGGAATTCAAAAAGCTGAGGGAAGGACCGTTTTGGCGGGAATTCAAAAAGCTGAGGGGAGGACCGTTTCGGCGGGAATTCAAAAAGCTGAGGGGAGGACCGTTTCGGCGGGAATTCAAAAAGCTGAGGGAGGACCGTTTTGGCGGGAATTCAAAAAGCTGAGAGGAGGACCGTTTCGGCGGGAATTCAAAAAGCTGAGGGAGGACCGTTTTGGCGGGAATTCGAAAAGCTGAAGGGAGGACCGTTTCGGCGGGAATTCAAAAAGCTGAAGGGAGGACCGTTTCGGCGGGAATTCAAAAAGCTGAGGGAAGGACCGTTTTGGCGGGAATTCAAAAAGCTGAGGGGAGGACCGTTTCGGCGGGAATTCAAAAAGCTGAGGGGAGGACCGTTTCGGCGGGAATTCAAAAAGCTGAGGGGAGGACCGTTTCGGCGGGAATTCAAAAAGCTGAGGGAAGGACCGTTTTGGCGGGAATTCAAAAAGCTGAGGGGAGGACCGTTTCGGCGGGAATTCAAAAAGCTGAGGGGAGGACCGTTTCGGCGGGAATTCAAAAAGCTGAGGGGAGGACCGTTTCGGCGGGAATTCAAAAAGCTGAGAGGAGGACCGTTTCGGCGGGAATTCAAAAAGCTGAGGGAGGACCGTTTTGGCGGGAATTCGAAAAGCAGAAGGGAGGACCGTTTCGGCGGGAATTCAAAAAGCTGAGGGAAGGACCGTTTTGGCGGGAATTCAAAAAGCTGAGGGGAGGACCGTTTCGGCGGGAATTCAAAAAGCTGAGGGAAGGACCGTTTCGGCGGGAATTCAAAAAGCTGAAGGGAGGACCGTTTTGGCGGGAATTCAAAAAGCTGAGGGGAGGACTGTTTTGGCGGGAATTCAAAAAGCTGAGGGGAGGACCGTTTTGGCGGGAATTCAAAAAGCTGAGGGGAGGACCGTTTCGGCGGGAATTCAAAAAGCTGAGGGAAGGACCGTTTTGGCGGGAATTCAAAAAGCTGAGGGGAGGACCGTTTCGGCGGGAATTCAAAAAGCTGAGGGGAGGACCGTTTCGGCGGGAATTCAAAAAGCTGAGGGAAGGACCGTTTTGGCGGGAATTCAAAAAGCTGAAGGGAGGACCGTTTCGGCGGGAATTCAAAAAGCTGAGGGGAGGACCGTTTCGGCGGGAATTCAAAAAGCTGAGGGGAGGACCGTTTCGGCGGGAATTCAAAAAGCTGAGGGGAGGACCGTTTCGGCGGGAATTCAAAAAGCTGAGGGAAGGACCGTTTTGGCGGGAATTCAAAAAGCTGAGGGAAGGACCGTTTTGGCGGGAATTCAAAAAGCTGAAGGGAGGACCGTTTCGGCGGGAATTCAAAAAGCTGAGGGAAGGACCGTTTTGGCGGGAATTCAAAAAGCTGAGGGGAGGACCGTTTCGGCGGGAATTCAAAAAGCTGAGGGGAGGACCGTTTCGGCGGGAATTCAAAAAGCTGAGGGGAGGACCGTTTCGGCGGGAATTCAAAAAGCTGAGGGAAGGACCGTTTTGGCGGGAATTCAAAAAGCTGAGGGGAGGACCGTTTCGGCGGGAATTCAAAAAGCTGAGGGGAGGACCGTTTCGGCGGGAATTCAAAAAGCTGAGGGAAGGACCGTTTCGGCGGGAATTCAAAAAGCTGAGGGAAGGACCGTTTCGGCGGGAATTCAAAAAGCTGAGGGAAGGACCGTTTCGGCGGGAATTCAAAAAGCTGAGGGGAGGACCGTTTCGGCGGGAATTCAAAAAGCTGAGGGGAGGACCGTTTCGGCGGGAATTCAAAAAGCTGAGAGGAGGACCGTTTCGGCGGGAATTCAAAAAGCTGAGGGAAGGACCGTTTCGGCGGGAATTCAAAAAGCTGAGGGAAGGACCGTTTCGGCGGGAATTCAAAAAGCTGAGGGGAGGACCGTTTCGGCGGGAATTCAAAAAGCTGAGGGGAGGACCGTTTCGGCGGGAATTCAAAAAGCTGAGAGGAGGACCGTTTCGGCGGGAATTCAAAAAGCTGAGGGAAGGACCGTTTCGGCGGGAATTCAAAAAGCTGAGAGGAGGACCGTTTCGGCGGGAATTCAAAAAGCTGAAGGGAGGACCGTTTCGGCGGGAATTCAAAAAGCTGAGGGGAGGACCGTTTCGGCGGGAATTCAAAAAGCTGAGGGAAGGACCGTTTTGGCGGGAATTCAAAAAGCTGAGGGGAGGACCGTTTCGGCGGGAATTCAAAAAGCTGAGAGGAGGACCGTTTCGGCGGGAATTCAAAAAGCTGAGGGAACGACCGTTTCGGCGGGAATTCAAAAAGCTGAGGGAAGGACCGTTTCGGCGGGAATTCAAAAAGCTGAGGGGAGGACCGTTTCGGCGGGAATTCAAAAAGCTGAGGGAAGGACCGTTTCGGCGGGAATTCAAAAAGCTGAGGGAAGGACCGTTTCGGCGGGAATTCAAAAAGCTGAGGGGAGGACCGTTTCGGCGGGAATTCAAAAAGCTGAAGGGAGGACCGTTTCGGCGGGAATTCAAAAAGCTGAGGGAAGGACCGTTTCGGCGGGAATTCAAAAAGCTGAGGGAAGGACCGTTTCGGCGGGAATTCAAAAAGCTGAAGGGAGGACCGTTTTGGCGGGAATTCAAAAAGCTGAGGGGGGGGGGGGGGGGGTGGCGTTTTGGCGGGAATTCAAAAAGCTGAGGGGGGGACCGTTTTGGCGGGAATTCAAAAAGCTGAGGGGGGGACCGTTTTGGCGGGAATTCAAAAAGCTGAGGGAAGGACCGTTTCGGCGGGAATTCAAAAAGCTGAGGGAAGGACCGTTTCGGCGGGAATTCAAAAAGCTGAAGGGAGGACCGTTTTGGCGGGAATTCAAAAAGCTGAGGGAAGGACCGTTTTGGCGGGAATTCAAAAAGCTGAGGGAAGGACCGTTTTGGCGGGAATTCAAAAAGCTGAAGGGAGGACCGTTTCGGCGGGAATTCAAAAAGCTGAGGGAAGGACCGTTTTGGCGGGAATTCAAAAAGCTGAGGGGAGGACCGTTTCGGCGGGAATTCAAAAAGCTGAGGGGAGGACCGTTTCGGCGGGAATTCAAAAAGCTGAGGGGAGGACCGTTTCGGCGGGAATTCAAAAAGCTGAGGGAAGGACCGTTTTGGCGGGAATTCAAAAAGCTGAGGGGAGGACCGTTTCGGCGGGAATTCAAAAAGCTGAGGGGAGGACCGTTTCGGCGGGAATTCAAAAAGCTGAGGGAAGGACCGTTTCGGCGGGAATTCAAAAAGCTGAGGGAAGGACCGTTTCGGCGGGAATTCAAAAAGCTGAGGGAAGGACCGTTTCGGCGGGAATTCAAAAAGCTGAGGGGAGGACCGTTTCGGCGGGAATTCAAAAAGCTGAGGGGAGGACCGTTTCGGCGGGAATTCAAAAAGCTGAGAGGAGGACCGTTTCGGCGGGAATTCAAAAAGCTGAGGGAAGGACCGTTTCGGCGGGAATTCAAAAAGCTGAGGGAAGGACCGTTTCGGCGGGAATTCAAAAAGCTGAGGGGAGGACCGTTTCGGCGGGAATTCAAAAAGCTGAGGGGAGGACCGTTTCGGCGGGAATTCAAAAAGCTGAGAGGAGGACCGTTTCGGCGGGAATTCAAAAAGCTGAGGGAAGGACCGTTTCGGCGGGAATTCAAAAAGCTGAGAGGAGGACCGTTTCGGCGGGAATTCAAAAAGCTGAAGGGAGGACCGTTTCGGCGGGAATTCAAAAAGCTGAGGGGAGGACCGTTTCGGCGGGAATTCAAAAAGCTGAGGGAAGGACCGTTTTGGCGGGAATTCAAAAAGCTGAGGGGAGGACCGTTTCGGCGGGAATTCAAAAAGCTGAGAGGAGGACCGTTTCGGCGGGAATTCAAAAAGCTGAGGGAACGACCGTTTCGGCGGGAATTCAAAAAGCTGAGGGAAGGACCGTTTCGGCGGGAATTCAAAAAGCTGAGGGGAGGACCGTTTCGGCGGGAATTCAAAAAGCTGAGGGAAGGACCGTTTCGGCGGGAATTCAAAAAGCTGAGGGAAGGACCGTTTCGGCGGGAATTCAAAAAGCTGAGGGGAGGACCGTTTCGGCGGGAATTCAAAAAGCTGAAGGGAGGACCGTTTCGGCGGGAATTCAAAAAGCTGAGGGAAGGACCGTTTCGGCGGGAATTCAAAAAGCTGAGGGAAGGACCGTTTCGGCGGGAATTCAAAAAGCTGAAGGGAGGACCGTTTTGGCGGGAATTCAAAAAGCTGAGGGGGGGGGGGGTGGCGTTTTGGCGGGAATTCAAAAAGCTGAGGGGGGGACCGTTTTGGCGGGAATTCAAAAAGCTGAGGGGGGGACCGTTTTGGCGGGAATTCAAAAAGCTGAGGGAAGGACCGTTTCGGCGGGAATTCAAAAAGCTGAGGGAAGGACCGTTTCGGCGGGAATTCAAAAAGCTGAAGGGAGGACCGTTTTGGCGGGAATTCAAAAAGCTGAGGGGAGGACCGTTTTGGCGGGAATTCAAAAAGCTGAGGGGAGGACCGTTTTGGCGGGAATTCAAAAGCTGTAAAGTTCCCTTCATCGTTTTTCACACCAAAAAGTTACTCCATTCGAAAAGATTTGCACCCGTCCAAGCGAAAGCCAGTGGGATGGGCGCGGCGATAGCCGCGCCCATCCCACTGGTACTATACTATTTGAGTTATGAACTCTGTCTCGCACTAGAACTGAAATAACATCCCAGCCTTTGGACCGATCAGTCTGATATTTTGCATAGCCTTATGGGTCGCTTCACCCCTAAAACATTTTTGGTGTAGATTACGGTAAGGTTAAGGTACCTACAGTAGAGACGGTCATTTTTGACACTTTTTCGTACCGAACCGATTGACTCCAAATTTTTAAGGGAGCATACTTAGAGTGGGGGAAAGTCACTACCAAAATATTTAAAAGGTTGTACGACGATTACGGTAGATACGGTAGTCTGAATTTCGCAAAATCACTTTTTCAAAGAGTTATAGCTGTCGTTGGGGGGATAGGGGGACCGTGGTGAGTGGTTATTTTTGAAGTATATGGAGGGTACTACAGCTACAGTAAATGGAAATCATCGATTGATTTCGATTACGGTAGAAACAGAGGGACGAATATTTGTCTGCGTCTCTCACTTTCACACACTCTTTCGCCTATTTTTCTCGAAAAGTGAACTCGAATCTCCCACCAACTGATGGAATGTTGCAGAAACAGAGTGGGAGAGGGTAAGAGGGTTTCAAAATTTTGGCGGGAGATTCAAACTTTGGAGAGGGCACCTTTTGGCAGGAGATGAATGAAGTTCGCAATAAAAACCGTATTTAAAAAGCTTTTTGAACAAAAAGTGTGGCGCCAACTTCAGCAAAAGCCAGCGGTTAGACGCGGCGGTAGCCGAAAAAGTCGGACTTTCCTCCGCACGGAGAAACACCGACTTTTTCCCCGCTTTTCGACTTTTCTCCGCTTGGGCGAGGAGAAAACAGGGAAAAAGTCGGACTTTTTCCCCGCCCAAGCGGAGAAGAGTCCGACTTTTTCCCTGTTTTATCCTTTTTCTCCGGTTTCCAGAATAAGGGAAAAAAGTACTTTTTCCCTGTTTTCTCCTTTTTCTCCGGTTTCCAGAATAAGGGAAAAAAGTACTTTTTCCCTGTTTTCTCCTTTTTCTCCGGCTCGCGCATAACCCCATTAATGATAAACTTCATATATATCCGAAGCGATGGTTTCGATGTTGAGATTGAACAAATTATCGCGGATATAAGCAGCCATTTGTAGATCGACCGGCAATTCCGTTTGAACAATTTTTATAAATCTAAAAATAATAATCCAAATAAACAATTCTTCGCCTTACCTTAGAACGAACGGTGTCACTGTTTGTGTGTTGTTTTCAGAAAACGACACAACAAGACCAGGGGCGAGGAACCAGTTCATTAAAGGCGCAAAACAGAACGAGACGGCGCAAAACCAACTGTCTGGAAGAGTGAAGTCCCGTTGATCTTTGTCCTGACGCGTCACGCGTACACGGTCGGGCTGCAAAAAAAAGAAGTTTGGGGAACCGATCAAGAATCAGTCAAACCTTGGCGAATTCGACTTTTAGAGTGCAGCATCCGGAGTAGATATCCGCTCCATTCATCGCGTGTTTCGCAGCCTGCGCGACTTCGGTGTTCTCGAATTCGACGAGCGCCTGGATGACGCTCGGCTTGTGCATCACAGCGACACGGAGCACTTTTCCCTGAGTGCTCGAAATCGTGTAGATCACATCGGCGTCTACTGGATACTGCGCATTGAGCACAGTCAGAACGAGCACTTTGTTCGGCGTGGCCGACTCAAATCCCATTCTTTCGATGCACTGGGAAGTCGAATAATTGAAGAGAGCGGCCTGAGGAGATGGTGCTTCTATTGTTTTTACTCAACGATATTGTTACCTGTCCGCCCACATTTATCTGATTCGACGCGGCAAAGTTGACGCAAGCCTTGGCTCCCTCGATGTCTTCGAACTCCACCAGTGCCATACGAGAATGAGGAATACACGTGGCATAGGCGACCGGACCAAACGTGCTCAGTGCTTCGAGTAAGTCCGCTTCAGTAGCCTAAACACAATATTTTTTAATGTTCCGAGTGAAAATGTCACTTTTGGTTGTAGATTCCGGACGTGCACCACAATTGAGGGATTCGGATTCGTCGGATCTGCATTGTCGTCGCGTCGATACCGTTTTAGCGGCGGATCAGAGCTGAAAATCAAGAAGTAGTGAATAGTTCTTGGCCGCCTTTCAATTGGCTTACCCTTGGTAACGACTACCTTTATGCATCAGCGTTGTGTTAACCTGAATTTATTTTTAAATGAAAGAATATACACTTTTCAAATTCAGAATAAGAGGAAGTCTTGAGATAAACTTTTGAATAAAAAACTTATTTTAAAACTGTCACTTTCTAAAAGGTGACAGTGTTTTGTGGATTCATGACAGTTTTTTGTGGAATATTTGTGGATTCGTAAACTCGCTAAACAACATGCCGACAGCGTAAAAGCGGAGCTTCGTTCGCGGAATTAGGCCCGCAGGCGGTCGGATCTGATTGATGCGGAAACATATGAACGGTTGTGCAGACCGAATTTCATCAAACTGACGAATAGCACAAATTGTTCGATGCAGTATATTTCACAGATTAGAAAAAAATGAGATGAAGGAACGAGTCGAGAATGTTACGTAAACAATATGAGTGACTTATTTACAAGAGTTAGAGAGTGAAAAGTGTTCCGATGGTTGCATCAGTGTTCTCGTCGATTCGAACCGTTTTTGTGGGTTTCTTTGAATCGTTTGACGAATCCAAGTTCACACTCTCCAGGCTATCCATCGTCAGGTCGACGGACTTTTCGTTGTTTCGTTGGGACGTTTCCTTGGCTAGCTTGCGGAAGCTGAAAGCACTCTGACGTTGAGAAATGGTTATTCAGAACCTACTTGTAGATTATGCCGATCACAAAGAGAACTATGATAGCGGGAATCACCATTCGAGGCCAGTCAACCCGCTGATTTCTGAACTCTTCCGGAAGAGCGCATCTGAACTCGGCCAGCGCCGACGTGTTCGTTTTCGAGTCCTTCGCCGCCACAACGACAGTCTTGCCTGGCATTTCGGAGCACCATTCCTGCATTCTTCTCGTTCCACACGTCTCCTCGTTCAACACCAATTCGTTCGACGTCTCCGAGATCATCTGGGCGCTCTCGTGCTCCTTGCATTCCGTCAGAGTCACCGAAATCGTCAAGAAGCGAGGCGGCTTTCCGTGCGAAAAGGCGATCAAGTGTTGAAGTCTGCAATCCTCTTTCCGCCTCCAACTTTACCAAAAACCGACCTGTCGTTTGTAAACGTTTTTAATTCTTCGTGAAGTTTGTCATCGGATTCGATGGGACGAGCGGCAGGTGCTCCCACTGTCGCCGAAACGATTGCGAGCACTGTGACGAGCATCAAAGTCATTGCGCCTCGAAAAAAAGAAAAGGAGAGATGTGAACGCAAAGAAGAAAGATGAATTGTTGAAAATAATGGTTTGGCGCCAAAATACAGAACTCTGTATGGCCGAAAAAAAGGCGGGAAGTTTTGATTCCGCGGTCCTCCCAAGACTCCGTTCTCCCGTTTTTTTCCAAGCGTTCACTCTTTCCGGGCGCCTCGCGATGTCTTCCGCCGCCTGTCAGATGTGCTACTTTGTCATTATCTGGCTAATCTCACTATTGATCTTTACTACTACTATTTGAATGTTTTTGTGAGTTCTGAAGGTTTCTTGGAATAATTTCCCAACGGGTGTCCCGTTTGGTCTGAGACTTGGCATAGGCCCATGATCCTCCGGGTGCATTATGATATTAAAGGTGGCGGGTCAGGTTACTGTAGGATTACGGTAGCTACAGTACTAACATCGATTTTCCACATTTTTCAAAATCAACGGACGGACCCCAAACTTTGATGGTAGCAAGTATTGGACCAAAAAATACTACTGTAAAAATATCTAAGGGATTACTGTAGTATTACGGTAGATACGGTAGTCGAAAGTTCGAGATGTCACTTTTCGAAGGGGTATTACTGCCGTCGTTGGGATGGGAGGACAGGGGAAAGTTCGGGAATTCAAAAAGCTGAGGGAAGGACCGTTTAGGCGGGTATTCAAAAAGCTGAGGGAAGGACCGTTTAGGCGGGAATTCAAAAAGCTGAAGGGAGGAACGTTTTGGCGGGAATTCAAAAAGCTGAGGGAAGGACCGTTTTGGCGGGAATTCAAAAAGCTGAGGGAAGGACCGTTTAGGCGGGTATTCAAAAAGCTGAGGGAAGGACCGTTTAGGCGGGTATTCAAAAAGCTGAGGGAAGGACCGTTTTGGCGGGAATTCAAAAAGCTGAAAGGAGGACCGTTTTGGGGGGAATTCAAAAAGCTGAAGGGAGGACCGTTTTGGCGGGAATTCAAAAAGCCGAAAGGAGGGCCGTTTTGGGGGGAATTCAAAAAGCTGAGGGGAGAACCGTTTTGGCGGGAATTCAAAAGCTGAAAAGTTCGGAAAGGCCTGCACCCGTCCAAGCGAAAGCCAGCGGGGTGGGCGCGGCGATAGTCGCGACCATCCCGCTGGTATTATTATCTGTTTTTTTGGAGTGATCTCCCGGTACGAGACTCCGAAATAATGCGCCCCGCCGCGCGCTGTTGTTTAGCGAAATATTCGCCGCGCGAGATTTGAAACGAATAATTGCGGACAGAGAGATTGAAAAATTTTATTCGTTTCAAATCTCGCGCCCAACATTTTGCTAAACAACTACGCCTGGCGTGGCGAGACCCGTTATTTCGGAGTCTCGTCCGGGGATCACTTCAAAAAAAACAGATAATAACTAATGAAGTTTCATGGAATGAAATTTTTTCACCTGCCTAAGCCCTAGGAGGCAGACTCGAGTTGACAAGAAATTTCTCGAAGTTTCGAAAATGTTCTGTGACCTCTGACTCTATAAATCTCCAAAAACATAAAAATTTCACCGGGGTGGTTAACGGAACGATTCCGGGCCGACGCGGGCCGGCACATATATCCCTTGTGTCTTGAAATTTTCGAACAAGTAATCTATTAGAAAATGTAGATCTCGGCGCCCTCGGAATTGCCTCGTTGACAACCCTGCATTTCACCCGAAAAAGCTTGGTCCTCAAGGATTTTTTAGCAATTCCGGTCAGGACGCTGCATTTTTTGAATGTGCGCAGAAAAATAAACTATTTATACGATTAAGATTCGGACAGCAAGAAATCGAACAACCTGTTGAGCCTCACAACATAGCACCTAAGTATCTTTTCAGCTCGGACTTGTTTTTGAGGAGCACGTCGGCAAGGTCTTCTCCATAATTTGTCTTGTAAATTTCATTCAGAATCGTGACCTAAAATTTAGTTTTTCAAAATGAATATAAAGAATGTGATTCGCGCATTCACCCAACGGTGACTTATTCAAGTCACTCCGTGCCGTTCAAACGAGACTGCACCGAGACGACACCGAAGGATCGAGATGCTGATTAACGAATCGAAAAAATAAAGGTGAAGAAATAAAATTTACCTGGTCTTTTCTCATCCTTAACGTGTGCAAAAGTTGGGTAATCTTTCCTCGGCCCGATTCCTATAATTATATCAATCTTTATCTTTACTACTACTATTTGAATGTTTTTGTGAGTTCTGAAGGTTTCTTGGAATAATTTCCCAACGGGTGTCCCGTTTGGTCCGAGACTTGGCATAGGCCCATGATCCTCCGGGAGCATTATGATATTAAAGGTGGCGGGTCAGGTTACTGTAGGATTACGGTAGCTACAGTACTAACATCGATTTTCCACATTTTTCAAAATCAACGGACGGACCCCAAACTTTGATGGTAGCAAGTATTGGACCAAAAAATACTACTGTAGGAATATCTAAGGGACTACTGTAGTATTACGGTAGATATGATAGCCGAAAGATCGAGATGTCACTTTTTCGAAGGGGTATTACTGCCGTCGTTGGGATGGGAGGGCAGGGGAAAGTTGTTGATAGTGGAGGGTACTAAGGGTACTACAGCTACAGTAACCGGAAATTATCGATCGATTCGGATTACGGTAGAAACGGAGACACGAAATATTGTCTGCGTCTCTCATTTTGAGACACTCTCTCGCCTCATTATTTGGAGAAAGGAGTTTGAACGTGCCAGAAGGGGTAAGAAACATTCCGGCGGGAATTCAAAAAGCTGAGGGAAGGACCGTTTTGGCGGGAATTCAAAAAGCTGAGGGAAGGACCGTTTAGGCGGGTATTCAAAAAGCTGAGGGAAGGACCGTTTTGGCGGGAAGTCAAAAAGCTGAGGGAAGGACCGTTTAGGCGGGAATTCAAAAAGCTGAAGGGAGGAACGTTTTGGCGGGAATTCAAAAAGCTGAGGGAAGGACTGTTTTGGCGGGAATTCAAAAAGCTGAAGGGAGGACCGTTTTGGCGGGAATTCAAAAAGCTGAGGGAAGGACCGTTTTGGCGGGAACTCAAAAAGCTGAAGGGAGGACCGTTTTGGCGGGAATTCAAAAAGCTGAGGGGAGGAACGTTTTGGCGGGAATTCAAAAAGCTGAAGGGAGGACCGTTTTGGCGGGAATTCAAAAAGCTGAAGGGAGCATCGTTTTGGCGGGAATTCAAAAAGCTGAGGGGAGGACCGTTTTGGCGGGAATTCAAAAAGCTGAAGGGAGGACCGTTTTGGCGGGAATTCAAAAAGCTGAAGGGAGGACCGTTTTGGCGGGAATTCAAAAAGCTGAAGGGAGGACCGATTCGGCGGGAATTCAAAAAGCTGAAGGGAGCATCGTTTTGGCGGGAATTCAAAAAGCTGAAGGGAGGACCGTTTTGGCGGGAATTCGAAAAGCTGAAGGGAGGAACGTTTTGGCGGGAATTCAAAAAGCTGAGGGAAGGACCGTTTTGGCGGGAATTCAAAAAGCTGAGGGAAGGACCGTTTTGGCGGGAATTCAAAAAGCTGAAGGGAGGACCGTTTTGGCGGGAATTCAAAAAGCTGAGGGAAGGACCGTTTTGGCGGGAACTCAAAAAGCTGAAGGGAGGACCGTTTTGGCGGGAATTCAAAAAGCTGAAGGGAGGAACGTTTTGGCGGGAATTCAAAAAGCTGAGGGAAGGACCGTTTTGGCGGGAATTCAAAAAGCTGAAGGGAGGACCGTTTTGGCGGGAATTCAAAAAGCTGAAGGGAGGACCGTTTTGGCGGGAATTCAAAAAGCTGAGGGGAGGACCGATTCGGCGGGAATTCAAAAAGCTGAAGGGAGGACCGTTTTGGCGGGAATTCAAAAAGCTGAGGGAAGGACCGTTTTGGCGGGAATTCAAAAAGCTGAAGGGAGGAACGTTTTGGCGGGAATTCAAAAAGCTGAGGGAAGGACCGTTTTGGCGGGAATTCAAAAAGCTGAAGGGAGGAACGTTTTGGCGGGAATTCAAAAAGCTGAAGGGAGGACCGTTTTGGCGGGAATTCAAAAAGCTGAAGGGAGGACCGTTTTGGCGGGAATTCAAAAAGCTGAAGGGAGGACCGTTTTGGCGGGAATTCAAAAAGCTGAAGGGAGGACCGTTTTGGCGGGAATTCAAAAAGCTGAAGGGAGGACCGTTTTGGCGGGAATTCAAAAAGCTGAAGGGAGCATCGTTTTGGCGGGAATTCAAAAAGCTGAAGGGAGGACCGTTTTGGCGGGAATTCGAAAAGCTGAAGGGAGGACCGTTTTGGCGGGAATTCAAAAAGCTGAAGGGAGGACCGTTTTGGCGGGAATTCAATAAGCTGAAAGGAGGACCGTTTTGGCGGGAATTCAAAAAGCTGAAGGGAGCATCGTTTTGGCGGGAATTCAAAAAGCTGAAGAAAGGACTGTTTTGGCGGGAATTCAAAAAGCTGAGGGAAGGACCGTTTTGGCGGGAATTCAAAGAGCTGAGGGAAGCATCGTTTTGGCGGGAATTCAAAAAGCTGAGGGGAGCATCGTTTTGGCGGGAATTCAAAAAGCTGAGGGAAGGACCGTTTTGGCGGGAACTCAAAAAGCTGAAGGGAGGACCGTTTTGGCGGGAATTCAAAAAGCTGAGGGGAGGAACGTTTTGGCGGGAATTCAAAAAGCTGAGGGAAGGACCGTTTTGGCGGGAATTCAAAAAGCTGAAGGGAGGACCGTTTTGGCGGGAATTCAAAAAGCTGAAGGGAGGACCGTTTTGGCGGGAATTCAAAAAGCTGAGGGGAGGACCGATTCGGCGGGAATTCAAAAAGCTGAAGGGAGGACCGTTTTGGCGGGAATTCAAAAAGCTGAGGGAAGGACCGTTTTGGCGGGAATTCAAAAAGCTGAAGGGAGGAACGTTTTGGCGGGAATTCAAAAAGCTGAGGGAAGGACCGTTTTGGCGGGAATTCAAAAAGCTGAAGGGAGGACCGTTTTGGCGGGAATTCAAAAAGCTGAAGGGAGATCCGTTTTGGCGGGAATTCAAAAAGCTGAAGGGAGGACCGTTTTGGCGGGAATTCAAAAAGCTGAAGGGAGGACCGTTTTGGCGGGAATTCAAAAAGCTGAAGGGAGGACCGTTTTGGCGGGAATTCAAAAAGCTGAAGGGAGCATCGTTTTGGCGGGAATTCAAAAAGCTGAAGGGAGGACCGTTTTGGCGGGAATTCGAAAAGCTGAAGGGAGGACCGTTTTGGCGGGAATTCAAAAAGCTGAAGGGAGGACCGTTTTGGCGGGAATTCAATAAGCTGAAAGGAGGACCGTTTTGGCGGGAATTCAAAAAGCTGAAGGGAGCATCGTTTTGGCGGGAATTCAAAAAGCTGAAGAAAGGACTGTTTTGGCGGGAATTCAAAAAGCTGAGGGAAGGACCGTTTTGGCGGGAATTCAAAGAGCTGAGGGAAGCATCGTTTTGGCGGGAATTCAAAAAGCTGAGGGGAGCATCGTTTTGGCGGGAATTCGAAAAGCTAAAGGGGGGAGTACGAAAAATGTTCAAATCTCCAGGATTTGCCTACGCACTTGAGGGTAGGGTGAAGGAACAAAACTTCAGTTGAAAGATCTGTGAGAATTGAATTTAGTTCTCTCATAGAACAACTCTTCATCTTTTTTTTTGTTAAAAAGTTACTCCATTCGTAAGGGCCTGCAACTGAGCGAGCGAGCGAAAGCCAGTGGGGTGGGCGCGGCGATAGCCGCGCCCACCCCACTGGTACTATACTATTTGAGTTATGAACTCTGTCTCGCACTAGAACTGAAATAACATCCCAGCCTTTGGACCGATCAGTCTGATATTTTGCATAGCCTTATGGGTCGCTTCACCCCTAAAACATTTTTGGTGTAGATTACGGTAAGGTTAAGGTACCTACAGTAGAGACGGTCATTTTTGACACTTTTTCGTACCGAACCGATTGACTCCAAATTTTTAAGGGAGCATACTTAGAGTGGGGGAAAGTCACTACCAAAATATTTAAGAGGTTGTACGATGATTACGGTAGATACGGTAGTCTGAATTTCGCAAAATCACTTTTTCAAAGAGTTATAGCTGTCGTTGGGGGGATAGGGGGACCGTGGTGAGTGGTTATTTTTGAAGTATATGGAGGGTACTACAGCTACAGTAAATGGAAATCATCGATTGATTTCGATTACGGTAGAAACAGAGGGACGAATATTTGTCTGCGTCTCTCACTTTCACACACTCTTTCGCCTATTTTTCTCGAAAAGTGAACTCGAATCTCCCACCAACTGATGGAATGTTGCAGAAACAGAGTGGGAGAGGGTAAGAGGGTTTCAAAATTTTGGCGGGAGATTCAAACTTTGGAGAGGGCACCTTTTGGCAGGAGATGAATGAAGTTCGCAATAAAAACCGTATTTAAAAAGCTTTTTGAACAAAAAGTGTGGCGCCAACTTCAGCAAAAGCCAGCGGTTAGACGCGGCGGTAGCCGAAAAAGTCGGACTTTCCTCCGCACGGAGAAACACCGACTTTTTCCCCGCTTTTCGACTTTTCTCCGCTTGGGCGAGGAGAAAACAGGGAAAAAGTCGGACTTTTTCCCCGCCCAAGCGGAGAAGAGTCCGACTTTTTCCCTGTTTTATCCTTTTTCTCCGGTTTCCAGAATAAGGGAAAAAAGTACTTTTTCCCTGTTTTCTCCTTCTTCTCCGGTTTCCAGAATAAGGGAAAAAAGTACTTTTTCCCTGTTTTCTCCTTTTTCTCCGGCTCGCGCATAACCCCATTAATGATAAACTTCATATATATCCGAAGCGATGGTTTCGATGTTGAGATTGAACAAATTGTCGCGGATATAAGCAGCCATTTGTAGATCGACCGGCAATTCCGTTTGAACAATTTTTATTAATCTAAAAATAATAATCCAAATAAACAATTCTTCGCCTTACCTTAGAACGAAAGGCATAAGGAACGTCACTTCTTCCACAGTGAGACCGTTTTGTGTCCATCCGACAGTATGTAACCTAAAAACAAGTAAAAATCTTCGAATCAGTAATTATATCTTACTTGAAGCCAGTTTCCCAACCGGCAACAATGTCTCTCGCCAGGTCGTCATTGACTTTCTTGGCAACGAGTCGGGTGAGCTTGCTGAACTTGTGATAGCTCCAAAGATTCTCCGTATGCTTTGGTACAATCTCGATGTTATTTTCTTCCTCCAACCTTTTCACAAAATTCTTCAGAGCCAATTTGCTTGCCTGAAAATAATTAAATAAAGATCTTTATCTTTACTACTACTATTTGAATGTTTTTGTGAGTTCTGAAGGTTTCTTGGAATAATTTCCCAACGGGTGTCCCGTTTGGTCTGAGACTTGGCATAGGCCCATGATCCTCCGGGTGCATTATGATATTAAAGGTGGCGGGTCAGGTTACTGTAGGATTACGGTAGCTACAGTACTAACATCGATTTTCCACATTTTTCAAAATCAACGGACGGACCCCAAACTTTGATGGTAGCAAGTATTGGACCAAAAAATACTACTGTAAAAATATCTAAGGGATTACTGTAGTATTACGGTAGATACGGTAGTCGAAAGTTCGAGATGTCACTTTTTCGAAGGGGTATTACTGCCGTCGTTGGGATGGGAGGACAGGGGAAAGTTCGGGAATTCAAAAAGCCGAAGGGAGGATCGTTTTGGCGGGAATTCAAAAAGCTGAGGGGAGAACCGTTTGGCGGGAATTCAAAAAGCTGAGGGAAGGACCGTTTCGGCGGGAATTCAAAAAACTGAGGGGAGGACCGTTTCGGCGGGAATTCAAAAAGCTGATGGAAGGACCGTTTCGGCGGGAATTCAAAAAACTGAGGGGAGAACCGTTTCGGCGGGAATTCAAAAAGCTGAGGGAAGGACCGTTTCGGCGGGAATTCAAAAAGCTGAAGGGAGGACTGTTCTGGCGGGAATTCAAAAAGCTGAGGCACGGCACCCCAAGAAGAATATTGGAGAATGATGATGCAAACGCGCGCCATTGATAATTTTCATTGAGGTCGCCTTGCTGGCGGCCGTTTTAGCACTGAGATTCACCTTTTTCATCGTTTTCAAGCATGAAAATGAGGTTTTTTCAAAATTCTGCCTGCAAGGAATTGTAGAGAAAGAGGATAGCTACAAAATAAGCGCAAATTGGAGGCATAATATCGAGAATTGGCTGAGTTGATGCGATCGAGGCGATTCAGTGCAAAAATCGCATTTTTTCGACTATTTTGCAGATTCTGCTGTTGCTATCAGTTTTCTCAAAAAAGTAGCTGCAAGGAAATGTTCAGCATTTCAAGGCGAACATTTTGAGCGGTGAACGAAACGAAAATTCTCAAAACTGACTGAGTTGATGGAGTTTCCGTGCGGCTGCCTCTGGACTGTGCAGCGACGGGTGCAGCAATTTCTCGCAGAATTTCGCCCAGAAACTTAACTTTTCAGAGGCTTGACTGAAATTCTTGATAGGAAATGATAGAAGAGGACAAGGTGAATGTTCCGAAACGGAATTTTGCTGAAAACATCCCCGAGTCCTGTATCATACCCACTGCTCTGCCAAGTGAGAAACCGATCGCAACCGTTCACTGTTCCGGTCCTGTGAGCCGGTCTTTCTGGTTAAGAACGAGATGGAAGGAGAGGAGAGACTAGAGAAAAGGCTTGAAACCCCTGTCCGACCATAATTTCCAGTAGAGTTCCCTTCTCGCTGTTACAGCGGGGATCTCGTTGGCATGGATCGGAATGATACGAGGGAACCTCTCTTCAAAATTGCTAGAAAAGGTGTCATAAGGGAGTATTTAGAACAAAAGGCTTTCTGATGTATCAATCTTTCCATTTTTCCGTTTTTTCTGCGGTCGGGGCTCTTCAGACGAACTATTCGAAAACAGGCGCCCGTCGTGAGGGAATGATACATTTTTCTATGTGAATTTTTTTTTCGGAACCATCACTTTGCCATATTTTATCATTTCCATCAATTCTAGTCGATTTTAGTCGGTTCTCTCAATTCTACAGTAATTTTTGCGTCCTTATAAGGCAAATTTCACACGAAACGCGCCAGCACGCAAAACGCGCCATCAACCACACGCTTGTGCGTATGTTTCGACCGGGGTGCCGTGTGAGGGGAGGACCGTTTTGGCGGGAATTCAAAAAGCTGAGTGGAGGACCGTTTCGGTGGGAATTCAAAAAGCTGAGGGAAGGACCGTTTTGGCGGGAATTCAAAAAGCTGAGGGGAGGACCGTTTTGGCGGGAATTCAAAAAGCTGAGGGGAGGACCGTTTTGGCGGGAATTCAAAAAGCTGAGGGGAGGACCGTTTTGGCGGGAATTCAAAAAGCTGAGGGGAGGACCGTTTCGGCGGGAATTCAAAAAGCTGAAGGGAGGACTGTTCTGGCGGGAATTCAAAAAACTGAGGGGAGGACCGTTTTGGCGGGAATTCAAAAGCTGAAGAGTTCCCTCCATCGTTTTTCACACCAAAAAAGTTACTCCATTCGGAAAGGCCTGCACCCGTCCAAGCGAAAGCCAGCGGGGTGGTCGGGGCGATAGCCGCGACCATCCCGCTGGTTAGAAGTCTAAGCAAAAAGTGATATCGGAGGTCAAAAATGAACAAAACGACGAGGCGGCCAAATAGGCTTCGCCCACTTTTCCGCAAAGGCACGGTTACACGACACATCGCAGGTCTTCTGCGTTCAAGCGAAGACAACTAACTCACAGAAAGCATATTCTCAGGTGAAACTGTGAAATGTCGACAGCACGTTACTCATAAAGTGTGTGGTAACTGACCCCTCGCTTCCAAAGGCGTCGAAACTCGTTAAAACAGTCAAACAGCACTTTTTTTACGTCGTAGACTCGCAATGTTTCGTGTAACCGTGCCTTTGCGAAAAAATGGGAGGAGCCTATTTGGCCGTTTCGTCTTTTTGTTCATTTTTGACCTCCGGGGCCACGAAAATTAAACGGACAATATAACTTTCAATATATCGAATTACCGTATTTACTCTAATATAACGGCATGCCGTTAAGTTTATCAAAGGTCCCTCTGGGGTGCTGTTGTATTAGAGGTGCCGTTCTATTAGAGACTGCCGTTTTAATCATCAACCCTCTGATTTTGGAAGCAATTTTTGGAAAATCCCACGCCCATAATGTACTTTCCAATCAAAAAATCCCGCCACAGGGTGCCGCATGCCGTTATAATAGAGACTGCCGTTCTATTCATCAAATGTCCCTTCGGGGTGCCGTTTTATTAGAGCAAATACGGTTCATTAGAAATGAATTGAAAGAATATATACCTGAAATGACTTTTCACTGGCTTGAGCTGAATCGTCTTCAGCCAAGTATCCCGTGGCTCGTTCAATTAGGAGGTCGACGGAATAAATTATCGCCGGTCTGTGGATCTAAAATCAAATTGAGTTATTTATGTGAATTACGATTATCATAAAAAAAATTTCGTTACTTCGTTTATTAGAAGCCTTTTTTAATATCAAAATAGCTTACCATTCTGAGAAAGACAGTGGTTGGCATTGGATATCCATGTAGCAGCCTTCGCATTCTGAAATATGGCAAATAAAAAAAAAAATTTTGATTGGGGTGGCTCTCGAAATTCTTCGCTTCTCTTCAAGTCCCGTCAAAACATTCCCCGATTAGTCGACGCGAAACACTCGTTTCCCCTCCAATACCGATCGCCCGCCAGGCACAGTGCGCGTCAGCACGGGCGCTGGCGCACTTCGCGCGCTTGGCGCACATCCGGAGCGCCTTCTTTCTCATTTTTGGTTTCATTCTGTTTTTTGCGTGGGTGCTGAGAGGTGACCAGTTTTGGCGCTCTCCAGTTACCGAATAAAGCAGTGTCAAGATTTCTGGTGCGTCACCAGTGTGTTGAGAGTAAGAGGAGCTGGTTGTGCCACGTATCGTCGGGGCCGGCAGCAATCTTTACTACTACTATTTGAATGTTTTTGTGAGTTCTGAAGGTTTCTTGGAATAATTTCCCAACGGGTGTCCCGTTTGGTCTGAGACTTGGCATAGGCCCATGATCCTCCGGGTGCATTATGATATTAAAGGTGGCGGGTCAGGTTACTGTAGGATTACGGTAGCTACAGTACTAACGTCGATTTTCCAAATTTTTCAAAATTAACGGACGGACCCCAAACTTTGATGGTAGTATGTCTTGGACCAAAAAATACTACTGTAAAACTATCTAAGGGATTACTGTAGTATTACGGTAGATATGATAGCCGAAAGATCGATGATTCACTTTTTGGAGGTGTCATAACTGACGACGGGGGAATGAGCGGGCGGTGGGGAGTGGTTACTTTTGAAGGGAGGGAAAGGTACTACAGCTACAGTAACCGGAAATTATCGATCGATTCGGAATACGGTGGAAACGGAGACACGAAATATTGTCTGCGTCTCTCATTTTGAGACACTCTCTCGCCTCATTATTTGGAGAAACGAGTTTGAACGTGCCAGAAGGGGTAAGAAACATTCCGGCGGGAATTCAAAAAGCTGAGGGAAGGACCGTTTCGGCGGGAATTCAAAAAGCTGAGGGAAGGACCGTTTTGGCGGGAATTCAAAAAGCTGAAGGGAGGACCGTTTTGGCGGGAATTCAAAAAGCTGAAGGGAGGACCGTTTTGGCGGGAATTCAAAAAGCTGAAGGGAGCATCGTTTTCGCGGGAATTCAAAAAGCTGAAGGGAGGACTGTTTTGGCGGGAATTCAAAAAGCTGAGGGAAGGACCGTTTTGGCGGGAATTCAAAAAGCTGAGGGAAGGACCGTTTCGGCGGGAATTCAAAAAACTGAGGGAAGGACCGTTTCGGCGGGAATTCAAAAAGCTGAGGGGAGGACCGTTTTGGCGGGAATTCAAAAAGCTGAGGGAAGAACCGTTTTGGCGGGAATTCAAAAAGCCGAAGGGAGGACCGTTTCGGCGGGAATTCAAAAAACTGAGGGAAGGACCGTTTTGGCGGGAATTCAAAAAGCTGAGGGAAGAACCGTTTCGGCGGGAATTCAGAAAACTGAGGGAAGGACCGTTTCGGCGGGAATTCAAAAAACTGAGGGAAGGACCGTTTTGGAGGGAATTCAAAAAACTGAGGGAAGAACCGTTTCGGCGGGAATTCAGAAGACTGAGGGAAGGACCGTTTCGGCGGGAATTCAAAAAACTGAGGGAAGGACCGTTTCGGCGGGAATTCAAAAAGCTGAGGGGAGGACCGTTTTGGCGGGAATTCAAAAAGCTGAGGGAAGAACCGTTTTGGCGGGAATTCAAAAAACTGAAGGAAGAACCGTTTCGGCGGGAACTCAGAAAACTGAGGGAAGGACCGTTTCGGCGGGAATTCAGAAGACTGAGGGAAGGACCGTTTCGGCGGGAATTCAAAAAACTGAGGGAAGGACCGTTTCGGCGGGAATTCAAAAAGCTGAGGGAAGGACCGTTTTGGCGGGAATTCAAAAAACTGAGGGAAGAACCGTTTCGGCGGGAACTCAGAAAACTGAGGGAAGGACCGTTTCGGCGGGAATTCAAAAAACTGAGGGAAGGACCGTTTCGGCGGGAATTCAAAAAGCTGAGGGGAGGACCGTTTTGGCGGGAATTCAAAAAGCCGAAGGGAGGACCGTTTCGGCGGGAATTCAAAAAGCTGAGGGAAGGACCGTTTTGGCGGGAATTCAAAAAACTGAAGGAAGAACCGTTTCGGCGGGAATTCAAAAAGCTGAGGGAAGGACCGTTTCGGCGGGAATTCAAAAAGGTGAGGGAAGGACCGTTTTGGCGGGAATTCAAAAAGCTGAGGGAAGGACCGTTTTGGCGGGAATTCAAAAAGCTGAGGGAAGAACCGTTTCGGCGGGAATTCAAAAAACTGAGGGGAGGACCGTTTTGGCGGGAATTCAAAAAGCTGAGGGAAGAACCGTTTCGGCGGGAATTCAAAAAGCTGAGGGAAGGACCGTTTTGGCGGGAATTCAAAAAACTGAGGGAAGAACCGTTTCGGCGGGAATTCAGAAAACTGAGGGAAGAACCGTTTCGGCGGGAATTCAAAAAGGTGAGGGAAGGACCGTTTTGGCGGGAATTCAAAAAACTGAAGGAAGAACCGTTTCGGCGGGAATTCAGAAAACTGAGGGAAGGACCGTTTCGGCGGGAATTCAAAAAACTGAGGGAAGGACCGTTTCGGCGGGAATTCAAAAAGGTGAGGGAAGGACCGTTTTGGCGGGAATTCAAAAAGCTGAGGGAAGGACCGTTTCGGCGGGAATTCAAAAAGCTGAGGGAAGGACCGTTTTGGCGGGAATTCAAAAAACTGAGGGAAGAACCGTTTCGGCGGGAATTCAGAAAACTGAGGGAAGGACCGTTTCGGCGGGAATTCAGAAAACTGAGGGAAGGACCGTTTCGGCGGGAATTCAAAAAACTGAGGGAAGGACCGTTTCGGCGGGAATTCAAAAAGCTGAGGGGAGGACCGTTTTGGCGGGAATTCAAAAAACTGAGGGAAGAACCGTTTCGGCGGGAATTCAGAAAACTGAGGGAAGGACCGTTTCGGCGGGAATTCAAAAAACTGAGGGAAGGACCGTTTCGGCGGGAATTCAGAAAACTGAGGGAAGGACCGTTTTGGCGGGAATTCAAAAAGCTGAGGGAAGGACCGTTTTGGCGGGAATTCAAAAAGCTGAGGGAAGCACCGTTTCGGCGGGAATTCAAAAAGCTGAGGGGAGGACCGTTTCGGCGGGAATTCAGAAAACTGAGGGGAGGACCGTTTCGGCGGGAATTCAAAAAACTGAGGGAAGGACCGTTTCGGCGGGAATTCAAAAAGCTGAGGGGAGGACCGTTTTGGCGGGAATTCAAAAAGCTGAGGGAAGAACCGTTTTGGCGGGAATTCAAAAAACTGAAGGAAGAACCGTTTCGGCGGGAATTCAGAAAACTGAGGGAAGGACCGTTTCGGCGGGAATTCAAAAAGCTGAGGGAAGAACCGTTTTGGTGGGAATTCAAAAAACTGAAGGAAGAACCGTTTCGGCGGGAATTCAGAAAACTGAGGGAAGGACCGTTTCGGCGGGAATTCAAAAAGCTGAGGGAAGGACCGTTTTGGCGGGAATTCAAAAAACTGAGGGAAGAACCGTTTCGGCGGGAATTCAGAAAACTGAGGGAAGGACCGTTTCGGCGGGAATTCAAAAAACTGAGGGAAGGACCGTTTTGGCGGGAATTCAAAAAACTGAGGGAAGAACCGTTTCGGCGGGAATTCAGAAAACTGAGGGAAGGACCGTTTCGGCGGGAATTCAAAAAGCTGAGGGGAGGACCGTTTTGGCGGGAATTCAAAAAACTGAGGGAAGAACCGTTTCGGCGGGAATTCAGAAAACTGAGGGAAGGACCGTTTCGGCGGGAATTCAAAAAGCTGAGGGAAGAACCGTTTTGGCGGGAATTCAAAAAACTGAAGGAAGAACCGTTTCGGCGGGAATTCAGAAAACTGAGGGAAGGACCGTTTCGGCGGGAATTCAAAAAGCTGAGGGAAGGACCGTTTTGGCGGGAATTCAAAAAACTGAGGGAAGAACCGTTTCGGCGGGAATTCAGAAAACTGAGGGAAGGACCGTTTCGGCGGGAATTCAAAAAGCTGAGGGGAGGACCGTTTTGGCGGGAATTCAAAAAGCCGAAGGGAGGACCGTTTCGGCGGGAATTCAAAAAGCTGAGGGAAGAACCGTTTTGGCGGGAATTCAAAAAACTGAAGGAAGAACCGTTTCGGCGGGAATTCAGAAAACTGAGGGAAGGACCGTTTCGGCGGGAATTCAAAAAACTGAAGGAAGAACCGTTTTGGCGGGAATTCAAAAAGCTGAGGGAAGAACCGTTTTGGCGGGAATTCAAAAAGCCGAAGGGAGGACCGTTTCGGCGGGAATTCAAAAAACTGAGGGAAGGACCGTTTTGGCGGGAATTCAAAAAGCTGAGGGAAGGACCGTTTTGGCGGGAATTCAAAAAACTGAAGGAAGAACCGTTTCGGCGGGAATTCAAAAAGCTGAGGGAAGGACCGTTTCGGCGGGAATTCAAAAAGCTGAGGGAAGGACCGTTTTGGCGGGAAATCAAAAAACTGAAGGAAGAACCGTTTCGGCGGGAATTCAAAAAACTGAGGGAAGGACCGTTTTGGAGGGAATTCAAAAAACTGAGGGAAGAACCGTTACGGCGGGAATTCAGAAAACTGAGGGAAGGACCGTTTCGGCGGGAATTCAAAAAACTGAGGGAAGGACCGTTTCGGCGGGAATTCAAAAAGCTGAGGGGAGGACCGTTTTGGCGGGAATTCAAAAAGCTGAGGGAAGAACCGTTTTGGCGGGAATTCAAAAAACTGAAGGAAGAACCGTTTCGGCGGGAATTCAAAAAGCTGAGGGAAGGACCGTTTCGGCGGGAATTCAAAAAACTGAGGGAAGGACCGTTTTGGCGGGAATTCAGAAAACTGAGGGAAGGACCGTTTCGGCGGGAATTCAAAAAGCTGAGGGAAGGACCGTTTTGGCGGGAATTCAAAAAACTGAGGGAAGAACCGTTTCGGCGGGAATTCAGAAAACTGAGGGAAGGACCGTTTCGGCGGGAATTCAAAAAACTGAGGGAAGGACCGTTTTGGCGGGAATTCAAAAAGCTGAGGGGAGGACCGTTTTGGCGGGAATTCAAAAAGCTGAGGGAAGGACCGTTTTGGCGGGAATTCAAAAAACTGAAGGAAGAACCGTTTCGGCGGGAATTCAAAAAGCTGAGGGAAGGACCGTTTCGGCGGGAATTCAAAAAGGTGAGGGAAGGACCGTTTTGGCGGGAATTCAAAAAGCTGAGGGAAGAACCGTTTCGGCGGGAATTCAAAAAACTGAGGGGAGGACCGTTTTGGCGGGAATTCAAAAAGCTGAGGGAAGAACCGTTTCGGCGGGAATTCAAAAAGCTGAGGGAAGGACCGTTTTGGCGGGAATTCAAAAAACTGAGGGAAGAACCGTTTCGGCGGGAATTCAGAAAACTGAGGGAAGGACCGTTTCGGCGGGAATTCAAAAAACTGAGGGAAGGACCGTTTTGGCGGGAATTCAAAAAGGTGAGGGGAGGACCGTTTTGGCGGGAATTCAAAAAGCTGAGGGAAGGACCGTTTCGGCGGGAATTCAAAAAGCTGAGGGAAGGACCGTTTTGGCGGGAATTCAAAAAGCTGAGGGGAGGACCGTTTTGGCGGGAATTCAAAAAACTGAAGGAAGAACCGTTTCGGCGGGAATTCAAAAAGGTGAGGGAAGGACCGTTTTGGCGGGAATTCAAAAAACTGAAGGAAGAACCGTTTCGGCGGGAATTCAAAAAGCTGAGGGAAGGACCGTTTCGGCGGGAATTCAAAAAGCTGAGGGAAGGACCGTTTTGGCGGGAATTCAAAAAACTGAAGGAAGAACCGTTTCGGCGGGAATTCAGAAAACTGAGGGAAGGACCGTTTCGGCGGGAATTCAAAAAGATGAGGGAAGGACCGTTTTGGCGGGAATTCAAAAAGCTGAGGGAAGAACCGTTTTGGCGGGAATTCAAAAAACTGAAGGAAGAACCGTTTCGGCGGGAATTCAGAAAACTGAGGGAAGGACCGTTTCGGCGGGAATTCAAAAAGCTGAGGGAAGGACCGTTTTGGCGGGAATTCAATAAACTGAGGGAAGAACCGTTTCGGCGGGAATTCAGAAAACTGAGGGAAGGACCGTTTCGGCGGGAATTCAGAAAACTGAGGGAAGGACCGTTTCGGCGGGAATTCAAAAAGCTGAGGGAAGGACCGTTTTGGCGGGAATTCAAAAAACTGAGGGAAGAACCGTTTCGGCGGGAATTCAAAAAACTGAGGGAAGGACCGTTTCGGCGGGAATTCAGAAAACTGAAGGAAGAACCGTTTCGGCGGGAATTCAGAAAACTGAGGGAAGGACCGTTTCGGCGGGAATTCAAAAAGCTGAGGGAAGGACCGTTTCGGCGGGAATTCAAAAAGCTGAAGGGAGGACCGTTTTGGCGGGAATTCAAAAAGCTGAAGGGAGGACCGTTTTGGCGGGAATTCAAAAAGCTGAAGGGAGGACCGTTTTGGCGGGAATTCAAAAAGCTGAAGGGAGGACCGTTTTGGCGGGAATTCAAAAAACTGAGGGAAGAACCGTTTCGGCGGGAATTCAAAAAACTGAGGGAAGAACCGTTTCGGCGGGAATTCAGAAAACTGAAGGAAGAACCGTTTCGGCGGGAATTCAGAAAACTGAGGGAAGGACCGTTTCGGCGGGAATTCAAAAAGCTGAGGGAAGGACCGTTTTGGCGGGAATTCAAAAAACTGAGGGAAGAACCGTTTCGGCGGGAATTCAAAAAACTGAGGGAAGGACCGTTTCGGCGGGAATTCAAAAAGCTGAGGGAAGGACCGTTTTGGCGGGAATTCAAAAAGCCGAAGGGAGGACCGTTTCGGCGGGAATTCAAAAAGCTGAGGGAAGGACCGTTTCGGCGGGAATTCAAAAAACTGAGGGAAGGACCGTTTTGGCGGGAATTCAGAAAACTGAGGGAAGGACCGTTTCGGCGGGAATTCAAAAAGCTGAGGGAAGGACCGTTTTGGCGGGAATTCAAAAAACTGAGGGAAGAACCGTTTCGGCGGGAATTCAGAAAACTGAGGGAAGGACCGTTTCGGCGGGAATTCAAAAAACTGAGGGAAGGACCGTTTTGGCGGGAATTCAAAAAGCTGAGGGGAGGACCGTTTTGGCGGGAATTCAAAAAGCTGAGGGAAGGACCGTTTTGGCGGGAATTCAAAAAACTGAAGGAAGAACCGTTTCGGCGGGAATTCAAAAAACTGAGGGAAGGACCGTTTTGGCGGGAATTCAAAAAGCTGAGGGGAGGACCGTTTTGGCGGGAATTCAAAAAGCTGAGGGAAGGACCGTTTTGGCGGGAATTCAAAAAACTGAAGGAAGAACCGTTTCGGCGGGAATTCAAAAAGCTGAGGGAAGGACCGTTTCGGCGGGAATTCAAAAAGGTGAGGGAAGGACCGTTTTGGCGGGAATTCAAAAAGCTGAGGGAAGAACCGTTTCGGCGGGAATTCAAAAAACTGAGGGGAGGACCGTTTTGGCGGGAATTCAAAAAGCTGAGGGAAGAACCGTTTCGGCGGGAATTCAAAAAGCTGAGGGAAGGACCGTTTTGGCGGGAATTCAAAAAACTGAGGGAAGAACCGTTTCGGCGGGAATTCAGAAAACTGAGGGAAGGACCGTTTCGGCGGGAATTCAAAAAACTGAGGGAAGGACCGTTTTGGCGGGAATTCAAAAAGGTGAGGGGAGGACCGTTTTGGCGGGAATTCAAAAAGCTGAGGGAAGGACCGTTTCGGCGGGAATTCAAAAAGCTGAGGGAAGGACCGTTTTGGCGGGAATTCAAAAAGCTGAGGGGAGGACCGTTTTGGCGGGAATTCAAAAAACTGAAGGAAGAACCGTTTCGGCGGGAATTCAAAAAGGTGAGGGAAGGACCGTTTTGGCGGGAATTCAAAAAACTGAAGGAAGAACCGTTTCGGCGGGAATTCAAAAAGCTGAGGGAAGGACCGTTTCGGCGGGAATTCAAAAAGCTGAGGGAAGGACCGTTTTGGCGGGAATTCAAAAAACTGAAGGAAGAACCGTTTCGGCGGGAATTCAGAAAACTGAGGGAAGGACCGTTTCGGCGGGAATTCAAAAAGATGAGGGAAGGACCGTTTTGGCGGGAATTCAAAAAGCTGAGGGAAGAACCGTTTTGGCGGGAATTCAAAAAACTGAAGGAAGAACCGTTTCGGCGGGAATTCAGAAAACTGAGGGAAGGACCGTTTCGGCGGGAATTCAAAAAGCTGAGGGAAGGACCGTTTTGGCGGGAATTCAATAAACTGAGGGAAGAACCGTTTCGGCGGGAATTCAGAAAACTGAGGGAAGGACCGTTTCGGCGGGAATTCAGAAAACTGAGGGAAGGACCGTTTCGGCGGGAATTCAAAAAGCTGAGGGAAGGACCGTTTTGGCGGGAATTCAAAAAACTGAGGGAAGAACCGTTTCGGCGGGAATTCAAAAAACTGAGGGAAGGACCGTTTCGGCGGGAATTCAGAAAACTGAAGGAAGAACCGTTTCGGCGGGAATTCAGAAAACTGAGGGAAGGACCGTTTCGGCGGGAATTCAAAAAGCTGAGGGAAGGACCGTTTCGGCGGGAATTCAAAAAGCTGAAGGGAGGACCGTTTTGGCGGGAATTCAAAAAGCTGAAGGGAGGACCGTTTTGGCGGGAATTCAAAAAGCTGAAGGGAGGACCGTTTTGGCGGGAATTCAAAAAGCTGAAGGGAGGACCGTTTTGGCGGGAATTCAAAAAACTGAGGGAAGAACCGTTTCGGCGGGAATTCAAAAAACTGAGGGAAGAACCGTTTCGGCGGGAATTCAGAAAACTGAAGGAAGAACCGTTTCGGCGGGAATTCAGAAAACTGAGGGAAGGACCGTTTCGGCGGGAATTCAAAAAGCTGAGGGAAGGACCGTTTTGGCGGGAATTCAAAAAACTGAGGGAAGAACCGTTTCGGCGGGAATTCAAAAAACTGAGGGAAGGACCGTTTCGGCGGGAATTCAAAAAGCTGAGGGAAGGACCGTTTTGGCGGGAATTCAAAAAGCCGAAGGGAGGACCGTTTCGGCGGGAATTCAAAAAGCTGAGGGAAGGACCGTTTTGGCGGGAATTCAAAAAACTGAAGGAAGAACCGTTTCGGCGGGAATTCAAAAAGCTGAGGGAAGGACCGTTTCGGCGGGAATTCAAAAAGCTGAGGGAAGGACCGTTTTGGCGGGAATTAAAAAACTGAAGGAAGAACCGTTTCGGCGGGAATTCAGAAAACTGAGGGAAGGACCGTTTCGGCGGGAATTCAAAAAGCTGAGGGAAGGACCGTTTTGGCGGGAATTCAAAAAGCTGAGGGAAGAACCGTTTTGGCGGGAATTCAAAAAACTAAAGGAAGAACCGTTTCGGCGGGAATTCAGAAAACTGAGGGAAGGACCGTTTCGGCGGGAATTTAAAAAGCTGAGGGAAGGACCGTTTTGGCGGGAATTCAAAAAACTGAGGGAAGAACCGTTTCGGCGGGAATTCAGAAAACTGAGGGAAGGACCGTTTCGGCGGGAATTCAGAAAACTGAGGGGAGGACCGTTTTGGCGGGAATTCAAAAAACTGAGGGAAGGACCGTTTTGGCGGGAATTCAAAAAACTGAGGGAAGGACCGTTTCGGCGGGAATTCAAAAAGCTGAGGGAAGGACCGTTTTGGCGGGAATTCAAAAAACTGAGGGAAGAACCGTTTCGGCGGGAATTCAAAAAACTGAGAGAAGGACCGTTTCGGCGGGAATTCAGAAAACTGAAGGAAGAACCGTTTCGGCGGGAATTCAGAAAACTGAGGGAAGGACCGTTTCGGCGGGAATTCAAAAAGCTGAGGGAAGGACCGTTTCGGCGGGAATTCAAAAAGCTGAGGGAAGAACCGTTTCGGCGGGAATTCAAAAAACTTAGGGAAGGACCGTTTCGGCGGGAATTCAGAAAACTGAAGGAAGAACCGTTTCGGCGGGAATTCAGAAAACTGAGGGAAGGACCGTTTCGGCGGGAATTCAAAAAGCTGAGGGAAGGACCGTTTCGGCGGGAATTCAAAAAGCTGAGGGAAGGACTGTTTTGGCGGGAATTCAAAAAGCTGAAGGGAGGACCGTTTTGGCGGGAATTCAAAAAGCTGAAGGGAGGACCGTTTTGGCGGGAATTCAAAAAACTGAGGGAAGAACCGTTTCGGCGGGAATTCAGAAAACTGAAGGAAGAACCGTTTCGGCGGGAATTCAGAAAACTGAGGGAAGGACCGTTTCGGCGGGAATTCAAAAAGCTGAGGGAAGGACCGTTTCGGCGGGTATTCAAAAAGCTGAGGGAAGGACCGTTTTGGCGGGAATTCAAAAAGCTGAAGGGAGGACCGTTTTGGCGGGAATTCAAAAAGCTGAAGGGAGGACCGTTTTGGCGGGAATTCAAAAAACTGAGGGAAGAACCGTTTCGGCGGGAATTCAAAAAACTGAGGGAAGAACCGTTTCGGCGGGAATTCAGAAAACTGAAGGAAGAACCGTTTCGGCGGGAATTCAGAAAACTGAGGGAAGGACCGTTTCGGCGGGAATTCAAAAAGCTGAGGGAAGGACCGTTTTGGCGGGAATTCAAAAAACTGAGGGAAGAACCGTTTCGGCGGGAATTCAAAAAACTGAGGGAAGGACCGTTTCGGCGGGAATTCAAAAAGCTGAGGGGAGGACCGTTTTGGCGGGAATTCAAAAAACTGAGGGAAGGACCGTTTCGGCGGGAATTCAAAAAGCTGAGGGGAGGACCGTTTCGGCGGGAATTCAAAAAGCTGAGGGAAGGACCGTTTTGGCGGGAATTCAAAAAGCCGAAGGGAGGACCGTTTCGGCGGGAATTCAAAAAGCTGAGGGAAGGACCGTTTTGGCGGGTATTCAAAAAACTGAGGGAAGGACCGTTTTGGCGGGTATTCAAAAAACTGAGGGAAGGACCGTTTTGGCGGGAATTCAAAAAACTGAGGGAAGAACCGTTTCGGCGGGAATTCAAAAAACTGAGGGAAGGACCGTTTCGGCGGGAATTCAAAAAGCTGAGGGGAGGACCGTTTCGGCGGGAATTCAAAAAGCTGAGGGAAGGACCGTTTTGGCGGGAATTAAAAAACTGAAGGAAGAACCGTTTCGGCGGGAATTCAGAAAACTGAGGGAAGGACCGTTTCGGCGGGAATTCAAAAAGCTGAGGGAAGGACCGTTTTGGCGGGAATTCAAAAAGCTGAGGGAAGAACCGTTTTGGCGGGAATTCAAAAAACTGAAGGAAGAACCGTTTCGGCGGGAATTCAGAAAACTGAGGGAAGGACCGTTTCGGCGGGAATTCAGAAAACTGAGGGAAGAACCGTTTCGGCGGGAATTCAGAAAACTGAGGGAAGGACCGTTTTGGCGGGAATTCAAAAAACTGAAGGAAGAACCGTTTCGGCGGGAATTCAGAAAACTGAGGGAAGGACCGTTTCGGCGGGAATTCAAAAAGCTGAGGGAAGGACCGTTTTGGCGGGAATTCAAAAAGCTGAGGGAAGAACCGTTTTGGCGGGAATTCAAAAAACTGAAGGAAGAACCGTTTCGGCGGGAATTCAGAAAACTGAGGGAAGGACCGTTTCGGCGGGAATTCAGAAAACTGAGGGAAGAACCGTTTCGGCGGGAATTCAGAAAACTGAGGGAAGGACCGTTTTGGCGGGAATTCAAAAAACTGAGGGAAGAACCGTTTCGGCGGGAATTCAGAAAACTGAGGGAAGGACCGTTTCGGCGGGAATTCAGAAAACTGAGGGGAGGACCGTTTTGGCGGGAATTCAAAAAACTGAGGGAAACCGTTTCGGCGGGAATTCAGAAAACTGAGGGAAGGACCGTTTCGGCGGGAATTCAAAAAGCTGAGGGGAGGACCGTTTTGGCGGGAATTCAAAAAGCTGAGGGAAGGACCGTTTCGGCGGGAATTCAAAAAACTGAGGGAAGGACCGTTTCGGCGGGAATTCAAAAAGCTGAGGGAAGGACCGTTTCGGCGGGAATTCAAAAAGCTGAGGGGAGGACCGTTTTGGCGGGAATTCAAAAAACTGAGGGAAGAACCGTTTCGGCGGGAATTCAGAAAACTGAGGGAAGGACCGTTTCGGCGGGAATTCAAAAAGCTGAGGGAAGGACCGTTTCGGCGGGAATTCAAAAAACTGAGGGAAGGACCGTTTCGGCGGGAATTCAAAAAACTGAGGGAAGGACCGTTTCGGCGGGAATTCAAAAAACTGAAGGAAGAACCGTTTCGGCGGGAATTCAAAAAGCTGAGGGAAGGACCGTTTCGGCGGGAATTCAAAAAGCTGAGGGAAGGACCGTTTCGGCGGGAATTCAAAAAACTGAGGGAAGGACCGTTTCGGCGGGAATTCAAAAAGCTGAGGGAAGGACCGTTTCGGCGGGAATTCAAAAAGCTGAGGGGAGGACCGTTTTGGCGGGAATTCAAAAAACTGAGGGAAGAACCGTTTCGGCGGGAATTCAGAAAACTGAGGGAAGGACCGTTTCGGCGGGAATTCAAAAAGCTGAGGGGAGGACCGTTTTGGCGGGAATTCAAAAAGCTGAGGGAAGAACCGTTTTGGCGGGAATTCAAAAAGCCGAAGGGAGGACCGTTTCGGCGGGAATTCAAAAAGCTGAGGGAAGGACCGTTTTGGCGGGAATTCAAAAAACTGAGGGAAGGACCGTTTTGGCGGGAATTCAAAAAGCTGAGGGGAGGACCGTTTCGGCGGGAATTCAGAAAACTGAGGGAAGAACCGTTTCGGCGGGAATTCAGAAAACTGAGGGAAGGACCGTTTTGGCGGGAATTCAAAAAACTGAGGGAAGAACCGTTTCGGCGGGAATTCAGAAAACTGAGGGAAGGACCGTTTCGGCGGGAATTCAGAAAACTGAGGGGAGGACCGTTTTGGCGGGAATTCAAAAAACTGAGGGAAGAACCGTTTCGGCGGGAATTCAGAAAACTGAGGGAAGGACCGTTTCGGCGGGAATTCAAAAAGCTGAGGGGAGGACCGTTTTGGCGGGAATTCAAAAAGCTGAGGGAAGGACCGTTTCGGCGGGAATTCAAAAAACTGAGGGAAGGACCGTTTCGGCGGGAATTCAAAAAGCTGAGGGAAGGACCGTTTCGGCGGGAATTCAAAAAGCTGAGGGGAGGACCGTTTTGGCGGGAATTCAAAAAACTGAGGGAAGAACCGTTTCGGCGGGAATTCAGAAAACTGAGGGAAGGACCGTTTCGGCGGGAATTCAAAAAGCTGAGGGAAGGACCGTTTCGGCGGGAATTCAAAAAACTGAGGGAAGGACCGTTTCGGCGGGAATTCAAAAAACTGAGGGAAGGACCGTTTCGGCGGGAATTCAAAAAACTGAAGGAAGAACCGTTTCGGCGGGAATTCAAAAAGCTGAGGGAAGGACCGTTTCGGCGGGAATTCAAAAAGCTGAGGGAAGGACCGTTTCGGCGGGAATTCAAAAAACTGAGGGAAGGACCGTTTCGGCGGGAATTCAAAAAGCTGAGGGAAGGACCGTTTCGGCGGGAATTCAAAAAGCTGAGGGGAGGACCGTTTTGGCGGGAATTCAAAAAACTGAGGGAAGAACCGTTTCGGCGGGAATTCAGAAAACTGAGGGAAGGACCGTTTCGGCGGGAATTCAAAAAGCTGAGGGGAGGACCGTTTTGGCGGGAATTCAAAAAGCTGAGGGAAGAACCGTTTTGGCGGGAATTCAAAAAGCCGAAGGGAGGACCGTTTCGGCGGGAATTCAAAAAGCTGAGGGAAGGACCGTTTTGGCGGGAATTCAAAAAACTGAGGGAAGGACCGTTTTGGCGGGAATTCAAAAAGCTGAGGGGAGGACCGTTTCGGCGGGAATTCAGAAAACTGAGGGAAGGACCGTTTCGGCGAGAATTCAAAAAACTGAGGGGAGGACCGTTTTGGCGGGAATTCAAAAAGCTGAGGGAAGGACCGTTTCGGCGGGAATTCAAAAAGGTGAGGGAAGGACCGTTTTGGCGGGAATTCAAAAAGCTGAGGGGAGGACCGTTTTGGCGGGAATTCAAAAGCTGAGGGAAGAACCGTTTTGGCGGGAATTCAAAAAACTGAAGGAAGAACCGTTTCGGCGGGAATTCAGAAAACTGAGGGAAGGACCGTTTCGGCGGGAATTCAAAAAACTGAGGGGAGGACCGTTTTGGCGGGAATTCAAAAAGCTGAGGGAAGGACCGTTTCGGCGGGAATTCAAAAAGCTGAGGGAAGGACCGTTTTGGCGGGAATTCAAAAAGCTGAGGGAAGGACCGTTTCGGCGGGAATTCAAAAAGCTGAGGGAAGGACCGTTTCGGCGGGAATTCAAAAAGCTGAGGGAAGGACCGTTTTGGCGGGAATTCAAAAAACTGAGGGAAGAACCGTTTCGGCGGGAATTCAGAAAACTGAGGGAAGGACCGTTTCGGCGGGAATTCAAAAAACTGAGGGAAGGACCGTTTCGGCGGGAATTCAAAAAGCTGAGGGGAGGACCGTTTTGGCGGGAATTCAAAAAGCTGAGGGAAGGACCGTTTTGGCGGGAATTCAAAAAACTGAAGGAAGAACCGTTTCGGCGGGAATTCAGAAAACTGAGGGAAGGACCGTTTCGGCGGGAATTCAAAAAACTGAGGGGAGGACCGTTTTGGCGGGAATTCAAAAAGCCGAAGGGAGGACTGTTTTGGCGGGAATTCAAAAAGCTGAGGGAAGGACCGTTTCGGCGGGAATTCAAAAAACTGAGGGGAGGACCGTTTTGGCGGGAATTCAAAAAGCCGAAGGGAGGACTGTTTTGGCGGGAATTCAAAAAGCTGAGGGGAGAACCGTTTCGGCGGGAATTCAAAAAGCTGAAAAGTTCCCTTCATGGTTTTTCACACCAAAAAGTTACTCAATTCGGAAAGGCCTGCACCCGTCCAAGCGAAAGCCAGTGGGGTGGGCGCGGCGATAGCCGCACCCACCCCACTGGTTCTTCACTATAGTGTGTGTCAGTTCGGAAAAGCGACAAACTCGCATTTTCTGACTGAATATTTATATTCACAAAAAACTGAAGACTCACGTGAAGGAGCCGCCCTGGAACTGGTTGAGTTTGAGTTTCGACTCTTTGGCGAGCCCGGTGAGCTCTTTCACTTTGCTCGAAATCGGCAGCACTCCGTCATGGTCGGCGTTCTTGATGATCGGCGTGATGAGTCCGGTGGGCGTAGCCACGGCGATCGATATGTCGATCGAGCCGAGACGGGGCACTCCTTCGCCCGTCCAGCAAACGCTGATCGATGACACCGCCTGAGGGAAATTATTATGGTCTCGTTTTGTGAACAGCGATGGTCCGCAAACACCGCAATGTTAAAATAAAGAAAAAGCGTGGCGGTGTTTGCAGACCATCGTTGTTTACAAAACGTGGCCATAATATTTACATTGATTTTTTCAAAATTTTTGCATTAATTTTTTTTTGAAGAAAACCAAATTTTTAACCATTTGCAAGATATAAATTAAACGTTTTTTCGAATGAAAAATTAAAAAAAACACATTATAAAACGCTTTTATAAAAAATTAACAATAATTGCCTTTATTTAAAAAAAAATTTTTGGATCCCATTTTTTAAAGCTGATAAACTATATTTCTTGGCTTGGTCAAGATCTTTACTAGCTAGTACTATTTGAATGTTTTTGTGAGTTCTGAAGGTTTTTTGGAATAATTTCCCAACGGGTGTCCCGTTTGGTCTGAGACTTGGCATAGGCCCATGATCCTCCGGGTGCATTATGATATTAAAGGTGGCGGGTCAGGTTACTGTAGGATTACGGTAGCTACAGTACTAACGTCGATTTTCCACATTTTTCAAAATTAACGGACGGACCCCAAACTTTGATGGTAGCATGTCTTGGACCAAAAAATACTACTGTAAAAATATCTAAGGGATTACTGTAGTATTACGGTAGATATGATAGCCGAAAGATCGATGATTCACTTTTTGGAGGTGTCATAACTGACGACGGGGGAATGAGCGGGCGGTGGGGAGTGGTTACTTTTGAAGGGAGGGAAAGGTACTACAGCTACAGTAACCGGAAATTATCGATCGATTCGGAATACGGTCGAAACGGAGACACGAAATATTGTCTGCGTCTCTCATTTTGAGACACTCTCTCGCCTCATTATTTGGAGAATGGAGTTTGAACGTGCCAGAAAGGGTCAGAAAATTCCAGAAACATTTCGGCGGGAATTCAAAAAGCTGAGGGGGAGGACCGTTTCGGCGGGAATTCAAAAAACTGAGGGAAGGACCGTTTTGGCGGGAATTCAAAAAGCTGAGAGGAGGACCGTTTCGGCGGGAATTCAAAAAGCCGAAGGGAGGACCGTTTTGGCGGGAATTCAAAAAGCTGAGGGGAGAACCGTTTGGCGGGAATTCAAAAAGCCGAAGGGAGGACCGTTTTGGCGGGAATTCAAAAAGCTGAGGGGAGAACCGTTTGGCGGGAATTCAAAAAGCTGAGGGAAGGACCGTTTCGGCGGGAATTCAAAAAACTGAGGGGAGGACCGTTTCGGCGGGAATTCAAAAAGCTGAGAGGAGGACCGTTTCGGCGGGAATTCAAAAAGCCGAAGGGAGGACCGTTTCGGCGGGAATTCAAAAAGCTGAGAGGAGGACCGTTTCGGCGGGAATTCAAAAAGCCGAAGGGAGGACCGTTTTGACGGGAATTCAAAAAGCTGAGGGGAGAACCGTTTGGCGGGAATTCAAAAAGCCGAAGGGAGGACCGTTTTGGCGGGAATTCAAAAAGCTGAGGGGAGAACCGTTTGGCGGGAATTAAAAAAGCTGAGGGAAGGACCGTTTCGGCGGGAATTCAAAAAACTGAGGGGAGGACCGTTTCGGCGGGAATTCAAAAAGCTGAGGGAAGGACCGTTTCGGCGGGAAATTCAATAATGTTTCTCTTCTCATTGTCGGGCGTCTTTTTCAGGAATCGAACTGGGACGGAATGGAACTGGGACGGATTAGAACCGTTATCAATGGAGCGCATTTGCTTTCCATAGTTTTTTATTAACTTTTTGGGCTACTTGCCTCACAAAAAGAAGTATACCTAACTTGGTTCTAATCTGTTCCAGTTTCAATCCGTCCCAGTTCCAATCCGTCCCGGTTCCAATCCGGTGAGTTCTATTCCGGGGTACCGCAGCGGGTGCATCGTATCGACTTTGAATTCGCTTCGTTGTTTCTGCGAGCGGCTCAAGACATTCGTGAAGAATGGCCGCAATGTCCCATTCGTCAGAAGTGATTTCGGGAAGGCCGAGAGAAGGGTGATTGTTCGGGAACGGAACTCGAAACTCGGAACTTGGAAAAAATTTTTTTTTCTACGGAACTCGGAACTCGGAATAAATTTTTTTTTACGGAACTCGGAACTCGGAGCGAAAAAAACCCTGGAATACGGAACTCGGAACTCGGAACTCGGAATTCCGAGCAATTCTGGTGTGCAGGCATGCCTCACGCCGGACTTTTTCGTGCGTCCATTATGCGTCCGTGAATGGGTGGATTATGGATGATTTTCATGCGTCCATTACGGACGAATTATACTTCCGAAGCGATTCTTCTGTGTACACAGAAGAATCGCTAGATTCTTCTGTGTACAACTACTGGAAGCATTACGGACGTATGATGGATGCACGAGAATCATCCATATTGCACCCATTCACGGACGCATAATGGACGCACGAAAAAGTCCGGCATATTACATTAATATGAGAAGTTGCGTAGTGGAAACTCTAGGCCACGGCCCTCGGCCCTCCCATATTCCATCCATGCGCGCTCGCATATTCCATCCATGCCCATCCATGCGCGCTCGCGCCGCCGACTCCCGATTTCGTGTGCCGTTCCACCCATATTCCATCCATGCTGGGGTGGAACACACGTGTGTGCGCATATAATACAAGCATTATGCGAGCATATTCGCATGCGTCCATCATGCGTCCGTAATGCTTCAGTAGCGATTCTTCTGTGTGTGTAAGTTTATTTGTCCGCATCTCACGTGCCACCACAAAAACCCGAACCAGGGAACCCCACCCAACAGGCAAACATATGCGCCACTCGGCCACCGCACTCACGTGAACGAAGGCACCTCCAGAGCGGTGAAGCTGCCGGCGGCGGTCCGCGCGTGGGAGCCTCACAGACTGCATTGCGTCAGGTGAAGCAGACGTTTTAGACGTGACACTTCATGACCATGTTTTTCGTGTTTTATAACTGTTCAACTGTTTTACTTGGTTGGCTTCCGTTCGACCAATTGTCGACAAAATGTTCTTTTTCTGTTCCTCAATCCGTCTATCAATCATGGATACCGAAGAGTAATTTCTTTCTTCTATTCTGAAACTCTTTCCTCTTCGTTCAGGCCTATTCCTGAAGTCGAACAGGATGAACAAATCGACGAAGAGCCCGAACCCCGGCCGGTTGAAGCCTGGAATGAGCAGGAAGACGAGAAGCTGGCGACTCGGAGAGCTCGCGACGCGGAGCGGAAGCGGCTCAAGCGAGCAGCTGAGTCTGCATCGGACAGTCAAGATCGCCGGAAGAAGGCCACCGAGTACCAGAGGAAGAAGGTCGCCGAAGAATCCGAAGAGCAACGAACGAAGCGGATGTCCGACGCCGCGAGAAGAAGCCGTGAGATTCTGATGAACGAGACGGAAGAGCAAGAAGATGCTCGGAGAGCCGGAGCTTCTCAACGACGACGTCAACGTCTTCTGGACGAATCGGATGAACAAGGAGATGCTCGGAGAGCCGGAGATTCTCAACGACGACGTCAACGTCTTCAGAACAAATCGGATGAGCAAGGCGATGCTCGGAGAGCCGAAAACGCTGCTAGGCAACGACAACGTCTTCAGGACGAATCGGATGAGCAAGGAGATGCTCGGAGAGCCGAAAACGCCGCTCGACGACGACAACGTCTTCTGGACGAATCGGATGAGCAAGGCGATGCTCGGAGAAGCTCTGACGCAGCAAGACAGGCCGAGAACGTTCGGAACGAGAGCGATGAGCTGCGACAACGACGTCTCGAAGCGATGGTTCAAAAGAAGAAAGACCGCTTGGATGCTGAAGACGCTCACAAGACAGAAGAGGCTTACCCGTCGTTCTGACGAGGCTCGAAGCTCATCAGTCCGCATTCTGACCGGCCGCAAGATGAAGATCGGATGCACCGCATGGACTGGCATCGCCTCCACTCTCCTCCCGAACGGGAGAACGTCCGCGTCCATGTTCAAGTCGAGGAAAGGAGAGCCCGTGCTCATTCCCCGGATCGACTGTTATGACGACAACAACCTCGCTTTCAAGTTGAGAAGGACACAGTTCCCCCTCCGCCTGTCGTTCGCCCTCTCGATCAACAAAGCGCAGGGACAGTCTTTCTCGAAGATCGGACTATGGCTTCCGGAAGACGCTGTCACGCGTCCGATCGAAAGAAGGATTGACGTTGAAGTCTGTGAATGCCGACCCGTTGAATATTGTGTATGAAGAAGTCCTTTGAGCCTTCGTTTTTCATTTTTTGCTCTTTTTTTCGATTGTTCACTTACTTTTCGTAAAACCTATTTGTTTTGTTAATTAATGAAAATGTCTGATTCTTCTCATGAATGTTGGATGGAATTACAAGAAACCGGCTAGCACCAGCCGGATTGAACCCAAACAGGCGGTGCAAGCCGCCGCAGGCAGGCTTGTTTCAAATAAAAACTTAAAAATTTGTATAAAAAATTAACAAATCTGGGTGAGAAATTGAATTGAGGAAAATAAATTTTTTTTAAACAAAAATTTTGAATTCTTATTCTCAATTCAAAAAAATTCATTTTTTTTTCTGGCTTCAATTTCGAATTCAATTTTTTTCATTTTTAAAAAGCTAAAGGGCAAAAAAAACATGTACTGCTGAGAGATTAAAATCAGAAAAAAAAAACATTTTGTTTTTATTTTTACTTTCCCAATTCGAAAATTGTTTTTTGAAGAATATAATTTCAAATTATGCTACAAAAAATAAAAATCAAATCCGGCTGAAGAGAAAAATTAAAACTTTGAAAAATTGAGAAAATATTTTTTTTAAAGGGGGGGGGGGGGTGCCAACTTGAAAAAAGTTTGCTTTAATACAAACTAAAGGGGTGGGAGAATGTAGCGCACAAAGAGCGACGCTTTAAAAATGAGTGCAAGTATTTTTAATTATCGATTTTAGGCCAAAATTAATATTCCTGTGGCCGTGACCTAATAAACCCAAATTTCGTTGCGCGCCTATGCGCGATATCGATTGATTTGCGATATTTTTCGGCCGCTCGATGCTCCGCCTACAGACACGTCTTTTCGCAAAGAAATCTCGAAAATGCATCGAGGTCGCGCGAAGAATTCCCGCGAAAAGCAGCAGTTAGGTCACGGCCACAGGAATATTATTTTTGGCCTAAAATCGATAATTAAAAATACTTTCACTTTTTTTTTAAAGCGTCGCTCCTTGTGCGCTGCATTTTCCCACCCCTCTAGTTTATTATTAAGCAAACTTATTTCAAGTTGGCACCCCCCCCCCCTTTAAAATGTTTTTTCCAAACAAGTACCAGAGTTTTCGTTTTTTTCATTTATTTCCTTATTAATTTTCGGCGAATTTTTCATTTTTTCAGCTGAAATCTTACTTTGGAGCCGGTTAGCGGTTTCGCAATCGTCGATCGACTATTCGTGAGCGGAATATCGGTGTGGTGACGGAGACTTCTCGTGTTTTTACCGACATCATCGGTTTTCTGCAATTTCAACGAATTTTCCGTGATTTTTCGTTGAATTGAGTCAATTTGAGCTCAAAAATTTGAATTTCCGCGCAAACCTTCGTCGCCGCTTTCACATCGATTTTCGCGGGCGCCGGCGCCGGAATCACGACCGCCTTCAATTTTTCCGCGTCCACAATTTTCAGCACGTCCGATTTGAGCAGATTCTTTTTCGGACCACTTCCGTCGATTTTTCGGCCCTCCAAACCGTATTGTTTCAGCAAAAGTTTGACCGCCGGGCCGCAAATGCTGAAATTTTGCGACATCGCGGATTTTGAGCATTTCAGGACGCACCCGTGCGTGTTTTGAGCGGCGGTGAAGAATTGACGAATCGCTGGAGCGGTTGTCAGCATGATTATCCTGAAAAACGCGAGAAATAAGGTGATTTTCGGCGGAAAATTGAAAAATCCGGCCCTGGACTGGCACGGCACGGCGTTCTTTTTACTACCTGAAAGAGTGAAAGCTCGGCCGCGACCCCGGCGCTCGCTAGGCCACTACGATTTTTCGGCAGTTTTTCGAGGATTTCTCGAGTTAGAAGTCGAAAATCAAAAATTTGGTACCCAAATTTTTGCGGATAACTTAGATGAATCGATTAAAAAAAAGAGCGTCAAAAAAGGTCGAGTTTTCGCGGAGGAGATACGATTTGAATGAGCGCGGCCGAACTGATTTTTCTCTTCCATTTGCTGTTTTTGAAATTCGTTTGGGATTTTCTCAGCTCACAGGTCGAAAATCAAAAATTTGGTACCCAAATTTTTGCGGATGACTTAGAGGAATCGATTAAAAAAAAGAGCGCCAAAAAAGGTCGAGTTTTCGCGGAGGAGATACGAATTGAAGCAAGTGCACTCGTGTTTCATAACGGCGGCCGCCATATTTCGCAAGTAGCTCGGGAAGCAGGACTTTTCCTGCATTTTGTAATCGAATTGATTTATAAAATCGCTGTTTTTGAATTTATTCCGTTGCAATTGTAATCTGCTTTCAAAAATTCGAAAATCGGTTTTTTTTCTTGTTTTCCCGAAAAAAACCTGGATAGTTTCGGTGGATATGAGATTATTCATGTTCTTTCTGCTTTTGGATTATAATCGATTGCGATTCTCTGTAATTATTGCTCTTTCTAGTCGTCTTAATCGACATACTAACCGCGTGCGGCAGACTTGCAAAACTCCGCGCCGCACCTTGCAAAGTCTGATTGGCTAGCCACGCCCCCCACCACGCGCGCTGATTGGTGGCCGCACTTTTTCTTTTTTACTACTGCGCCAGAGTTGCGCGGAAATGAAAATTTGAGATCCGGAAGACGGAAGACGGAAGACGGAAAAAAATTTTTGTTCCGGAAGACGGAAGACGGAACGAAAACTTTTTTCCGGAAGGCGGAAGCCGGAAAGCGGAAAAAATTTTTTCCGCCCTTCGGGCGGAAGACGGAAGCCGGAAAAAATTTTTTCCGGAAGACGGAAGACGGAAGCCGGCAGAAAAACAGGGGAAAATTTTAACAAACTGCGAGCCCACGTCTTGAACGTTGAGGAACAGAGCAGCAATTTAAAAATTGCATCTGATTGTAAGCATGAAAAACACAGAAAACGAACGTTTTTTTCCACTGACGCGGCAAAAAATTTGAAAAAAAAAACGGAAATTTTTTGCCGGCGGAAGGAAGGAATACGGAAATTGTTTTACGCCTTCCGCGCGGAAGGAAGGAAGACGGAAGAGGAAAACTGCCGGAAGACGGAAGGCGGAAGACGGAAGACGGAATTCCGCGCAACTCTGTATTATAGGATCGCGAAACGCGCGGAGTCCGCAGTTCCGCCCCCAGGCGGGTCTCGAACGGATATTGGCGAAAAAATGCGTGCGCCTTTAAACAAATTATTTTGTTCGTTTTTTTCCCAAATAAACTCTATTTTTCGTTGTTTTCGCTCAATTTTTTCGCAGAAAACGGGCCCACTTTCATATCAACCGCCATCTTTCTCATGCTTCGGTGCGGATTTCGATGGATCTGCATTCTGATCGCGTTGGCCTTCGACGGCGTGATCACAGACACCTTTCTGCCACGTCCTGCCCGATCCTTGGTCGTGCCGAGCTCCTGGAATCGTTTGATAGTCGAGTAGACCGTTCTTCTCGGAGTTCGAAGTCGTTTGGCGATGGCACCTGGGCAAACGCCCTGCTTGTACAGCTCGATGATTGAAGAGCGATGTACGTTTGGCTTTGTCATTCAGCTAAAACAAATCGGATTGAACTGAAATTCAACAAAAACGTTCAAAATAAATCAATAAATCATTTTGAAAAAATTGATGCGCCAAAAATGCGCCAACAACCAACGCCATGCCGCCAAAGTTTTGTGCCGGTAATTAGTGGCCACCCTGTACACTACGCAAAAATTTGGCCAGATTTTTGAGTTGAGAAAACATACGTTTTTCCCAGTTATCGCATCGCCAGCAACACGCCATACGCGACAAGATACACAGAAGCTAAGCTCATGCGCTTCTCGTAGGAACGCAGTGCCGTTCTTTTTCGTCTTTCAAAAATTTTTTTTTTCCCTTCGGAAGGTCCGTCACGGATATCGAGTCGATATGACCCTCTCTCCGTCCCTCTCGAGAACGGCATCGGCAGCGTCCCCGACGCGACACCGATGCTCTGCGAAAATCAAACAACTCCTTCCGACTCCGTCGAGAAGGGCATCGGCAGCGTCACCGACGCTCCGCCGATGGCCCTTGAAACCGAACCACTCCCGGTCGTCGAATTTATCGATCCGATCGAAATCCTTCATCCGCAACATCCGGTCCAAGGAGCAATCGCCGACAACGTCCAAGACGTCGAGATGGCGGTCGACGAACAACCCCAGCACCCTGACAATGACCCCGCAGTCGTCGAAGTGCTCGACCAACCTCAGGAGCTGCACGCGCCGCCCGGTGAGCTGCACGAACTCCAGGAACACCACACCCCACGTCGCCGTTTTGACGAGCCCGGTCAGGCCGAGGCACTGAAGTCGCGTCAGTCAAACGGACTCGACCAAGATGTCGAGGAGATGCCCACAATCTCCGTCAGCCGTCCCGGAGGAGGAATCCCGTACGCCGTCAAAGGGATTTCCGGATATGGCGTCGAGCTACAGTGCTCCACAAAAGTTTAGCCTCACCGACTTTTTTTTCAAAAATGACTTTTTCACGAATTTTGAAAAGACGCTTGTAGTGTTAAAATATGGCTCGAATGGGAACATTTTACTATCCCATATTAGATTTACACCTACTGAGTGATTCAACAAAATTTGCTTTATATTCCGAAAATTGCGTTTTGACGATCCACAAAAGTATAGCCTCACCAGCTAAAAAAACGCTAAAAAATATAAAATAACAGCGGTAACATAACAGAAATTTGGTTTAATAGTCGCATGGTCCTCCCTGATTCCGTGTCACTTGGAACAGCCGAGTGTCGATCGATAAATAGAGATTGTCAATCAGTTGCTGGTCGACTTTCATCCATGCCTCGATAATCGCCAGTTTCAGCTGTTTCACATTGTCGTATGACTTATTCCCCTCGTAAATCTTGTTGACCATGTACCCCCATACGTTTTCGATGATGTTCAAGTCCGGGGAGCAAGCAGGCCAGTCGAGTACAGGAATATTCCTCGCTTGTATCCACGCGATAGTGCGACGTGCTCGATGAATTGGGGCACCATCCTGCTGGTACACTATCATTCTGTGCCGGTGTCGACGCCAGAAGGGCAAAAGCTCACGGCGCAACAAATATCGATAGTCAGAGCCGTTCATTTTCTTTGTGACGAAGCACAGTTTCACGCGACCGATCGAACTGATTGCTGCCCATACCATGACACCACCCCCTTTGAAATTTCTTCGCGAAAATCGAATGGGCTGCTTTCTCAGGTCATGCCAATAGCTGCGGTAACCGTCAGGGCCATCACAATTGAACTTTTTCTCATCTGAGAAGATCACCTGAAAATCAGTTGAACCAACCGTGAGATTAATCACAACTCACTTTATTCCAGTCCGTTCTGTTGTTCGTTTTCACAAACTTCAACCGGTTTTCGCGATGTTTTGCGGTCAACATCGGAGCTTTACGCATCTTGCGTCTCTTGACATACCGCGACTTGCTCAGGACACGTCGAATTGTCTCAGAAGACGCCTGAAGTCCCATTTCCGATTTGATTTTGGTGCACGTAGTGAAGGTGTTCGATGCTTTTCGGATGATCATTCTTCTCTCTCGGCTTGAAATGGCAGTTGGACGTCCAGATCGTGTCGCAGTACCATATTGGGAGGGGTTCTTCAGAAAATTATTGATAACTTTGGGGCTCCGCCCCAAATCTCGTGCGATTTGTCGGTTAGAAAGACCATGATCATGTTTGGCTATAACTTGGCCTTTCTCAAACGCCGAAAGTGGCTTACCTGCAGGCATTACCTGAAACACACATAATTCTATCATAAACATTCAAAAACAATGCACTTTCAAGGAAAATAAAGCAAAAAAACGGATAAAAACATAGGTGAGGCTATACTTTTGTGGATCGCCAAAACGCAATTTTCGGAATATAAAGCAAATTTTGTTGAATCACTCAGTAGGTGTAAATCTAATATGGGATAGTAAAATGTTCCCGTTCGAGCCATATTTTAACACTACAAGCATCTTTTGAAAATTCGTGAAAAAGTCATTTTTGAAAAAAAAGTCGGTGAGGCTAAACTTTTGTGGAGCACTGTAGTTCCTATCCACCCGGAAGTCGTCGGTACCAACCGCCCGGACCTCCATCAGATCCAGCTGACAGGAAAATCGCGCGATGTAACCAACGACAAAACGCCGAGTTCCCGCAACTTCTTGGTCGGCGACATCGTCTTCGTCTATTCGATGTGGCGCTGTCCGGATACCGTCTACGAGGACCTCCTCAAGACAGCCGACAGGGTCCTCGACCCAAAGGCGCACAAGTTCTGGGGCGTCGGCGACTTCGCCATCGCCCGCCGCACTTTCGTCCCGGACGAAGTGATCATCGTTCTGAACAAGTCACGGACCAAGTCCGGAAAATACACCTGCGTCGCCAACAACGTCCCGCACCGCGTCCAAGTGAAGCGCACCGTGTTCGCGGCCGCCGGCGTCAAAACGACCCCAGGAACGAAGGCAGTTGCGACCATTTTCGTGCCGGCCGTACAACCCGGACGTTTCCTGCACGGCCTCATCCCTACCTCCAGGAAGGAAGTGGCCGAGCTCACCCACTTCCACCGGGTCAACCACTTCATGCCGCCGACAATCATCAGGATGCGCCAGCCGACGGCAAGGGAATCGGCGCTGCTGACTCACTCCGACAGCACCTACCGTAATCTTTCCGTGAGTGATTTCTCTGGCCTCGCCAACATCGTCACCCGCGCCCGTTTCGGCCTCTCGGGGATCCTCACGATGGCCAACAAGGATCAGGACCCAGTCCTATATCCGACCACTGTTGAATCTGCTTTCTGCACCCGTCACGACCTGATACTGACGTTCCCCGTTCGCTCCGCTTCGGGACCACCACGACTCTCGGACTGGGCCCGCTCAACGACCGCCTTCATCGAGAAGACTACAAAGGAGGGATCGTTCCGCCTGGAAGTCGTGCACGCAGAGAGCATCCCGGGCAGTGTCACCGTGTCGGCACGAGTCCTGGCCTCCCAGGACTCCCCAAGCAATCCCACTCCGGAGACGTTCCTCGGACTCCCCGCCCTCGTCTCGCAGGAAACGAGAGACACCTCTCACCGCCTCAAGTCCTTCCCGAAGAGCTCAACCTTCCAACATGCAATCTTCGCGAACTCGCCGGCCGTCAGGACTCTTCAAGCACTCTTCGGCGGGCCGTCTGTCAGAACGCACCGTCAAGCAGCCGAAGGGATTCTCCACTTCAACAACAGGGAGACCCGCTTTTCGACGCAGCAGAGCGCCTACGCCAACTTGCTCGCCAAGACCGACGTGGACGCCGTCGTCGTCGCAGCGTCTTTCGGAGTAGGAAAGACAATGACAATGGCTGGAGCCGCTCTTCTCCGATGCGCCCACGGAGCACGCGGCGCCGTGCAAGTCTTGACCGGCGAGTCAAACGTGTCAGTCGCAGCCGCAGGCCGAGCGCTGGAGCGGTTGGATCCTCGGAACAAGCACAGATCCTGCCGGTTGGTCAGTCAAGCCAACTGGCACCGCCTCGAGCAAGATCAACAAACGCGTGTCGATTTCCCCGTCATCTGGAAGATCGCGCTCAAGGAGTTCGTCATCTCCGCCGACAGGGACTTCCTCCACGAGGAACGCACTGCGAACTACGACCTGGTCGTAAATTCCTTGCGGCACCTGCGAGACGCTGGTGCCATCCTTCCTCATGAGCTCAGCTCGAAACACCTCACCGAGATCTTCCCGTTCGCCGAGAAGAAGCCGCAGACCCTGCTGTCGATCACCCGAACCTTCCTCGAGGTCTACAAGCCGCAGATCCTGCTAGAAACCGTCGCCTCCATCAGCGACGCCTTCGCCGGGATCACCTGGCGACACCTGGCAACCAAGGTCGACACCGTCCAGATCGACGAGGCGTCGCAGTTCCCGCTGCACTCGTTCATCCGACTCGCCGGAACATTCCCGAAGGCCCTCTTCTCCTCCATCGGCGACACCCACCAGCTCCCGCCGTTTGCCGACCCGGAGCTGCCAGACGACCTCCGCCGCTACGCCGTTGGCAACCTTCTGCAGTCGGCCTACGACTCGAGAAGGATCACGTCAGTCGCTCTGACCGAGGCATACCGCTGCCCGAGGGAAATCACCGGACTCCTCTCGGACATCTTCTACAGCGCATCTGGACACCGACTGACCTCGATGCGCACGGAGACCGGCCCCAACGCGATCGCCTCCTCACTCCACGCCAACCCCTACTACCCGCTCCTGGTCGTGGACTGCCGAGACCCGCACGCACCCGCCGGAACATCCCTGGTGAACGCCGGTGAAGCAGCCCTTGCCTGCCGCATCGCCGCGCGGATCCGCGAGGAGCACCCGACAGCGACCATTGGGATCCTCTGCTACTACAAGGCCCAGGCTGGCGCTCTGAGCACGGCCGCGATCGCAGACGGCATCTTCATCGGGACCATCGACGGATCCCAAGGACAAGAGTACGACGCGACTATCATCCTGACCACCAGAAACTCGTCCTTCGCCCAATCCGAGTTCTTGGGCGACCGGGCGAGGATGAACGTCGCGATCTCCCGGACCAAGAGGTACGCAGTGATCATCACCGCACTGGCAGCTGCTCGGTCCTCCCAACTCTGGAGAGACCTTCTCCATCGCCTCCCCTCGACGGCATTCACAGAAGCCGGACTCTTGCAGCGCGCCTGGACGCGAGATGACAGGAGTTAATCCGTAAGTCTTTAATTTTTAAATTTATCTAATAATCAAAAAACCCAACAAGTACCCTTTTCCCCAAACTCACATCACCGGGACCTAGTCCCAGATTTTCTTATCTTTCGATTTCCGGTTATTCTTCTTTGAAGAATCGGCGTAGGACCAGGGACGGTCCTAATTTTAAGGAGGGAGGTGTAAGGGATAAGCATATCCCTTAAGGTAAGCCCACAGTTTTTGCACTTTGATCAGAGCCAAAGTCCAGAGTCATGTCCCCATAACTCATCGCAAGACCTTTGCCCAGCTCTTTCAGCCTGTCACGGCACTCAGCACGCCTCGCACATTCCAGTCGGGCCGGCAGACCGTGCCCTCCCCGATCCCCATACTCCCTCGGCTCAATCTCATCATTGCAGAACCGTCCGTCCATCAACATCACCCCACCATCAAGCCACAGCCCCCGCAAAGACTGCCTGCTCAACATTCCCGATCACACTATATAACCCTTCATGCCCGTTCCCTCGAGAGCGGTTTTATCTTGTTTCTTTCCTCTCGGGACCCGGTACCGTGAGCAATAAACCCATACTCTATCAACATTCAACCTGTTCCTTTACTGTATTAAATAATCCAGCGAGATCCTAAAATACACAACAGAAAGACCTCAACGCTTTGATGTGAGATAACGCGCAGCCAATATGGTTTGCAATGGCCAGTTCTTGCGGCCGAGACCGAGGTTCCCAAACGGCCGAGAACTCGTATAAACATACCACCGCCAACACACAGAGCCGCAAGGTTGCGATTATCAGTCACTGCGCTCCGGATAATTCCATTTCTCTACACATTCTCCATTATTCCAAGCATTTATTTGGGTGGCACGTGGGTTGGGCGGTTTTCGAGGCTGTGGTGCCAGGCACCACAGCAGAGAGCAGAAAAATACAAGATTCCATAAGTTACATGTGAGAAATATGATGACCGTATAGATTTGAAGGGAGATAACGAACGCATAGGGAACAGTGGGGGTAAACTAACGCATAGGGAACAGAAATTTAAGAATGAACTCCGATGTTGTCCGAAAACGATCGATTACGGGGATGACTTCGCTGAAGGGATCGTCGTCGAGTTCACGATTTGAATCGATCCGTGCCAGCATCTCGTCGTGTCCGTCATGCTGGTTGATTCCTTCCCAGATCGGCGTCGAGTTGGTCTTCGGTTGAGTTGGCGTCGACTCGTTGTCCTCGCGCGTTGAGCTCGTGGTGTCCATGGTGACTGGATTCCGTCGCGGTACTCGACGTTCCGTTCCGAGTTCCGGTGGATCTTTCTCGGATTCGGGACGGCGACGTAAGTCTTCGCCGCTGGAAACCGTAATGAAAATTGAAAGAATGTACCGTAAAACCAGTATTAGAGCGACATGCCGGTCTAATTTTCAACTCTATTGTTTTGGAAAAAAATCGAGGCAATTACTCATTGACTACGGTATTAATGACTACAGTACTCAATGACTTTTTTACTCAATGACTTTGTGCGCTCAATGACTACTATTTCTCAGTGACTTCGAAATTTGCTCAATGACTTCATGTGCTCAATGACTTCAAATTTTTTAGATAAGACTCGCGAGAGCAGTCTTATCTATATCAATCAATTAATTACGAAGTTAGGTTTGTAAATCAACAATTTCATCAACAGTAACAATAAAAAACAAGTAATAAAAAGTTCAAAAAGAAATTAGAAAAATGAGTAGGAACTGCTGTTTGGAGATGGACTGAATCTTCGTTTCGCTCTTCTGGAAATTCAATGAATTAATTCTCGAGTAAACCTTTCAGTTCTTAGTACCTCTTTCGCGACGATGTTACGTTGTGGTCATGATCTTGGGTAGAAGAGAGGCGTGGTGTTCCAGGAGCTGAGGGAGCTATTGACTTACAGTAATCCTACAGTAATCCCTGTGCCTTTAATATTCGTAGTCATTGAGCAATACAGTTGTAGTCATTGAGCATAACGCTTCTAGCTTTCCACAATCATCTACAGATTTAGCCAAACACAAAACAGCAAAGAATATCATTTTTAAAGAATTGAAATAACAAAAACAAATCATATGCAGAAAAAAAGTAAAAACGACTGAAAAGAATCTGATAATGAAAAATAATGAGTCGATACATGCGTTTTGAAGCATGAACATGTTTTCAGAATGTTAATAACGGTATACACAACCACTTTAAAAACATACGCGCAACTCATCCCGAAAAACTTGAATTTATTGAGCACATGAAGCAAGTTTGAAGTCATTGAGCGCATATAGTCATTGAGCAAATTTCGAAGTCACTGAGAAATAGTAGTCATTGAGCGCATATAGTCATTGAGCAAGTTTGAAGTCATTGAGAAATAGTAGTCATTGAGCGCACAAAGTCATTGAGTAAAAAAGTCATTGAGTACTGTAGTCATTAATACCGTAGTCAATGAGTAATTGCCAAAAATCGACAGGTGAGGCCGTTATTTTGGTTTTTACGTGCCGTTCTATTTCAAATATAGGTACCGCTCAAATACATGTTTCACGCTAATATTGGCTATAATTGCTGAACACAAGAAGTATATATTGGCTATAATTGCTAAATACAAGAAGAACGGTATTGTGTTGGACCCACTATTTTTTTCTAGCCTGTCGACTTCATGAAGACTCACTTCGGTCCAACCGCCGGAAAGTCTATGCAGTTCCGCAAAGGAACCACCACTTTGGCTTTCATCTACGAGCCCTCTACCCCTAACGACAAAGGAGGTATCATTGTGGCTGTCGACTCGAGAGCTTCAAGTGGAGAGTATATCTGTGAGTATCAGACTTGCCGATGAAAGTTTTGCCGGACCGCTTCGACCCGGATCAGGGCCGAGCGGCATTGCCGGTGCCGTGCCGAAAATTGCCGAATGCCGGTGCCGTGCCGAAAATTGCCGTGCCGAAAATTGCCGAATGCCGGTGCCGTGCCGAAAATTGCCGAATCTCAGTTTCGGCAATTGCCGACAGTTGCCGGTGCCGAAAATTTCCGGTGCCGCTCGGCTCTGACCCGGATCGAGAAAAATTAGGGAAAAAATAGAAAATTTCTTAGAAAAATTCGAGAAGTTGTGTTGTTTTTTTTGCAATCTATCCTTTAATGTTAGGCCCCCAAGTATTTTATCTAGAAAACGTGCTATTTGAGCGCCAAAACCATACTTCGGAATAAAGCGGGCTGGATAAAAGCGGGCTGGCCCGGTCCGGCCCGGCCCGCTCGGCCCGGCCCGCAGCGGGCCGGGCCGGGCCGGGCTCAAAAAATTTTAATGACCGGCCCGGCTATTGTATATTTCATCAATAGTTTTTTTTTACTCTGTTTTAACAATGAGCACCGTTCACACACCTGAAGAACTTCAAAAAATGGTAACTGAACACGAAGAACGGATCGTATTGGTAATGTTTTTTGAAAATTCATTGAAAATAAGTTCGCTGTGAATACCAAACTAGCCGGGCCGGGCCGGGCCCGTGCTTGAAGCGTTGACGGGCCGGTGGGGCCGGGCCGGGCCAAGCCGGGCTGGGGAAAAAAAAGTAGGGCCGGGCCGGGCCGGGCCGGGCTGGGGAAAAAAAAGTAGGGCCGGGCCGGGCCGGCCCGTTCCGAAGTATGGCCAAAACGTCAGCGTTAGTGTCAAAAAATGAATACTGATTTTTGAACTCATTTTGAAAATCCGGGCCGGGCCTGTGAAAATGGACTCATCGGCCCGGCCCAGCCCGGCCCGTAACATGTCTTGTGAGTGTCCTTTAAAAAATATTGACTAGCTTGATACGCTTGATAAAGTTTTTTCACACATCAAACACCGGTTCCCTGTATTATGGAGCTCAAGTAGATGCTTGTAAAGAGGTATGGACATTAGAGCGACCGGCCGCTGATTTAAATATAATAAATGCGGTATCCTAGGATTGGATTCGTCTGACCTGACATGAATACATACTTTCGATACTAATTCAAATAATGTGAGCGTTTTTCTTTTCGAATTTGAAGTCCTTTGGTAAACCGCAGAGCTTGGAACTACGGTGCTAAATTACTAACAGGGTATTACCGAGTACGGCCATGCAATTGTGCTACTCTTTTGTAATCAGCTTCTGACAGTATGTAAATAGGCGTTCATGCGCATTGTTGATTAGTACCGGTTCAGTAAATCTTTACAGACAAAGCGTGGCAGAAATTATAAAAGCAATACCGTTGCACACTCCTCCCGATCCAGAGTCGAGATAAATTGCGTGCATGATAGCACGAAGGCCGAGCTTTCTTGCTTCTTCGTCGGTCATCTTCGGCTCGTAATGGTTGTCGAGAATCCTGTAGGCGTTGAGAAAACCGGATCCAACCGAGCACATCTTCAAAGAGCAACGGTCTCCTTCGCTGTCCACTTTAAAAAGTTGTGAACCTTTTTTGTCGTAGCCAGCAACCATAGAGCCCTAAATTTCAAAATATAAACAATTCCTTGATATTATTCTGCAATAATTCTCACCACAGATACTCCCTGCCCGCGGTATCCATACAGAGCGTTTGCGAAATACTTGCTCGCGGCGCTAACGGTGATGGATGACTTCTCACGAAGTTCATAAAGACTAAATGTTATACACTTTTTGAACAGCGGTCAAAATTTTTCACTTACGTGCAATACTTCGCCACTACTCTAGTCCAAAATTGGCAGTCAGCTGCTCCACCTGCCATGGTAGCCACCATGCGTTCTCCGATGTCCAAAATTTTCATCACTGACTTGGCCCCAAATTTTACCGACTGTTTATTTTGTTTCATGTATTTACTCGTTCATCTCTCACCAAGTAACTATGTAACTTTTCTGATCTCAATATTATCATCGATTCAATCGTGGCAATAAACTCTCTCTCTCTCTGAAAATGTTCTTCGTGAGGCTTTTGTTTCTCGCCAGTTTCAACTCGAATTGACTCCTGCAAACAATGACGTACCACTTTTCGTAGATCTTTTCCATTATAAACGCACTCGAGGCTCGGAGTCCGTTTCCACTCCCCTTCAGAATTTTGAACGGAAACACCATGGCCAATTCGATTCATAGTGCTGCTCTTTGAAGTTTTGTGTCAAACTTGAATTTCCACGGTTAGCAAATGTTTCAAGAAAACCGTCATGAATCGTTTTTTGCCCGTAGTTTCCGTTCCAGACTTTAATAATTAGAAAAAGTGTTGTGATCGCGAGGAAAAGTTTTTCGGCGGGGAAACTTCAGTTGGGCGGGAAATTTCGTTTTCCCGTTTTTGAGATGAGAAAGTTTGCTTATTCCGACCCTTTCCGGGTGCTTCTCGATGTCTTCGCTCTGCTGTCATTTGTTGTGCGGCATCCTATTCATTTTGGCCTCCCTCGCACTAGAGCTCTATTTTCATCTCCTAACGGTACCTGACCTGGGCGCATTCAACGGCCAACCATACGAAACTCTCCCGGATTCAGTGCGATCTCAAATAGTTCCAATACTTCACTCAAAGTTAGTTTTGGTCACCCATTCGAGACAATTCGTTTTGCAGCTTTGTAGGAAGACGCATGGACGAGGAGGGCTATATCGGAGCGTTTCCCCTTGATTTTACTCCCGGCATGATATTAATTTTGCTCCCGCAGCATTGCGCTGAGAACGGAAAACACGACTATGTCGACGAACCGTTCATGTCGTTCAGAGCTCCCTCCGCATTTATGTGCACGAATAGCCATGTTGACGAGTGGTGCACGGACAATAACTGGTTACAGTACAAGTCGGCGGAAAAGAATATTACAGTGGAACCGGGAATTCAAATCCGTCTCATTTTCAGCTGCATGGTCTTGAAAAGTGCGATGACAGTACTTTGAATCTCTCAATGCTCTTATCTTTTCAGAAGTTACTGTTCTTCAAAAGATTGTCTTTTTCATGGGGACATACTCCATGGAGTTCTACTTCGTTTGGTTCGTGCTCACCGTCATTTTCTTCGTTCTCATAAGTGAAGAAATAGAAAGGAGCAGATCAACAATCCGTGTTACACCCATGCCCATCCACGCGAATTCTGACACCCGAGTTTTCACGCGTAGAGTAACACCTGCTGGGGCACCCCAAGGAGGGGGATCCCGGACTGGAAGAGATCAGAATCTTCATCACCCCACATATTAACTTTTTTATTTCTTTTCGTGTAAATACTTGATTTTCTTTGACTCACCAATTTTTATATATTCCTTTTCTGGTTTCAATACTATCATCGATAAAATCGTGTCAATAAACTTTTCCTCTCTCAAGTTTCTCGTCAGTTTTTGCTTATGACACCTGCAAACAAAAATTGGTTAATTTACCAATCTATTAATATTTAACTGACCACTTTTCCTGGTACTTTAAATAAATAAATACATTCGAATCTGTGCATCTTTTCACTTGGCGCTAAAACTCAAAAACTACCCATGGCCGAGAAAAGTTTGTAGTTTTTTAGTCCCGCGGGAATTTTCGAAATTTCAATATTCAAGAAATTTCAAGTTTTTTCTCCATTCCCCCCTACTTCTTACTTTTGTACACACTTACAGAGGTTCGCAATGGCGTTGTCGCTGACGTTAGCGAACCGAGCGTGGTATTTCATGCTCGTAGTCGGCACGTTGGTGCTCGTGATGCTGTTCGTGCATGGCGCCTCGATGCTTCCGATAAACCCGTATCCGTTCAGCAGTCTGCCGCAATCGCTGCAAGACCATGTGTTGCTAGTCGCGAAAGAGCGGTTAGTTTGCAATTTTGAAGCCCGTCTTTCGAGAAACGAGAGAGCTTGTTCAGAATGAAAGAGCGAGAAGTGCGAAATCGGGAAGAAAGAAGACCGGCCATCGACGGAGATTTCCAAGTGATCATGTACCCGGAACCGTGCAATCCGACACACAAAAAGCCCGAAGAGGCAAAGTTCATCGGATTCCTCGAGTATATGTGCGAGAACGAGGAAGTCACCGAGTGGTGCCGAACTGACGACGTTTTCTACAAGGCGACCGAGAAAGTGATCCCTCTGTCGGACAGCTACGTCGTGCGCGTCATCTTCTCCTGCTTCAGACTGTCAAGTGAGTCGCAAGGAACTTTTCCGCCAGATGCCCTTTTTCTAGGTCACAATCGCTTCGCCCAAGATTACCATCTCTCGCTGGCCTGGATCTGCGCTTTCTTGATTCCATTCACCACCGGCATCAGATTGTACGTATATCTTTTTCGACACTCTTTCTCACTTTCTAATCCTTTCAGATGGTTCATTGATAAAGAACAAGATGCAGAAGAGAGACGGTTGTTGCCGCCGAAAAAAGCCAGCAATCCGAATGCTCCGCGAGCGGGTCTAGTCAGCCGTCATCAAAACTACCGGAGAAGACACTAGTTTCTGCAACTAATCGGGTATTTCGTTTCATTTGTCTGTGATTTATCATCTTGCGTCGTTTGTGTGATAATGAACTCGTTTCTTCGTCCCCTTTCTGCACTTTCCTCTCGTCCCATTACCTGTTTTCATCGCAGAATGCGTCCGTTTCCCTTTTTCACCGTTTTCAGTTGATCGAATTGATTCCAAGTTCAGTTGCCAGTAATGCTTTCCTTGCTCAAACCTTCTTTGATTGTGCTCGCCACTACGTGGATTTTCTTCTTCGTCGTCGCATTCTTCGCGTGCCGAAACGGTTCCGAAAGTGACATGAGTTCTCTCGATTCAGAGGTCCTCGAGGGAATCCAGAAACCTGTCTTATACTGGTCAGAACTCTTTTATCTAATGATAGAAATCGAATTCTCACAGTTTGCAGGACCAACAGAATCGCCTTCGTTGCAAAGATGGGAGACACGGTGGCGCGCATCAGCTTCCTGGACATTGTGGTTCGGCCGCAAGAGTGCGGTTCTCCGAACGAATCGCTTTCACTCGGCAAAGATGACGTCCGTATTGAAGTGGGAGAGAATCGTGAAAAGGGATACAAAGTGAGCCGCTGTGTCTCACACTCCCAATTTCTAGCTTTTTACAGATCAGACCAGCCATCTGCCCTCCGCCGGCTGTAAGCAGATGGTGTGCCGCTTCTTGGTTCGGAATGCGTTCCGTCTTTTTCCGACTCAACAGATCACAGAATGTGTATCCTAAAAACGTGACCGCCAGCTACTGTTGTCTCGAAACTCACCGTGAGTACCTCCTAATTCCGAGCAGCAATCCATCGACAAATCGATGATTCCAGCGGTCGGTCGAGTGATTGTCCAACTACGCGACAACTTTGAAATCTTCACACTCTGCGGCATCGTCCTATTCATCCTCATCAACAGTTTTCAATATCTTTGGATCCGCTTTGCGTGGCCTTACATATCGGCCCGTCACAATCGCCGAAGCGGCGCCAATGCAAGACAATCCGAGATGGACCGACTCGAAAATGACATGGGTTCCCAATGATTGTCTCTCTTATGAAGCATGCTCACCAAATAATCTATACCTATTTAACGCACTCACCATGTACCAATCGTGTCATCTTGTTCAATAAACCGCTGTTGTCTTCTTACTTTTGTTTTTGCCTTTCCCTCTTCCCCATGTCTCATTTGCAATGCCACTTTTTTTTTGGGTTCCCCGGGGAAATTGTCCAATTGGAGACGGCGAAAAGAAGAAAAACGTTTTGTGTCGTCTGCATTTCGAGTCACTTCATCCATTCCGAATGCCTTTTTTCCTCCACTTTTCTCTCGTTTTTCTACCGTTCTCAACCTTCTGCTCGACTGGATTTTCGAACGAAACCGCCATTATCCGATACGACGGACGAGTCATTCCATTCGAGAATCAGCCTCAGAAGTTCCATTATGTGAGTGGAGAATGGCGAAGAGAAAACGGTGGAAGGGGCTCCGATTCAGGTGAACATCTCGAATCCGAGTGTCGAAATACGAGTGAAGTGCGCGCATTGCAAGCCGGACCGATGTCGACCGCTTCCGTTTTGTTACTCGATCCAGTATTCCGGACAAGGTGAGGGACTAGAAATCTCGAATGGCCGAGTTCTGATCTAGGTCTCGTTTGCCTCTTTGCTCTCACCTTTCTCTATTTACATTCAGGAAGAAGCGCCGGTGACTACTGTGCCGACGAGGCTGAGATGTACTCGCTCGTCGGAGCACAACTCGACGCGACGACCGCTTCGCAGCGGAAGCGACGACGCCTTCACGAGTCTTGTCTGCCATCGATCAACGACGGAACGATCCATTATTGCGTGTGTGAGACGTTCGACGATGATGCTTCCTCGTCAGTTTGACGCTCACACTCCCGCCGGGTCGAACGTCTCAGTTTCAGAAGAGAGTACGAAGACTTGCGACGGATTCGTATCTGGAGGTACCAGAGTCTGATATTCCACGACGAAGTGCAGCAGAAGAGCGGCCGCGCCCTCCTCCCCTTCCTTCCGATTCTCTCGGTTTTGTGGTAAGACGGGTCGTCGGCCCGCATTCCTCCAATTCGCGCCTAATTGCCTAAACAAATCTCGGGTCCGTTTCCCGTTTCGGCCCCCCTCCCCCCAATCAGTGCTCCTCCCCGCTGCAAGTGCTGCCAAATGTCATCCCCCCACGTCTTCTTCTTTTCTTCAAAGTCACATATCAGATTTGTTGCCTTCTTCCCGCTCTTCTTCTTCTTCTTCTTCTTCTCGCTAAACTCCGCCCACTTTTCGAGAAAAGAAGAAGAAAAGGAAGAAATAAAAGAGTGAGAGAGAAATAGAGCAAAGTCAGTTTGGTGTGGTTTCTGTTGATTTGCTCTTGTTAGGCAGCTCCGTTTCGCACTTCCTCTCGCCGTTTCTTTCTGTCCCCCCACCACCACCACCACCACCAGCAATCAGTATTCTTTCCTGAAACCAAAAAGATACTCTGTCTCTCTGTCTCTGTGTTTGTGCCATGCCGACGAGTCTTCTGTTTCCGTTTCACTTCATTTCCAGTCGTCTCGACTCTTTCAACCAGGTTCTCCACTTTTTCAAAACCAGCTTTTGTCCGTTCATCGTGTCTAGAACTGAGAGAGAGAGTTTCAGCAAAAAAATACAGAGTTCGAAGTGGGAATGGATGGGGCGAGAATTCAGTTTTGAAGTATTGGAGGTCGTTCTGAGTTCCAGTGCTCTCGGAAAAACAGGAAGTTTCGAAATCTAGGATCTTGATTCAGCTCTCTCGGAAACTCAATCAGAAGTGTCCCCGAAGTGTTCCAGTGCCACCTTCCCTTTCCTCCCACTTCCCTGTCCGATCCGCCCGAACAACTCTTCCTCATTTCAGGACATGCTGGAGCGCGTGAAGTCGTCCACCTCGCGGCTCACCTCCGCCACGCGATCGCCGCTCTTCCTGCGCTGGTCGCCCGTCTTTCTCACCCTCCTCACCACGCTCTTCGTGCTTCTCGGCGCCACGTGCTTCTACCTCTTCGAGCGCGATCCGCACGAGTTGACCGTCCGCAAGTGGTACATGAATTTGGCCGTCGAGAGGTTTGTTTCGGGAAGCGGGGCCGACTCGTTGTTGTTGTGTGCCGTCTCGTCTTCGAGAAGAATACTCGTCGACTCAAAGTGCTCGGTTCATTCAGCACGTTTTGATCGACGACTCCCCGGGGCAATCCAATCCGATTTCGGCCCCCGCTCCCTTCTTTCCGCACGCACAACAGCGCCGCGCGTTTCGCAACTCTCACTCCGTTTTTCCCGTTTTTCGGTGTCTAGGCGATCAGCGTGTTTTTCTGGGAATGGAAAGAAACGGCAAAAACAAGAGAATATCGCGAAGATTTGTGGTTTTTTTTCTTTCAGACGCGGATTCGCGAAATACATCAGCTCGCGCATTTTCAATGACACCCGCAATCTGCTCATCATTATCGATCGCGAGCAGACGGAAAGGGTTCAGGTGAGCAGTGTCGACGTCTTCTGAAAATGAGAGCGGATCTCTTGGAGTCGTCGTCGTCGATTCTCGAGTCGCGGCTCGGAAAAACATAAAAGTTTGGAGACGAAACTCGGTCTCGCTGCGGATGTCCGGTTGCGGAGAACGACAAGAGAAGGGACGAATCAAGAAGAAAAGAGTGCAAAGAAGATCGAGAGTTTCGCGAAACGGAATCCGGGCTGTCATCCCAGACGGGGGCTAGACTTTCAAAACTTTTGCCGGGACCCGTTGACAATAGTAGATTAGCCAATCCCCCCGCTCTCTTCCCTTCCTTCTAGCCGCTTCCCCCACGTGCTTCGTCACCACCAATCGTCCAATCCGTCTCCTAATCTCCCCTTCTTCTTCTTCTTCATCGAATGATTGCATTCGTCACTTTCCGAGGGCTCTCCATCCCTTTTCAAAAGAGTCTCTGCCTCTTGGGACTCGATTGTCGCCCTCTCGGATCATATCTGCGCGACCCCATCTCTCCATTTCGCAGCTCTCGTATCACAAAACGTCGGATTAAGAGAGTGTACGTTGGTTCGCGAGGCGAAACCGAGGGGAATGAACAACGTTTTGGGGGTTGTCAATGGAAACGGAAACTCGATAAAGAAGGCGTGAAACCTCACAGAAGAAGAAAAAGGAAAGAAGAGAGAAAAGGTTCTCGTTTTCAGCAACTTTTGGTGGAATCTCTGAAAAAGTACGAGGACAAGATGTCGATAACGCCTCCGTCGCGCAAAGAATGGACGTGGGTCAGCAGCTTCAACTTTGCCTACTCGCTCCTTTTGACGGTCGGCGCCGGCTTCAAAGTGCCGTCGACAGTCGGCTCGCAGGTGCTCTCTGCGTCTCTCTCGTCCCCACACACTCTCTCCATTTCAGATCTTCGCCGTTTTCTATTGTTTGGCTGGAATTCCGTTGTTCTACAGCACGCTCGCCCTCATCGTCTATCGCCTCGTCTCGCCGGTTCTCAAGGTGAAACGGGAGCACTTTTGACGGGGAATAAGAAGAAAATCAAGAGACTCTGTGATTAATTATCACGGAGTTGGAGGAGAAGAGCGAAAGACGCTTATAAATAGAACAAAAGAGTCGGGAAAAAAAAGAGCAACTGTTCTCTCGATAACGTGTCTGGACTCGCTGGAGCGAATGAGAAGAAGGGACTAGAAGAGCCATCGTGGTTTTCTAGTCCCTCCTCTCACGTCATCTTCGTTCTCTTTCAGTGGCCGTCTCTGACTCGCTGCCGCCGCTTCGTGCTGATTCTCTCGGTGTTCGGTCTTTTCGTGCTGTGGACCCTTCTCGTCGGACTCTGTCTCTACTACCAGGTACTCTCTCTCTTTCTCTCTTTCTCTCTCTCTCTCTTTCTATCTTTCTCTCTTTTTCTCCAAAACACTTTTCAGGTGCTCAACGACTTTTGGCTTTCCGTGTTCCACGCGTTCGGCTCGTCGATGACCGTCCAGATTCCGAGTGCCGTCCAGATCACCGCGTGCGGTATTCTCTTCCTCAACTTCGCCTCGACCATCTCCGTTTCTCTGCTCCTCCTCATTCTCCTTGTCTCTCTTTCTGTCTTCTTCCCCAAAGAATGTAAGTTCCGCCGATGCGCGAAGTCTTCCGATTCTTCACGTTTTCAGTACTCGTGCTGCACAACTCTGAAAAGGCCGTCGAAGAGAAATTGGAGCGTCTGACGCCTCCGCCAAAGTTCCAGGTCATCGTGGATGAAGCTGGAGAGAGCAAACTCACCGCCGCCTGATAATCCCTCCCGATTCGCTTGCTTTTCGCTTATAGAAGTTTCTCTTCTCTTTACACTCTCAAGGCTTATGCAACGATTTTGCCACTTTAACTTTATTTCGGATAAAACAAATGTTAACTTTTACAATTGCCATTTGTGTGGAGAAGCCCGAATCGGGTGGAATTGACAAGCGGGACTGACAAAAGACAAATGATGAGATTCTTTTGGGATGAAGAATTTTAAAGAGACGACCAGGATAAGATCTTTTTTGGAACAAATTAGGTTTGTTTCACAATAATCAAACAGTTAAATATAGCGATTTGGTCAGTGTTTAAAATTGGTGATTGATAAAAAAGGTGGAACAGAGATTTAAACGGAAACGATTGATTGAGTTAACAGTGGCGATTTGAACGTTGTAGGAAGCGGCTTACTCGGCGGCGACGGCCGGAGCATCTCCAGCGGCAGCGACGTCGACCTGGAAATAAGAAGTTAAATGAGTTGTCAACCACGAGACTCTCGACTAGATGGAGCGATTCATGAAGAATTCATCATGCACTCTTCTCTCGGAGCATATATCCCCTAATTAGTTCTACTAAGCCGCCCGTGCGTGTATGTGTAATATCTCTTCCGAGAATCCCTAATTAACCCGCTTTCCCCCCTCAAATCTCACCTCGCTGTCGACCTTGGTCTTCTTAGCGACCGGAGCATCCTCATCGGCCTCCTCGGCAGTAGCCTCCTCCTCGTGAGCGCTCGAGACACGCTTACGGTCCTGAAAGTAGATTAGTAATCGTCGCGCTCTTGCTTCCCTGCGTCGCTTACGTTGCCGTTGGTGTCCTTGGCTTCTCCGTTCTCAGCCTTCTCCTCCTCTTCGGCGGCCTCAGCCTCCTCCTTCTCCTCAGAGGCCTCTTCAGCCTGAGTCTCCTCACTCTTCTCCTCGCCGTTTCTACAACAATACCATTCAATGAATAGATCGATATAGAGGGTATCGGATTAGTGTGAACTGTTGCCCGCTGTACCATCTGCTCTTTCACGCACAGTATTTGCTTTCACCAAATGCCGCCCGTCTTTATGGCACCATGCCCTCTGCTCGCTCGTCGCCCACAACACTACACAACGAATACTACGCAAACAAGAGAGCCGAAATCGGAAGTAAGAGAAGATGTGTGCGCCCCTGCTGAACAGTTTTCTTTCGACCGTCTCCGCGGTATTCTTACGAGTGACCTCGCGGAGAAAACACCTCTTAACGCCCGCGCGCAGGTGGAATGAGGATACAAAAAGTGGCTCGCGCTTTCAATTGTTCTGACCTAGATATTGCGGGCGAACAAAGACGGTTAGAAGAAGGAATTTGAATTCTGTCAAATCCCTTGTGCGCAAGCGTAGATGGCAATAACTCACTGCTCTCCGTTCTTCTCCCCGACGATGACGACGTCATCGGTTTGAGCCTCGGTTGGTTGCTCCTCGACCGGCTTCACGATCTCCTCCTGGGCGGCAACAACAGTCTCGGCAACGTCGGACATTTTTTCTGCAAGAAAGTCTGTATTGGGACAAGAAGCGAGACAGAATGAGTGAAGGAACGGGAAGCAACAATAGAATACACAGAACGGAACGAATGACAGCCGCGCCGGTCAGTTTTTGAAGTGGGTTGGGCTGGTAGAGATAGAGCCGAAAGGAAAGGTGAGAAGCCTAATGAGAAGAGTAAACAGAACACTCCTAGAGTCCACGAGTGGCAACATCTTTTGGATTGACGAGGTGAGCGAGGAAGGGATTTACGAGTGGGAAGAGATGAGACATGGGCTTATGAGGCGAGAACAACTATATTCGCACGCAAGAGGCGAGCCGCCATCTTATTATTTGGCTTCGGCTCTCTCCTCTCTCACACACACACACACATTGAGAGAGAAAGAGTGAGCGCCGGGCGCTCGCGCTGCGCGTCCATCCACCGTCGGTCCAGGCTGTGCCTGACACTCACGCAGCGACAGCCAGCAGCATCGCCGCTCAGTGGCCAGTGGTCGCCCGGCCGAAGGAGGCAGCGACCCTCTCACACTCCTCGACGACGGCCGAAGCGAAGAATGAGGAGGGGAGGGAAGGAAGGAAGGAGGGGAGCCTCACAGCGGCGGCCGTGAGTTTCGAATTGCCTCTAGCAGAGGGAAGAGGAGAGACGAGCGACGACGATGGACATGAGACTCCGCCCACTCCGGTGACACTGCGCAAAGCTCTCCCCTCACTTGGCACCGTGCCAGATGGACGCTTTGCGTGGTATTCGAAAATCAGCCAGACGGACAGAAGAGGGGACAGAAGGAAGAGCGGAGAGGGGGAAAAGAAAGAGGACGAGGCATGCAGCAAAACAAATTGAGACCGTGTTTTTGACGAAGCATGCGAGAGTCGGGAAAAGAGGAACGACGGGAAAAGGACATTCGAAGAGTATGTCGCAAGAATGAAAGTCTGAATTAAGTTCAGTTTCTTCTTCAGAACTTCTCACTTCCCACTTAAACGTCGAGTTTTTGGCCCGAAAAATTTCGTAATCTCTACATGAATATGGTGTTATTTATCGAATGAAGAATGAGTTTTCGCGATATTTAGTCTCTTACAGCGATTTTAATGTTTGGAAGCTTGTTGAAAACAAGTTTCCAATTTTGAATGTCTTAAGTGTATGTACCGTAGTTGGTGTTCGCGGTGAGACCAGCTGCTCAAATAAATCTGTGCGCCTTTAAAGAACTTGATTGCAATGCCGCGAAATTTCGAATGAGAAAAAAACGACAGTTGAATAACACCTGGCGCAACGCGGATTCGCGCGACATGTGTTAGATTTGAATTCCACCCACATTTATTAACGGAACACGGAGAAATTCAGATGGACACAGATGTAAAACAGAGTTGAGTTGATTGAAACTCGAACAGTTTTGTGAATAAAACAATAGGAAACATTATCAGTGATGATTTTGAATCAGTTTGGAGATCTTCTTGGAGATGGAGAACGCGAGTTACTGCGTTCACGACTGGCTCCACGGCTACGGACTGGACTTCCGCTGCGGCTTCTGTCACCACGGCCGTTCTAAAAAAGAATCTAGAACACTTGACGACTTGTAGGCACATACCTTTTGAGGGGACAAGCTTCTGCTGTTGCTGCGATTCCTGGCCGGAGGCGGAGAGCGGGAACGGGATCTCGAAACATCACGCTTGCTGAAAGCTGGCTGTTGGGTGGTAGTCGGATGAAATTTGTGGAATGAGTTTGGTTTTGGACCTGCTCGCGACAGAAAAAATTCAAGGATCGAACAAAAATATTTGTTTCAAATACGATTGCCTCACTCTTGTTAGTGGCTTATGGCAATTGCGGGATTGAACGGAATTGAACGGGCCCTGGTTGTGGAAATGGAACTGTGCCGAATTGTTGTTTGTGAGACTGCTATGTGACCATTGCCAAGTGGTGACTTTGGTGGTTACAATGGCTAAAACGGTACTTGATGCGCCGTAAGGAACATGATAGTTTTCGAAAAATTGACTTACGCATCACGTTTCGGGCTCAGCGATCTAGATGAGCTTCTGCGACGAGATGCGCGGACCGGCGAACGAGATCTCGATGCGCTTTTGCTGCGGCTTCTGCGAGTGCGCTTGCGATCGCGAGAACGGCTACGAGAACGACGTTTCGGCGGCGAGCGCGTACGACGCCTTGGGGAACGAGAGCGACGTCTTGGAGATCTCGAACGGTAAGCATCACTTCCGCGAGGTCTTCCACGAGCCATTTCAACCACAACACGCATGGTACTGAAACCGTCATTTTGAAAAGGGTTCTCTCTGCGCATAACACTCACCTCTCGCCCATAGTTTTTCCATCCAAATCATGGCACGCATCTTCCGCATCGCGAGTATCTTCGAAATCGACGAATGCGAATCCGTACTTCATGGAGATATTGGTGATTTTGCCGTATCCTTTGAGAAAGCGCTCAACATCGCGCTCTCGAGCATGATAAGGCAATTTGCCCAGGTACAAACGAGGCATACCTACAATAAAATTGTTGAGGTCAAAACGATGATGAAAATTGTGTAAAAGTTTGATGATACATCTGCAGGTATGAGAACGAATGATAAAAAATGAAGGAAAAATATCAATTTTACGAAAATATTAATATTCAGGACCAAAAGAAGCAATCTTTTAACGAATATCTCGCTTCAACGGGCCAAAAAATGCCCGAAAAGTTCAAAAAAGCTGATTTTCCATTGCACACGCGAAACGAGTGTTACCGTACCCACCAAATCGTTGCGAGACCAGCAGGCACACCGTCGATACCCCTTGCATTTTCGAATTGCCTTGTTCGTTTAAAAAGAACGGGTTTTCGTGAAATTTTCCGATTTCTGAGTGTTTTCTTCTGTTTCTTTCCATTTTTCCGATTTTTCATAGTAAGTTAGCGTTTTTGGCAACTGTTTCAACCTTTGTTATCAATTTTTCGTTCAGAATAAAACGCAGTTGTGTTAAAATTACTGGTTTTCAGGTAGCAGCAATGAAACTCGTCAGATTTTTGATGAAATTGTCGCACGAGACCGTCAACATCGAGTTGAAAAACGGAACCCAGGTCAACGGTAAGAAACAAAAAACGTTTAATTCGGTTAATAATTAAATATTGTCAGGGACCATCATGGGTGTTGATGTTGCTATGAACACTCATCTCCGTTCCGTTGCCATGACGGTCAAGGGCAAGGAGCCCGTCAAGCTAGACACTTTGTCTATCAGAGGTGATTGTTTCTTCATGTTTATTAATATTTCGAAATTCTTCAGGTAATAACATCAGATATATCATCCTGCCGGATCCTCTCTCTCTCGATACACTTCTGATCGATGACGAGCCGAGAAAGAAGGTTCGCGCTGCTCGTGCAGGAGGTAAGAATATCAATCGATGTACGCAAAATACGAAACTGGCCTTGTTTCAGCTTCTCGCGGACGCGGACGCGGTGGAATGCGCGGAAGAGGAGGACGTGGTCGCGGCCGCGGAGGACCGCGTGGAGGTGGACCTCGCCGTGCTTAATATGCCTGGTTCAATATAATCCCATTTATTGAACACTCAATTTCCCTTTTCTGTATCGACCTCCCCTCTTGTTTTATTCACATTTCTCAAGTTGTCGACTCTTATTCCACTTTTTCGAGTAATTTATTGCGATTTGAAGAGACAACTCTTAAATCCAAGTTTCGCACCATTTGAGAACACCTGTATTTTATTTGTTGTTAAGTTCTGATCTCCATAAACTTAATTATCGACAACTAGACAGTGTTTTTTCGATTCTCATGCGACTTTAGTTCGTCTTCCACGTCTTCACCTACTTCTGTCGCTTGGAAAACTTTTCCCCACCAGGCGGCCTGTAGAATAGAACGATAAGAACATTCCTGGGACCTTAAAACTTACAGAGGCCAAAGCAAGGCACATTCCAACAATAATCCCGACAATAACGTCACTCCAGTGGTGCTTGTTATCCGAGATTCTGGAACATGCGATGTAAAGACCAATGGTCATAATGATCGTCTGCAGAATGGCGACAATCATTGTGTTCCGAAGAGCCGGCTTGAGTCGAGCCTGGAGATACAACACTGTCCAGAATGCGCAGTACATGGAGACTGTCGAGTGGCCACTGTAGAAGCTCTTCCGTGCTTCTTCGACGTCTTCTGGATCTCCAGTACACGTGTACTCCTCAATGTAGGTGTTTGGATTCAAGTTATCGCAAGCACTGATGGGAAGGGGATTGCAAATTTCGTGAAAACTGGGACGAAGACGACCCACAAATCCTTTCACGAACATGACGAGCAATTCGTTCACGATATAACCGATTTGAGAGTATCCTGATAATAAATTAAATCTTCTGGAACGTTTTGTGTCTTCTTACCGATGAAGGTGAGAACGAAGACAAAGTATTTCGAAATTTCCATCTTTCCAACTCGATAAACGAGTCTGAGTGCTCTCGGAGCCATATGACACAGTCGTATGCCTTCAACGAAAAAAACGGCGACGACTGTGAGGGAAATGTTGTAGATGCGATGCTGAAGACTTGTGACAGAACTGTGCCTCGGCGGATAGTGGATCGACGGGTCCACACAGAAAAAGCCTCGTTCTGTTGTCCCGAGCCTTCGGATTATTTCATCAGTGATGAAAACTGAAAGGAAACCAAATGAGAGTTTTGATTCAGGAGAGCTCACAGAAGGCGTAGAGTGCCGTGACGTTGAGGATGAAGACGATCGGGCTGATTTGGATGACGGTGCCGAAACGACGAAACACGCGGAACATTCTGGAAATGAAACGGACAATGCTCGTTCTGTAAATGTTTACGGCCTAGTCCGGCCCATAGAGCCCGGTTAAGCGGTGAAAGAATTCGCTTGTTGAAAAGTGCCCACTTCAGAATATTTTGGAACGTGGTTTTTATTTGAATGATGGAACGATTTCGGTTCGAGCAGAGGGCGGAGACAGGAAGAGAATTGGAATTTCAATAAAAAAGTGAATGTTTCAGAGAACGGAAAACCAGACGGAACACGAAAACAAGAAGAGGGAACTCGAATGGAGATTATGCGGAAGCGGGCACCGGCAACAGTCTGTCGTCCGCCGGTTCGTGGGAAGAAGAAGGGGAACTGAGTGCCGAGGAGCCGACCGCAGGGAGCTCTGCAAAGAAAAAGAGCGTGAGCACGAGCAATTGGCTCTCGAGGCTCACGATCGGGAATCGAGCGCCACGGAGAGTGGCTCGGAGGCGACGGAGACGGCAGGAGCAGCGGCTGCGTCTCCGAATCGGCCGACTGGTGCGAGAAGAGATCCGTCCAGAACACGCACTGAAACGAAACAACGAGGATGGAATCTTGCTCTCGACTGAACACGAACCGTGTAGACTGCGATGAAGACTCCGACAAAAATGCCGACGAGCACGTCGCTCCAGTGGTGTTTATTGTCGGAAATTCGCGAGAAACTGATGCCCAGTCCGACCATTAATATCAAAGTTTGCGAGATCGGAACGACGATCCGATTATTGAGGACGGAACCGAGACGGGCTTGGATGTAGAGCTGAAAAGAGTAATTCACAGTTGAGCGCATTCCCCTTTTCTCACCGCCGACCAAGCAGCACAATAGAGCGAAATCGCAGAGTGGCCCGAATAGAAGCTCTTGCGGGCCTCGAGTACCAGTTCGGGCGGTCCGGTGCACTCGTAATCGATGATATACCGGTGAGAGTCTCCCGTGGCACACGTGTCGTTCGCCAGTTTGCACACATCGAGAAAATGAGGACGAAGACGTCCGACGACGTGTTTTGTCGCCACGTTCAGGGAGATATTCATGACGAACCCGATTTGAGAGTAGCCTGAAACCTTCCGATTGTGACCAAATTTGAAGCGGCGATACCGAAAAAGGTGATAATGCGGACGAAGAGCACGTGAAGATGGCTGTTTCTCCAACGATATCTCGGATTGTTGATGCTCGCTTCGATCTTCTGAATGCGATAATATTCGACAAAAAAGACGGTGACGGCGTTGAGAACGAGATTGTAGAGAATCAGCTGAATCGTCGTGATCGTGTCCTTCCGATACTCGTAACGGATTGAATCGTCGTCGCAAAAGAAACCACGTTGCGAAACGCCCAGAAGCGTCGGCACGATCATCGAGACGGCGGCTGTGAAGAAGAAAAAATAGAGGAGAGAAGACATCTCACGAGAAATGGGACGGCGGCGGCAAGAGACTCGCCGGTCGCGTGGACTCTTCACGTGGATTACTGTGTTCTTGGCGGGACCCTCTCACTCACCGAATCCGTAGAGCAGGATGAGATTCGTCGCGACCGCCATCGTGTTCACATCGAACACTTTCGGGTCCAACGAGGGCTCCATCACCTGAAATCGTCTATTCAGTTTCATGAGTTACGAGTTCCCTTCTTCTCTTGATTCCTGTCTCCAAACCACCAAAACCCCCTTCTCAATTTCCGATTCGCCCTACCCTGGCTCCGTATCGCTGCTGAACGACGGACATTGGTCCGATTATTGATCAGCACAAAATAGAGGCACCGCTGATGGCGTTGATTTCAGCAAAAGGACGAGAAAACGAAAACAATTGGAAGAGAGTTGAAGAGAAAAATGAGGAAAGGGAAAAATGATAAGAAGTGACGAAGACTACAGAGCACAAGTCAGAAAAGAGCGAGAGAGTCGCAGAGAGTGTGACAAGCAGTGAATGGTCCGAGAGAGAGAGGCAAATCTGTTTGCGCTGGATCGCTGAGAAGCGATGTGCAGGGACATGAAGAAACTGTACTTTCCTTTTAGAAAGAAACCAAGAGTCTCGCGAGAGCCGTGAAAGGAGGAAACAGTCTCGGTTGGATTACAGAAGTGCTTCGCTGAAACTGAGAAGCTTCGGTTGAGATACGATCTTTCAAAATTGAAGCGAAGCTGGTTTCGAGATACCAGTCGACCCCGTATTTTATCGAAAGATTTCGAAAAGCGCCGAATAGTTGACCTTCACACAACTCTTTTCAGCATCGCTTCAAATTTCTTTCAGAAAGAACGGATATCCCCAAAAAAGCGGCACTTTTTGCGAAGAAGCACGAGTCGAACTCACGTAGCGAATCACTTCTCGAAAGAATAAACAGAGAAGTGGTTGACGTTGAAGCTATTGTATAAACACTGTGTGCTCACCTGGAAGAAGGACATGGTGGAGATCTTTCTGAAGACGGGGGCCACTCGACTCGACAGCTTCCGCGTCTCTGGCATCTTCGGGATCCGGTTTGGAGTCTTCTCGAGACTGATCACTCGCTCCAATCAGCAGTTTGTGCCTCCTTTTCTAGAGACTCTTCTTATCGCTTTCAGTGCGGGAAGTTAGACGTTCGAAACACTCGCATTTGTCGCTGAAAATGATCTGTTTTTCTCCAGGCGGACGGTTTTGTCCCGTTTTGTAAGGGGAACCCACCTGATAATGAGAGAGTGTGGGAGACGAAGAGACGCAGAGAATGGGAGGAGAGAACGAGCAAACTGTGAAAGGGAACGAAATACGAGAAGGTGCGAAGGAGAGATGGGATTGCGGTCGATGAACTTTTCACTCGGAAAGAGAGGGAGAGATCTCCCGGATTGCAAAACCCTTTCGACACATGTTTCCGACTCTTGACCTATATTTTCATGGGATTCGGAATGAGTTCGAAGCTGGAAAAACGTTGAAAATGAGAACATTACTGCTGTTGTTTGCAGTTCTGAGCACGAGTTGCGGCCGTAGGGTGCTCTCTTCCGTCTCAAGTTCTAGAAGAATCTGGCGAGAACTTTAGAACTCGTCCAGAGTCCCCCGGAAAAAAAACATCTTTCGATGAAACTTTTCGAGCAGTTTACTTGTCGCAATCATAGAATCCACTTGGTTCCCTGTTACTTCCCAACTGCGAATTCCACCTGTTTCCATTGTCCCCCACAGACATAATCCGAGATTGATTGCCCTCCGTATCGCTTTCTTCCCATCTTTTTGGACTCTTTCCTCCGGACCGGACGCGCCTGTCTCCGATGCTTCTTCTTCTTCTTCTTCTTCTTCACAATTCGCATTCATTTGTGCCGCCTCCTCCCTTCTCCTCCTCCGGGGGTGTAATTGTGTGAAGAGGAGAAGCGGCGAGTGTTTCGTGTGCGTGTGCACTTCGTCGCCGCGACGAGACCGCATTCCCCCCTCCGGTTTTTTGTCGCAAATTGGTTCGTGACAGCAGGAGCCAATCCGAAAGATAGGAGAAGAAAAGAGGGGAAACGGATAGGGGTCACCTGATTTGATACTTGCTCTTTTCGCATTCATCATCCTCCCGCAGGATCTCAGAGGTACCGTAGACAATCAATCTTTCGTTATCCAACTCTTCCTCTTCTCGTGAAATGATGAAAATGAATGCGACGCGGTCGCGTCGCGTGCGATGGGAAACATACATAGATCTCTTTAATACCGTATGAAGAACCTTCAACGGAAGAAGCTTCGCGTCGAGATACGAGATCAGTGCAAAGTGTGAAAGTTGCTGAAGCTCCCTCAGCCTTCTTTTCCACAGTTCTCTTCTGGAAAACAAAGTGATAAAAAGTGCTAGTTGCATTCCTCGCCGCCATTTCTTCTTTCTCGGCCACACACTCCACCAGAAATTGGCTCCATCGGAGCTCGTCCCCATGCTCGAGGGCCCATTCTCTCTCTCTCTCTGCGCCCCTCTCTCCCTCTCGCTCTTTCTTATCCCTTCTGATTTATGTCGTGACTCATTCGGCCCACCTGCGTCTCTTATCACTTTGACAAAATGAAGAGAAGCGACTCTCTCCGATTGGTACTTTTTTCTGTGTTGCAGCATCACGAAACGAGGAGCAGCCGGCTCATCGGGGGGAGCCGCGCCTAGATCAAAATGGTGCGGATGGCCGAGCGGCTTGCCGAGAACTTTATTCCCGAGTCGAGAAACGACACCGATGCGACGTACAGTAGGTACAGGTGAGCGGGCTGCCCCCTCAGTGATTCCACAGTAACAGAGAGAATCAGACCGCGAGCGGACCGATCGAGACTCAACTCGAGGGCTTCGCTGGGCTCTTCGATGGGCCGAAGGATCACTTTGGTGGAGACGGACAGCGGAGTGATCGAAGTGGAGAGCGACAAACAGTTTCTCGACGCCTTCAAGGACGCCAACATGGACGCCGTTCATCATCTGAATGCGACGAATCCGGTCACGAGGTGAGCATTGGCGGGAAACGATCAAGATTCGTTCGGTTGCAGGGGTCTGTGGTGTCTGATTATCATCTGCTTCGTGATTCTCGTGCTCGTCCAGTGCTACTCCCAGATCAAACTCTATCTGAGCGAGCCGGTCGCCACGAACATCGAAGCCGAGTATCCGAGCAAGATTCCGTTCCCCACTGTGGCCATTTGCAATAATAATCAATTCAGGTACCTCTTTTCCCCTTTGTCTTTTCATGTAATTTCTACGGTTCAGGCTGACTTATTTGACGGGCGGTCGGATAATGAATCGACGTTCGAAGTCGATCAGCGGGTCTCTTCTCTCAACAGGTTACGATATCGATTCGGTCTTCGACACAGTAAGAAACGAGAAGAAGAGAGACCAACGAAAAGTTTCTCAGGTTCTGCGAAAGTCGTGGGATATGGATGCTGTGAAGTTTCTGCGAAGTGCAGCGCATTGGAAGTCGAGAATGATTCTCGGGTGAGTCACGTCTTCTGAACATCTTCTGCATCCGATTCAGATGCACTTGGCCCAACGGAACCGCGTGCCGATTGTCCGACTTCAAGGCCGTCTGGACTACCACTGGCCTCTGCTGGGCCATCAACACTGATGCTCAGAATCCGTTCGAAGTGACCGGCTCGGGCGCCGGACACGGACTCCGTCTTCTTTTGAATGTGGAGAGCTACGAACGAGTGGATGCGTGCACGAAGCACTTCCGGACGAAAAGTCTGCCCGGTTTGAAGATCCTCATCTACAACCAGACGGACATTCCGGAGAGCAGCCAGAACGGCGTGAACGTGCCGTCCGGCTACTCGATGGACATTCCGTTCAAGATGCAACACCGCTCCAAACTGTCGGGAATCCATTGCATCGAGGAGAACGACGAGCAGATCGAGGCGAGCACCGACTTCAACAACCCGGACAACATACGCACGTGCACTCTGCGGAGGTACATGTCGGAAGTGGAGAGCTCGTGTCACTGCACACTCCGCAGAGCCTACACGTCCAACTCGACAGACGTCAAAATGGCGGCGTGCAACGTGGATCAGTACTTCGGATGTGCGCAGGCGGCGATGAAGAGAGTTCGCGAGGAGGGGACTGCGAGCACGTGTCTGCCGCCGTGCAAGTCGATCGATTACACTGCCTGGCAGGTCTGCATCCCTTCCAGAGTCCGTCTGAAAGCATATTCTTTCAGGACATGAACCGTCTCCCGCAGAACTTGATGCCCGCACTGATCGAAGAGCAAGAAGAAGACGACGAAGACGACGTGGAGCAGGAGGAGCTCGACGAGAACGTCTCCTTCTCGGACGTCTCCGGCGGCGAGACGTTCTCGTGCGAAGACAGTGCGTATCTGGACGAGAAACAAGTGATGCGCATCAAACGAGACGCTCACAGAGCGTACGAGATGCAGGCGAGACATCAGGAAGACATATTTCTGCGATCGAGAAGATTGATCGCCCGACTCAGGAACGCCATTAACTCGTAAATATCGGCTGCCAGATCGTCGGCGCCTCTTCATTATCTCGATTCCAGAATCGAGCGACACAAGTGGGGCTGGCACGCGGATTCGTTTCTCGGAGTGGCCGAGCGACTCGCCAACATGACGTGCTTCTCGAATTTCAGCGAACGACACGGCGACGTCATCAGTATTCTGCAGTCGCGACCGATCACCAGTGAGGAGAAGAAAGCGAATCAGATGTTTTATGTGAGACCTTCTGAAGAATCAGCCGAATCTTCTGGTTTTGTAGCTTCTCGACGAGAACGCCTACAAGCGGAACTCGACGAGATTCTTGTCAGTGGGTGATTTGAAATCGAGGTACGGCGACAAGGTTGATGACGTGGCAGAAGAGATCGCCATCATTCTGAGAATTGTAAGATGACGTCTTCTTAAAGCAGTGAGAGTATGGCGGATTCCGATTCAGATGGAGAAATTGTGGCACGTCTTCATGCCGAGCTCCTATCTGAAAACGATCACCGGCGACTTTTCTCGAATGGACCGCATCGTCGAATTGATGAATCAGTACGAGCTGAACAAATTGCAGAGAAGGGCGTGGGCCGAGAAAATGCAGTCGAGACAAATGAAGCACTTCTTCGAGGACGACTTCTACGAGGTTCGTGTCGACTGACATATCTCAGTTTTGAGTGAGTGACTCTTTTTCAGTCGTACTACCAGCCTCTGATGAAGGATCTCGACGCGACTCTCGTCAAACAAATCGATGAAGTGGAGACCGATTGGCCGAAGGTCGAGTTGTATCTGCAACGTGGAACCGCCGGAAAGACCGGAGCCGTCCTGTTTTTCGGCGACGGGAAGCAAGAGAATCGGCTGAAATTCGAGAAGCTCATCGTAGAGATGCACGACTGCGCGTCGGGAAAACTGCGGAAAGAGGCTGGAAAGATGCTGAACGGCTTCAAGAGAAGCTACCGCGAACTGCAGGCGGCGTACGGGAAACTGTTCAAGGAGGAGCTGCCCGACTACCTCGAGAACTTCCAGTTCGGCAACAAGTTCGTCAGTGACAACTTCGCGATGGTCAACATCTTCCTACACAAGATGAATCTGGAGGTGTGGAGTCAGGACAGGACGTATGGGTTCTGGAGTCTCGCTTGTGACATCGGAGGAGCCCTCGGACTCTTCCTCGGAGCCTCGCTGCTCACCATCATCGAGATCGTCTACCTGTGCATTCAGTACGGATTGTGCGGGAAACGAGCGAGGAACTTCAAGTGCCTTCCGATGGACGCTGTCACTCGGCAGGTGAAGAAGGTGGCCACTTGCTCAGAGTGTTGCCGGAAACAAGAGAAGCAGCCCAGGGAGCCCATTTATAAGAAGAAGAGCCAGAGCTACCAAAGAAGGTTGGGTTTCTGGATGGGAATTCCATCTTAATTTCTTCATTTTCAGGTACACAAATGAGGACGAAGAGCAGACGGAAAAGTATCGGTCACGAACTTCGAGTGAGGATTACAAGCTGAAGAAGTCCATTTGGGCGGCGCAGATGGGGGAAGCTTCTGCGAACTCCACTTTGACGCCTGCAGAGCTGAGAGACTTCTTGGATCAAGTTCAGAGGCATTCACAGCCACCCGAATATGACGAGGAACGTCATCCAGGTTAGATATTCTTTCGAAACTGTGCAAAAGTTATCCGTGTTCACACGAGCAAAGAGCGTTTCGTGAGAATTTATTAAAGATTGGAGAAGAGGTGCACAACAAAAAAGAAAACAACATAGAACAACACGTGTGGGTAAACAGGGATGACGTGGGGGGAGTCAGTGTTCAGGCGACAGTTTTGTTGAGAGGGTTTCTTTTCGCGTGATTAATGTTGTAGACAGTCTGCGAGTGGTACGGGTTGGTCGGGTCAAGATCTTGCGGCGCCAGAACGGAGGAGAAGGTGACCGGAGTGTTGGTCGGCTTGAGGAAAACTGTCGTCGACAGCGAGAACTGCGGATTCTTGACAGTCAGCACCTTGTAGAGCACAAGGGTGAACATGAGGCGGACGACCTGGAGGATAATCCAGAAAGCGCAGAAAAGGTACTCGATGCCCGCAACGACCTTGTCCGAGAAGAGCGAGTGACAGAGAACATAAATAACGAACGCGAAAATTGTGAAGTCGGTAAGGGCGGAAATGGCCAGTGGGATGGCAGTGCGGAGTCTGGCGGCGGCCAGCTGCAGCCACATGCACAGTGCGAGAAGAAGGAACGACATGTCACATGATTTCTTCTTTCTGTTCTCTCCCTCCTCGCAAGTGAGGAAGGACACGACCGCAAGCAGGAAAGTCGTCGTAGCGAACACATTGAGGCAGAAATGCCCAATTTTGTTGAGGCACTTTGTCGTTTCCTGAGCAGTCACATCTGAAATACGTTCTTTCCTGAATGGAGAACATATACAATTGTCCACCTTTAAACGACGTGGTTCCATGGCGAAGCACAGTGAGTGACAGCTGGAGCGAGTTTCTGCTGCTGATTCTGCGCATCTTTCTGAAAAGAAAAACAAAATTCTGCGTGAACAAAGCAAGAAACAGAATGAGAAAGGAGAAGAGCCAGCAGCTGGGTGAAAAAATCGTACCAAACGATTTGAAAGCTTTCTTTTCATTGACGGCGGTCAAAGCTCATTGAGAAAAGAAAAGAAAAAAGGTCGAATTCGACCGTTCGATCGAATGAAAAAATTTGAACCGCGACGCGTACGCGGGCGCGCCCGATTGCGCGAACACAGTGACGCAAAACCACACAAATAAGTTTCTACAGTAATCTCGTTCAATACATTTCAACTTAATTCCGTTTATGAAACATTCATTAGATAAAACGTGTGTAATCATCGGAGGTGAAGAATTGTCACATATAAAAAAAAACTCGGAGGAATGTAATCAGAATATGCTGTCATACAGATGAGGCGGAGTACCGTTCATGTATCGATCTCTAATTTTCCGACGAATGTTTCGCTCAGAGGCATAGACAACTTCGTGCTTATAATTCGCATAGATTTGCAAAACTCCAATCACAAGTGGGAACAGTAGAAATGCTAGAGGGGATGGGGTCAACTGGATATGGTAACCGAAGAGCATAGCGGGACCGGTACGGTTACGACTGAAACTGAAGTAGGAGACTTCGACGAGCAGGGCTCCGACGATGTCTTCCGGCCCAAAGAAGCGACCGTAGATGTCATCGAAAAGGATATGATGGCAGCGAGAAAACAGGTAGAGAAGGAACTGCGAAAACGGGTAGAGGTGGTGTCTGTCGATGTCGAAAAGGAGCGATGAGTAGGAGAGGACGGAGAGCTCGAGTCCGATGTTGGCGTAGGAAAGCACCGTCAGGTTCTGGTTGCACTTCTTCAGCTGCTCGATTTCGGCTGAAAAGAGGGGGTTCTCTCGAAAGTGCAAACAGACAATCAGACATTTCTGAAGAGAGCACTCACTTCTGTACTTCATCGTATCACTGAGAATCTCGCTCATCGGAGGATCCCGAAGCTTGTTGTCGTTCTTTTCCTTCAATTGAGCCGCCCGTGCTGATCGGCTGGAATTGGGGAGAAGTTGAGATGGAATGGAAAGGGGGAGCTCACTTGTGCCAGGCTGTCAGCTCGACCCCGATGACGAGAAATATCATGCACCAGTGTTGATACAAGACGAGCGCACCGATTGAGATGTAGGTCATTCTGCAGTGGGGACATATTTCATTCGATACTAATTGCAGTGTGCGCGCGGTTCGTCGACGGGGAGAGCCAATGTTCGTTTGCGCTAGGGACCGGCGGCTTCTAACACGTACCTTATCAAGGAACTCCGATAGTTGTCCTCCTCTTCTCCGTCATCGTAGACTTCTTCCACGTCGTCTTCATCCTCCTCGACGTCTTCTGGAGTCTCTAGAGTCTCCGGCGACACTGCGGCCGGAACTATTCTCACGTGGCGAACCGCCCGTTTCTTTCTCTTCCATCTGACCATTCTGGCACCTGGAGACGTGGAGAATTGAGAAGGCGAAGAAGAAGAAGGAAGCATTGAAAAAAAGAAGAGAAGAAGAAGATGGAGAAGAAGAAGATGAAGAAGATGAAGACGTTGTGGCCGAACAAACACATAAAAGGGAGGAGAAGGAATGAGAGACAGAGAGAAGAAAGCGAGGGCGCGAGGAGCCCTCCGTCCCGTCATCGAATCTCGAGTAAATTCATTCATTCATCTGCCAAAAACACAAAGAGAAGCGCAGAGAAGCAGAGAGAGAATCGCGCGCAGCAGCAGCAGAAGCAGCAGCTGCAGAGAAGAAAAGAAAGAGTACGTGTACTTTCCGGGCGGAGCAGAAGGCCAAAAAGACGAAGAAGAAGAAGAAGAAGACGAATGGTAACGGAGGGCACGCCGGAAATGAAACGAGTCGAAAAGGAGAAGGCGGGGATTAGAAGACGCAAGAAAGAGAGAGAGAAAGAGAGAAAGAGAGAAAGAGAGACGGGTGTGTGTGTGTGTGAGTGTTGGCGGTGGTGGTGGTGGTGGGCCCATAAAACGGAGGCGACCGAAACGGGCCGGCTGCCCAGATTGTGTGCTCCTCCCTCTGGCGACGTTCTGACGCCTCGAGACGGGCGGTGTCACGAAGACGTTGCTCACTTTGAGAAATCGACTGAGCAGAAATGAGCCCTTTTTGAGAAGGAGCACACTCATCCTATTACAGACTACCGCGAGGAAATGAATTGGGGGGTTTGGAAACGGAAAGGGGCGAGAGGCAGTATGACCGGCTGGAGAGCGAGTATGAAAGGGAAATCGGAAAGAAAGGGGGGGGGGCGTGGGAGAGCATGACAATTTGCATTTCGAATAAGGTTCCCAGGCGATACCGTATCCCTCGCTATCACTTTTTAGGCAGCGAACTAGGTCGCATTGGACACTGGAAACGGTGTGTAGCAGCAGAGAAGTAGCAAACAAACTTGTCTCTAGACTATAACCAAGAGTGAAATGTTCTTATCTATTTTCAGATGATCAGTTCTACTACCACGATCCGAACTGTTTGACGGTCTCTCCGCCTCCCGATAGGCAGTCAGTCTCCCTTTTTCTCCATTTCCCCACCACCCTCATTCTCATTTTCAGACGAATCGAGTCGAACCGCGAGAGCTCCACGTCCGGCTACCAGTCGAGTCCGCGTGCCGCGCCACGAGACGACGAGTCGCCGCTTCCCGACACGGAGCCCATCTCGATTTCCGAAGTGTCTGAAACTCGCGCGCCGCCTCTGTTCCGCACACCGCCGCGCGGTCGACGAACGCGGAACGACGCGGAAGACGACGCGGAAGCGACGAAGAAGAAGAAGCAGTCGTACGTGTAGATACACCTCTTTCTCCCCATTTTCGCGAGTCTTTCTCTTTTCAAAAGTGTTGTATGAATCCGTTTTTCTGACAATGACGTGGCGTTTACGAGAGGAGCAAACAGAAGAAAAGTTTGAAATTAAACCCATTTATTGAAGACGTCGACGTCTTGTGATTCTCGAAAAGGACGGCGGGGGAAATTGAAAATTGGCGGGGCGGAGGCGAAAAATGAGAGTTCGGAATCGAAAAGAAACGAGAGAGAGAGAGATTCTCACGGCTCCGTCTCTCTCTTTCTCTCTCGGAGCCCAAAGTTTCCTTATCACCTGTGTGAATAGGGCTCTAACAAGCTGCTCCGCGCGAGCTGTTTATATGCCCGCGCCCATCGGCGGCCGAAAAAAGGAGAGTTCAATCCGAAAACGGGGGGCAATCATTAATTCATACCCGCTCACATGTCTGCCAACTCGAGATATCTGCGCCTGAATCCGCAGCGAGACGAGATTTCTTTCCTCTTTCTCTTCTTCTGATCCAACGTTTGTTTGTTCGAGAGGAAGGTGTCTCCACGGACACTGTTTGTACTTTCATTCTATTCTCGGACCGCTTCTGACTTTATAACTTCCAGCTGACATATACTCTCTCGAGAAGAGTCAATCAGTTTCCACGAGAAGCTTTCGCGAGGGAGCCCTCGTCACCTGATTGACTCTTTCTCTCTTTCTCTCTCTCTCTCTCTCTCTCTCTCTCTCTCTCTCTCTCACTTTTCCAGCTAGTAAAACTTCTTCAAACAAGTTCAAATCTCTGAAAATGCTGGAAGAAAACTGCTCAAGACGTGTATTAAGTTGGGCGCGAACGGCCGTCTCATCTGAAATGCACGAGAAAAACCACGATATAGAGCATCAAGCTGGGAGGGGGAGTGGTCTGAAAATCGAAGCATCTGGAAACGGCGGGTGTCGTTCCTCGCTCTTTCCGCTCATTATCATTCCCTGTCCGTTTGGCTCCCCCCGCTTTCTCTCTCTCTCTCTCTCTCTGGATAATGCTAATGTCGTCTTCCGACGCGGCCGCGCCGGTTCTTCCACGCACTTTACCCGTCTATCCGAACTCTTTCATTCCACTTTCTCTTCTTTTTTTTTCCCGCCCACTTCTTAATTAAAACATGAATGGCTGGCGGAGCAGGAGGAAAATGACGATGTCATCGGAAGAAAGAATGTGAATTGAGCCACGAGCAAAAAAGAGGATGAGCACGAAGAGAGAAAGAAGTGGAGCAAACTTATTATAGTTTCTCTCTCTCTCTCTCTCTCCGTTTCCTTCTTTCTTCTCCCAATTTATTGTTCTCCCGAGTTTGCTCTCTTCTCGTGCACAATTTCAGATGTTCCATCGAAATGTATTCGAAATTCCACAAGAGAATCCTTCTTTTTTGGATGCTCCAATCCTCTGAAAATGTGCAGAATGCAAGAATGTGCACGTCGAAAGCGGAAGCGATCCGCCCCCCTCAATGTCCTGGACCTCCCGCGAGAGCTCTCTCCCCTTTATCTCGACCTGCGATTCCCTCGTCGTCTCGAGATTTTCAGCTCCTCTTCCTCGTTTTCAGACCAGTTCTCATCGATTCTTCCCAGAAGAATCGTTCTCCTCTTCATCTCAATGAGAATGCGAGCCACTGTGTCTCTTCTGTAAGTGTACCTCCCGCGCCGTTTCCCCCCGCGAATCCCGCGAATTTCAGCAACTGCTGCGATGTTCCGCCGTCCCACCATCCCTCGATGAACGGCCAGATGCTCTTCGAAACGTGCCATTTCCTCCCTCTTCCACCAGCACCCACGGTAATCCGATTCCAGGTTCTTCTCTGAAACGCTCTATTGTTCAGTATCGCGACGCGCTGACCTCTTCCTGCTCGGATCTCATCGAAACGGTTCTCGCATTGCACTCGAACACGCTGGTCAGTTCGCAGGGACTAGAAAACCGCAGAGTGCGGCCGCGCATTCTATTCAAAGACTCCCAAAGTAGAGGCCAAATAAAATGACGAAGTGAGAAAATGATAAGAAAGGAAAGAGGGCGGTGAAAACTGGAAACGGGCTCAAACTGTTCAAACGCCGCGTCGCATTGTCCGCATTTCGGGCCGCGTCGGTGTCGTCGGAAAACAATAAACGGCGTGGAAAGTGATAAAAGAGCGTCTCGCAAGTGTTCTTCTTCTTCCTCTTTTCCCGCTTTCCGTCGCCGCCACCCCGCATCGTCACATGCACAGTACAAGACTTCTTCGATCGTAATCGGAGCAGTCTCCTCGCGATTTCATTCCCTCCCGCCGGTGCTCTTGCTCTCTCTCTCTCCCTCTCTCGCTCGTTTCCTCTGATAAAATGGCCGGTTGGACGAGTTGCTGGTGGTGTCGGAGACGCAGACGACGAGATGATTCGGTGAGTAAACGGATCCCCCCTCGCCGTCGCGGGTCCCTTTCCGTGTCTAAAAAGTTCCCCATTCCGATGGTAAATCGATCCTTCCCTCCGCCCGGAAAGATCCTTCTTTCCAACTTGTTCCCTCCACTCGTTTTCCTCCTCTATCACGTTTTCGCTTCCTTTCTCCTTTGTCCAGATTTCTCGTTTCTCGGCTCGCCACGTCACGCGAGCCTACCGTAACCCGCGGCTCCAATTAGCTCCCACACGACACGCGATCCCATAACAACGCGGCAGTTATCTTTCGTTTCCAATTAAGCCGAGACTAGCTAGTGTGCGTGTTTCTTCGTTTCACACCTACCGAGAACCAATTATCGCGGGCTGGTCACGTACCTTTATGGGCTTTACACCTATAAAATGGGTCGCTCGAAAGCCAGATATTCACTTTCCCATCTTGCTCCGACACGTCTTCTACTTCTCCCCCATCCTTCTTCCTCGTTGTATTCGCTCTGAAAATGGTGAACTTCAAGAAGTGGTTCTTGGTTCGCAACGTCGTCCGTCTCGTCGAACGATTCCTGAATTGGCGGAGAGAGGTGAGCGCGAAAACTCGCCGGGAGGGGAAAATGTTTGCGAGGGGAGGCGGCAGGGAGAATTGTTTTGAGAACCGTGTTCTTGTTTGGGAAATCGAATGCACCCGATAAGGAGAGGACCCGCTTAAAAGAGCGACGATTGAACGGATCCACGTCTCGATTTCCGCCCACCATAGACAATCTTCGAAAGGGCGACTGTAGAGTGCGAGAGCCCATTCGAGCAGTCTCGTTTCTTCTGTTATCAAGTGTCGAACGGAAGAATGACAAACGGAGGAACCGATTCCAGCAGTGTCTGTTCCGAAGAGCGTCCCACTAGATTCTAGCGTCTCTGAGTCTCCTTATCATGGCGTCACCATCCGCTTTTTTGTCCCTCCGATTACCTTCTGAGCCATTAACTCGGAAGAAAGGGCCGTCTGCGCAGAACACTCTGCTCGCATGCTTCTGCTACTTCTCCCACTGCTTCTGCTTATTCCGACGTCTTCTCCTTCTTCTTCTTCTTTTGCTTCCTCCTACATCACTGATGATTGACATTGATTAGTCCTCTTCTTCGGGGGCCCATTAATCAATTAAGCGACCGGAGAAGAGAGGTTGCACGTAGGCCTTCAACAACTCGGAAATAGCTCTTCCACTCGTTCTGCCCAACTCTTCCGATTCTCGAGTCGACATGTTGTCCCGCAAGAATCGGAGACAAAGCAGCATGAAAGTGAGCACTGTGGTGAGTTCGCTAGTGACGAATTTCCGCATTTCGAATCATCTGGTTCGCAAAAAACACGCCGATCTCCACGAAACCGTCGCCGATTCCACCGGAAAATTCCAGTTTTCCCGACCGTCTCCGCCCTATTTTGCATACGTTTTCCCCCGTTTTTCGATGGTTTTATGCTCTCGTCTCGACACGAACAACTCTTCCCCGTTTCGCTTGTATTCCCCCCCTTCACGAATCGAATGATATGATATTCCCTATAGGCTTTCCGATGCTTCGCAATGACAAACGGGAGGTAATGGCAGGGGGGAGAGCCTGAAAATGAGATCCGATTTTCCGGGTCGAACGACTTCTTCCGAAGAAGCAGCATAAAACTAGGTCACCGTGCGTTTCCTAGTCCCTACCACGATCGTTTTCAGAGTGCGCAAGAAGCGGTTTCCCTGCGCGAAGCAGCCGAACGTCGTTCCCAATTCGCTCGCTACCCGGCTCGATCCGTCTCGGCGCCGCCTCGCAAGAAGTGGTTCCGATCGAAGCAGCAACTCTCAGGTGAGCCCTCCTTCTCCTTCGACTTCTTCTTGTTTCACCTGATTCCGTTCCGAGCATGCTCCAGATGATTCACTCTCTCTCTCTCTAACTCTACACTTTTCGTGCATCTCTTATCATTGATTCATTGTTTCTTTCGTCCATTTCCATTCTTTTCCTCCTCCCTCGAGTTCATATCGGCCGTTTGGCGGACGCAGCGAAAAGAAAAGAAAACAGTCGCTGCAGCTAGCGAGAAAACATTGTGACGGAGCGTCGTCGCAGTGTTGTGGGACACTTTTCCATCCATATCTTTCCCGCTCTCAAAGTGACGATTTGTCAGGCGCCACCGATGGAATGGACGGCTCCTCGCGCGCCGGCTCACAAGAGGTCGTCTGCGACGAGTTCACCAAGAAGCTGGTGGCCGCGATCACCACGTGGCACGACATCCACTCGTCGCTACTGCAGCTGTCCATCGGTGAGCACCTCCTCCTCCCCCCACTGCCGACGCGCTTCCTCCTACTGTTCTTGTTAGTGTTGATTCTCCTTGTCAACTTCTCCTCCTCATCCCACATTCTGTCATCAGAATCTTGACGTCAAAACGTGTGTGTGTGTGTACTTGCCTCCGTCCGCTTCGACTTCTTCACACCTCCACCGCGATTCTTCCTCTTCTTCCTCCCTCGCTTGTTGAGTTGAGAAGCTTCTTCTCTCATTGCCAATGCGCATTTTTATGCGCGCATCATCGTCAAAGATTTTCATTAGTTAATGAAAAGAGCAACAGAAGAAGCAGAAGACGTTGCGGACGAAGAAGAAGAAGAAGGGTTTCTGGAGGACGAGGAAGAATGCGCTTTACGACCGTGTGTGTGTGTTGTCCACGTCATATGTCCGATCTCAACAAACACTTTTGAATTTCGCGCGGCTTTCAGATCGCTCGTCGAACGATTCGAACGAAGATGAACGAGTGTCGGTGTCTTCGGAGTCGTCGTGGTCTTCTGAATCGGGCTCCGACTCGGACGACGAGACGACCGGCAAGGGAAGCTGCAGCACGCACCTCTCCGCGCAGGCCGCGCGCTTCTCGATCTCGAACCCCGACCTGACCAACTGTCAGATCAAGCAGATGTTCCCGGAGATGGCGGACCATTGGAGGTATCGGGTGTACTACAGTAATCGATCCCTGTCCCCTTTGGAATGACGTGTTCCCCCCACCAATCGCTGGTTGTGAAGGGTTTCCTCTTGTTCTTTTGAGAAGAAGCCCCAAAGAGAACTCTGGCTCGTTCTCGAGCCTGCTCCGTGTTCTCGATCGGAGCACCCCTGTTTCCAGGTCATACGCCCTTCTTCTTCTTACCTTGACTCGTGCGTGCGCGTCCCGACCGGAAGCGGGGAAATGCGGCGTAAATCCCACAGAGAGAGGGAGAGAGAGTCACTTTGTGGCGACGGAAATTGCACATCACCGGAGGAGCCGCTGGACTTCATAATGCTCGTCGTCACATGAGAGTGCATCACCGACTTGTTCCGGATTAGGAGAGCCGAGAGGGAGAGAGGCCCTCCGGATGATATTGCAACACAACGAGCTCCACAGCTCCCCCGTGCACACAAAAATCTAATATCCGAGAGCTCCCGCCGCCTCGGATCCGGATTTTCCTTTTCTCTTTCATCGCCCCCTTCTTCCGTTGACACCTGGCCGAAAAGGGCGATTGGATTTGGCGGTGTCGCCGCCATTTCTCTTCTTCTTCCGCCATTTCGCGCCATCTTGATATCTGCAGAAAAGCAGAAAGATAACAAAGAGAGAGTGAGAGAGAGAGAACGAAGAAGACGAAAAAAAGAGAAAAGAGTATATATAAAAATGCGGAAAAAAGAACTAAAAAGCGAGACGAATTTTGAAATGCATGAGTTGTGCCATGAGACTAATGGGCTTCGCGAATGGATTTTCTCTCTTTCCGCCCCGCCCGTTTTTAGTCGTTCTCACTGTTAGAGAGAGAGAGAGAGAGAGAGAGAGAGAGAAAGAGAGAAAGAGAGAGAGTTTACTCGAGACTTCTTATCCACTTCTTCTTCACTCCATCACTTTGCTCGATGACGTCAGACGAGAGACTGTATCAAAAAAGGAGGGCGCAGACCGAGAAACGCTACAAAACCCCATGAATGTTTAGTTTAGGAAATGAGGTTTTTAAAAAGTGAATGGCATCTTTTCTTTCTCTCCTTCTTCTCCTCTTTCGTTTTCTCTTGCTTCTCGGGATCAACCGTTTCGAACGAAGATTTGGGGGACGGCTCTAATTAGATTCGGGAAACCGAATCAGCATAGAACTCTCCGATACATCCACCGTTCTCCTAATCTTGGAGCATCTGGTATCTATGAACTTCCGTTTTTCCTCTTCACTGACTATGAGGAGATATCAGTGGAGCTCGTTCCGAGTCTCTCAAAGTCCGCAAACTTCCCCCTCTCGTCTCCTCTTTGAACCTTCCTGTCCTCGTCCCTTCGTTGTCGTTTGGCCGAAGATGAGTCAAAAAGGACGGGTAAAAGTAAGCGAGTTACCCTTTTCATTTGCGTCTTCTCCTCCTTCGTGTTGCTCATTTCCTCCTCCTCCTCGCTCATCTTCTTCATCTTTTGCCGGGCGGCTTAAAACAAGCCATCTCCTCGCCTTCGTCGCCTTCTTCCTGGCCGCGCGGCTCTCGGAGAAAGTGGGCGGAGCCTGCGCATGCCTGGTCTTGGACGGATTAACGTGTAATGGGGGCGCGGCGACACTACGTGAAGAAGGAGAAGAAGAAGAGAAAGAAGAAGAAAGAGCCCGGAGAGAGCCCTGGCTTGTCGTGTTGGCACACCGACACCCGAATTAGATGTCCTAATATCATTTCTCTATTCGCTCTCTCCATCCCTCCCCTCTCGCTCTTATCTTCTTCCTGTTAATAGTCTTATCCTCGTGTGTCGTCAGACGAGATGATGACGGCGTTGCGGAAGAACAGCTCGACGGAGGACACGTTCCTGCCGTCGAGCAGTCCGTCCGTCCTCAAGAAGCATCGCAAGAAGAAGAAGTCGATCGCCGAGGCGCAGTCGAATCCGGTGTTCGTCATCTCGGCCGACGCGTCCGGCGCCTCGCCGAGCACTTCGCCCAAACCGCACAAACGGAAAAAGCGGAGCTGGCGGGGCGAGAGTGCGGCAAGGAAGTTGAGCGAAGCACTGCCGGCGGCGCTCAGGAGTCCCACTCAGATCCTGAAACGAAGCAAGAAGCCGCTGGGACCGAGCCTCAGTTGGGACCCCGAGCATCGGAGCAGGTCGCCCTCTATGACAAGGAGTCGTGTGCACTCGGATGGAAGCTCGGAGACCGGAGTCATTGTCGACGGAAAGAAGGACGAGGAGGACGGCGGCATCGTAGAGGAGCCGCGATTCGAGTTGGAGCTCACGTGTGTGCATTGTGCAATGGCGGCGGATCACAGGCGGAGGATGCTCAAGGTGAGCTCGAACTTTTGGCAAAAAAAAAGAAATGAAAAATCCAGTGGATTACGACGGGCGGAAATCTCGAGACTCCAGTGCGGACTAGACTAGTCTCTTCTCATTTTCAGACGGAAATCGAAAGTGCCGTGATGAGATTGGCACGTCGTCTGGGCAACGGCCGAAGCGGTTGGCGGGACGACAGTCCGTCCTCGTCCAACAACTCGAACTTCTCGACGGCCGCCGTCCACAGGCACACCATCTCGTCGCATCACCGGGGGACCACTCCGGACATTGTCGTCTCGTCGATCAGCTCCGACGAAGAGGATCACAGTGTCGACCGGTACACGAGCTCCGAACTCGGCAACTCGCTGCAGACTTCTGAGGCCAGGTGAGCGCGTCCTTCGTGTTTGTTAGTCTCTCGCCGGGGGTGCGTGCTACGCGCTAATCACTCACCAATCGAATCACCACACACTGAAAATGCAACATGATAAAAGTGTCTCCGACTGTCTGCGCCCTCTCGAAACACTGTGCTCTCTCGCCGAGCCCCCGTCCGTCTCCATATCTCGCTCGGCTCTTTTTTATTATTTTTTGTGTGCTGCTCAGCGCGGGGCCCCGGCAAACGGCTGTCGGTGGCCACCGGATTAATACTTTTCGAGGGACAAATCCCTGAAAGAATTAATCTCAAACACACAGAGCCATCGACAGAGAGAGAGATGCGCGTCGGCGACGAAAAGCCTCGTAATCCGAATCGACGAGAGAGGAGAGCGAGAGGAGAGACGCAGAGAAGCACACTGAAAGCGGCGATAGTGCACAGATGGGCGAAGAGACGCAGAGTTGCAGACGAACTTTCGGTGTTGACTGGAATGTACTTCGGTCTGAAACAGCTGAAAATGGAAATTAGTGGTTGCAAAGTGTCTGTGTGACGAAGATGCAGGTGCATTTTCTCGAAAGATCCAGAGACCAAAAATGTACAAAAATAGACGTCGTTGCAGCTCCCCCGGATCCTCGGCGTGCACCAGTCCGAACCTGCCCCGCAATGGAAACGAGATGACATTCGACAGTCCGGGCTCCGACCAGCTGACACCGCCCTCGCCGCTGCGACTCCAACCGCCCTCCCTGCTCTCCCCCTACCCCGACTCCGCTTCCCCTCCCCGATCGAACTCGGTCGATCTGTCGACTCTTCGGAGAGACATCGAACTGCTCTCCGTCTCTTCCGGAGACTCTGACATCGCTTCCGACACTGACTTCGAGCCGCCCACTCCGGCCGAGTCGGTCCGAACGTTCCGCTCGAAAAGTCACGATCCCACAACCAGCGATTCGGTGTTACGACGTCCCAGTCGAATCATACACCTCTCTGAACTTTTCAGGCTTAGCGAATCCTCTCGAGTTCGGGTGATTTGAATAGTTGTGTTTTCAGAAAAGCGCTCGCCAAGTCGCCGGTCGTTCGAAGAACTGCGGCCGATCAGGAGACGAACAATCCGGTGAACAAGCACCGAAGCAGTCGGTACTGGATCGAGGATGAGGTTCGCGGACTGAAAACGGAATCGAGGTTCAAAAGATAGTGAACGGTTTGCAGGGAGACTACCACATCCTACCGTCGGAACACGTGTGGCTGCCATCGGCGGCCGGATCCTCGGCCTCGGCGGATTCGGAGTGCTACGTGGGAGAGAAGGATTGTCGTCGTTCGGGAGAGAAGAGACGGTGCGCCGCGTGTCACATCGTGGCGCACACCAACTGTTTCTCTCTTCTCGCCAAACTGAATCTGAACTGCAAGACGACGTTCCGAGACTACGCCACCAAGAAGACGCCGTCGAAAGAAAGCACCGACACGCTGACAGCCCATCATTGGGTGCACAAGGTGAGCCCGTCTGCTTTCTCTCACTGTTCATATCTCGCTTTCCAGTGGCGCCACGAGGGACGGTGCAACACGTGCGGGAAGTCGTTCCAGCAGAAGATGTTCTTTCAAGGCAAGGAGAAGAAGGAGACGATCGCGGTGACGTGCTCGTGGTGCAAGGAGTCGTACCATCTGAAGAATTGTTTCGCTCGCGACAAACTCGAGGAGCGGTGTCACCGAGGCGCTCTCAAAGAGATGATCGTGCCGCCCAACTGGATCCTTCGGCTCGCGAACCGCAAGAGGAGCAGTCGAACGACGACGAACCCACGGAAGCACAAAAAGTCGCATCGGCAGTTCGTCGTGAAGCCGACTGACATGCTTTCGAGTGGGCCCGCGCAGCCGCTGCTCGTGTTCGTGAATCCAAAGTCCGGCGGAAACAAGGGATCGAAGGCCCTTCACACGCTGTGCTGGCTTCTGAATCCACGACAAGTGTTCGATATCACTTCGTTGAAGGGACCAAAGTTCGGGTTGGAAATGTTCCGGAAGGTGGTCACTCAGCTCCGAATTCTCGTCTGCGGAGGCGATGGAACTGTCGGATGGGTGCTCTCGACTCTCGACAACGTAAGATTCTTCCTTTCTCTCTTCGTCCTCAGAAGATCCCTGTGATTACAGTTGAACTGGCCGGCGTACCCTCCGATGGCCATCATGCCACTGGGCACTGGAAACGACTTGGCGAGGTGCATGGGATGGGGCGGCGTGTTCTCGGACGAGCCGATGAGTCAGCTGATGCAGGCCATCCTTCACGAGACGAGCGTCACTCATCTGGACAGATGGAGGATCGACGTGGAGCCGAACACGTCGTGCAATCTGGAGGACGAGGACGAGGGGATGCAGTCGGCACTTCCGCTGACTGTCATGAACAACTACTTCTCGATCGGAGCCGATGCCCACGTGGCCCTTCAGTTCCACCACTCCAGAAGTGCCAATCCGCAGATGCTCAACTCGCGTCTCAAGAATCGAATCGCCTACGGAGGTCTCGGCACGATTGATTTGTTCAAAAGATCTTGGAAGGATCTTTCGGACTACATCACTCTGGAATGCGACGGGGTCGACGTGACTCCGCGGATCAAAGAGCTCAAACTGCACTGCATTCTATTCCACAACATCACCTACTACGCGGGAGGAACCATCCCGTGGGGAGAGTCTTCCGACTCGAAGCCGAGCTGTTGCGACGGAAAGGTCGAGGTGCTCGGATTCACGACTGCCACGTTGGCGGCTCTTCAGATGGGCGGCAAGGGGGAGCGGATTGCTCAGTGCTCGAACGTCAGGGTGACGACTAACAAGGCGATTCCGATGCAGGTCAGTCCTTCCTCAATCACTTTTTCTACAAGGATCCATCCGTTTCAGGTCGACGGAGAGCCGTGTCTTCTGGCTCCGTCCGTCATCACACTCGCATTCCACAGCAAGGTTCCGATGCTGAAAAGAGAGAAAAAGACACCGTGCACGCCGAATCTGATGCGACGAGGAACAAGATACGGACAGAAGGACTCGCAGGTTCAGTCCACGTCTCTCATCATTCAACTGCCGGTCATTGTGGTCGGAAGGGCCGACTACGACACCTACAAGGACTGCTTCGAGAGACTCAAGGACACTGGTCAGTGCTTCCGATCCTCCCGAATCAATGAGTCTTGCTTTTCAGCCTATGAGATCGGAATAGTCAACATCGAGTCGGAGGCGGAGCTCGAATCGGCTCGAGTGCTCATTCAGCGGCTGCTCGTTGAGCACAACTCGCTGCCCTACGAACCAGACAAGAACTGGAGATTCCTCGACTGTGAGCCCTTTCGGCCTTTTTCCGCCCGGAACTCCTCGTTTTTCCAGACGTCTCGAACGCAGAAGAGGGCACTTTCCGGGTGTCGCGGCAGCAGGAGCACGTGCAGAGTGTCAGCGACGTCTGCAACACCGACGAGTGTCTTCTGATTCTCGATCACGCGTTCCCGTCGATCACTGACCGAGAAGCCGTCGAACTGTTCCAGACGCAACCGGCTCCGTGAGCATTCGTCTCCTTCCACTCGATTCTATGAGTCCAGTTTCAGATCGGCGACGACTTCTTCCAGCTCGCCGCGCTACCACAACTCTCGTCGCATTTCGGAGACTCTTCGCATCGTACTCAGCTCCGATGCTCAAGAAACTCACTTGTAGAAGATGTTCAAAGTGCTAAACACCCCTTCCTTTTCATTTTTTAAACTGAAAACGCGCTCCATTGAGAAATCTATAGAAACTTTGGAGTTCAGTGGAGCAGTGTTGCTTCTTCGAGAGAACTTTTATGTTTTGCTAATACTACATCTAGGTGAAATGATTGCTTATCCCGGAAACTTTTCTAATCGAGATCTCGTAGCGGTTTCAATCTGGTTTCGTCCCGTTTCGTCCCGTTTTTCCTTTCCTTCTCCTCGCCCCCCCCCCCCGCCGTAAATTTTCCAGAGTGATTGGAAAAGCATCGTATTTTGTATATTACAATTCATTGATTTGTGATGGTTTTTGAAAATATTTTTATTCGAAACACAGAAAATAAGGTTGTCTGCTTTGTCTATTTAATTTATATATATATATTTGAAAATATTGTTCGTTTCTTGGAATAAAAGTGTGGAAGAAGACGGAGTCTATCGCCAGACGTTCTGCGAGCAGCACCGATCGATATACTTGATGCTCTCGTCGATCATCAGCTTCACCGACTCGAGAACCGCGCACATTGCCACGTTTCCGAAGCCGTGCGTCATCTGAAAACGGGCGGAGGAATCGCAAACGCGCTCTATCGAACAGTTTCTTGTCTTCGCGAAACTGTGCGATTTCCTGCGAATGATTTTGGAATTTCCTGTCTGAACTTACCAGAGTGAAGTGAGACAAGTGTTGCTGAACGGCCGGATCGATCGGAAGCATGTTCCTCGGGAAGTACGGAGTCAGCGGAGTTCTGTCGCAGGAGAGCAGCTCGGCGAGCTCTCCGACCACCTTGCGGCTCATTTCGAGAGCCGCTCTTCTCTTCACAACGTCCGGATCGACTCCCAACGACGTCTTCGTCAGATAGACGCCGATCTCGCGCGAGTGGAACTCTTTCTCGCACACGAGGGCAAAGTCCTTCGCCATGTGGATCGCCTCTTCTGAAACGGCACGACGTCTCCGGACGCGGTTCCCCCCGTTCAAACCTTCGACGAGAGCCGTCCAGGCGGTCACGTTCGCCTGCTTTCTTCGGCCCGCCGGAAGGGTCAAACCCAGCTTTTTCAGCGAATCTCGCAACGTTTTCCCACCGTCCTTTGACTTTGCTCTGCAAGAATTTTCGTCGGACTCTCTCGAAACTTTCTCTCACTTTCTCAAAATTCCGCCGAGAAGCGAGGCGTTCAGGCACTCGGGAGGGCTGATTCTGCGCTGAATCTCGGCCACAGTCACTCGGTATTTCGTCGTCGAGCTGAGGAGACTCGTGCGTCCCGGCACTGTGCAATACACTTCTCCGACGATCTCCAGAGGCGATTGACAGTCGGAAGCGAAGAAAACGAACGGGCGGTCCGGTTTGGAGACGACTTGATCTGAAATGAAGCCAAACTTCGGGGTGTACGGGGGAGCGTCTCGGGTTACTGTAGTTCTGCGTGTTGTCTCGATCCTCCGCTTTCGGAACACAGTAATCCACGTCTCCGTCGCCACCGTTTCCCTGCTGCGGTTGCTGCTGCTGGGGAGAATTGAAAAACGACTGCTGCTGCTGCTGCTGCTGCGGCTGAGATCCCGATGCGTTTCCGGGAAAGTCGCGCGAGTAGGTGAACGTGCTGAGGCCGCAGACGGGCGGTTGAATCAGATGCGGCGGGTACGGTATGTCGTAGTGGCACGAGATGTGCATGTGCGACGGCGCGAACGTGCGCATGTTTTCGTACTGAAAACCGAAACAGAGCGGGGGGTCTCGACTGGAAAAAGGGGCGGGGCGTACGAATGGCGGACGGTGCGATGATTGCTGCTCGTCGTGCTCGTCGCACTGCGCACCGCGCACGAACTCGTCGTCAGAGCACTCCATCAGTTTGCGGCTGTTGAACATTCTGAACCGGAAGGCGGATTCTAGTTGAGGCAGTTTGGAATAAGGAATCGAAGTTTGAAAAGAGAGTCTTGGGGCAGAGACTCGGAAACTCTGACGGTCGACTTTTCAGACTATTTGATAGATCCTTGCTTCAGATTTCAATTTGAGATAAGTATTCGGGGAGGGACTCGGGGAGAACCTTCGACTTTTCAGATCTTTTTTGGGAGAGATCGGCTCAGTTCAAACGAAACCGATGTTATTCGAGAACAATTGAAGTGGACATTGAGAGAATCAAGTAAGACAGGCAACGCAATTTCAAATCGAAAGCGACCGCAAAGAGTTTTCTAGTCCCTCCTACCTGTGAACAGCAGCTCACTAAAAGAAGTTGGAAAAAGCGAGCGAAACTATATGTTTTGAGTAAGGAAGAGCTCTTCTGAGTGGCGCAAGAAGAAGAGCAAGAAGAAGAAGTGAGCATCTGAGCAAATGAAGAGCTCCGGCGAGCAATGTGAATTTTATTAAACGTGAGAGCTCGTGACGAATGAAAGCATCGGATTTGCTCACTTCCACTTAGGATTACTGTAGCTCGGAGCAGCCGGAGAGCTTATTGGGAGGCAGGAGGAGGCGGGATGACAGCCTATTTTCGGGAAGAAGACTGCGCAAATATTTGGGAGATGAGGGGGGGAGAAGAAAGTTGTCGAGCGCATGAAAATTGGAAAAATGAAGAGGGGGAGACTCGGGATTACGGTGGAATCTGAAAATTGGAATTCAAAAACACTTTCATTTTCAAGTTTTATTTTTCGAAACTCGGAAAAAATCGAAAGGAATCGAAGCAAGTTGAGGGTCTGAAAAGCAGCTCGATCTGAAAGTTTCACGAAATCTGTGAACTTGTCGTCAATTTCCTCCCGCCTGCATTTTCCGATTTTCGACAGATGTCACTCTCCATATTGCTCGCTTTTCTGCTTCGTCTTGAGATAATTATATTCAAATCTCGCTCCGAAACCGGCTTAATTTTACCGGATTACCGCCCTCCGAGTGGACCTCTTCGACCCGTTTTCTGTACGAAAATATGAACAATTCGTTGTTGCTTCCGCTGAAAAAACTGGTTTAAAAGCTTTTGATTCGTTTCGAATTTCGGTGAAAACAATGATTGAATCGATAGTTTATGCTCTTTTAGTCTGCTGGACTACGGTATGGGGGCGGAGCTTAGTCGTTTGCTTTTTCTGTCTTTTGCAAGCTCCGGGGACGGCTTCTTTCTGTAACAAACATCTGCATGGTAGTTCAAGTTCATACTCAATGTGGTTTCCCGATACCCAAACTTCACCAATCCATTGTTTGGCCAAATTTGGCTAAACATTCTCATTTTCTAAACAGCGCGCAGTACGACACTCCGCTTAGTCCAAATTTCGCCAGCAGGTTTTTATTTTGTCTAGAAAACTAAATATTGATGAGTCAATTTCAGCTTAAATATTTCAAACTATGGTGCCTCTTTCGTTTGCTCAGCTTCACCCTGAACACTTATTTTTATTGATTAACTCTCACATCTCAGTTCTTGTTTCAGGAAAATGGCTGGGCGGATTGACGATCGGATGCCATTCCGTCAGGAAATTCTGAATCGGTTAGGGAAGCGAGAGCGAGCACAAAAAGGAGTGAAAGTTATGTTTTCGAACTACGCGCAACTCGACGATCAGCTGCAACGAGCTCGACGCCCGCGCTCTGTTTCTGTAAATGAGGAGCCCGGGTCGGTCAATGCGAATGAACGATTGGCGGCGTTGAGAGAGGAAATGGCGGAAGTTTATCGGTTGAAAAGCAAAAATGCCGAAGATTTAATAAATGCGAACCGAAAACTGGCGGACAGCGAGGCTCGGTATGCACACGTTTGTTCGCAGAGAGACAAGCTTAGAGTAGATTCGGAGAAGCTGCTGGACAGATTGAAGGCGTTGGAGGTGAGGCGCATTCAGAATCGATCACTTGTATTCTATAAATGACCAATTGCAGAAAGAAACTGCTGAGATGAAAGAGCTGAACGCAACGATAATGACTGAAAGAGTCGCCCTCCAATCCACTTGTTCCTCGCTGACGGATAAAAAGACACAGCTTGACAAAGAAAGATTCCAGTTGCTGAACAAGATTCGAGAGCTTCAAGAAAAGTCAGCCGATTTCATGAATGCCGAGATTGCTCTGCAAGAGGAACGAGCTCAGTTGCGGATTCGAGAGCAGATTGCGAAGGCGACTGCCGATCTTACTCTGGACGAGCGATCCTCTTCAGCATTCGGCACGTCTCCGGAGACTTCTGACGAGTTTTTGATGAGTGATGTGCTGCCGACAGAAGCCAAGTTCAAAATGACGGCTCACGAAGGAGAGGTGCATGACGTGGAATGGGTCTCCGATGACATGTTTGCGACGGCGGGAAGCGATTCGAAAGTTCGCGTTTGGAGAGTGTCTCCGAACAAGACGGAAGCTTCAAAGGTCTCATCGCTGTCTGGATGTCTTGGTCCGGTGAACAGACTAGACTATGACAACCAGAGACACGTGATTCTCGCGTCGAGCAATGATAAGACGTGCAGACTCTGGAATATCGACTCGCAACGACTGCTCAGCACTTTCTCGGGACACACGGATAAGGTCACTTCTGCCAGGTGAGCATTTCGTCTGCAGACTTCGAGTTCTAAAAAACAATTCCAGACTATTCCAAGCGCATAATGTGATTTCCGGATCTGCGGATCGGACAATAAAACTGTGGGACATCAGCAGTATCCGATGTGTCAAGTCATTCTTCGTCGGATCCACCGTCTACGATGTGGTCGCCAAGTCCGGAATCGCCCAGTCCTCCTTCGTCTCTTCTCATTTCGACAAGAAAGTCCGCTTCTGGGACAGTCGGTCCAGCGATCCTTCCTACTCGGTCGAGCTCGGCCACAGAGTGACGTCGCTCGACATATCTCTGGACGGTCTCCAACTGCTTGCTTCCTCGCGAGACGATACTCTTTCTCTCATTGATGTTCGAAACTACAGTATCCTTCACTTGTACTCGGCGGAGAATTACAAGACCAATTGCGACACGACGAAAGCGATCTTCTCGTCGACTGGAGAGTACGTGCTCGCCGGATCCTCCAATTCCTCCGTCTACATTTGGAATACGAAAACGACGAAACTTGAAAAAGTGGTGAAATCGCCGAAAGCAGAGTGAGTGTTTTGAGCAAGGAATGTTTGAACTCATTGGCTGGTTCATGGATATTTACTGGATTCTCTGGTATTAAAAGATCGAAAGCCCATCAATTCATTGCAGAGCCAACCAAATCCTCTCGTTGTCATGGAATCCCTCGGGACGAGGACTTCTCGCCTGCGATCGTCAGAAGACGTGCACTCTTTGGCGTTGAACATCTTCTCAACATTTATCTCCTTTTGTACAATGATTGTAAATTTCCCTGTGCATATCTGTCTATTTCTCTTCTCCCTCACGTTCCTGTATCATACATAGACTCTAATTCTCTCTTACTTTGCATTCTTTCGATCTTTATCGCTTTAATGAACACAGTTTCGACTTTAGGACGAACTTCTAGAAGAATGAATACGGATAGAGTCCGTGTCGGAATTTCTGCAACGCTACGTCATGTATTTGCATCTTTTTCCCCTTCTTATCAGCTAGCAATTTGACAGTTTTTTCCACAGTTCTTCTTTCTTCTCTCTAGTTTCTGATGGTAATTTCTGAAAGATTTGATGACTTTCATCGAAGAATCCCGGAAATCGGGGCATCTTCTGATGACATCGAGTTCGTATAAAACGCCGCAAAGTAGTGCTCATTATTCCGGCTCCGCGAGCTCTCATATTCACGTGAAGAGACGCAGGCGTCGGAAGGAATGTGCTCTGCTGCTCCACAGAGTTTTCAATGCTCTAAAGGGAGACTCTCTGCTCCCACCTGCTTGGCAAGCAATAAAAAAAGGGATCAAATGAGCAAAGAGTCCAGTCTGGCTTCTTCCTTTCGGAGAGCAGATCATGAGCGAGTGAGCAAATGTGCACTTTGTACCCGCGAGAGCAAACTCCCTCTGTGCTTCTCTGCGTCTCTCCTCCGATCACACTCTCTGCTGCTCCGTTGTCTATTTCTCCGATTTCAGACCCGTTTATCCCGACTGGTTCGCCCCGTCGCCTGATACCGTCTGTCGTCTCTCTTTTCCGATTACTCTCTTCTCTTTTTCTGATTCTCTCACTCCACCTCTCGTATGTTCTCTCTATCTCAAACTACTACTACTACTCACCTACGTAATTCTCTCACGTCATCTGATTTTCAGATGAAGGCGGGGTTTTCAGAGTTCAGACAAGGATCTCTCATAGCTAAGAGTAGAAAATCCAGCGAAAACGCGGAATAATTCTTTGAAAGTTTGTGATTTTCTCATTAGAATTCACTAAGCAAGGTCTCAATTAGTTTGACAGTTTTCGTAAAATAACATTGTAAGTTTTTTTTTATGAGAATTGAAACTCTCAACTTCGAAGTCCATAAAAGCTCAAATTCTCTTTCCTAACCTTTCATCTCTAAAAAGAAAAATGTCAATTTTCGATTTCCCACTTCTCGTCGCAACAAATCAACTTTCGATTTAAAAAGAACCACGCGCTGAAATCGAATTTATCGCCTCCCAAGTACTGCTTTTTCAGGTTCCATTAGCAGAAAACATGCGAGTTTTACTTTATCAAAAACGCGCTCCATTGCACAGATTCCAGATCATTCTTGTTGCATGCAATGCTTATCGTGTTCTGAAGTGATGATCGATGCCTCCTTCTCATACTCCTGCTAGTTTACAGTCTCCAGAATCAATAACATATTCGATCTTATCTCCTTTCCTGAATGACCTTCCGAGACTGTGGACTCTCTGCGCACCGCCCGTATACTGCCAATTAGTCCCTTCTTCTTCTTCGCCTTCTCGCTCTTCCCCTTATCAGTGATCACTTCGTCTCGTTTCCTTTCTCTCTCTGCCACTCTCTCCATCTCTTCCCACCTGCCTCTTCCATTTTCATTCGCTTCCAATTCATTCCCAACATGTCAACGGACCTCCTCTCCGAGTATTTCTATCCCTCTTCTGACTACTTCAAAAGTCCGTTCGACGACGTCCCCTCTCCAGAAGCCGCCTCGGACTTCTTCAGAAGTCCGTTTGACGACGTCCCCTCTCCAGAAGCCCCTTCTGACTCTTTAGACGTCGTCGATTCTTCCTCCCCTTTCGACTTGGACTTTTGTGTCTGGAACGACTCATCCTCTTCTCCTCCCCAACCTCTTCCAATTCTGGAATCGACGACGTCCTCGGTCTCGCGGAAGACGTCGCCGAAGCCACGTGCGATGACGTCGCCAAACAATCCGGCTTGCCACGTGTGCTGCTCTCCGACCGCCAACACTCTTCATTTCGGTGGCAGGTCCTGTAAGGTGAGAAACTGATCTTGCACTCTATTCTACTAACAAACGATGACAAAAAACAAGGAAGACGCGTTGCCAAAACAAAAACGAAGCGCTTTCTGCTCGTCAAAAGTACTAAGACTGATAAGAAAAGTCGGAGTAAGAAAAGACGGAAAAAACAAGAGATTTCGATTCAGTGATGATGTTTTTGAGCGAGTTCAATTAGTGCGATGTCCTTCCAACAGACAGCACTTGCTCAAAAACAGTCCAAAAAGTGTAGTCTGTAGTTGATTCGTGCATCGTATTCTAGTGTTCTCTCCTGATTCTCTGCGTCTCGTCGTCCGAGGCAGAAACAACACATCGCAGTGTGACCTGTGTCTCTAAATATAACGTGTAGTCTTGTTTCTAGTCGAGATCAATGATAAATCGAACGATTTCAAAAGAAAAATGGGGAGAATCTGGCGATGTCCCTGATGCAAAGTACGCTTTTTCATCATTCTGAATATCACCATTCCGCATCGTTTAACAGTTTTCGCATCACATAAAGATCAAGAATAAACAAGAGAACCTGATAAGAAGACCGTGGACAGAGAGTGCAAGACGAAAGAATTCCGGAAACATTTTTGCATCATAAGCCGTTTCACAAAGAAAACGTTGAATTCTGAAAAAGAGCGATACGAAATCAGATGTACACTTTCTGATGATCAGGTCAGAATCAGCAACTACGGAAAAGTATATCAGAGTTTATCCTGAAATCTAAATCACACTCCTCCTATCACTTTGAAACGAAAGTCCCGTGCAAGTTCCGGCTCTTTTTGCAGGCATGTGCGGCCTTCTTCCGCCGCAGCGTGGCCATGTCGATGACATACGAGTGTATCGGCTCCACCGAAGACGTCGTCCCGTGCAAGATCCATTTTGAGCTCCGGATGTTGTGTCGACACTGCCGATTCATCAAATGCCTGGAGGCCGGAATGCGCACAGAACGTGAGTGACCGGGTAGAGTCACATGGAAGGAGAGAAACGCAGATCGCCGCGATCAGCGGGGTCCAAAAAACAAAGAAAATGTGTGGGTTTGTTGCAGTGGTGCAGGCGAAAAAAGAAGAACAACGAGTGGCCAAACGACGTTCGCGAGGACTAATTGTATCGAAAACAGAGAATGCGGAGGCGACGTACGAAGAATACGTGAACACGTACACAGTGATTCACGGTAGGTCTCCGTGCTCTTTCCTTTCGCATCCCTTGTCGTTTCAGAAACTAAAACGGAGCCAGAAGGTCTCGAAATGAAGTGTCTCGAAATTCCCGACTCGTATCTCTCGCCGGCCGCCTCCACCTCCCAACCGACACTGGAGCCCGTCTCTGTGTCCCCGCCTCCGCCCGTCCCTTCCTCCTCCAGCAGCATCATGCTCATTCCTTCCGACACTATCATGGTTCCCGTGCATCGAGCCATCTCCCAGTCGCCTCCGTTTGATCCGCAGCAAGCAAGCACGAGTAGCCAAGCACAGCACGTTCACTTCTATCCGATCATTGATGTAATCGATACGAAGTGCTTCGAGCTCGTGGATCATTACGTGAGGACGGAAGCCTCGTTGAACGATCGAAGAAAAATTATGTACACGGACACGCAGATCAGAGACGTATTCGACACCACTTGCGAATGTGTGAGTGTCTTGAAAACTGCTCTTTGACAAGTTTTCGCGGACTTTCAGCCCTACGAACGTCACCAACTGAAGCCGTTCAATTACAAAACTTTCTGCGGATTCGTGAAACACGACTTTGTGATGATTCTCGATTACGTCAACCAGTTCCCCGAGTTCCAGTCGCTTCTAAAAAACGAGAAGAACGTCGTCTATCGGATGGCTTGTGCCGTCGATTCAATGCTCGCTTCGGCTTACTACACGTACCGAGCCGGCATCGATCGTGAGGAGCTTGTGCTCTTCAACGGAGACTTCATCGGCATGAATCCGCGACCGATGAGTGGCGATGAGCCAGGCGCCGATAAGCTTTTCGATAATCCGGGAGATCATGAGAAGTATAAGTAAGCATCGTTTCAATTGAAACTCTATCAGTATTCATTTATTTCTCTAGAACTCTGATGCCTCTCAAGCTGAAACAATACTACGACATGGCTGTTCCGTTCTCCCGGCTGGAAGTCTCGTTCGAAGAGTTCGTTCTTCTGAAAGCGCTGACAATCTGGCAGATCAGCAACTACAGACTTCTCGACGAGGGAAGAGCCATCTGTGCCCGTCAGAGGGACGCCATCGTGCAGGCGCTTCACAAAGTCGTCGAAGAACGCGGCGATGAAGATCCGGCGATTCGGGTCGGACAGCTGCTGCTCAGCATGAGCTACATCACAGTAAGTGACACCTTTCGAATCCATTGGGAACACTTCCCGATCCTTCAGGAGCTCGTCCAAGCGATGACGTCATCGTACCTTCTGATGACATTCTTCGATGTCGTCTCCTGCGACAGCATCATGCACGATCTGCTCACTTTCAAGTACTAATTCCGTTCTTTCGATCGTTCCATCTCGTTCGTTTTGCAGAGACGATTAGAATGCTTCCGCTCTTCTCTTGCTCAACGCCCTCTCCAGTGCCTTCGCTAGGATCCTCTTTGCATGCGTCACCTATCTTCCTGTCCCATCTGTGATCCCTATTTTTATTGCCATCCACCTCACTCTCACTCCCAGATCTTTATTTATTGAATAATCTAGTAGAAACTTTAGACCATCTGTCAGTTTAATGAAGAAGACGGATTACTGCTCAGAGAGTTCGTTGAGTCGTTCACATAGATCGGCAGCACGTAATACTGCCATTCCGACTGTGGAACGAGGTACGGTTTGCTCCAGAGACGTTGCGAGTCGACGCACGGAGGGTTCGGACCCAACGAGAACCACTCGACGAGCAGATTGTGCTGAGCACACGGTGAGTCGGCCCTCGTGCACTGCTCCACTTCGATCGAGATCTCTTTTCCGGGCGGTATCAGGAACTTCGAGGGGTACAGTTTGTAGAAGCCAGTGGTGGAGAGAAGAGCTCGCAGAGCAAGCCACTCGTTCTTCCGATTGTTTTTGACGTTTAAAACGGAGAGTCCGAGACGAGGCACGTGGAAAGGCTGGAAATCAGAAGACGTCGGATCATGAAGGAGAAAGAAGAAGAAGACATTACTTTCGGATAGATGTAGACCGTCTCGTTGAAGTCGCTCTCGATCTGCGTCTCCGGCGTCTGCGTGCTCAGAACACTTTCCATGTGACTTCTCTCCGTCTCTTCACTGTCCCCTTGTGTCTCGTCGGCCACCGCTCTCATTCTGCAAAGGATCGCAATCTGGAAGGCGAGCAGCACGTGGTAGACGAGAATGAAGACGTGAGAAATCTGGAACGGGTTACTGTAGAAGTCAGAAGAAGGATGGAAGAAGGGACCACGAGTTGCCAGATGACTCCGTTGTATTTACAGTAGCTCGGCTGCCGGTCCAACTGCCAGATATTGTAGGTCGAGATGAACGTTTCGTAGAAGAAGAGCGGAACAGTGAGCATCTTGAACAGAGCCAGTCCGAGGCCTCCCGGCTTGTTGATCAACTTGAACCTTTTCTGGAAGAACGAGTTCGGTCGTAGATGCGCTCAACCGAACAACAAACTTACGATTCTCAAGTAGAAGCAGAACTCGAAGAGAAAGAAGACGAGTGGGAAGGAGAAATAGAGAGAGGGAGCCATTCCGGTGGGGAAGATCTGGTAGAGAAAGAGTCTGGGAGTGACGAAGACGCCCTGCGGATGCGACATGCACGTCTTCCGGAACGGGAAGAAGACGACGAAGAACGAGAGGAGCAGAAGGATCGCCTTCCAGAGCAGCACCGACGGCAGTCGGCTCTCGTCTGGAATCGGAATGTTGTCCGTCGGCCAGAAGCGAACGGATGTTCTGTAGAAGACGACGAGCAGCAACACGACGACCAGAAGAGAGATGTTCGCGAAGAGGAAGTAGAGAATCTGTTCGGTGGTCCATAACTGAGCCAACTGGGACGTCTTCCGGAATTCGGGAGCGCAGATTCTGGCGGGCAAGTCGGAAAGACAACAGCAGTGCGTCTCTCGAACTGAAAACGGATCGAGAAGGGGTTGGCGAGCAGGAGTTTCGAAGCTACCATCTCCCAGACACACCGACTTCTCCGTCGTTTCATTCAGCAGTCGGAGACAAGAGGCCGCCGGCAACTTCTTCGGCTCTTCTTCACAATCGAATCGTTCCAGATCGCCCTGAATTCAGAAAACGTCAACCAGAAGACGTTGGAGACGTGGAGGAACCTCGGGATTCGATATGAAGTGCGAGAAGCAGACACTCGATGCGCACTGATCGTTGCCGTACTTGTTGATGACGCAGCGATCCGAAAATGAGCTTCTGAATTCGAATTCTGAGCTCAGAATATTCGAGATTGGCTTGAAACTCACGACACTATTGAAACGAACACGACAATTTTCAGCGTTTCCATTACAATTTTTTGAGAATTTCTCGTCAAAAATCCATTTTTGTGCAACATCCTAAAAGACGTGGATTCGTCGGCCGAATCCGAAAATTCACGCGAAAAAATGAGCTTTCAGGAAGTTTATTGAAGTAGATTTTCAGCCGAGAAAAAGCTGAAATTGACCTGGCACGGAGATAAAATAGAATTTGGGAACGGTGTGGAGACATCACAAAGAACGGACAATTATTAGGAGAAGAGAAGAAGAGAAGTGAAAACCCATTTTGTGTGGAAATATGTAAGGCTGAAAATGTGGGGGAGGAGGAAGAAGAAGAAGAAGTAAAGCAGAAGTGGAAGGAATGTACACGCAACGGAAAGGTCTTCTGAGGGAGAAAAGGTGAGAAGGCGTCGGTGGGACGGGGAAGAAGCCGTCCTCCCGGAACACCTTGAGAGTCAATTAGGGGAGCACGTGAAACCGAGGGCTCTTCTTCATCGAGTAGCACAGAGCTCCGAACGTGATCGAGACGGCGAACAGGATGATTCCGAGCAGAATCCAGAGGACGGCGTACGGAAGGCACACTGACTTCGTCGACGACTCCTCGAGCCCGTGAGCAAGAGCAGATGACTGCTGCTCCTGAGGGGAGGGCAGGTCGGAAGCTGAAAAAGGGAGGACGTCTTCTGGAAAGATGCTTCTGCACTCTTACCGAATGCTCCGTCCAGAATTGTGATGTCCGAGGAGACGTCCACATCGAGAGCGTCTCTTCTCTTAATTTCCCGCTTCGTCGTACGCGGCTCTTCTGACGACGTCATGTGTTGCGCTTCTGCGTGCGGCTCATCGGAGATCTCGATTCCGGATCCCTCCTCGACGTCGTCTGAATGGGTGTTGTTGTTCTTTCTGGGTGCCTTCAGAAGTCGGAAGATCGGATCCGGAGTGGGGAAGTCGGTGGGAAGAGTGATTGTGGTGGTGGGGTCCAGAACTCTGTGAACCGTTGTCGTCGGAAGTTCGGTCGTCGTCGTCGTCGTCGTTGAGGTAGTCGTGGAAGTGGAGGTGGTTGTCGTCGTGGAAGTAGTCGTCGTCGGTGCTTTAGAAGTCGTGGAAGATGGGATCGGAGTGGTGATCAGCTCATCCTTCGCGAGCTCTCTTCCGATCGGCTCCGAAGCCTCATCGATCGATGACGCCGGAGCGTCGCACTTGGGCTGGATGCACGTCTCGCTCAAACTCGCACAGATTCGGATCTTGCAGCTGATTCGGACGCTGTTCTGGTCGGGAAAGTTGAAGGCGTTCGAGTTGACGAAGGCTCGCGTGCGGTTCTCGTTGTAGATGAGGTTCGGCATGATGTACATGTCCTCGGAGCACCCGTTCTCCCCGATCACCTTCTTCGTGTACACCTCTCCGCCGATGACGTCACAGTCGTAGACGGCCATCTCGTACGTCTCGCTCGGACACTCCCACACGTGGTAGAGCACATCGCCGAGCTGAGCATACTTGGCGATCGGACCGTTTGGGGACTCCTTGTGGATTGTGTACGAGCACACCGGCTGCACGGACTCATCGGCCAGCTGCACTGGAGTCGGATCGCTGCAACGGAAGCAAAGTTTTGATGTTTGCGCCACTTATTGTTGTTATTATTATTATAATTGGCCTTGAGTTTCGGATTCGCTCTCGTAAAACAGTTTTACGAGAGGGGCCGATTATGAGTGTGTGTGTGTGTGTGGGGGGAGCCATAAAACGAACCTGACGGAAACCTCGGCACCGACCGCCTTCTCGGCCTCCTTGTAGAAGCATCGGAGTCGGTAGGCGCGGTCGACTTTGGTGGTGAAGAGTGGATGGAGCTGGACGACGACGGTCAGCGTGTAGGCCATTCCCTTCGGGTTCACCTCGCGTTGCCGCATGACGTCACACTTGGTGAATTCGAATGTGGCATTGGCGGTGTTGGAAAACGAGCAGCCGTCCTGACAGAAAAAAAACGTCTCATTTGCGGAGAGATTCGTGTTTTGTGGAAAGGAAAGGACATTTTGTAATTAGGCGCTGCCTCGACGACGAAATCGTACCTTTCGGAAGTGACCTTTGACGAACACATGCGACGGAGCGCTCTTTTCCGTGTTCACTTTCAATGACATGTAGCCGTTGTGGCACGAGACGGCCGGCTCATCTGGAAACATGTCTTTTGAGTTGGAGAGCTCTCTGGAAGCGAGCTCCTACCTGATATGTGATTGTCGAACTCTACGACTGATTGAGCACTGTGCACGAGGGCAAGTATGAGCAGGAGGAAGTCCATCGATGTCATTCTGGAAGAATCAAAGGTTGTGGAGAAGACGTCGAAGATATAGAAGATGTTGTCGAGAAAGTGTGAAGACATGCAAATTGACGAGACAAACAATGAGGGAAGAGGAGGAGGCGGGATGCTCCCGACAAGGTCAGAACCCTATTGAAACCCGAAGAAGGGGGGCGAATAAGAAAGGAAGCGAGGCGTGACGAAGGAAGGGGTATTCGGGAGGATTCTGGGCCATTCACACAGCAGCCGCCCCCTTTTAATTGGTTCGTGTCTCGAGGTTTTACTTGTACATACCGTATAATTGACTCGAACTTTTCGGACACCGCGAACGCCCCCCTCTCTCTCTCTCGCTCGCTCGGGTTCAAGAAAGAGAGAAAGCGAAACGAAGCGGAGGGTCAAGATGAGTGTTTTGGGAAGGACATGGGAACTCCGAACACAGATTACCGGGTTTTCAAACGGATTTGGAAGACGTTGGAATTAGACGGAGCATGGGAACGCGAGGGGGAGGCGGGCGAGAAGTGGAGCGGAAAACGTCGAAACAATGGGCGAGGAGGAGTCGGGAAGAGGGGGCCCGAATTAGAGGGTCCCCGCGAGATTGTATTGTATTCCAAAGAAAGATGAGTTTTTGAAGGTGACTGGGTGACTCGAAGACACTTTGTCTTGTCACTCGGAACGAAAGCGAAGGCCGAGGGACTAAACTGATCAGGGTTGCAGTCGGAGAGAGAAGGGGGCGGGGCCTGATATCACTGAAGCTCCTCTTCTTCTGCAAACGAGCCTTTTGTGAATGATAACAATGGGTTCGTTCTTCCCGTTTCTCGCCTAATACCTTTACGACTCTTTGCGGAAGGATTACGGTAACAGCCGTGCCATAACCGTTCCATTCGTTCCAACACTCAAATATTTGGTAGAAAGGAAGAGGAGGGAGAGAGACCCGGGAAAACGAAAATGACAAAATGATCATGACACGAAACGAGGGGAGGCAAGGGACACATACCTTGACACCGACAATTAGAATGTCACAATCGAGAGAGCGAGGCAGAAACGAACGAAGCGGAGGGAAAAAGAAGGAAGGTTGTCTAATTACGGTACACGGCTGGCTGGCAGGCTCTGGGGGCCGTCGAAGACGTTTGAATTCCGACGCCGTTGCATCGCTCCACACGCCTGCTGGCGTCGCAAAAAATCAGTGACCGAACACGAGTAATTCAAAACGAGCGAGTCAGTTAGGGAGGAGAGGGGCGGATGAAGAGTTTAACGGGGTGTGCTGAGATCAGAGTCAAGGTTGTCCGAGACACGCTTTTCGAGCGAAAGAACCGATTAAAGTTGGAAGAAGGTTCGAAGCGAATGGACGTAGAAGGTAGGTCACAAGTTGGATTGGTATGTCTCAGATCGAATCAGATTGTCTGGGAGAGAGAGAGAGGGGGGCGGGTGCGGAAGCCGTCGTCAGGTGCGTTCCCGAGAAGATACGGTCCTCTCGAAATGCTCATTAGAATATGGTCAGGTCAAAAGGGGGTGACCCTCGGTGCGAGACAGAAGAGCATTATAATGAATGTTGCGGAATGACCCTCCTCGCCTCGTATTGGCCCCTTTTGGAACGGACCGCCGGACATTCGAGCACTCGAGAGGTGCGACGACGAGGAGAAGGTGTGAAGTAGAACGGATCAGGATACCGGAGGGAGGGGACCACAGCAGCTTCCGTTTTGAGCGAGAGTTCAAAGCGAAAGTGAAACACACCTCTCTTCCCAGTGCGGAAGAAGAATGACAAAAGAACGCCTCATAATGACGGGAAACCGTTTTTACTTCCCCCTCAAACAAACACCGCCGAACGGAAGCAGAAGAGCGAAATCACGGGCGGTTTCGCTGTCTTCGCTGCTTGACGGCGGATGATGGATTCTCGGATGCGTCGAGGTGTTCTTCGGGAATAAGCGAGAGTGGTGACCTAGTAAGGATCGGAAAGAAGTTCAGTTCAGTACAGGTCAAACGTAAGGAAATGAATAGCAGACGGAGGCAGGGAGGGAGGAGGAGAAGGAGGCAACCGCACGCTTTTTTGAGTCTCTCCTGGATACTCCATCTCCTTTTCCTTCTTCTCCTTCTCCGTCTTCTTCTCACTTCTCGCAACGACCAGATCTTTTCGCTTCTGAATCGTGCGTCGATGAGCATTTGCTTGCCCTAGATTTCGGAAGAATCCGGCGGAGTGCGATGAAAGAAACCGGACTGCGCGTAGGTGGCTCACGATTCCATGTGTTTTGCAAGATGTGAACGAACGAAAAAAAAGGATACGGTTTTTGATCGAAAGATGTTGGTCTGGAAGGAAGGAGCGAAGAGGTTTCAGAATGAAGTCAAGTTGGCAGTGGATCTCAAGGCTCCCAGTCCTTCGAGAGACACTCTTTCCAGATCTCTTTGAGTCTTGAACATTTCCACGTCGGATGCCAGCTTCTTGCAGAATCTGTTCGAATCGTCTCAAACTCCATTCGCGCGCACTTCGCAACGTCTTCTTCCGGCGACAAACACTTCATTCGGTCGGTCACCAAAGATGGAAATGTTGGGGGGAATTCATTCTTCGAGAAAGCACTTGGCACTCTTTCCGTTCTCTTTGTTTGCACTTTTGAATTCGCGTTTCACTGATAAATAACCTTGAAAACAGTTAGATGGACAAACATTCGCGACCGATTCCATCGACGTGAATGGAAATGAGAAGAAGAGTACAATTTGGAACGGGCACTGCGAGTATTCTGAGAATGAATGTGTTTTGGACAATGCAATCAGAATTCGTTGTGAAAGTTGAAAAGTTATAGTTGTTTCTTCTTCTTTTCTCTCAGCAAGGACGTGAACATCTTTCGAGACGGACACGGACAGTAGTGAGAATCCATGCCCACGTCGCCGCGACGACCCATCGGACCAGGCGGACCTGAAACGAATTCAGAGTTTCCGGATGCTTCTTCGCGAGTTTCAGATCTCACCCGGCTCTCCTCTGTCTCCATATGGTCCCGAGTACCCCATCGGTCCGACTGGACCAGGCTCTCCCGGAGATCCTCGTGGCCCTGGGATCCCTTCTTCTCCTGGGATTCCAGGGGCTCCGGGCTCGCCGACCTCTCCCATGACTCCTTTGATTCCTGTGATTCCCACTTGTCCCGGGAGCCCAGGGAAGCCGGGGAGACCCGGGACTCCCGGCTCTCCGGGCGGTCCGTCCTCTCCGACCGCTCCTCGCTCTCCGTTCATTCCGCGGACTCCAGTCTCTCCCGGCCAACCAGCGGCTCCCTGGAATGACAGGATGTGGCGAAGAACATGGAAATCGAGTACTCACCCGAGGTCCATCAGCTCCCTTCGTTCCTGGTTTCCCTTTCGGGCCGTACGGACAGAGACGGCATCCGAACACTTGTTGGTAGAGGATGTTGGGCAGTTCGCCAGGGATTCCCGGAGGACCCGGAACCCCGGGCAGACCGTCCTCGCCGGGCACTCCGCTCGATCCCTTGCTCCCCTTCTTCCCGGGCGCGCACGTGTTGATGTACTCGCACTCGCAGTAGTTGTAGTAGTGCTGTCTCTTTTCTCTCCTCTCCGACGATCCTTTCGGATATCGGTCGAACTCCTTTCGCAGCTCTTTTTCGATTCTCAGAAACTCGTTCAGCTCCTCTTTCAGTTGAGTTTCGATCCGAGTGATTTGAGAGAAAAACGAGGGCAGATAGGCGAAAAGAGAGAATATCGATATGAAAGTGATGAAAATGGAGAAACAAAGAAGGGAGGACGGCTTCTCGAAACACATGGGAGACCGATTGAATGAGCGAAGAAACGTGAGAAGGGGACTTCATCACAGAAATCGAAGAATTCCGAGGGATTAGGGCGGTTCCGCGGATTAGAACGCGCTGGTTTTCGAGTCGAAAGAGTTGTAAACGCGGCGAAACTTTCGAAAAAGAAGAAAGAACGGAATCTGTAATTTGCTTTGATGATCCCAATCGAACATCCGGATATCGCGTCTGGTCATTTCTCTTCTTTTTTTTTCGAGAACTTTGAGACCTAATTTTCAAATCGTTCTTTCCTTTTCTGATATGTTTATTACGCTTCGTGGCTTTATTGGCTATCTCATTTTTCATCTCTGATTCATAGAAACTCAAAACGAGACGCATATTCGGTTGATTCTCAATCGGAATTGGAGTTGGACGTGTTTGCTGAAAAAGAAAAATGATACGTTTCTCGCCGATCCGATTCAATTTACATCCAGAAGTCTGATCGGGTGTCGGAGGCGTCGGAGCCAGTTGCAACGGCGAAGAGGTCGCCGTCTGAAGCGTCGCGGTCAGAGACGTCGGGACGGGCGGAGTGCGGAGTCTCTCCGGAGACGTCGTCATCTCGCTGTTCACGACGGTGGAGTTCTGAGAAGACGTTGACAGTCTTCTCGTCTCGCTGGGAGTTCCGAGGAAAGCGCGATTCATGACTGACGAGTTGTCCGAAGTGCCGCCGACGCGGGAAACTGTGCTGATCGCAGTAGTCGTCGCAAGTGTTCCGGTGGTTCTGACGATCGGGCTGACTGCGGGTATCGGCTGATTGAGGACGACTCCCGTGCGAGTTGCCGGGGGAGACGGCGGTTGAGTGGTCATCGAAGCGCTGGGAGCCAAAGCGAGGGGCGCGACCGAACCGATGGGAAGTGGAGGAGCAGATCGGTGGCGTCGGGCGCTTCTCTCCAGTGCACGTCTTCTGCGAGGGAGGAGTGGAGGTGCCGGAGGGATCCTTGCGAACGGATGGACAAAGTCGATGATGTCATCGGCCGGCGATCGGATTCCCATTCGCTGAAAGACTCGAGATTCCACTAAAAGAGGACAGGACGAGGTACACATCTCGGAACTGTCCGAATCGCTGCTCGATGACCGGCGGCGGAATGCGAATGCCTTCGAAAACGACCTCCTGATCGTCGGCCACCGCCATTCTTCTCCTCAAGTACTGCAGCTCCTTTTGCGATCTCGCATCGTTCTGCCACTCAATCAGACTGAACTTCCACGTCATGTTTTCAACGGCAATGTCCTGAAACGACACGGATGATCGGAATGACGAGGGCTGACTCGCTCACATGGTTGCGATGGAATCTCGGAGTGTACTCATGGATCACGTACGGCGGGCAACGGACCAAATGCGACAGAAGCTTGACGTTCGTGAGATTCGGTTGAGGGCACGAAGCCATCGCGACGTTCGGACCGAATAGAATCTGAAGAAGAACAGCTGAGGCGTCTGAAGACGTTGACGAGATACCTTCATGTTTTTGATACTGTTCAACTGCTTCCAGTTCTTCAGCGGGAAGTAGTTCCCGAACAGAACGAGCACTTCCAGCTTGGTCGGAAGGAAGCGAAGCGTCTGGCTGTAGAACAAATCCTCGTCGAACTCGTCCATGTACACTCCCAGCTTGGCGACTTTCAGATTCCTGAAGGTGAAGTCCACCTGGTTGTTGGCCTTGGTGGAGAACGAAAAGAGGGAAGGCGGGATGCTGAGCTCCTCGAGGTTCTCGAACATCTCCAGGAGAGGCACGTACTTGGCGCCGACGCGCGTGTCCACAATACATCCGATCATATCCAAACACACGAGATGCTTCAGATCTTTCATGTGATTCAAAAGGTTCTCGGTCAAATAAACGCCGGTCAGACAGATTCTGGTGAGCGTCTGCGGAAAGAACGCCTTCAGAATCTTCGGCTCGACGACTTCGAACACTCGAAGCTCCCGCGAGCTGTCTGTGACCAGATGAAGCGTCCGAAGACGTGCGAACGGCGGACACGTGGCCAAACTCAGATTGGCGGTGCTGACGTACAGCTTTGTGAGCTTCAATCTTTGCTCCGCGAGCATTTGCGAGTCCTGCTCGGTGAGCTTCATCTGGATCACGAGTTTCTTGACGCCCGGGCACAGTTCGAGAGCAGTCCGTTTGGCGTCGGCGTATTGTTGCGACGTCGGGTTCGACGAATTCGCTTCGGGATTCTCGTCGTTTCGTGGGACGACGAAGTTCGAGTGTTTGTACTTGTGAACAAAGTTGGCACCGGCCAGAGTGATGTCGATGTCATCGAAAACGATCGTTTTGACGTCGGTCCACCGGAAAATGAATGAGATTGTCCCAGGTGAGCCATGAAAAGAAACCTGGTGGCGACGTCGAAGAATCGCTGATTGATAGCCGCCATGTTGAGGCGAGAGGCCGGCGAGAGGTGCTGGAGGACGGCTTGGTAGGCATCATTCGAGACGTTACTCTGAAAATTTCAGGTTTGAGAACACTTTTGAGGAGTCTCTCTCACCATGTTTTTTCAGCGAATCGATCAGAAAATGATGAGCTTTTTCACGAAACTCTTCATCAGAGTAACCATCAAGCCACGTCATCAGATACACGTAATTCCACTATTCGCTAATCGGGCGAGTACTGTTAGTTCGCTCTCATCCCGCACGTCTTCTAAATGTTCGCACCTCTTCTGATTGTGTTTCCCACGTGGAACCAGCAGTCCATTAACCTCGACCTATCTCCATTTTCGAAACCAAACTGTTCATTTGAAAACGCGTTCAAATTCGCGCCTCTTCTAATTGAACTGGCCGATTCTCACCCGCCGATTTCCGACCTCTCTAGTTTTTCTTTCTTCGCATTACGAAAAAAGGCATCAGTCTTCTAAAAACCGCCTAATAGTTGGTTATCTCGTCGACGAAATCTGCTGGCGTGTAATCAATCAGAAGACCTTGAAAGCACTGAACTTCTCCTTCCGTCCGACACACACACAATGTTGCTTTTCGCGCCAAGGCGAGAGAGAGAGACGTTCTCTCTTTATTCGTAAAACTGGTCTCTTTCTCTTTCTCTCTCTCTCTCTCTCTCTCTCTCTCTCTCTCTCTCTCTCTCTCTCTCTCTTCTCTCTCTCTCTCTCTCTCTCTCTCTCTCTCTCTCTCTCTCTCTCTCTCTCTCTCTCTCTCTCTCTCTCTCTCTCTCTCTCTCTTTTCGTCTTCTGAATGTGTGGCCAAATAGGCAACAAGTTGTCTCAGTGCGTGTGATTAGACCGACTGCATTCCGATCCTAGCCACTCAAGGATTTGCCTCCCACTCTTATTCTTTGTTTTTCGTTTTCCGAGACAAGACGAAAAGGAAGTTTTCAGCCGGGATAAGTCGACGATTTCCCGTTACATCCCGGTATTTTCGAGCTCGTCGCGTTCAAGTGGGTTCCTCTTCCAAATGTTTTCGCTTTGAGTTCGCTCCCTTATTCGGCTTACTGTAGTCAGCACGTCGAACTGCTTCCCGTTCATCTGGAACGAATCGAGTGTTTTTGCGATCCGCCCCACCGTCTTCAAAGAAAAGAGCCGCCTTCTGGGAGATTCCGCCTTCCCGACACTTTACAGTGAGGCGTCTGGCGGGCGGCCGGAGTTCTTTTCTGCTCCGCCGAGCCGCCTCCGGGTCAGACGCCCGATTGATATACGGAGGTGACGGAAGTCCGAAAAGAAACCGAAAAAGAAGCCGGAACGAGCAAGCAGCACAGTATTTTCTGAAAACTCCCGGTTGAAACGTTCAATGAATGCGATTCCGACTTCAAATCGGCTGTTTGAAATCTTGAATGCGAAATGAGCGGCAATCTGGTGCACACCTTCTGTCCGTCATTATTCACATCCGCGTATATTAAAAGCCCCCTCCTGATGCTTCCTGTTGCATAAGCTTCGTTTCGAATGCGCGCACACATGTTGGTACATCTGCTCTGCCGCGTGTCGCTTGTAAACCGCCTTCGCCCCTCCGAGCGAGCGGTCGATTGTGCAATCGTTCCGCAGTGCGGTCGGCCGCCCCGACGGACCACCCGCCAATTACACCATGTGTTCGGATGACGTCATAGCCACGTCATCTGGTCCTTCCGAAAATATATAGGTGTCTATAGGAAACAGGTGATACCGATTGCGCAACTCGTCTTCGAGGGCTCAAATGGCCAGCGGTGTGAATGTTTGTGCATCCGGCCGTTCGATCCTCGTTAAGCCGGCCCCGTCTCAAGCCCGACTAATGCAACCTCATAGGTCAAACTCTAAGTTTCGACCTGATTGGTCCACTAGGATCTGCGAACAGTTTCGGACCCTCTCCGAGCACGTTTGGCCCACCGTAAGACGGATAATGTTTCTGTCGAGCTCATTTCCTAATGGCCCTCGCGCGGTGTCTGATTACGGTCCCGATCGGATGGCAGTGAGGTCCGCGAGCTCATTTGCTCCGCACGTGCTCGGCGGCTGCTCAGAAACCACTGAAACCGGTGTCAGTGACACTCTTTCCCAAATGACTCACATCGATTCTCGTGTGCCCCTATTCATGCTTTTGTGATGCTCGCCGTGCCACGTCATCAGCGGCGCCAATCAAAAACACATCAATATTAATATGCGAGTCAATAAGCGAGCACCAGCAACAGCGGGAAATTCAAAAGTCGACGGTGTATTGTGTCGGATGTCTGCGTCTCCTCGATCGACACACTCTCCGTTTGCGCAGCCGTCCTGCTGCCGGTCATCCAATTCGAAAAGCTCGCGGTCTCCCCATGAGCAGCAGAAGCAGCGTACGTGTTTGCGCACCGTTCAGCAGCCACCTCCGCTTTTGGCCATTGTTCTTTGTGACATTTTGTTGGAGGGTGTCGAATATATTTGGCCAGACACCTCGGGTTTCGTCGTGTCCATCGACCCCTCCGCTCCTCCCCACGGAAACCGCCGAGGCGATGTGCTCGAGTTTGGTGCCTTCCCGGCGGTGTCTGTGCTTTGCTCGCCGAGAAGCCATGGGAACCCAAACATCGCTTTTGATTCCTCCTCTTCTTGATGTTTTCAGCTCTTTCCGGATCGTCGTCGGTGTGTCGGCTGCCTAATAACCACGAGGATTAGAGAGTCCCAGTTGGTTCTCTCAATCAAAAAACCGGCGTTTCGGTGTTTACTCAGGCGGGGTGGTCTCTCTTTCCGTTGGCTTCTTCTCTCGTCCGGAAGTCCTCCATTTGACACTCGCCCTTTCTCTCTCTCTCTCTTTCTCTTTTATTTGTGATCCTATATATCTCTTTGATATCACTTTGCACTTTCTACCTGAAGAGCTTCTTCTTCTTCTTCTTTTCCGCATCCCTTGACGTGTTTAGAGGGACTAGAAAACTCTCGTAGCCGAGTTCTCGTTCAGCTTCAAATCAAGAAAACCTATTGTATAGTCGCGAGCGAGCAAAGATTAGGAGAATTCTGTCATGGCAACGGATTGGAGGGAAGTGAAATTGAGCATTCGTCAAGAGAGAGAGAGAGAAATGCGCCTCTCGCGCAGCTGTACTACGTTTCCCTCCCTCCCAGTTTCTTCTTCTTCTTCTTCGTCCCATTCATTCTGATGTTGAGAACGAAAAAGATGAATAGGAGGTGAAGAGTACAAGTTGAATTCGTTTATTCTCGTCACTGATAGGATCACCCTCTTCTCCGTTCCCACACCTCCTCCTCCTCCTTCGTCTTCCGCTTGCTCCGTCGCTCTGTTTGTCTCATCATTCGACCCTCTTCACACTCCTTATCCGCCCCGTTTAGTCTCTGTTTGTATTTCGCCTAACACGGTCATGATATCTCGATCGCCTCGAGGAGACCGACGAAAGGTTCATGCGGTACGCGAGGGGGTGAACACTTATTTGCATCGTCAAGTGCACTGAGCGAGCATGCAAAACAACCGAAAAACAGAAGAACAAAGTGATGGGACTGGCAGATGTTCAAGGCTGTTCGTGTCGTCCCGCGCGCGCGCGCACGCGGATTCGACAATTCCGACGGATGGAGCGACGTGGATTTGGGATTAGATTGATGGATGGTTTTGCCACCTGCCTGTCATTTGGTTTCTAGTCGCAGGGCGAGTACCATAATAAGATGGAAGGGGAACGTGTTCGATTCTCTCACCCGGCTCACCTACTGCTCGGAAGCTCTGATCTGTCCACTTTGAAGGCGCCACCTCAACCCGGCCAGTGTTTTCTAGTCCCTCCTCCAACTCTGAACGCACTCTCTCTCCAACCCTCCTTCTTCTTTTTTCTCCCCGTAGTGCTCTTCCCTTTTCATTTTCACCGCATCGCACATCGATTCGCACATCGTGTCTCACTCCGATTTACTGCCACGTCGTAAACCCTAATGACCATCGTCTTTGTTGAGCCGCAATTAGTGCACGTGCGCATTAGTGTGAAACTGAAACAATAACGAGGCGAAAGAGAAACCAATTCATCAATGCGATTAGAATAAAATTAGTGATGTACGAGTGTGCCGGTGGTGATAAGAAATGGTCAGTTGAGCGTCTGAATAATAGGAGATGGAGGAGAATACAAGGATCGTTTCAGTCGCGAGGCGGGTCATAGATCGCGACTAGAACGGCGGATTAGGTGTAGTTTGAGGCACCTGAACCATTAGGCGGACCTCGCTCCCCCCACTCTTCTTCTTGTTTTGATTCGCCGCCCTCGAGGAATGGCATGTGTAACTGTTTTGCCTATTACAGTCGCCCTTCTCACCCCGCGATCTCCAATCTCTCTTTCAGTTCGCATTCCTTTCTTGTTCCTCCTCCTCCTCCTCTTCCTCGTCTAGCTGCCTTCCTTTTTGCTTGCCAACTGTCAGTCGTCCCGTGTCACATGTGTTTGACCTTATCATCCGAAAATACGAACATAAAATGGGACCGAAAAGGCGATGTTTTCCATCGAAACATTCCTTCTTGATAACACAACTCCGTTTGCCTTGCGCTTCGAAAAAGCTTCTCTCCTTCCCGCCAATAACGCAATTCGTACTATAATTGTGTAAGAGGAAAGGAATGCGATAAGATAGCGCAACGATAAGATAAGGCAACTCGTGTGCTCGGCGCGGCCGCCTTTGCTCACGCCCCGCCCCTTTCCTCGCAGACCACGCCCCCTCCCTCATCGTCTTCTTCGTTGCCGTCTTCTTCTTCTTCTCGTATCTGATGCATGACAGGCGGAACAACAATTGACCGCCCCATCCGTCCGTATCTCGTCCGTCACATCTCAACCATTTCTTCAATTCTCTTAATATTTGGCTTCTCCCCCTCAGAATCTGCTTCTCCATCCTCTTCTTCATCTTCTTCTTCTTCTTCCAGACTATTGTGTCCGCCCTCGTCCCCCTGAACACATTCAGATGGACAGAAAGAGAAAACACTTGTGATCTACTTGCTTTATTATCCCGCCCTTCTTATTCACACCATTATCATTATGAGTGGAAGATGGAAAGACGAGGAGGATTCCTCTTCCGAATCCGAACGAGTCGGTGCGGGGGCCGATGGTGCCCGAATGTCTGTCTCATTGCCAGCCAGGTGTTCTGTCAGTGGGTCACTAGGTTCCACTCCCTCAATACTTCCTGAGATGTTAGTTAGTCGTACAGATCCTCCAATTCAGTAGTACAAAGCCTTCAAATTCCGTTGTCTCAATACAATGCCACGTATCTTCACATTGAGCCACCGAGCATTGTTGACACCTCCTAGAGGCTCAGGCGACGTCAACCATTGTTCTCCCTCGGGCTCCCAGACAGTCCTTCCTTCTAAAAGAAACGAGCAGCATACCCCATCCGTCATGCCGCTCGCAGTCATCCGTCATTCTTTTAGCACACTGTCTGATAGAATCTAACAGCTAATTACGAGTCGAGATTGGGATCGAGACTAATTGGGTGAGAATCCCGATGCGGCTCTCTTCTCCCAAAAACCGCGACCGAGATCCGCCTCGTGTCGGTGTGCAGAAATGAGTGAGTGCGGTAAACCGTGTTACCTAACAACCTCTAACCCACTTCTCTCCCCCTCGCTCTGTCTCGGGTGTCAGAATCAGAGTAGTCCTCGGGGGGTTTTCGAGGGGGGGAGGAGGGCGCATAATTGCTAATTGCCGCTCTCTCCGTCCCTTCTGGCCCCCGTGCCCGGATAATAACCGTCCGCTTCCCGGGGGGAAGGCTGGTCATTCGATCGTGTTTACTCGACGACTAGCCCTCCCCCCTCTCTTGCTGGCTGCAGCCTATTCAGCCCTCCCGGCAGTAACCCGCACAACAGTCACCTCATTTTCATCCTCATCATCATCATCATCAGTCCTCCTGTCGAGTCGACAGATGTTGCCACTGTTTCCTGCGAGACACATGCTCTTCTTGCCGCTTCTCCTCGCGACGTCCTCAGTCAGTTTTGTTGCAATTCTTGTTTCAGTTTCGATCTCATCTCCCCCCCATCCCTCAAACCGCTTCTTTTTCCTTTCCCTCTCCTTCCGCCTCTCTCTCTCTTCAAGGTAAAAGATTGTCGCCTCCGAATCAGCTCACTGAAACGGAAACAGAAACCTCGTCTCTGAATTTAGCATAATCGAAGTTCGCATTCTTCGTCTGCCATCCATCACTTCGTTGTTTCTCGATCTCCTCTTTTCGTCCGACAAACAAACAAACCAAAAAGGAGGGCCCCCCTCCTCTTTTCCATTGCGCGACGATTCCAGTTTCGGCTTCATCATCATCAGCTAATCACTAGGCAAAACAGTGTGACGAGTGAGGAGTCGCAGACATCACGTCAGCTAATCACAATCACATCCTCCTTCTTGCCATTTCGAGGCAAAGAGAGAGAGAGAGAAAAGCGAGCGAGGAGAAGAAGGTTGTAAAACAAAACACAGTAACAGAAAGAGAGATTGATTGTTACATCCGCCGCCGCCTCCTCCTTTTGACTTTCTTTTCTTTTTCGTGTGTTTGTATACTCAATACTTCTCGTCGCTGGCGGACGACATGCTGTAAAATAATCTCCTATTATCTCAACTACTTCACTTTCGCCCCCATACTGTCTTTCTCTCACTTTCTTCGGTGTAATGTAACCACCAAACCGCATTCCGCGTGTACTTGTCTTTCGCTTTCTTACTCCTCGGATTCACTGCGTTGGTCACTTTGGACTTTCCGGAATTTGCAGATTGAATGGAGGATCTCGACGCCTACCGTGCCGCGTGTGCCAACCGAATTCGCCGTCTCGAGCGATACAAGAAGGCGCGCAGCTTCTGCAGCCTCGAGACCGACGAGCCGACATCATCGGCGTCGGTGAGCCCGACTTCGGATGCTCCGCGAGCCGCCGCCGCCGTCGACGGATCTTCGACGTTCGACATGATTCGCGAGAAGATGGTGAGTGTCTCCCATCGTTTATGTCGTGTCAATGAGTCGGCGCGCGCGGGATTGTTTTGATTCGTAGTGCAAACACCTTGACGAAGACGAAGAAGAAGAAGAAGGCTCCAACCAAATTACGCACTCTTTATCCGAATGTTCTTACTTCACTCCCTCTCTCTCTCTCTCTCTCTCTCTCTTGACAAACATTCTTTGAGAAAGAGGAGGCGAGGGTGTGAATGGAGCGGGCGGGAAATTGAGAAGACTTGGCGCGGGTAAACACGGCGAACAAGTGTACAGGATCAAGAAAGCATGGTACACTGACCTACTTCAAACGGAGGATCAGAAGACTATAACCGCCCCCGCGTCTGCCTTTCGGAAAATTCCTCAAATTTCGCCTCTCTTCTCAATATTTTCCGCTATTCAAATTTTTGACGCGACGAGCGCTAATTCACCCATTGCGCCATCGTCACATGCTTCTTCCTGATCCGGTTTTGCAAAAGCCTTGGGACATTCTCTCGGATTCCTGTTCGAAATGCTTTGCCCCCCTCCCTCGGGTAATTAGGCGGCAAAAAAGATCCGTCGGCGAGATAAATGACGCAACCGGGTGCCCTGCTGTTGGACCGCGCCGCCGCCGCCGCCGGACAATAGCCATGCATTCCCGAGACCGCGAATTGAGAATTCGGCAGCTGTGAAATGAAACGGGAGCCGCGAAGGTCAATCCGAGGGGAAGAGAGAGCAGATGGAGGATCCCGTCCGTTGCGCATAAATCATTGAATGATTGGAATTGCAAAAGTTATAACCCTTTCTTCTTCTTCTCCAAGAAACCAATGACCCGCATGGGAGAAAGAAGTTCCCGTGGGCCCAAGGTTAATAGGCTCGCGTTTTTGAGTAAACAGCCAATGACACCAAAACACTCGACTAACCGAAGGGCACGAAAGTTTTGGCGGTCCGCCCGCCGCGCTCTTCACAACGGGAATGTAAACAGAGAGTTGAGTGGAAATGGTTCGGGGGGATTACCAGGGACAGGTAACGGATAGACAAAGGGCGAACTCGAACACTTGGGGAGAAGTAGTGAAGGGGATGGCAGGCAGGATGGGATTACGCTAGAAGAAGAAAGGGCACGTTGAGCAATGTTTGAGAGACGGGGGGACAAGAGGGTGGCGACTTCCCTTTCGGCTTACTCGTTCGTTACGTAACCGTTCTCTGTTTGCAGTTCTCTTTGATGGAGAACGACATGACGCTGCTGAAGCAACTCCTTCAACTCGGCGACCAAATAAGCGAGATCAAAAAGGAGCGGTTGAGACGGACGATGTCGCAGAACAGTCTCGAGTACGACGAGGAGGACGAGAAGGAGGACAAGTTCGACGCCGATCAGCACGGCTTCTCGGCCTCGATGAGCGCGGTCACCAACTTGTACGTCGACGACGAGCGGCCGCAGTTCTTCTCTCGCCAGAACTCGGTGCTCCGCATTCCGATCCCACCGCGCAGCAGCAATCGGTTCGGACCGAGACGAGTGATTCGGCGGCCGTCGGACGTGTTGCCACGTCAGCAGACGAACAACATCCGGACGCTTCATGTGAACAGCGACGATTCGGATTGCAGCTCTTCGGGAAGCAAGACTCAGTGAGTTCCCGCCACTCACCGGAATCACATCCAACCGATCCGTTTTCAGCTCTCCGACCAGCTCTGTTTCCAACTCTTCCACATTGATTCTGCCGCAGAAAACGACCAAGAACCGGTAATTCAATCGACTTCGCTGACTCTGATAATCGTTTGCTTGTTTTCAGATCGTCGAACTCTTCAATCGATTCGGGAATCCGCGACGAGCAGCTGACGCCGTCTCCGACGTTCGAGAGTGTCGTCATCTGATGATTCCAGCCGTTTCCCTTCGTTCCGATTACCTCATCCTTCTCACTGGTCCCTTCCCCCTCTTCCAAATAGTCAGATCCCACGTTGCCCTTCGTTTCCTCTCACACATTTCTTCTGACTCTGTGCCGGTCGCTTCGATTCGTTCCTCTTCCCTTCAGTCCCATTCTTTCCGTGTTTTTTGTGATAAAGAGAGAGGGAGAGAGTATCTCGTCTTTTTCAACCCAATAAACTTGGAATTGTTCATAACAAACCGTTTCTTCTTCATTGTTTTCTGCCCATCAGATGATAAACCGACGATTATCAACCACGAGAGAGTGTGCGAAAAGCGGAGACGCGCCGTGAGGGCAAAGAATTTGAAGGCGCCAGGCACAAAAACACTGCTTAAAAGCCGGCTGACGTAACCAGGAAGCCAGAGTTTGAACTCGAAAAACCTCGCTTCTCACAATGCGACTCGTTCGGATCCTCATTCTAGCTGCTCTTTTCGTGAGCTCACTCGGATCAGTTGTGAGGGAACAGAAGTCTGTGACGGTAACATCCCGAGATAGAGAGAGAGATCCTCTGAGACGGTTCTCTGTTCCAGGAGCGCGTGGATCCTCTCAAAGAACTGTTCGGCATTCCGCTCCCGACAATCAAGATTCCGGATCTTCTGAATCCGGACCCCATACCCGTCGTCTCCTCGGTAGGCCCGTCCACAAAAAGTCCGTTCTCCCCTCGTGTCAAACTCTCCCGATTTCTCTTTCCCTTTTCTGCTTTTCCGTGTGCTTTTTCTCTCAACTTCTCCCAGATTGCAAAGTTGATACCGTCGGTCAAATCGCCTAATATCGCGTCTCAAACGGTGAGTGAAAACGGAGAGAAAAACGAATGAGAAGTGTGTCACGACAGATTCCTCCGAAACTCCCGGAAGATCCGCCGACAGCAGCTCCGGAAAGGATTTCCGAATGGAACTTACCCACTATCAAGCTCCCGGATTTGATTCCGAAGATTATCCCGACGCTTCCTCCGATCAAGATCCCAGATCTTCTCCCAGATCTTCTTCCCACTATCAAGGTTCCCGACTTGAATATTCCGACGGTCAAGATCCCGGATCTGATCCCAACTGCTCTCCCCACCATCAAGATTCCGGATCTGATCCCTACTGCTCTTCCAACGGTCAAGATCCCGGATCTGATCCCCAAGAGCCTTCCGACGCTTCCTCCTATCCAGATTCCGACGATCAAGATTCCGGATCTGATCCCAACTGCACTTCCAACCATCAAGGTCCCTGATCTGATCCCAAAGAGTCTTCCGACACTTCCTCCGATCCACATTCCCACCATCAAGATCCCGGATCTCATCCCAACCGGGCTTCCGAAGCTCCCGACAATCCATCTTCCGACCGTACGTTCTCATCCTTCCAGACCTTCCGGAAACCAGAGTGTTTCAGCTGCCGCACATCCTGCCGACAGCCCTGCCGACCCTCTTCCCGCCGGCTCCTGCTCAGGTGAAATGTCTCGTCTCTCTCGTGTCTACATGCTCTCTCTTCTTTCCACGTGTCGCTTCTGCTGAAGGTGCTCTCAGTTCGAAAAGACAAATCAGCGAGGTTTTTAGGGCGCCGCTCCCAACACTCCGTATACTCTTCCGTACCCGCTTCCCGTGAGTTCCCACCGCTCGGAATCTTCGAAAACGAAACACTTTCAGAGTGACGTTGCTCCGATTCCTTTTCTGGTTAATAGCACTGACAGTCCTGAAGTTGTCCGTAATAGTTCGGAGTTCTTTCAGGAAACCACGTCAGGCGTGAGTCCCTCGCATTTTCCCTTTGTCAATCCCTTCGATTCGTCCTATTCGTTTCTCAGTTCGGCTGAAACTCAACGACTTCTTTCAGGGAAATCTGGTGTGTGACATCTGCGAAAACGCTGTCACTGTAGTCAAAACGAGATTCCAACTTTTCGAGAAAACAATCCGAAACAAGCTGAACGTGATTCTGACGGTTCGCCTCTTCACATGAAACTGCCGACATCCCCCTGAGTGATTCCAGAACGTGTGCACTATCATCGGAAACTTCCAGCCGGTGGCCGTCCTTTCGGCCCCGTGCAACCTCTTCAAGGCGAATCTGATCGACAACGCCTTCAAGAAGCTCGACGACTGGGAGGCCACCGTCACTCCCAAGGGCGTCTGCCGCATCCTCCCTTTCTGCAAATAAACGCGTTCCTCACTTACACCTGATCTTCCAGCCGAGACCAAAACTGAAACGCAAACATAATGAAGTGTGTTTTTGTCCGACTGATAGCCACTCGAGTCTTCGCTTATCAACCCGCTCGTCAGTCCCTCCAAAACATTCTCGTCCAACATGAATCTGCTACTCATCTTCCTGACTCTGTTCCTTTTCTCATCAGCCAACTGCCGACGTACCACAGTCGGTATAAGTGCCCAGTCTCCGGAATTCAGAACGTCCGATCCCTCCAAACCCTCCGAACCCCCCTATCCGCCAGTCTGCACCACTTGTCGCGACGGGGTTCTCTCTCTGAAAAACGCTATTCCGACTATCGCCGACTTTGCCAGAATTACTATCGGAACGACGATCGACGTGACTGGGAAACTACAAGACTTCTTACTAACGATGTCATTTTCAGAAAGTCTGTAATCATTTGGTTCCCGAGTTCGACTTTCTCGAGGCCATCTGCCACGTCATCGACACGAACATCGAGGACAAAGTGTACAAGTTTCTGATGGCTCTCCACGACAAAATCGACGAGAAATACATTTGTCATTTATTGTCATTCTGTCCGCAATGACCATGAAATCATACCTCTTTCCACGCAACTTTCTTCCATTCCGGAGGCGTGAAGTCGTTCCGATCGACGTCTTCGTAGTTCATGTAATAGACGGGATTGTTCTCTCCCTTCGCCAAATATCCCATCCAAAAGCCAAACTTCGAAGAGGGAACAGTCAGGAGTACGGTATCGCAGTAGAGTCTCGAGAAGGTCAGCTGCACTTCGGGCGGCGAACTGATCAGGTACAACTGGAAAAGAGTGAAAGTGAAAAGACAGAAAGTTGAAGAGAAAAAGATGAGGGGGAACCTTTTCAAAGTTGAACTTCGAGAGGGCGGCAGAGTCGGAGATCTCGCGACTAATCGACGTTCGATTGCTCGAGATCACCATCAGAAGTCGCTCGTTTTCCTTCCCATCTGAACTCGTTCTTTTCATTCTCAATCTCAAAAAATACTCTTTTGACTATTACATTTCGTCAGAATCCAATGCAATCCCGCCAAAATGAGTTTGAAATCGACCAAATTTTTGATGTTTTCACTGGTGTGCACGCAGATTCTGAATGGAAGTAGGAATAGAAGACGACGACGTTGAGGCGCTCTTCTCACTTGAAGACGTCACGCTGATGATCAGGGAGCAAACTTCGCGCTTCTCGCACGTTTTCGGCGCTTCCGAGCATCCACTGACGAACTTCCGGGCGTATGTGATGAAAGTATTTGTAGCTGCGGAATCCGTTTCCTGAGAAGATTTGCTCGAAATATGAACAAAGTGGGAGCTTCTCACCTCGAACCATCATGTCCGGTACAATGTACTCGGAGAGCTTCTCGACGGGATCTTCGAAACTGTCCTGACTTCCCAGTTCAGCGTTTGGAGGATGATCCTGAAAATGAACTCGATGAAATACAGGAAGAATCATGTGTTCAACCGGCTCGATGACGATCTTGAACTGCTGAAGAATCATCGGGAATCGAGACGCGATCGTTCCGGATAAACTTCTAACGAGTTTGAAGTTGTCGCCGGCGGAATTGAGAACGGGAACGCGATGGAGAGAGCGAGCGACTCCCAACTGCGAGAAGAGAGAGAACAACTGATCTTCTGAAGCAGTCGCTTTGGGGGGATCATTCTCGGAGAAACTCACCGAAACTGCCATTTTGATGCTCGAACTGGATAGTCTTTGGAATGTGGATTCGGGGCGAGGGCCGAATGAAGAAAAGAAGAACAACAGCAACGGAAACGAAACAGAATAGATCGAGAGAACGTCTTCTGGGAAACATGGGAACGGCGAGAAATCCTCGAGACGCTTCTGTTCTCGAGGATCCTAGGGCCGACACGTGGACAGGTTCCACGAGAAATCGGTCGAATGGCATTTCACGGGGATAATGGTTTGAAACGTGTTTATTCAATCTTGGAGCAATGAACCCGTACGGAAAAGATGATAAAACTGACGGTCCCTGACGACTTTTCTCATGTGGCAACACTGGATTTTTACAGATAGGGAAGGAGACTACGAATCTAGGTGAGCAGAACGGAAGGACTATGAGTTCGCCGAGTTGGGCGGCGGCAGCATCCTCGCGTTGGCGAAGCAGTCCGGCAGAGGCACGACTGCTTTTCGGAAGCCGGGCGCCAGTCGGGGGTCCGTCCTCGACCAGAAAGTGGGTCGGAGCACTCGACGGGGACGTCCCGGCTTGAGAAGGCAGACTGCGCAGATGAGGTAGATGAGGACGGCTCCGGAAGTGACGAGACATCCGAGCAGGAACATGAACAGCGAACTTCGGAGGGCAGCCGAGCAGCCGGTCACGAACGTCGGTTTGAGGGATTCTGAATGAAAGGGGAGCAATGAAAGGTGTGAGTTGATTGACTGGATTACCGATGGAAGCGACGAGGTCTCTCGAGTCGAGGAACGTGTTCGAGAAGGCGTGTCCGGCAAAGTTGTTGACGTGGCACTCGAAGTATCCGAAATGGTGGTACGAAAAGTGGGAGAGAGTGAGAGATCCGTTGGAGAAAGAGGTGTAATCAGAGGAGATGTGCGAGATCGGAAGAGAGTTCTGGAAGGGATACTTTCGAGAGGAACCTTCCGACTCCTTTGCTCACCACCGTCCACGTGACTTTCGGAGGCGGAAACGCGTTCGGAACAGGGCAATGGAGGACGAGAGGTTTCCCGAGAATCGGAATCCGCGGCTCCACGCTGATCTTCTGGCTCTCCGGAATCTCATCGACGTAGGCCACTCTCAACTGGAACACTTCTCCCCATTTCGTGTCGTTCTCTCTCTGGCAATAGTACTTTCCCTCGTCTTCTGAAACCGCTTCCAGCTACTTCTCCTTTGCTTCTTTTCTCATTCTTACCAATCCTAACGTCATAAATCACGAGGAATCCGATCTCTGGAATCCGTTCCTCTCCGCCACGTGGCACTCTTCCGTCTAGCACCGCATTCCGATGGCTCTCCACCGTGGCGACGACGTGTCCGTCTCGATGCCACGTGACTTTCGATGACGTGTACGGCTCGCACTCGAGCGCCGTCGTCGATCCGATCGGCACGACTCGTTCGGAAGGCGCCTTCTTCGGTGCCATCGTGTGAACGGCTTCTGGAGAAAGGCGGAAGAAGTGAAAGTTTATGGCGCCTCGCAGGTCACATTCGCTGTGTTTATGGCGACTGACTGGCGACATACGCGCACTTTTTATGGTGGCGAGAGGGGGATCATAACCTTTTTCCGGAATATTCTCCTCGATCGGAGGAAAATCAGACACGCGAGACTTCAAAAAAGGCGGCGATCTGAGAGCAATTAGAGTAAGCAGCAGTCAAAAAGCAATATGTTTTTGAGCGTCGTCCATTAGCGCACGCGCGAGAATCCGAAAATTATAGGGTGTCAAATCGGTGACGGCAGGCTGCCGCCGTCAATTAAGAGAGGAAGCCGGTTGGATTGAAGGGATAAAACGAACCTGCGAGTGGAGTCATCAGAAGAAGGACGACGGCGAGGAAGAGCAGAAGAAGGCGCATTTCCTGGAAAACAAGAAGAATGTGACATGGAGGGGGGGGGAGGAGACCGTTTGACGAGTAGTGGAAGGTACGCGGAGGGAACAAGATCGCCGTTCGAAATCTGAGATCCCCCCTCGCCGGGTGGCGCCTCTTTTTCGGTCATCTGTCATCAAGAGATGCTAATCTTCCAGGGGGGCCTCTTTCTTGTATCAACTACCACTTCACACGGATATTCGACACTTTTGCGGGACGCATCAAACGAAGGAAAATGAAAAGATAAACAGTGTGAATGCACTCGTCGTCGCATCCGCATGAAATATTCAGATGCCGTCGACGCGGGTCTCGCTGCGATTCCGAATTCATGCTCTCTCTCTCTTATTCTGATTCGAAGTGAAATGAGGTCCGGAAACTGGTCACCGAGCCGACGCGTGTTTTTGAAGGCGTCCGGAAGGAACGTGTCACGGCCGGACGAGAGAATGGCAGCGTTTTTTCGACTTATGTACTATTACAAATCCGCATTATTCTCTGTTTGCGCAACGGAAAAACGAAGGAGGATATCTAATTGAATGTCGAATTGTTGTGGAGAAAACAAACAATTGTTTGGACTTTTGCCGCAACTTTTTGCTTCTTGCCTCCGGAAAAATTGGGAGGAGAGGTTTCAGAAGAAGCAGGAATCGTTTCAGGAAGGAGGAAAAGAAGAAGAAGAAGAAGCGTGTGATGGTTGTCGCCTGCTAAGCATACAGTAATAAACCATTCTGGCATTGGTAGATCATAAAACGGAAGAAGCCTCGGAGAGAGTGTGGGATGTTGCGAGACGGAGAGAAAGAGAGAGAGAGAGAAGCGTGTTCCACACTCTGTGTTGTACTTGGAATCGCCGGATATGTTAATAGGATTTAAGGAGGAATGGATCGGCGTGACGCAGCAGGAGATGATTCTCCATTGAACACTCCTGATCACAGCTGATTCCTGGCTCTTTTGAGCTCGAAAGACCGCTGGAAGAGCCCGGAAAACGAGCATTTCGAAAAAATCGCAGCAGCTCGCACTCGACTCATTGGCTCGGATTCGCACGTTTCGAGCACAGCTGAGCAATCGGAAGTTTCAAATGAGAAGAAAAAGACGAAGCGCGTGGTTTGATCGTGTCGGAATTCACAAAGGAATCAATTGGAAGTGAAGTGGCGGAGGAAGGGGACAAAAAATGAAATGTTCTCTCCTCACTTCTTCTTCTTCTTCTTCGTTTTTCTTTTCTTCGCGGAGGCATCGGGGGGAGAGAGCCTTTCTCTCTCTTTTTTTTCCGTCAAACAACACGAGCATCCGACTGGAAGCTAATTAGAAAAATGTGTGTGTGTGTGTGGGTGAGCGGAATACGGAATGAAGAATGCAAAAAGAGAGAGTGATCCACGTCGTAAAATGGTGATCCACTGGGAGAGAGCGAAAACGAGCGAGACACACACAAACGGCACTTTTTCTCGTGTTGTCGAAACAAAAAAGAACATATAACCTGATGCAGAATAATCGTATAATTGTCGGAAACTGGATGAAGAGAGTGAGAGGCGGCGAGACGAACCGACGCTCCGCCCCCCACTCGGAGGAGGGACTAGAAAACGCACTCCTCCGAGAGCTCTTCCATTTCGGACTTGCTTCTACGCCGAATTGCAGAAAGAGAAGATGATTCTTCTTCGTTGGCGACGGCCGAGAAAAGATCCCACCGACGTTTTCTTGTCCCTCGCGGAGACGTCGACACTCAAATAACAATGAAAACCGCGAGGAACATCATCAAAATGAAGGGCTCATTGGTTGAAAGAAGAGAAGCGCGCGCGCGCCTAGTGCGACGCAAAAGGAGTTCATATTGAATTCAGTTGAAATTTGTGTGCATACAAAATTCGGAGTTGATGGTGAGATGAAGTAGAAGCAGAAGAAACAGAAGGCGTATTCATTTATATGGATGAGCGGATGTGCCTCTTCTCCGGCGGATCAACGGTGCAGTACAACTGGAAGAAAACGAAAAAGGAAGGCGAGAAAAGAGACCTCCGCCGGGAGCCGCTTCGTTTTCTCACATTCTTAATTGGATGTACATTTCTTTCAAGAGGAGGTCACTAGAAGAAGAAATAGAATCAGAAGAAGACCGGGGAAAGAAGACGTTAAACTTTCGGAATTCTGAATTCGAAGAACACAAACTTGAATTCGGGCGACTCGTCAGTTTGAGACTCCGAGTAAGACAGGCATCAATCACAGAAAACCAAGATGTTCCCTCCCACAAAACACATTCTCAACGGAGCGCACTACCTCGCGAACCACTAATATATCTCCAAAACGGCGAGTTTACACACTCCGCACATCATCTGGGAGCAAAAAGCGCGCGCTTCCCGCCCGCCCGAAGTCTCGGTTGTAATCCGAGCGAAGAGAAGACGACGAGGCGAGGCGAGGCAACAATATCAATTGGACCGCAGGGACCGCCATTCGAATCTGACGAGAAACAACACGAAAAAGTACTAATTTAGGTCCCACGGGGGGGGGGGGCGAAAGACAAAAGCTGGCACTTTTTTCGGTGTGTGCAGATGGCACGAGTTCAGATTTCATGGACAGGGAGGTCGATTTGAGGAGTGAGGATAAGCTCGTTCGGATGATGTGTTTGTTTATTCTGAGGGGGATTAGCAGAAGAGATGCTTCTTCAGGATGTCTGCAGAACGAGAAGAAGGTCACGTCCGGGAGTACGATAGGGCGCGCTTGCATTCCTTGAGAAGACGTGGTAATAACAGGGCGTGTCACTCAACAGAATCGTCTCATTGTGAGATACAAAGAAGGAGGTCACGACGACGAAACAAAAAGGGCTCTCTTCCGGGCGGTACCAATTACTCTCTTTCTCTTCTTCTCCTTCTTCTTTCTCTTTGATCGCATCCTCTTCATGCTCAATTTCGGAGCGACTGTGTCCGATTTCGATGGCCGGATTATCGGGAAACGGAAGAGAGGAGCCGCCTGCTAATTATGAACGGAGGAGGAGGAGCACCAAGTGGTCAAGTGGGGGCTTGGAGTGAGGGGGGGGGGGGTCAAAAAATGAAAGGAGGAGGATCAGGGTGTAAAGTGCGGAGGAGTGCATCATTCGGCGGCACGACGAGATTGATGAGGGCCCAGAACTTCAGAAGATCCAGGGCACGTCTTCTCACGGAGACAGCTGCTTCTTGTCGTCTTCGATTTGTGTTGCTCGCCGGGAAAACAAATCGGCGATGAAATGCAACCTTGACGATTGGGGACAGGTGCATCGAAACGAGCCATAATTCATAATTGAGCTGGCGAGAACAAGAATCGAATCGGACACGGAAACGTCTTCTTGCCACTTGTTCCGCCAGACTTACTGTAGCAGTTGCTCGTCCCCCCACGAAAAGCACTAAATTAACACGAGATTGCTCCGCGAGCCGAGTGACATGAGCCAATTTCAATTTCGAATTTCGAATTTCGATTCCGGAAGAGAAAAAAGAACATAAATTAGCGACTCGGAATTGAGTTTCGACGAGAAGATTTATGAAGTGGAAGTGTAAGAGAAAAGGGGGGGGAGATCCGAGTAATGGGATGAAAAGGCGAGGAAAAGCAGAAAAGAAATGGGGGAGGGGGGTAATTGAAGGATATTTACGAGGTGTCTCGGGGACGGAGGAGCGAAGAATCGAGGAGCAGGAGATAAGCGAGAATCGGATTCAGAAGTGACCTTCGATGTGCAAATGATGCCAATGTGCGCGAAAGTGTGTGAGAGACAGAGAGCATACACAAAAGGAGGGCGATTCGGGAAAAACCGATGATGGAGGTGTCCATTGTGGAGAATGAATGAGTGGTGGTCTCGAGGACAAATAAATCATACTTGGCCAAGGAAAAGAAACTCAAGGAAAACGAAGAAAATGGTGAAAAACAGGGAGTGAGAGAGAGAGAGAGCTGGGAATCCGGAGAACTACGTGGGATTCCGGGTTTGAGCTTACTGTTTCATTTTTCAAATCGGCTTTTGGACTTCTGAAAGAAGACGAAGTTATCGAAAATCAAAAGGTTTTTTTAAAAGAAGTTGAAGTCAAATCCTTTAAACAGGAGATAAAAGACAGGATTCAGCGAAAGCCTGGTTTCAGTTCTTAGACCGAAACGAATCAACCCTGAATTCCATGAACATTGCAGAGCTCACTTGAAGACCGACACGATTTCTGAAGAACGGTTGGACCTCGATTTCACAGCTTAGAACTTTTCCCCTCGGAAAGATTCGAGGAGTTCGCTGTGAAAGTCTGCTCGAAAAACTGAGCATTCTCGAGTCGTCTCGAGACCTAGAAACTTGAATAAATAAATATATGTATGTAAAGCGGGCGGCTCGCGCGTAACCAGGTGATGATAATCATGGGGTTCGTGGGAGAAACGAGCGAAACGGGAGGAGGAGGTCCGCTGACTCATTAGCTTCGTATACATTCGGAGAACGGGGTGACTACATAGGTAAACATCGAAGCACGGATGATTAAGAGAAGAAGAAGAAGAAGATGTGGAGGGAAACTGCTTGAGGGGGGTCGAGCAGGACTACTGTATGAGAGATCATTGAGCAGTTTTCAGCGATTTCCGAATCGAACTATAGTTTTCTGTGTCGGGAAGCCGCTGACTCTCTGAACTTGCTCTTCCGAGCGAATTACGCAATCCAATAAGACGAAATGAGGGGAACATGGCGGCGGAATCTTCTTCGAAATTCGGAAGACGAGCTCATTAGGAACTCCACGGAAATTGTGCAGTTTGTCGTCGCGCGCGCGCGGAAATTGTGAAAGAGGCCCCTCTCTCTCTTCTGATTGCCCATCGGATTGAAACGAGAGTTGACACCTCATTAGCATAGAGAGATGTGCGCGAATTGACGAGTTTCTCCCGAAATTTTGATTATGAGCAGCAAAATGAGCATGAGCACACATCGAAAAGTGGCAATGAAAGCGAGTAGATGAGGGAGAGGACGCGTGGATTTCAATGCGAAACTTTCGAGAGTTCAAGGACGAAGTGGTTCGTGAATCGAAAAATTTCGTGATGGAAGAAGATGTTCGTGATGAATTTAGTACAAATCAGAAGTGATTTCTGAATTCTCACTAGTAGCAAAAGATGGCATTTGAAGACGGAAACGTACAGGGTGGCCGCTAATTACCGGCACAACACTTCCTTGCCGTTGGCGCCTAGCCGTTGGCTGCCTGTGCATTTTGGGCACAACAATTTTTTCACAGTTATTTATTGACTAATTTTAAACGTTTTTGTTGAGTCTCAGTTCAATCCGGTCTGTTTTAGATAAATGGCTAGGCCAAACGTACATCGCTCTTCAATCATTTTTGGCTCTGGTTTGCACGCGCCGTGGTGAACATGAGGTTACTATCTTTTCAGATAAGTAGCCGATCAGTGTACATTTGGTAGCACGTGGTTCCCTCAGTCCAAAAACACTTTTCCGGACAGCCTTGGGTGTTCCAGCAAAACGGGGGCGCCTGCGAACACGGTCAAGCTCACACATCAGTGATACCAGGATCATGGAATGACCTGCTCTCTCGCCGGACCTGAATCCGTTGAACTACTCTGTCTGGGGCGTCTTGCAGACTAAGGTCAACGCTAATACCCACTCAAGTTTGGAGTCACGGAAGAAGACCCTCTAGGAGAAATGGGATAAATTGTGGAGCGTGCAACAGTCGGTGCTTAACCGCGGCGTCTTCGTGATGTCATCGCCGCAAAAGGAGGTCGCGTTGAACAAACTTAGGTGATAAATGTTCGTTATATATCTAATAAACATTCTGTTGAATCTCATCATGTTCTGACTTCTGCGTCTGGAGTTATACGTCTTCAAAGTTGTGCCGGTAATTAGTGGCCACCCTGTAAACTGTTTCGAATTTCACGTGCCCCAGAATCCGCGAGGTCCCGCGACTTTCAGTTCATTCTTAAAACCTTTCGGAGTGTTTCGATCGATGATGATCTCTGAAAACAAACCGTAAGGAGGGGAGGGACTAGAAACTTCTAGGCCACACTCGTTTTGTTTCTCCAGGAAACGCTTCAAGCAGCTGATCCGCGTGGACGTGAGCCGGAACGTGCCGTTCGAGAAGATCGTTCCGTGGACACGCCACATCGCCGACGAGGTGTTCCGTTCGATTCCCGACGAGCAAGGAGACGTGAGGCTGATGACCTCTTCTGATGATTCTGACACACTTCTTTCAGATCGACGTCGTCGTGACTCTCGACTTTTCGGCGAACAAGTGAGTGCTCCCTTCGGAGATCATTCTCATCGGAACTGTTTCAGAGGGATGCGGAAGAGTGTGAAGAAGATCATCATGGACACTCTGGAAGAGGAGCTGCTCAGATGAATTCATTCGTTACGGGAAATAAAGTTATCGGCTACTGTCATGACTTTCTCTTTTCACTCCTCGTCACTTATCGTCGAACCGGTAGCTTTGTGTTTTTCGCTCTGAAAACGGCAAGAATCGGATCACCGTCGTCGGGATTACGGTGTGTCAGTTACTGTAGCTGCAGCAGCATCGCACACAGCATCCGACGACGACGAGCGCCAGAAGACACGCGACGGCGGCGAGTGCGGTCAGGATCCACGTCTGGATGTGCTCGCAGCAGTACATGTTCGCTCCTCCGCAACACACGTAGTAGACCCAGTTGGTGTCTGAAAAGGAGACTGGAAGATTCGTGGAGAAGACTTCAGGAAGTGGTTCGGACTATGTCAGAAGGTTGCCGAAGAAGGTCTTCCAACTGATTTGTGGCCATTTCGAACGAACCTTTCGGACATGTGCTGACTGCGTTCTCGACACTGGGACAGTGCAAATCCATTCCGAACGCGAGTCTCGGACGGGAAGAAGTCATCTGCGTCGAAGAAAAAGAAGACGTCGTTGGCGGGCGGGGAGTCGAGGAAACGTCATCGATCGACGAGGTTTCGTTCAGAAATCCGAGATCAGGAAGATCGTCGGCGAGCAGTTTCAGAGGCCACAAGATTGTGAAAACGAAGAGAAGACGTAGAACCATCTGGAATTGGGAGTCAGAAGTGGGAGTCAGAAGACGTCTCGGGAAACGTTTCATTTCTCGGAATGGAAACACTTGACACCGTTTGCGATGTCGCCATTCGTTGCGAAACGGTTTCCGAATCGAATGGCAGTGCGAAACGGAAAACGAGAAAAAGCCAAAATAGTTGGGAGAGGGAGTTTCCAGCAATTTAGTCGCTTTTCCCTCTTTTCGGAAGGCCCCCGTTGTTCTCGAATGACAGGTAGAGAGTGCGCGAGAGCGAGAGACGCAGACACGTATTACCTTGTCAAAAAGTGTTGGAAATCGGAGAGAAAAGTGGAAAGAGAGAGAGAGAGAGAGAGAGAGAGAGAGAGAGAGAGAGAGAGAGAGAGAGAGAGAGAGAAAGAGAGAGACAAAAGTAACTAGACAACTATTTATCGAGGGGAGAAGGGTCCTCCGGAAGTCGTGTTTCCGACCGACGAAGACGGTGTGTGTGCGTGTGTTGACTGACCAAACGATGCCAATCAGTCCGCCGCCATCTCCCTCCGTCTCTCTTTCTGTCCATTAACGGAAAACCGACATAATTGGACACACAGATATGGATTCCATTCTCACTGTCGAACCGACAAGAATTCGTTTCGTGGCGAAAGCGTCCGATCGATCATTTTCGGATTTCGGATGCCCCGGGGTCTTCGTGTTCGGATGGGGAAACGATTGCGTAAGGAGCGAAAGCAGCCGAATTCCCTGTTTGCATTCATCTTCCCCTCAACTTTTTGTCCGTTCAAAAAGGGCGGCTTCTCCTTGGCATGTTGCCGAATCCACCTGTGTAGTCTCTTCTTTTTTTTCCTCCCCACTTGCGATCTCACATCTTTGCCGCCTTCGATTTGAATTGCCAATTTCGATTAGCGTGTGAATTGAATCGAAAGTTTCTGGAGAGCGAGGAAGATTTATAGATTCATTTTACTATAAATACCGTTTAGAAAAGTAAAGAGATGAAGAAAAACTAAAACATCAGAAAACTCTCGAAATTTATTGTAAACGATGGAACGATGGAAACAAAAGGGATGGGGCGATACATAAAAGTCTAGGATCCGGCGATTCAAGCAGAACTTGATGACGTGCCTAGGGGGGAGTTAACAGGAAGTTACCGAATAAGTTCTACTCTCGAGATGTTTCTTACTGCTGGTTCGTGGCGGCCTTGATAAGAGCTTCGGCGACCTGAAAATAGATTTATTTTGATCTGGAAATTCTTTGATCCCTCTGCATATTCATGTTGACCCGCTTCAGTACGCTTTTACAGTTTCAACGATAAAGTTTTTTTTTGATGTTTACGATCGGAAAATTTTTCAGCTCCTTTCCTCTAGAGTTTGAAAACCGCAATAAAACGTTTCTGAAAACTTTGAAGAACGATTTCGCAACTCGAAAAGTGAATACTACTGTATCATTTGGTTTTTCAGCGGGTAAACGTTGTTTCTGCCGCATTTCCACTCACTTCAGCGCGGATCTGAGCCTCAGCACGGGCAACCTCGCTTCCTTCTCCGGAGGCTCGCTGAGCGGACTCGAGCTCGGCACGGGCAGCGGACTCATCGATCTCTTCAACCTTGAGAACCTCCTCAGCAAGAACCTGGCACGATCCATCGATGTTAACGGACAGGGTTCCGGACGAAACGAAGACACGCTGGACGGCTCCTGAACACAGCATAAGGAACTTTGAAAAGTTTTTTATCAAGTTACCCTCAGTAGTGGTAACAGAGACGACTCCTGGCTTGAGAACTCCGATGGTTGGGACGTGGTTAGCGAGCACACCAACCATGCCGGCGAGAGTCGGCACGTCGACCTGCTTCACGACGGCGTTACTGAAGATAGCCTGCAAAACGAAGGTTCCTCATTGCTGATGCGGAATAATCACAGTGTCTGGAGAGGCAAAAGTGAGACGGAGCTCCTCTGGGTTGGCGTTCTTGGCTGGAGCAGCGGCGGCGGCAGCATATCCGCGACGAGCGACAGTCGAGAATCTTTGAACGGTGCGAGCCAACATTTTACCCTCTGAAAAGCATTCAATTGTTATTTTTTTCTCGAGCGACGGGAAAAATCACAAGGAACAAAGTGAAGCTCCGTGCCTCTGAGATTCACTTCCAAGTTCGGTAATACTGTATGTAAAAGCGGGAGAGGCATAGTTGTACGCAAATGGCATTTCCTTCTAATAGTGGAATAAAGACAAAATGTTCGTTGAAAGGCGAGAAAACACAAAAAACTGTTCTTGCTCCTAAATTTAAACGAAATTGCGGTAAGCTAGTCAAAAAAACGAAGAGCATAAAAGTAAAACAAAAAGAACTGATTTAATTATTCTATTTGACAGAAACTCGATGAAAAACTATCAAAAACATAGATTTTGGCTGAAAAATGTGTCGAAAAAAAGAGATCGCCCGTTGGTTCGGTGGAGCGCGCTTGCATCAGTGGTGTTTGCTAGGTCGCGGCCGCTAACTCTGCTTGCTTTTTTCTGCAGATCATCAACCCCCGCCACTTTTCGCACTGATTTTGTCTGAAAAGTGCGAATCGTGAGTATACGTAAACCCTCTCAAAAATAACAAAAAAGGAAGACACAACACACGTGGTCGAAAAGTGCAAACGATCGAGAGAAAAGGAATGAAGACGGAAAAACAGTCGGCTGATTGTGTTAGACGAAGTATAGCAGTATAGGGTACGACTGGCACAGTGCCAAGAGAACTGTAATACGTGACACACGTTGCAAACATCATCAGTGTAATTGGAAATTTATTCGAAAAGAAAAACGTGTGGCGCGTGACTCGGCGTCGACCTGGAACCGTGAGTTTTAGTGGTGGTGAATTGCTGACTCGGCAGTAATCTATCAACAGTCGTAAAGACATTTTTTTGCAGAAAAGAAGAGGAAGAGAACGTTTGAATGTTTGATTCCGTAGTAAAAAATAACCGAGAGTAAGCATCGAGGATCCGGTTGTCGACGTCGGAAGATCATCTACGTCGGCGGAATCCCATGACTGTTGCGAATTCTGAAAAGAGCACCTGACCAGTGTGGAGAGCTTCGCAGACGATAAGAGCCCGTGCGCGACCTCATTCCGCCTCTTATCAGATTCTCGTTTTCCGGACGGGATTACTGTAACAATCTCAACTTTGGTGCCATTTTTCATGCCAAATCAACTGCAGTTTCTTCCAAATAAATATGTTTTATATCATTTTCCAGCAGCAAAATAACACAATTCAAGACCAAATATGTGATAGCACTGATTGAAAAATAAATGGAAAAAAAGTTGAGATCTCCATTCAAATATTGCAAATCATCGTTGAAACAACAAAATAAGAGAGGAAAAAAGCGGCCAACCAGTGGCGGGAAAACTAAAAAATGTACAAAGAAATATACAAAACTGCCCTTTTGGGAGTTACAGAACATGTTTAAAAAACCAAATAAATACTCTAGGATCGACGGGAAACTAGGCCAAATAGCATATTTACAGGGCGGCAATGTACACGGCGGGAGACGTCGGAAGCAGCGGCAGATGTAGTAGAAGGCGTCACGTGGCTGGTCATTTGGTGATGCGCTTCTTGAACTCTCCGTACCGATTGTGCTCCGGAGCGGCGATGCTCGACACGAGCTGCTGGAAGCGTTTGAAGCGTTGCGACGACGACTGCCACGTGGCGTTCTTGCGCAGCTCCATCGAGGTCGACGAGTCGCCGTAGAAGTAGACCGGGTGGTGGATCATTTTAGCAGCGAAGGAAGCAGAAGCAGAAGGAGAAGAAGAAGACGGTTTTCAGAGTGGAGCCCGCGAGGAGTTTCGAGGGGCGACTGACCGGAGAGGACACGAAACGGCGCGCGCGCGCCGTCGAGCGTTGAGGCGCCACGAGGCTCCGCCCCTTTTCCGAACGAGGCCACGCCCCTCTCAGTTTCGACGTTTTGCAAGAAAGAGACGCAGACGGCGGAAAGAGGGGGGAATAGAGTGAATTTTATGCATAAAATTTTGTGACAAAGCATCGAAGAAACCTGAAATTTACACCCCAAAAACACAGCCACACAAGGAGGAAAATCAGAGAGAATTCGAAGAGAAAGGTGGGTTGTAAAAGGAAGGAATGCGGTGCGAAACGGGAATTCAGAATTCAGAAGGAGGAGAGAAGAGGGTTACGGTAGCGGGCCGGCCTCGCCGAACCGGCTCGAAATCGTCGGTGGAGCGTGGCTGCCTCCTCGACGTGGGGGGGATCAAGGCGACTTCCTGGTTCGGGCCTACAGTCTTCTCGCATAGTGTCACGTTGTCGCCCCGAAATCAGCAGAACAATAGTCCAAACCGTTCAACCGCCTGTATTTCTTTCTTCGTTTCTCCAAGTTTCCCTTCAATCATCTTTTCTCCCTTTTCCTTCATTCGGCCAATCAATCGGAAGAAGGAGATATAATCGGAAAGAGAGGTGGTGATAATCAAAAAACAAAAGAAGATATCATCCTCCCCCGTCGCTCCTCCGTATCCATTTCCCCGCACATGACGGTACGCGAAAGTGCACGGAATCAGAAGGAGTGATAAGAGTGTCTGCGTCTCGCCGAATGCCGCGCTCTCTCGCTCGAACACAACCCTCGCTAAACATTACACATCTCGCCCGAAGCAGCCTGATAAATAATCCCGAGAAGGTGAATGGGCGAGTGAGTGACCTGGGACTCTTTGCTCCTCGTTATCAGACCAAAGTTGAGGTGGCATTAATCGTCGGGTGTAATCCGGTGAGACTGCTCACCGGATATCTGGTGACACACACACATACACACCGTGCTCCTCTGCACATTTCCAGAAGGTCACCGTAATTCGATCATCGTGTTAGTTAGTTTCACAGATTGAAGCGAATCGTCCGGAAACGCCAGAACTCTCACGGGCCCAATTTCAGCCATAGTTTCTCTTGGCAAACAAAAAACAGAAAACAAACCAATTTTCGAAAAACTCCCTTCTGTGACGTTGAAAATCAGAAGCAAAAGGTGACTGAAATTTGATTCAAATCTCATGTGTTCTGTATTCTGTAGTCGTCGTGACATTAGGAAAACGCGTGATGACGTGGCACTTTCTCACATTTTCACTTTCGTTATCGTAAAATTGTGCCGGCGTCTGCACATCACTCATCAATTTCACTCCGTTTTTTTTCCCTCCTGTTGTCTTTGGAGAGAAACAAATAACTTTTTGGCATCAGAACTGTGTCTTCTCGAGGGCGGCAAGAAGTCAGATGACATCGAGAGTGTGAGGACGGCGACAAATGGGAGCAGAAGAGAGAAAAGCGATCAAAACACGAAGGGCGAAGAGAGAAAAGAAGAGTGGCAGTGGGTGGGACTCGAACCCACAACGGTCCCGAGACCTCCGGATTCACTCATCCTCGCCTGCCCCACTAGGCTACCGCTGCACCCGTTCTGAATTTCAGACCTCCTTCGTTTTCACCGTTCCAGCTCGAAAAGAAAACGTCTCCGTTTTTCCTTTCGTTCCGTGTTTCTCCTATATTCTACTCGGTTCAATTTGACAGGAAAGGCCACACCTCAATAAAACAGAGATCTTCGACAGTCGTCTTCCCTTCCCCCCTTTTCGACGCCTTCAGAATCTGACTCTGATTTTTGCCCTTCGTTTCCATCTGCCATCTGATGAATTTGTTTCCGATTATCACTGATGCTTCTTGAAGACGTGACGTAGTCGCCTTCATCAGAAAATGAATGAGAAGTCAGCTGTTTCATGCGGATTCATCAGAAGACGCGATCAGAAGTAGCAAAAGATGCTCGATGACGTGGAACGAAGCGATTCTGAATTTGCATTCAGCATCGGAATCTCTCGATCTCCAGTCGACCTTCTTCTGCAAAACCTGGAAAGTTCTCGGTGACTTCTCACAAAAGTCCACCATTTTTTGTTAGTCTCACCTTCTCCAGCCAGACGTTTTTTCTTTATTTTTTCCCACAATTTGCGGCACTCGACCGTGAGATTTCATTATTATCCGACTCACTGATAATTGGTGCGAAACTCTGCGAGCAACTTTTTTCTCTCGAAAAACACCCGGCTCATTTCCGATTCGCCCAAAAGGGACGAATATCTAATGAATTGATATCCCTCGCATGTTTTCAGAAGACTTCCAGACGGAAAACGGGAGGGCTCACAGAGCACTTGGGAGCATTTTGTGAGCAGGGAATTCCAGGAGTGAAGGGGAAGAGAGCTGTAGACTACACGGGGAGTGCTCCCGGAAAACGAGAGAGAGCACGGTGTGACTTTCGTAGTTCCTGTCTGCACTGTGCAGTACAGAAGGAATCAGTACGAAAAAGAGTGACAGTGGCTGGGAATCGAACTGCAGAACGGTCGCGCGAGACCTTCGGATCCACTGCACCCTGCCTGGATTCCACACTTTCTCAGTTTTGAACTTCCAAAAAGGCCATTCCGAATTGTTTTGGAATATTTGAAGGCTTAGCAGCGGTTGAATGTCATGAAATTGCAACATTCCTGAGAAGACTGCTTATCAAATGAGGAAGGGAATTAGTCAGCTCGTGAGTTACTAGAGTGAATCGGAAGCTGGCCTTCTCGAATGTGTTCAATGAGAACACATGACCTCTTCTGGCCTCTCTTCAAGATGATACCATCGTTTTCAAACTCCATCTCCGTGGTAAGCCTCATCATCGGAAGCTCGAAACGAATGGAATCCGAAGCTTCAGTGGGACGAGCGAAGATGAATCCGACGGTCTTCCGGCTGGTCCGTGTCTCACCCATTTTCGCTCTTCTTTTCCGTCAGCTTTCTCGAAAGTACAGTGTATTTAGTTTAGTGCGGGAGAAAGTGAATCAAGCATCTCTCCTTGTTCAATTCGTCACTGTTTCCATTCCCTCTACTATAATCCCATCCTACTCGCCGCAAGAACTGATAAGAATGAGGCGAACTCCGCGAGCAATGGCCGAAATTTTCGAGCGCACAGTTCACTGTCAAGCGCGAAACTCTGCAGAACTACTCGGTTTCTCGGTCACACCCTTCCGGAAGCTCTTGTCACATTTTGTTTGGGAATCGATCGTTGTCATGTAGCGTCTCACGCAAGACCTGCTTATCGCACATACAACACGATCGGGTGGCTATTTCAGCCGACAGCTTCTTCTGAAACGATGACCTCTTCCATTATCACTCCGTATCACATGATAGAGCGAGAGAGTGTGATAAGAGGAGAGGGCAGAGAGAACGAGGAGACGGAGCAAGTTGCAGAAAAGGCTGCAAAGTTGTCAGTGACAATGACGTAGGAACGACAGGAAGTACCGAGTGACAAGACTGATTAGTGGGAAAGTTCTGGAATTCAACACGAGGGGCCTGATGGGAACCAATATCGTTTATGCCGGGTTGGACTATACAGGGAATTTGTTTCGGAGTAGTGAGAAGCTGTGTTCGAAACGGAGCAAAAGAATGAAAATTTTGAATGTAGTTTTGCAGCGGGATACTTTGAATGGGAATCTCAGGTAAAAACGCGTTACAGAAGAAAATTGAGGTTATTTTGGTGAAGAGGAAGCGATTGAACGGGTGCAAAAAGGTAGAAAGGAAAGTCGCAATGGGAAGCCCGCCGGGAGGGAAGAGGGGAACCGTGTGCGGAAGAGGAGGAGACTTACAAACAGGAAAAGAACCAAAATGATGAGAGGTGAACACCCGCACAAGCAGCGACTGTTGTTTGAAAAAGAAGGCGGGTGGGAAAGGGAACTCGGGAAAAGAAAGAAGTGGATAGAATGCAGAGGAGAAGAGCGTGTGTGTACACACTATTAATATCACAGGTGACCAGATCAATAGATAGTGAGGGTGCGGAGAGAAAACAAAACGGGATACTATACAAAAAAAAGATATTGAGCAGAATGAAATTTCAGCACCAATAAGATGAAATGAATCGATGCGAGGGATCACATCAATAGGCGATTCACTCCGGTCCGTCGGCCATTTCTTCGTCGGCGTCGCCACCGGCTGCGAGTCGGGCTTCAATCGCCTGCGGCCGGAGCCCGTTGCCGAACTCAGCCATCTCTTGCTGCAAAACCATCGTGATTGTTTCCAATGACCAGTTCTTTTATATTGTTTCATAGCTCTTCCCTGGTTCATTTTCAGTTATATCGATTCATTCCGTGAGTGTCACCACAGGACTAATACAAATGATCATTCACGTTTCTTACCAGGAGTCTGGCCGGCAGGTCCGGTCTTGGATGTCTCCTTCTCCTGTCATGCCGGGGCAGATTCACGATCGGGGCGGGAAGCAGGGCGGCCTCGACAGCTGCTGCATCTGGCTGATCCCGACCTTCTTCGTCCTCGTCGGACTCCGAATTGTCGCCACCGCCGACTTCTGCTGCCACCGCTCCGGCTGCTACATTCGGTATGATATTGTTCGGATCAACATTGTGTTGGCGACGCCGCCCACCTGCGACACCAGCGCGGTCGATGTGCTCCTCGATAGCTTCGCGGTCTCTTCGCTCGATTTCCCGTCTGGCCGCCATTTCGAAGAGAATCTGAGCACGCGCTACGGCGGCTTGATTCGGAAGTTCCGGGAGGTTTGCCTGAAAAATCGAAGCGAAAATGTGAGAGATGGACCGGTGCATGGAGAAAGAATAGAAACATGCGGATTGAAAAAGTGTCACTTCACTACAGATAGATTTTTCAGAGAAACTATCAGCATTCATGTCTCTACCACATGCTTACCCTGACTGGCGCCGGCGGCACGCCTCCGGGCGGCGCGTCCAAGAAGTCCCAGATGAGAATGGTGTCATCGTGTGACGAGGAGACGATTTGGAAGTCATCGAACTGTAGGCGGAAGACCCGTCCTGTGTGTTGAACAAGAGAGCACAGGCATATCTCGGAGGGCATTGCTCGCGGATCTAGCGCCGCTTGCAAGTCCCAAACCTTGATTTTTCCGTCATACGCACCCGACACAATGCGTTTCTCATCGAAGCGAATACATCTGACAAGCTCTTCATGGCCTTCGAGAACCCGCAGACACACTCCCGAATGGATGTCCCAGAGACGGATCGTATTGTCGCTGGAGCCAGAGACAACGAGACGGCCTCGGTACTGAAGACACGCGATGCCACGTCTATGACCGGCCAGTGTCCGCACGAATTCCAGAGTGTCCATTGACCAGACTTTGATCGTACGGTCTCCGCTCGCGCTCACAATGAATCGATCGTCAAAATCGACGACATTGACTGCTGCGCGATGTCCGACGAGCACTCGGCGGATCGAGATCTCTCGTGGCGAGACCATGTCCCAGACAGCAATCGAACGATCCTTCGAGCACGTCACCATGATGCCGTTCGCGAATCGGAGGTGGAGAACTGCTTCGCAGTGATGGATGAGCGTCTTGATGCACTCGCCGGTCTCGACATCCCAAACGCGAACAGTGGCGTCAGAAGATCCAGAGATGATGACTTGGTTGTCGTATTGAAGACAGAGGACGGATCCGGTGTGTCCGGAGAGCGTCCTGCTGCAGCTGTAGTCTTTGCGATCCCAGATCTTGATCGTGTTGTCGCGGAGTCCGGAGACGATCTTGTCATCGTCGTACTGCAGACAGTAGACACCCTTGCTGTTCTCCGATTGGCAGTTTATTCGGGTCATCTTGTAGTGTCCTCGTTTCCAGTTGCTATCGATGTTGTGGATGTCGCGGATGATCTTCGGGTAGAGCTTGGAGTAGAAAACGTGCATCAGAATCTGCTGCTCCAGCTTCTCTCGCTTCACATTCGTGTCATAGTTGTACTTCTCGCAAATGCGACGGACCGCGGTCTCTCTGCCGATGTTCAGGAACTTGTCCCAGTTTCTCTTCACGGAGAGCCCCTGCCAGAGGGAATCCATCCGCACGTTGTTCTCGATCAGCTTCTTCCAGTGCTGACCGCGAGCAAGAGCACACCTCCAGCTGGTACTCACTTCTTCGCATGATTTCAAAGACTCGGCGTTTGCATTGTACAGGATCAACTCGACCAGATGTGCTGAAATAACAGAATCAGTTTTCAGAAAGTTTACTACGTTTGATGAACTCTTTATCGGCGATTGAAGACTAACCAGGTAGATTGCTGATAAAATCCCTCTGCAGCATCGGTCGGATGAACATGTCGACCATTCCCAACTGATAATGTGATAGTCGGTGTACTATTTTGTCCATGAAGTCGAGCTGCTCATGCTCACTCCATTTTAGGACCTCCTGAAAATAAATCCATAACACTTCGCAACGGGGTCTTTTGCTTTGCTGAAATCGCTCTAGTTGCTAACAAGTTACCTTTGAGTGGGAATCAGTTCATATAAAAGAATTCGTTCGAATCGATTCGCAAGAGACGGGAGGTTGTGAAAAGAAGAAATGGAGGGATAATGTCAAATGGCGCCGTGCCGAGTGTGGCAGCGAAGAAGCAGAAGATCTCGTTCTTACCTCGATGAGGCCTCCATGCCCTTGGAGGTAGACGACGGAAAGCGGTTTGCCCTCTTCGCGTTCGCCTCCTTCCGTCAGCGTAAGATCCGCCAGCTGCTGGGTGGTGGCCCCGTCCGACGATGACATTCCCTGCAAGATTCTGATAGAAACGAAGCCGTGAAGATCAGAAGAACGATCGATCGAGAGAAGTAATGTTGAGGAACAAAGGAATATCGATTTACGTGACATGCAATCGAGGTCAACGTGTGAATTACAACAAAGCGAATTTCCCACTTGAAATTGGCGACTATTGGTTCGATTGATCTTTGAAAAAAAGAATCAGTTGGGCAGTGAATTTCGTAACTGATATCGAGAACAGTCTCCTAGAAACGAACAAAGTTGGAAGTAAACCGAAGTTAACAGTTTAACGAATCGGAGAGACAAAAGATACCAAAAGAGGGCGATAAGTCATTCCGAAACGCGATTCCTGTTTCAGACCTGTTTTCGGGTCGTTATCTTTCGTTGTTCAGTCCCTTTTTCGGTGCAAAACACAAGTTTCAAGAGAAGAGAAATCGTTCGAGTCGCCGTTTTCGCCTTCTCATTTATCACTTCCTCCTTTTCTTTTTCAGTATTTCTTATCATCTTTATGATCGTGTCGTTCGACGTTTCTTCTCGGCGCGTCAGCCAGTCAGCCACAAAGATTTATAAGTCACGCGAATTTTTAAGGCACACACACTGAAAATAGTTGCACCAAGCGCCGAGCTCTGAGCTGCACAGAGAAGGAAACCATGCGCTCGCTGAAAACATAATCACGAAAAGCAGCGAGAGGGAAGAAAAAAGAACGACTATACGAAAGGGAGGATCGAGGATGGAGGGGAGGAAAAGAAAGAAAAGAAGGTACGAAAAGAGGGGGAAAACCGGCGGAGAGAGTGCGGCGACACGTGATGGGGGCGCCGAGACGCAGGCAGTTAGAGCTCTCCGATCGACCGCCGCCTCGTGCACGCCCTCTTTGCGGCAGGGCGCGATTGCTTTCGGCACTCTGCGTCTCTTCTTGTGGCACACTTCCTGGCCGCGGGAGAAGTCTAACTGGATTTGAATCTCATATAAATCCAGTGTGAGTGGAAACACGAGACGCAGAGTGTCCTCGGTTTGCACCCCAAAGTGCCTGTCCTCTCGAACCGAGGCGTCTGTCTGTGACACACGCTTCGTCCTCGTGGTTCACTTCCAGACGCGAAGAATCATTACGCGAGCGAAAAGCCGGCTGACGTCTCTCCTCTCTTGTTTTTAGGTTTTTCGCGTTCGCGTTTTCCGAAAACTTGTTTTTCGAGCGGAAAACGAAAGAAAAAGACCGAGCCTCGGTATTTCAAGTTTTCTTTGCAAGACCCAAAAGCAAGCTGGTTGTTTTCATTTATAAATAGAGACTGTCAATAAAAACTGAAATCGCTCTTTTCTAGAAGTTCAAAGGCGTCGAATAGTCAAGATTGTGAATGAAATTGTAGATCATTTGCTGAGACTCGCGGGGCTTGTCCTCCGGAACAAAGTGTCCACTTCCACGAACAGTCAGGAAGTCAACGTCTACAAAATGAAGGAAAAGTCAAAGTTATTGCGAGAAAGGCAACAAACTTCCGCTGAATTTGGTCTGGAAACCAGCCACCGCAGTACCAGTCTGACCGGAATAATGCCACGCCTCGTTCACTTTCTCTTGTTCTCCCTGAAAAAAGAAAGAGAGGGGAAAGTGTTGCGAAACGCGCGGATGGAACAGACGAGAACCGTCAAGTTGAGCGACGTCAAGAACTGCTGATTCATCATCGAATTGCAAGCCGTGTCGACGTCTCCGTTGTAGACGAGAATCTGAGTGCCAGCGAGTGTAATCTACACGACTGAACGAGGCGTTCGCACCTTGATTCCGGCTGCAATCATCTGCTGAAACTCGGCGATTACATCGAAATGTGTCACGACGTAGTGGTTGCCGACGTCGTCGCTGAAAGGAAAAATGAGACAATAGGAGAAGTGAGTGCCCCGAACAGGTTCGATCTGTTTTACAAAGAAGACAAAGTCTCTCCCTCTCTGCAAGTCCAAAAACCAAAGAAGCGAGTGATTCTGACCTGCACTCCTGCCAGATCGGCAGCGAACTCGGGATGTGCAGACTCTTCCGGACGTCGGCCCGATTCAGAAAAGCGAACGTGTTGTTCGTCTCCGCGCACAGCGGGACTGTCTGCAAATCAATCGATACGAGAATCTTCAGCTCGCGAGGCATACCGTGGCCGCGTTGTGCTTCCTCTGCGGCAGTCCGACGGCTCTTCTCATGTGTCTCTCGATGAACGCCTTCTTCTGACTCGTCGACGGGTTGTAATAACACGCGTCGTACAGATTGTACATGTTCAATTCGTTAGTACCGTCGAGCGCCTGAAGACGTCGGGAACTGAATTCAGAAGGGAAGGACGTCTTCTACGCACACTTATCACTTTATCTCTGCAGTTCGGATCGAAAAACTTGCTGTAAATGTCACAAGTTCCGATGTTGTTGTTGCAGCAATTCTTCGCGATGTCATTGTAGAGGCTGCGAATGAAAGTGTTTGATCGGAAGGAGAATGGGAGGGACTAGAAAGAGACATGTTGTTTTCTAGTCCCTCCCGCCCGGTTCCACAAACTCACTCGTCTCGAACGAGAGCGTGATAATAGTAGAACGGAACCATTGTATTGTAGTTGTTCGGGAAGTTCAGCGCTCCGTTTCCGATGGCCACTCCTTTGAAGTTCGGAAAATTAGTCTTATCGGCGAGAATTCGAACTGCCAGAGTGGGAATATAAACGCCGGCGTAAGATTCGCCTGTAATCCAAAAGTCCCTTCCTTTGTACTCGGGGAACTTTGACAGGAAATCGACGAGAGCGATGTAGTTGTGAAGCGAGACTTCGTCGTCCGAAACGGTCAGGTTCGAAGACGTCGAATAGGAGAAGCCGACGCCGGCGGGAGACTCCAGGAACAGAACATTCGCGAACTTGTTCCACGCGTACTGATTGTAGTACACCGAGTTACCGTAGTCTTTCACATGGAATGGACCGAGCTCTTCGATGAGCCCGTCCAAACTGGAGCATCCGGGGCCGCCGTTGAGCCAGAGGACGAGTGGATCTTCCGAAGGCTTTCGGGAAGACTCGGTGAGCCAGTAATGGAAGTACTTGTCGGTCCAGGCGCGGAGAAAGCCGGAATAATGGGAGAAGTCGGGGACGAACGTCAATCCGGGGAGGGAAGTCACTTTATCGGCGGCGGGAGCCGAAGCAGAAAGGGAAAATAGGGTCCCGAGGAGCAAAAGTGTAGTTGAGAGGTGCATTTTCAGAGTGAAAGAAACGAGTGATGACTGAGTGATAATGGGAAAGAGGATTATTGAGGCGTCATCAGATGTAACTCTCTAGCAAATACGCGCGAACGTACGGGACATAGTCATCGTCTGGAACTCTCTTGAAACGGATATCTGTCAAACTTATGAGCAGTCTTCTTCGAAAACACACATGTTCATCAATCTTCGAATTGAAACTCGAAAACAAGTATTAAGTTGAAAGTTGCCCTGAGCAAAACGGACTCTGTATTCACTTTTCGAGTTATTTCTTTTGAGAGAATGATTAATAAGTTTTTTTCCGGTCTGTCGGTTCACTTCTCTTTTTATTTTCGTCATTTTCCGCAAAAAGACGAAAAATTTCAAAGATTCGTGTCAGTTTTCAAGGTACATGACATGTTCTGGGCTAGTGGTCTTGCCACGATTACAGTAACTGTAAGGTCGCGCGAAGGAGGGAAACTCAAAAAAGATTACATTTATACACGTTCGCTTATCAATTTCTTTCCGTGCAAACGTCGTTCGTGGCGGAGTCATTTCGTCCAAAATGCACAGAGGAGAAAGTTTCGAATATTCCCAACCACCAATGCTCAAATCGCCACCTCCCGTGCCATCACCGGGCGATTCGAATCGGGTTTGCGCTAGCTCATCCACTTCAGCTGATTCTAAAGGATTTCAGTCTTATCGCTGGACTTCTATGACAGCCGCCAACAATTCGAGACTACCGGAGACTCCAGTAAAGAGTGTTCCGAAGAAAGCGGATACAAGCTGGTGGTCCCCATCACGCGGTGACACTTGGCGGCTGCACGCTCCTCGTGGACGAACTCTCGATCTGGTTGCTGCTTTTGATCAGTGCGCCCGTCAAGAACAACTCGAGAGCCCGAAGTACATGAATATCGGAAGGTTCCGCCGAAACAGCGAGCCGATGTATGAGAACGAAGAGAAGGAAGTGGTCAGCACCAACTTCATAGACGACTCAATGATAGAGGATCACGAGGAATACGAAGAGCACGACGTGGATCTGGATTATTACGATCGCCCGACCATCAAATTGCACCGAATGGCTGAGCAAGAAAGCTTCGGAGGACATCCTGGCGGCAATGCAGAGCAATTCTCTGTAGGAACCGGAAGCCGTCGTCAGAGCATTGTTTCCTCGTCATACATCACTCATCGGACGACTGTTGACCATGTCATCGGGGACGGCGGCGACATGAAGCCACGTATTCTGATCGATCAGACGCCGCAGAGACCCAACACGCTGTGAGATGCCTTTTCGCTGAGATTCTTGTTTCTCAATTTCATTTCAGAAGTGTCAGAAGCAGTATTCCGAGCCTCGACATGGCGAGATCAGACCATGCCATCTCGAATCCCAAGAACGAGCAAACTGTTGCTGGATTCATCACTTCTACTCCACAAGTTCACAAAGGATCCTCTGGAGAGCTATCGAGATACTTCGGACAGGAGGAATCGATACGTCAATCTCCGCTGACTCGTCGCGAACGTCGCCAGACCCAGACAATAGTTCCTCCCATGTTCGATTCGCCGGCTTCCACACGGAAGGTCAAGAACCCTTCGCCGCCTCCGCTTCCTCCGAAAACGCACGTCCGCTCACCTTCGTCCCTCGTCAAGTGAATTTTTCAATTGCTTTCACAACATTAAGCTGGTTTTCAGATCAATCGCATCCGATTTTGAAAAGGCCGACTTCGGTTTCCACCGCAAAGTAGACGCCGCCCAAGAAATCGCCGAGCTGAGAATGCAAGCGAACTCTTCTGTGAAAAGCAGCAGCTTCGATGAAAATCGAAACGTCGTTGAAACTAGTTCAGTTCACGATGCGAGTGTTGACTCAGTGCCCAGAATCAGTCACCTGTACGATTTCTAACTAGAATCTGAACGAAAAGATTGTTTTTTTCAGGGAGATGCGTCCGAGCATTCAGATGGGAGTTAGTGGATACAAGCTTCGAAATCGTGACCAAGAGCGTCAAGAAGAAGAAGAAGTTCTCTACTCGCTTCCCGTTAAAAAAGGAAGTCAGAAAAAGAACGAAAACGACGAGACCGACGAGAGACAGATGACACCCCGAGCCATTCAGAAAGCGAATCGACAGAGCCTTCCGTTCTCGGACATACCCGAAGAACGCACTTGCGACAAGATTGACGAGATGTTCGATTTTGTGGAAGTGCCGACTGGTGATTTTGATGAGAAAACGCTCGAGCGAACTGTGGACGGAGGATACGCAGAGATGGAATCACGTGGAAGTCCGGCGAAAAAAGTCGCGAATCGTACGAACATGTCGGCCAACACATATCAGGAAATCGAGTTTGAAAAGGACACTACACCGTTCGCGGAACCGATGGACAGTGACGGCACGAGATTCAGCGGATCCTCGTCTGGGCCGCAATTCACACGATCGCCGACGCTGGTCACTCCTCACGCGGGTCAATCTGTCACCGAGTACCGTGTTTCCGAGAGAGAGGGCCGTGCTCGCACTGAAAAAGTTGTCGTTCAGAAGATGTCGCAGCCAGCCGCTCTAGCCACTTCGACTCCGAAAGGAACGTTGGCATGGCGTCGCAATCAGTCGCACGTAGCGGCAGAAGACTCATTCGTCAGCTCTATCAGCAATTTCTCCACGGCCGACAAGATTAATGATTCGCGGCGCCAGATATCGAAACTGATCGAGACGATTGAAAAGACACGCAAGCACATTCAACTCGCCGAGATCTCGCTTCTCGACGCGAAAAAGGCGCGGATGGTGGTGCAGGAGCTAGCTTCTCAGCGAGTCCTCCTGATCTGCCGCGAACGACTCAAGCTACAGCTCGACGAGGTTCGACGTCTTCAAGCTCTTTCCGTTGTCCGTCATCCTCCTCCGCCCATCAACCGGCACTTTAAATCGTCAATGGTTATCTCTAACATTGCAGTGCATCTCAACAAGAACTTCAATTGCCGTGAGTCATCTGTGTCAGTCCCTGAATCTCCCAATTCCTCATCTTCCAGGCGGATCGTTCGCTTTCATCGTTGCTCTCAAGTGTCGTACTGAAATTGAGGCGACGGGAGTCGTCACTCTTCTGGCTCACTATCAGACTCGCATGAATGTGATCCACTTTGGAGAGCACATGCATTTCTCGAACCTTCCTGTTGACTTTGTCATTTCCATGGAAGTCTATATGATGGTATAGAACTTAAATCTTCCTCCGCTGATTTTTTTTGAAAATTTCAGCGTGTTCCCGAATACAAAGCTCCAGACAAGACGTGCGCTTCTCTGCTCGCCGCCAAGTTCCGCAGTCTCCTGGTTCCCAGTTCGGCGCATCGTCGTTCCAAAGTTCAAAGCTTCGCTGCTAATCGCACGATCGTCTCAATGCCCGGGTATCAACCTCCAGAGTGCGAGTTCAAGTTTTGCGGAAAGCTGACGTTGGATCGGGACTCGGCGGGAGATCGTCAGTTCTATTTGGACGACGTCACCTACCCGCTCGAGGGAACCGTCAAACTCGTCTCACACTGCTCGTCGCTTCCTGAAGCGATAGACGTCGAGTATCGAGGATTCCTATACCTTTTCGACGAACGGTCACCGAACGGAGACTCGGCGTGGGAACGTTATTGGGCGATGTTGCATCGTGGTGTCATCTTCTTCTGGAAGAATCCGATCGACGAGAAGAACGAACAGGTGCCACTCTCGCAAATCGATCTGACAAAGTGCACTAATCAGTCGATCGAAGAGACGAGAACAGAACGATCTCACGAGTTCCACATTGAGCTGCTCATCGATCAGACGCCGAGTTTGCTGGAAAAACGAAGGTACTGTCATCTTTTCTCCAAATCCCTGCATGTTAACTATTGCAGAGTTGTGCTCGCCGCCGAATCGGCCGACCACCTCGGTTCTTGGCTCAACGCCATCAACGACACTCTCTGCGTGCTCCGTTCTTAAATCTCAATGTTTCTTCTCCAATATTAGCATAATCTCACCAACCCCTAAAGACTCATTCATTTTCCTTTTCCCACTCAGTTATTGCTTCCCGAGCCTTCTAATGGCATTCTTCATATCCATTTTTTTCCACGTGCACCTCCTAGTTTTAGTTTTCTCTTTTTAAAAAGGTTTTATAGATAGAAAGAATCCCCGCCTATTGTGCCCCATCATCGCCTGCTGTCTCATAAGAGTATCATTATTCGAGGCCCCTCTCCCCTTTTTACCGCCTTCAACGCAATACTTCCACCTCCTCATTCCACAAACCGACGTGTCCCGTAATAATTATGAATGTAAACTATGTATGGTAATGAAAGTGCGGAATTTCTGTCATAATTCTCTTTATCGGATGGTTTTGTTTTGCCAGTTCGTTTCCTCTCGCTTTTCTCGTGCTCGCGAAAAGCGCGTCAGCACGGCCAACGCGCCAATCATTGATTTTTCGCAGTCTCCACTTCGTAGTCTGGCCACGAATTTGCATTCTCGTCTCTCGTTCATTCACTCCTTCTTTCCAGAACTTTCCGCGTTCCCGTCAGCAAAAAAATGCAACAAGTTGCCGATCCACGTCGCACGAATCGAATTGTTCGGTAAGAAATGTCCTTTTTCTCCTCATTCACAAGCCTTTTTCTCAGTTACAAGCCTCTCGACACCACCACGAATCAGCAGCAGGCTGTGAGCGAGGATCCGCTGCCAGAGTACATGAATGTGCTCGGAATGATCTTCAGCATGTGCGGTCTGATGATCCGGATGAAGTGGTGCTCGTGGCTCGCACTCGTCTGCTCGTGCATCTCGTTCGCCAACACGCGCACTTCCGACGATGCGAAGCAGATTGTCAGCAGTTTCATGTACGCTAACATTCCCTTTTCCCGGGGACCATGCTCTCCTTTTCAGGCTCTCCGTGTCTGCCGTCGTGATGAGCTACCTCCAGAATCCGTCTCCGATCATTCCGCCGTGGGTGACTCTGATGCAGTCGTCATAGATTCCTAGTTACTCCTAAACATAAGTATTGTGATAATTCAAGAAATTCATTCAATAATAAAGGTTCTTCTCTCTTGTCCGCAGACGGAACAAAGTGGCACTCGAGGACAAATGTAAACCAGAAAGTAGAGCGAATCCGATCGGATATCGTGTTAACGACATCCTCCGCGCGGTCCTCCGCACGGAGACCCAGACGCAACGGGAGTCTGTATGGATCCGCCCGACTGTTTGGAAAGAAGATTTCGTACTGCCTTCCCCTCAGTAACCTCCAGAATTCGTTCGCGCATTCTTCTCGGAGAGAGGTCACTTTTTAAACTTCAGATGCCTATCTCATTGTTTAGCATTGTACCCGATGGATGCTAGAAAAACGGCGACCAACGGAGGCTACACCGTTTCGCTGATTCCAATTTCAGAAACGATTCACTAAGATTCTTATCTAGAGTTCCCCGTCTCAAATCAGAAGTGGTCATGCCGATTCTGATTCGGACCGCAGCACCCAATCGTCGTCCTTTGATTCCTCAAACCGATAAGTAACCGGAGATCAGTTTTTCGAATTCGCATATTTCTGTACCCGATCGTTTCCGACCTTGGTTGTCTCGTGTTTGTTGGCCCTCCAGGTTCAAACGGCATACGTTCCCCTAATTCTTTCGACGATCTTCCCACGATCAAACTACTTTCTTTCTTCTCTTTTCCTCCACAAAAAACGCCATTCTCGCTATCTTTCTCGAAAGATCGGCATCAGCCGGAAAAGAGGAAGAAAGCGAAAGAACCTTTGATCGGTCGTCCCCGCCCCCTTTCTCGCTCTCTCTCTCTTTTTTTGCACTTTCCCCGCCCTTCTCGAACCTGAAGTCACCTGAGAAGTCTTGCCCATTCCGCACGTCTTCTCCTTCCTTTCTTCAGAATTCTTGCCAGGAATGAGGTCGCGTCCGTCTCTATCTCGCTCTGAAATCTCAGTCCGCAAATTCCGGTACCTGTCCCTCTGAATCCATTTGCATTCCCCCGTGTTTCCACGTCTCCCCTCCTCCTCAGAACCTGTCCAATTTGCCACTTTTTATCACTTAGCAGACACGATTTATCACATTTCGACAGGACGATGTACACGGTGGCAGTGACCGGAGGCGCCGGATTGGTCGGGAGATACGTGGTGCAGAGACTGCTGGAGAACGAGCGAGTGGCCGAAGTGCGGATCATCGACCGACAGAGCACTTCGAGAGGTGAGCTCGCTTCAGAAGACGCTCGCAACAACTGATTCAGAAGAGAACCGCAAGGTCAAGGTGTACGCGATCGATGTGAACGATCGGAAGCCGCTCGAGAACGCCCTCCGTGGCTGCGACGGAGTCGTCCACTGCGCTCACTCGCCGTTCCCGGTGCTCTACTCGAACGACAAGAAGCAGGACGAGCAGATGTGGAAGGACAATCTGGATGCGTGCGAGGCGGTCGTCGACACGATGGTCGCACTCGACATCAAGAACCTCGTCAACATCGGCTGCGCCTACTGTCCGATTCCGAACGAGGACAACTACGGACTGGCGCAGGACGTGTTTCTGTAAGAGGGAGACGCTTCTAGAATCGCCTTCGCATATAGCAATTGCAGTGATTTTCCGAGGAATTACATGCTGGACGAGTACGGAGAATCGCGTACTCGCGGTGAGATGTACGCGAGGAAGGCGGCGAAACGGAGCGCTGTGAACGGGATCTTTCTGAGAGCCGCGTTCGTTTACGGTCAGGGAAAGAGCCGCAAAATGGAGACGATCAAGGAGCTCGTCCAGAACTCGGAGCTCCCGTTCGTGAACGGAGATCGGAGAGGAATGCACCAGTTTGTGAGTTGCTGAGAAGATCGGGAAGGTTCGGAGGATCGGTTCGTCGTTTCAGATCTACGCCGGGAATCTGGCTGCGATCGTCGTCAAATCGTTCTTCAGTCTTCTCCAGGATCCGGGGAAATACAACGGAGAGATCGTCTTCTGTATGGACGAGAACTGTGTTCATTCGATCCGTGAAGTGAGATCGACCTCTCGTACGATCCAGAGTCCGCTCCTTTTCAGTTCTTCGAGAATCGCTTCTTGAATCCGAACTTCTCTTCCGATGTTGCCGTCAACTACTGGCCGGCGTTCGCCTCGTCATACTTGAACTATTGGAAATACAAACTGGGATTCCAGGCGAGAATCCGATCCGTTCTCGTCTTATCTCACTCTCCAATCTATATTCCAGGTTCCTGAGAAGACACTGAACCACGTGGCATTCCGTCTCTTCTTCGAGAAGACCGTCGGGTTTCCGAACAAGAAGCTACGTCTTCTGCTCGACTCGAAACCAGAAGTCTGCCAAGAAGACGCGTTCCTCAAGTACGCCAACCCGAAGTCTTCGTACGCGACAGAATCTGTGAAGAGAGAAAGAATGCCCATTTTGCAGGGATAAAATTACGATTTTCATCACGATTAATAAAATCATTACACTCGTTTACACTCTATTCCATCGCTTGTAATAATGAGAGAAGAAAAAAGTGGTCACTGCGAATCAGTCGCTGGCTTCTAATGACCTCGCATGTCGTATACATTGCCATCAGACCTGCATTTTCTCATCGAACGATGCTTCAAAGAGACGAATGCATTCTTATAGAATGATTCTATTCCCTATTCTCAGTGTCGGTCGAAACGAACCACGTCATCTGTTCAATTTCCCTTCGCCATCTTCCACACCGAGTACAACGAATTGCTGGCGCGTTTCGCGTGCCCCCTGTTTCTCTAGCCACGCGCTCGTTTCTCTGCCCGGATAGAAAGCAAGAACGCGACAGCGGCACGCTCTATCGACCGCCCTCTGGCTGGAATCCGCCGGAGTCATTCTCTCCTGAATTCTGGTTTTCATGTGACTCGTCGTCCAGCCTTCTCGTCCCCTCTGACCACACGCTTGAAACACTCAATCGATACAGCTTATCGGTTTTCTGATCTCCGCATCGCAAGGCAAGAAAGCAGTTGACACAATTTTCAGAAAAAAAAGGCGATTCTGTATATTATTGACTTTCTCATCATTTTCTATCGATTTTTCGCTCTGCTTTTCGAAATTTCTCCCAGATCGAAGCGTTTATTCCTCACCCACAAAAAAACCCAGTTTTATCGATCGGCGGCATCCCGCCTCTCAAACTTTCGCTTCAAAACCCTTCGCATTTCAGAACCTGTGTTCCTTTGATTCAACAGAAAACTTTGTTTGCGTTCCAATTCTCTCTCAATTTTAATTTTTTCCAATAGAATATGTTGTTTTTTTTCCAGAAAAACTATGGGGGACAACAATGTGGAACCGCCTGCAGAAGTGGAACAGCCGGTCGCTTCTGCAGAATCAGCGCCGTGCACAATCTGTCTGACGCCCGAGTTCCACGTGGAGTCTCGTGTGAATGGATGCGACCACCCATTCTGCTTCGTGTGCATCTCCGAATGGGCGTGCACAGCCCAAAGAGCGTCGTGTCCGATGTGTCGTAAAGATATTGAAAACATCACTTACGACTTCATAAGTCATCCAAAAGGACGTGTTCAGTCAGTTCTCGCTCGTTTTCGTCATGCGCACTCATCAAGCGGTTTCAGAATCGGCATCAGAGAGTACCGCAGCATTCACCTGAGTTTGACTCCTTCCGAACGCAATCAACTGCTCGGCGAGCGTCGTCTGGTCGTCAGAAATTTGATGCACGTCTTCAAAGTAGCGTCAGAAGTGGCCTCGGAATTGTGAGTGACATTGACTAGTTTTCAATTGCGCCTTGAAATTTGCAGGACCGAGAATTCGAATCAAGAAGGCGAAGATGCAGAGACATTAAAGGTGAGTCAGAAATCTTGAACGGAGCCCTTTATTGGAGATTCTAGGTTTGCCTAACCGAACTCGACACAGCTGTCAAAGAGCATATCGGAAAAGCCGAACGAATTTTGGGGGATTTGAGAATGGAGCAGACACGCAAGAACAAGTAGGAGAAAGCGATAATTGGGTCTTTCAGCCACTTTATTTCCAGAGGAATAGTTTTCACGAATCCTACTTTCCGCCGAATGCTTTATACTGCCAAGTGCCGAATTAAATTTCTCGACATGAAAAAGAAACCCGTTGGGAAGCTAAAACCTGAAGATCTCTCAAAAGAGCCAGACCGCTACCGAAGTATCGTTACCGAGTTTCTCATCTCCGAGTTCGACGCGTTGCCCCTTGCTGAGGTTAGTTGTGGTGAATTTGGTCGAGTCATTTCAACATATATATTTCAGCAGCCGCAAAGCAACGAAAAGTACAAGTGGAGAACCAGATTCTTCGGTCAGACCATGGAAGTCGAGGAGAAACTGACATTCGCCACTCGAATTTACGAAATGATGCTGGCTCATGAGACGGGAAGTGACGAGTTGAGAAAGGACCTTATGGACCTTCTCGTGCCTGTCGACTACACGCACATCGTGATTCTCGATGAACATCTGAACGCCATCGTGTCAGTTAAGGAGGAAGACATACATGAGTTCTACAAAGCGATCTATTATGATTCGGTCTACAATACAATCACGAATAGAACAGTCATCGATTCGGCCGAGTTCGACAATATCATCATGAACGGAGGAATGGTCTTCGAAGAGGGAGACCGCGCACGCTTCGATGAGCTCTTCCGATCACTGGCGCGTGGACCAGATGTCGTTTTCGGCGATCTTGTATGGCCTGATCCGTTCTCCGTCTACGAGCGTCGGTTCGTGAGACAATCGTCGAACACTGACAGAACTGATCGTGCAACGAACAACGACGATGAGAGCGTTCGATCGGATTCTCCGGAACCACGAGTCCCAACACCGCGTCCGGGTCCTAGTGACGAAGTTACTGACGAGGAGATACAACAACTTCTAGACCGCATTGACCCGCTTGCACCGGGGCCGTACATTCCTCCGCATCTCCCACAAAGAGAGCGTATTCGCTACGAATTTTACCGCAGAGTGGACCATATGACTCCGACGTTTGAACTGCACCATCACCACCACCATCACCACCATCACTCGAGCCAAACCCTCCCGCGTCTACGAACTCTCCGAAACAACGAGCGTCGGCAGCGCGAGATACAGGAGCGAACGAGAATCGAACGCGTGCGGGAGTTACAGCCACGGCCAGTGACCCGCCGCGACATTAGATCCGAAAGAGTACGAAACTTTGTGAATCGATCCGATCAATTCCCGCCCCGTGGGAGAGATCGGGGGGAGCCGACGGCGGCGAACCGAAGATATGTAAGTGAGGACACCTTTATTTCCGGATCGAATGCCATCTTTCAGTATGTCTTCGGAACTTCTGAAGTGGCTGCTCCGGTTCACACGATCAACGAAACTCCAATCTACATTCCTGCCAACCAAGATTCTATTTCGAGACGTCCGAGAACGAGATTCACCGAGTCCCCCGTAGGAGTTGAAGAAGAACTCGCTCAGGCCAACATGAGGCACATTGACACTGGCTTCCGCAGAGAGTCACGAGATGGAAACTACTATTCGATAAGACCGGAGGGCTCGGGCCCCCCAGAAGCATCGAGCAGTGCAGTGGGAATTGCCTTTCTGAATGCGATCAACGCGAGAGATCGCGCTGCTGAAGAGCGTGCCAACGCAGAAGATATTGGCGAGCCGTACACCATCGGGGATTCGGATGTCGAATCGACGACGGAGACTATGGAACAAGATAATATGGAAGGGGAGGTAATCGGTAAATCAGTCGAGACAGGAATTGAAAGTGTCATTCCAGACGCTCACGCTCGGTGAATACATCGATGAAATGGAAAGAGCCGATCAGGAAGCCGGACTCGATTTCATTTCCGTTGCTCATCGCACAAGAGCCGCTAGAAGAGGTAAATATAAAGGATTCGATAGCTTCAATAAAGTAGTCTCAATTCAGCCGCCGCGAGCGGAAATCCCCCAGGAGCTCCACCGGCGAAGAGAGCTCCGAACTCTGGACGCGACTGATAATTGGAATATCTTTCTGTCCATTATTCTGTGCACTGTTTTTATTAAATGCTTGTTATTTACCCGGTTACCGAACGTTAGTGTGTCGCAAACTTTCCTTTCGGTGAACAGCTCGAGTTTGTTTCTTTCAGGAACTCGTTGTCACTTTCCCAATCTTCTTTGTGTATTTTTATTCTTTTCACCTGAATCTGAATCTGTAGTTTTTCTACGTAGTAAATCGTGTGTCAGTTTTTTTCTTCTTGAATTCAAAATGTCGAGTTAGCCAAAATGTCTCACACGCTTTTTTTTCTCATTATCGCAAGCAAATCTTTTATTTTTCCGTGCACACATTTTAATAAACTTCGAAATATCTAGTTTGTCTTTTTTGTTATATGGTAAATTAACCTTTTTGTGTATTTTTAAAATTTAATATGGACATCTCCGGGCAATAATCACAAAAGAATGGTCTCAAAAAGTAAACTTTTGTGAGAAGGTATGCAAACGCGCCCCACTGCACCGCAAGAATTACAGGTCGAAAACAATTTTCTCGCGAATTCTGAGTGTTTTCTTTTCTAATTTGCTATTCTAAATTATCTATTGTATTTCAATTTTAAAGATGGAATACAAGACAAACGAGCAGAGCACGTCGGAAGCCCCAATCGATACTGAGAAGACGTCGAGACCATTTTTCGGTTATAAAGCCGAGAGCCCGGAGTCAAAAGAGGAGAATGCCGAAACGGAGGAAGAGTGTTCAGTATGCAGAAATGAGTAGGTTCGGCATATTCAGATGAAGAAACAACGAGTCTATTTAGAATGATTGATACGACAGCTCTGAGCGACTGTGTTCACGAGTTCTGCTACGATTGCATCGTCGGATGGCTCACAAAAGGGTCCGGACAGTTCTGTCCTATGTGCAAAACACCCGTGAAATATATAAGACGGAAAGCCACCGAAGAGAAAGTCACAATCGAGGAGATTGTTGCGAACAAGGAGCCAGAGGCAGTTGCTGCCGAGAATCTCATAACTGAGAAAAGGATTGTTTCGAGGAAGATGAGAGGTTGTCGGAGGATGAACAGCAAAATCGATGAGATCATGTGAGATTAGCATTCCAAAAAAGAAGTTGGAAAAATTCAGCTGATTTCAGTGGAGCGACTTCGGCTACTCGCCATCCTGCACGCCACGAAGAGCTGAACAGTCTAAAGCAAATGAGTGTCGCGCAGTTGAACTCGCTGCAAATGCTCCGTGACGATATCGATCATGGAGCTGCCAAAGCACTTGTCGTCTCGAAATTGGCGTTCCGAAGACTCGTCTACGAACGAGAAGTGGTTGCGGAAGGACTGCCGGATGAGTATGCGCATGTAACGAAACAAGAGTTTCTCAATAACATCGAGCACTATCGCGTTGTTATGAAAACTTTTCTTGTGACCGAGTTGAAGGCGATTCCTGTGAAAAGTGTAATCTCTTCTGTCGAACGTGCTCGAATAAAGGTGACCTCGTTGCAGCAGCCAAGAGTCGATAACAACAGGAGCTGGATATTCTTCACTCTTCATGATAAACTGGAGGGAAAAGACGAAGAGGTGATCAATCAGATCTTCGATATTATACCGACTCGAGGCAGTCTGGAGTATTCCTCGGTAAGCTCCTCGTGTTTACCGAACCTATTTACGATATGAAAGACTGTTCTTCAGAAGCACGTCGAGACGTTGTTCCAAGGACTCGTATCAATGCGCACTATCTTCATATTCCTCGCGGAACTGCAATCACTGATCAACAGCAAGATGACCTATCTCGAGTGGTGCGGGGCAGTCAGATATCGATTCGAGACGGATCGAGGAGGGGAAGCGATTGAGCACGGTAAGAAGGTCAGCAGAGAACAATGGTGAGAGCTGGGGAGAAAGTTTCAGATGTGGTGACTGTGGACGACACTGTCGACGAGCCGGACGTGGAGGAGCCGCCGCCGAGAGAGCTTTACGATAGAACGAGGCCCGTCTTCAATCCTTACAACCAAATTTTCGGAGGTGTGGAAGCATTTTCAATAAATTTTCACGAATTTGCTTTTCAGGACCTCGAAACTCTGTGAGTTCAAGTTACGAAGTGAGTTCCGCTATTCGAAGTTTGTTTGACGTAAGTATTCTCGTTGTAGCGTGCTCGTCGTGCCTCTTCCTCCGACACCGACCAGGACGATGATATCTACTTTCAGACGCCATTGCTCATCTCTCAGAACAACCCTTACCACGCACGATTCTCCGCCAAACCACAAGCGTTGTCATCAACAGGTAAATATAGAAGTAGCGCTACTCCAGCAGATTTTCGGTTGATTCATTTCAGCGATTCCGAAGAATGGGATCTCTTGGGCTGAACTGGCCAGTGGTCCGTCAATTTTCTCAGCTTCGAAAGTATCATCAAGACCGACTAGAGCCGATTCGGACGACGACATTCAGGTTCTGGATGCGGATGGAACAATCGTTCTGGACGATTCAACTGGCGATCCTCCGGCCGTCTCGCAAGCAGATCGAAAGAGGAAAAGCACCGACCCCGTTTTGGAAACGAGAAAAAAAACCAGAAGAACTGATCTACCGTGCGGACTGATCGACGACGTCGAAAAGTTGATGTACAAGCACGGATTGTCGAAAAAGAACCTTCTTAACACGCTCGTGGCCGCGGCAGGAGAACTTCTCGACAGGAAGACGAGCCCGCCCGAGTCAGCCAGGCGGATCACGCAATACCCACATGAAGAAGAATCAAGGTCGCATGAACAGTAGAATATCAATTCTCTCTGAATTCTGATCGATTTAGACGTTTCAAATCGATCTCTCAAATATTTCGAATTGCTTATTTTCAAAGTTTATGTAACCCTTTTCCTATTTAATTGTTTTATTCGCTTCATTCGTATCTCCTGTCGTTTCGTCTCAAACATTTTCGTGTTTCTGTGGTATCTTTTTCGAGTTTGTGATTAGAATGAAAAGTTTCAAATTGTGTCGTCTAGTTGGAGTTCTAGCCGGTTCTCTACCTGATTGACTATTACCTCACAAAACATCTTGTAGACAACGAGCATCTCTTTTTCTGGTCTTTCATATCATCAGCCTGTGTTTCTCGCTGTGGAGAAAAAGTGTCAGGTTGCGAAAGCGTGGAAATCACCAATCGAGCGATTGGTGCATCATTATTGAATAGTAGATTGTATCTTGGCTCGTTCATCTGTAGCAGGTGGAAACCTCTCTGTTCGTTTCGGTGAGATCCAAAGAGATGGGTCGGCAATTAGTCTCGCACAGCACTGACCCCGCCCACTAAAGGCAGTATAAAAAGAGGTCCGATCGGCAGAAGAGACCATCATTCGTCCTCTCACGAGGCCTTCCTCCCGCGGGACGTTGCTTTTCTGACGTCACTCCGCTGACCTGACCTTTTGCCGTACGGGCGTGGTTCAGTCGTCCGTCGCGTCATCGGCTATTGTCCTCCTCTCCCTCCATTCTACTCATTTGATCTGAAACCCTCTCTCGTCGCTGGGGTATTGATCAATCTATTCTGTTGGGCAAGGCGTCTTCCCGCTCTCGTTTCCTCTACCACGCGAACAAACAACCAGGCAGCACCTGTATCCGACGGGTGAATTTCGCCCCATCCGCACACGCTGCTCTCGTCGTCTCGCGCGCTCCGCTCGTAAACAACGTTGAGGAGGCTCTCTCTCTCCGCTCTCCTCGCGTTTCGTCGCCCCGTATGACCGTGTGTGTCACATGATGTTGTGGCTGGCTGTCTCGTCGTCTCCGCCCCTCTCGCTCTCTCCTCAGCTAGAGAGGGCGGCCTGCTGCAGTCTCTCCAGCCTCTGCCATTCGTCTTGGTGTGTTCTTCTCTCGCGTTGTCGTCTCTTTAGTTTTCACTTTCGAAATGACGGCGGCGCTTCTCTTTGTTTGAAAGTTACTATTCTAACTGTTGGGGTAAAGAGAAGCAAGCAACCGGTTCCAGAGCTCCCTTCTCTTCAATACACTCCCATTTTCAACCAACGTCTCCCGATTGCGAAATATTGCAACTTCTTCCTAATAGTTGTTTACAGTTCATTTGATTCTGGTCAACATTCCTCTGGGACGTCGCAGTGGAAGAAGAAGAACTTTGCTGTCAGAGGACGCGAAGGGACGTCGTATCCTTGACGACGTGACTCGTTCTCACATGAACACTTCTACTCCCATTCGCTAGCACGTCTTCTCTACGTCTCTGCGAGTCTAACGAACCGAAAAAATCAATAGGCGCTCTCCCCCCTCTCTCATATGACCGATGTGCGCACACACGCACACACACACTCTCGCTCACCCTGCCTCCCCGCCCGCTCACGCCTCCATTCACCCACTGGGCTCTCATTCGCGAAGCCTTTCTCGTCGTCGTCGCCGTCGTCTCTCTCGCTATTACTAGTGGTTTCGCAATCGGTCATTTTATCATTCGATCAATCGCGCGCTCTTTCTTACTGCCCACGTGACGTCTCTTCTACTTTCACTTGTTACACTCTCGTCTCTTTTCGATGCTTCTCTCTTCTCACATGATTCTTCAATGAATCAATCACATTTCCAGAAGACACCTTCCCAACCGATCCGACCATGAAGTGGGCTTACAAGGAGGAGAACAACTTCGAGAAGCGCCGTGCCGAGGGCGACAAGATCCGCAGAAAGTACCCGGACCGCATCCCGGTCATCGTCGAGAAGGCCCCGAAGTCGCGTCTCCGCGATCTCGACAAGAAGAAGTACCTGGTGCCGTCGGATCTGACCGTCGGACAGTTCTACTTCCTCATCCGCAAGCGCATCCAGCTCCGCCCGGAAGACGCGCTCTTCTTCTTCGTCAACAACGTCATCCCGCAAACCATGACCACGATGGGACAACTCTACCAGGTAAAAGCGATGGGCCCTTGTACCTCAAGCCCCACCATCTAATTACAGGATCACCACGAGGAGGATCTGTTCCTGTACATCGCCTACTCCGACGAGAGCGTCTACGGAGGAGAGGTCGTGAAGAAGGAATAAGCCGAGAAAACCGACCTATGTATACTTGTACAATGGAAACAATTCATGCTTATAACTCCCTCTCTAAAATCCCTCTAAAAATCTCTTCCTTCCCTTTTACTCGAAGTAACACAACCTTTTTCTCGTATGACGGTTCCGATAAGCGGCTCCTGTCTCTCGGGATAGAGCCCCTTTTCTCCCCCTTCTTCTCTGTAATTTTCGTATTTTGCTAATACTCTTTTTGGTGTGTGAATAAAGATGAAGAAGACACAATCGTTTGTTCCCGTCTTGCTGATCGTACCGTTCCAATCGATCGAAGCAACAGATTGCGAAATAGTATTCGCTTGTTTTTGATGTTTTATAAATCGCTATAACTCTTTTGCAGTGTAAACAAGTTTGGCGAAATATTATATTTTGGCCGAGAAGAGAGAAAACGCTGAATCAGGGTCAAAATTGGAAACGGGAATCGAGGAATGACGAATTCGTTCCGGCGGGGAACGCCACAAAAGTCTGAGAATTCTTCCCGGTGTCGAACGTTTTCTGAAAATATCAAACACGCGCTAACTCAAGAGTTTGACTGAAACGCGATTGCTTTTCAGAGAACGAGCGCAGATTCTGGTTTACAGAGAGCGAAAATGCGGTGGAGCGCGTTTGCAATCTCCCGAGCTGTTTCTCATCTCTTTCTCGATTGCTTCGCCCTCGCTCTCCGTCGGAAATCGTTTTCCCGCAGCTTTCTTCTCGCCAAGTTGTTTCTGATCCGATAATTGTTCTCCGCAGCTCGCTGCTTTCATTCTTCTCGTTGTTTTCCTCGCGTTGCCATTAGAAACTGCCTCCATTCGCCACATGACTCCCCCTCGTTTCTCTTTCCATTTTCTCCATCTGTTGGCCGCTATCTTCAACCGTGGCAAACCATCAAAAACGTGATCAAAGTAATTAAAATGGAGACTGTTCCTTCCAATTCAGAGATTGCTGATTGCGATGGGAATCTCTAGTTCGCTCATGGCGGCGTCTACAAAGGAACCGAATCAAGGTATGAAAGATATTTTTTCTCTTTCGCCTCTAGAGATCGAAGTTCCAAAAGTCAAATTAGAAAAAAAAGTCGTTCTCGTCAAGAAGAACCTGCGGGCAGCTGGTACAAAAAGACGAGATCGATCAAAACTTCAGTCGTTTCGGCACGTATTTCTCTTCTCTGGAGTTATTCTTCTTGCAAAGCATCAGTTTTTCATTCGGAATTTCTTCCAGAAAGTTCGTGACGCACGAAGTTATGTCAGCGTGTTTCTCGGAACTCGTCAAAGTTGGTGTACTTCTGCTGGTTTTCGGCTCCGCTCATGGCAGTTTTTCGGGTACGTCAAGATATTGTCACGACGCATCAAAAAGATCGTCAAAAACTATTGACTCTCGGCGGCACCAGCCCGGTACGAAGGCACCGTACGTAAATCCGCGGCCGCGGCTAACCGAATTTCGAAACAGAAACTCAGTTTTCTGAGTTTTTTCTTCACCAAGTTTGTATTGATCGGAAGTCAACAATAGATGCTCTCAAAAAGGGTTTTGACATAGTTGCTTCGTAAAATATGACTCATCTATGACATCAGAGTGACAATTGTCAGTGAGAGCTGTTGGTAATATAAATACCCTCCCGTGATCTGATTGACATTGTCATTTCCTTCGCTCTTCCAGTCTTCTTTCTACTTCTTCTTTCTTCTCATCTATGGTTCTTCCAGGTGTTACTCTCGAGAAGTACGACAAGACCACGGTCGACGCCTCCGTGGCACTCAAGGGGAAGCTGGTCGGCCTCTTCTTCTCTTCCCACTTTTGCCCGTCGTGCCGTGCATTCACTCCGATGCTCAAGGTATAAACTTCCAGCTCTGAGTAGGGTCCTTCACCTATCGTTTTCAGGATTTCTACTCAGATGTCGACGACGATCTCGAGATTGTGTTCGTCTCGCTCGATCGCAGCCAGTCGGATCTGAAGGTCTACATGAAAGAGTCTCACGGAGACTGGTATCACATTCCGTACGGATCCGACAACATCAAGTAATTATATCAAACCTCCCTTCTCATCAAACTCATCTATTTCAGGAAGCTCTCGACCAAGTACGGAGTCTCGGCACTCCCGGCTCTGATCATCGTCAAGCCGGACGGCACCGTAGTCACCAAGGACGGTCGCAACGACGTCCAGAACGGCAAGAACCCGCAGGCCACCATCGCTAAGTGGAAGGCCTAAATGAGCCGCCCGGATGCATTTCTTTATTCAACACATGATTTTTCTTCTTTTGAGCCATTCCAGTTCAAATTGGTAGTAAACAGTAAATAAAGCATATATATATTTGTATTTTCTGTAGCTGGATGTTTGTTTTCGATCACTCAAATTGAAAGAAACCAATGATTAAAAATGAATCATTGTTTCGATTCGGAATAGCAAAAAAAGAATTCGGGCCAGTTCTTTATTCCATGAAAAGCTAAATATTAGACAAAACAGATAAAGAAAAAAAAACAAACAAAATCTGAGTGTGTACTACAGTACTGTATGACGGTTCCGATAAGCGGCTCCTGTCTCTCGGGATAGAGCCCCTTTTCTCCCCCTTCTTCTCTGTAATTTGCGTATTTTGCTAATACTCTTTTTGGTGTGTGAATAAAGATGAAGAAGACACAATCGTTTGTTCCCGTCTTGCTGATCGTACCATTCCAATCGATCGAAGTGAAATAAATTGCAGCCGAGTAAATAGCAGCAGATTGCGAAATGTTATGGAGTTGAAAATCATCGAGAGTCCTCAGACAAACGGGCGGCAGGTCTCGCCACTCTTCCATAAACTTTTTCTGAATAATCATACGCGCCTTTAACCTCATTTTCTCGAATTGTCATCATTGTTTTTGATGTTTTATAAATCGCTATAACTCTTTTGCAGTGTAAACAAGTCTGGCGAAATATTATATTTTGGCCGAGAAGAGAGAAAACGCTGAATCAGGGTCGAAATTGGAAACGGGCATAGAGGAATGACGCATTCGTTCCGGCGGGGAACGCTACAAAAGTCTGAGAATTCTTCCCGGTGTCGAACGTTTTCTGAAAATATCAAACACGCGCTAACTCAAGAGTTTGACTGAAACGCGATTGCTTTTCAGAGAACGAGCGCAGATTCTGGTTTACAGAGAGAGAAAATGCGGTGGAGCGCGTTTGCAATCTCCCGAGCTGTTTCTCATCTCTTTCTCGATTGCTTCGCCCTCGCTCTCCGTCGGAAATCGTTTTCCCGCAGCTTTCTTCTCGCCAAGTTGTTTCCGATCCGATAATTGTTCTCCGCAGCTCGCTGCTTTCATTCTTCTCGTTGTTTTCCTCGCGTTGCCATTAGAAACTGCCTCCATTCGCCACATGACTCCCCCTCGTTTCTCTTTCCATTTCTTTTTGTTTTCTCCATTTATTGGCCTCTATTTTTAACCGCGGTAAACCATGAAAAACGTGACCAAAATAATTAAAAATAGACTCTGTTCCTTTCAATTCGGAAATTGCTGATTGCGATGGGAAACTCTAATTCGCTCTTGGCGGCGCCTAGAAAGGAACCGAATCAGGCTCAGGCGCAAGGTATGAAAGATATTTTTTCTCTTCCGCCTCTAGAGATCGATGTTCCGAACGTCAAATTAGAAAAAAAAGTCGTTCTCGTCAAGGAGAACCTGCGTCTTGGCGGCAGTTATTTATAAAAAGACGAGAGCGATCAATTCTTCAGTTCGGCAGGTCTCTTTTTGCTGATTGAGAGTAACAAACACGCAAAAACGAGTCCGCGTCGGTGTGCTCTTGCGAAATCTCTTATTTCTTCTCACTCGCTCTGTGAGCGCAGTCATTCTGAACCAATATACCCCGGCTCTGTTTTTGTAAACAACAATTCTTCATTTCACATCTCAACCATGAACGAAAAACCCAAAATTGCTTATTTCTCTTCTCTCAAATTATTCTTCTCCTCTTCGATGAATTGGAACAGTCTGACTTTGCAAAGCATCAGTTTTTCATTCGGAACCTCCTCGAGAAAGTTCGTGACGCATGAAATTATGTCTGCGTGTTTCTCGGAACTCGTCAGAGTTGGTGTGCTTTTACTGGTTTCCGGCTCCTCTTCGAATGTCAAACTGACAGTCTTGGACGATTCTGGAAGCATGTTGCTCAAGTCTATGATACTCCCAGTCGGCTGATTCGTGACGGTTTCGATGACCTTCTGAAGCCAATCATCTGAAAGTTTTGAGAGTTCAAACTAGATGAAACGAGATCGGACAGACCATTCAACTCGTCTTCCGGTGTATCGAGTTTCTGACGTTTCGCCGCTTTCTCCTCTTTTGCAATCATGTTGAAAGTCGAGTTTGACATGTTTGGCATACTGAAAGACGACGCTTTCTACTACTTTGGTGTTTCGTTTTACAACTTCAGAAGTCCCAACTCACTTTATTTTGTCCGATTTTTCCAAGTAAGGAATCAGGAACTTGAGGCAGTCATAGAAAACGACGATCGACTTGCATCGCTCATCGTTTTTGTTTCCGCCGTTCCGAATCAACTTTTCGAAATCATTGAACAGATACAACCACAATTTCTCTGCGTTTCTGCCTGAACGGAACCAATCTGCACAGTTGTTTGTTTTTCATTTTTCGTAGTCTCCACATCGCAAACACTCTTATTTATTTTCAATTCCACTCGCCAAAAAATCAATCGATTACTCATTCTTTTTCCCTCTCTTTCGAGCGTTATTCCTTTGTGTTGTTTACGAGGTCACACAACTCTTACGAAGAGGGAGACTACGGAATGAGAAACAACCACCCAGTTAAATGGATGTTCACTCTGCCCACCTTTTCTCATCGCCAAAAAGTGACCGCACTTCTTCTCGATGAAAACGAGCGCTTTTTGACGGATCTCGCTGAACTCCTCGCACGGATTGTAGAGCTCTTCTCTTCCAGAGAACAGAGAGATGAAGAAGTCGATGTCGCTCCTTTTGTACGAGTCGTAGTGCGAGAACGGGGGGACCTTCGGGGGACGGCCCATCTTTCGTTTCTGATCCGCATTGAAATCCAGAAGATCTTGCTAAAGCACACACGAACCGGTTCGAGTCTTCCTACTTTTTCTCATTTACCATTAATTTGTCCATTCGACGAGCGCGAGAGTGTCAGAATCGGAGTGTCGACAAAAAATAAGTGTGAGTGAGCGAAAGAGCGATCGAAAACGCTGCTGTTTGGCGAAAGTAAAGAAATGCGACGAAACGAGAGGAAAGGAAAGTGGCGGAAAGTGCGAAAAATTCGAGGCGCAGACTTGTAGAGCGAGAGAGAAAAAGACTCGTTTCGACATATTTCGGTGTGTCGTCCGAAGCCTCTCCGATCTTTGTGCGCTCTCTTCCTCTCTGTTGTGGCGCGGGTCTCCGATTCTCACCGTCTCTCTTTCGAATTGGGGGCCCGTCGTCGTGTTGACAACAGCAGCAGCAGCAGCCGAAACAGCCTTTTTCCCTCGCTGCCCGGGCCGCCACCGTTTTGATTCTTTTCAACATTCAATTCAACACAGACGCTGAATTGTGGTAGTCGAGGGGAATGGGGCGGCAAACTGGTTTCAGAAAAGGGGAATTCGAGGGGTTTTCCCAGTGTTGATTATCGGAAATCAACAATAGATGCTCTCGAAAAGGGTTTCGACATAGCTTCTTTCAAAAACATGACTCATCTATGACATCAGAGTGACAATTGTCAGTGAGAGCTGTTGGTAATATAAATACCCTCCCGTGAACTGACTGACATTGTCATTTCCTTCGCTCTTCCAATCTTTTCGTTACTTCTTCTTTCTTCTCATCTATGGTTCTTCCAGAAAAGAGTAAGATGACTCTGCTCTCCGGTGTTACTCTCGAGAAGTACGACAAGACCACGGTCGACGCCTCCGAGGCTCTCAAGGGAAAGCTGGTCGGATTCTACTTCTCGGCCCACTGGTGCCCGCCGTGCCGTGCATTCACTCCGATCCTCAAGGTATAAACTTGAAAATCTCTGCAGGGCCCTTCACCTATCGTTTTCAGGATTTCTACTCGGAGGTCGACGACGATCTCGAGATTGTGTTCGTCTCGCTCGATCGCAGCCAGTCGGATCTGAAGGCTTACATGAAGGAGTCCCACGGAGACTGGTACCACATTCCATACGGATCCGACACCATCAAGTAATTATATCAGCCTCCGTTCTCATCAAACTTGTCTCTCTCAGGGAGCTCTCGACCAAGTACGGAGTCTCGGGAGTCCCGGCTCTGATCATCGTCAAGCCGGACGGCACCGTAGTCACCAAGGACGGTCGCAACGACGTCCAGAACGGCAAGAGCCCGCAGGCCACTATCGCTAAGTGGAAGGCCTAAATGAGCCGCCTCGATGCGTTTATTTATTCAACACATGATTTTCTTCTTTTGAGCCATTCCAGTTCAAATTTTCTTGCTTCCCTCTCACCCACGTATTCCCATCTTCTGAGAGCTTTTTTTTGTGTACGGAATTTGGCAGTAAACAGTAAATAAAGCATATATATTTGTGTTTTCTGTAGCTGGATGTTTGTTTTCGATCGCGCAAGTCGAAGGAAACCAATGATAAAAAATGGATCATCGTTTCGATTCGGAATAGCAAAAAAAAAAACCAATTGTGTCGGAATTCAGGCCAGCTCTTTATTTCCTGACAAGTTTTTAGACGAAATGTAGATGAAGTTCCCGCAGTCGGAATTCCGAGACGCTTTTCAAGTTTCTGCAATGTTGACGCAGTCTCTAGACAGCTGGACAACCTTGTCGCCCCCCGAATAATAATAATAATACACTCTTATCCGGCTCTTGTCTCCCTGGCAACTCGACGCAGGGTGCTCTCTATTTCTCTCTCTCTCTCTCCCTCTCTCTCTCTCTCGCTCTTTTCTCTCTCTCTCTTTCTCTCTCTCTCGCTCTTTTCTCTGATTTTTGTTTCTCTTTCTCCGTTTTTTCGTATGCCCATTTGCGTCACTTGACCGCTTCTGGAGAACCGAAACTCGAAAGAGTCTGCGTCTCGCACTCGCTCTCTCTCTCTTCACTTTTTCGTTTTTTGCGTCGATTAGACTGGCACAGGTGTGATTAGAAACGGGGTTCAGAAGAAGAAGACGTGATTGGATTGTCAGCTGCGCATACAATTACCTCTTTCTGGCTTTGTGCTTGCGTGAGAGAGAGAAGGAAGAAATAGGCGCCGCCCCCTTTCCAGCCATTCGTCTCGCTCTCTTCGAACCTCTTTCCTTCTTCTCTTTCTCCCGTCTCACACCCGCTTCATATCACTCCGCACTGCTTCTTTTTATTCTGGCTCTGATATTAGAAGAAGAAGAAGAAGAAGCTAGAAGAGAGAAAATGAGCGACGAAGCGGAGGAGATCGAGATGTGCACGATGGTAGGTGTCCGTCAGGGGAGAAGCAGAAGAAGTGCGCCCTTCTTATCTGCTTATCACACCTCTTTCGCCTCGGTTATCGGCGAGTCTTATCGAGGCGGCCGTGTTTTGAAATCGGACAGACGGTGACGTGGCGCGTCGTTTCAGACTTCCAGAAACGTCCCCCGAAGCGCCCGCTTCGTCTGACCCCAATCAAGGATGTCTCCAGCCGTCTCCGTCTCCCCCACTCTCTCGCTGTTTCTTTTCCATGAAGAAGAAGAAGAAGAAGGAAGGTCTTTCGACAGTTCATGCAAACACAAAACTGCGTCCCCGTCGCCCGCCGGTCATGCATATGCGACGACCCGAATAGTCAGGGATCCCGGGAGACGCAGAGACGTTCGGAGGTCTTCTCCCTCGCTCGCCCCCCTTCCCTCCCAAACAAAATCTGAGTGTGTAGTTATTGTGGGTGGGTAATGAAAAGAGACACACAGCGCGGGGTGGGGGAACGGGAAGAAATTCATTTTTGCTCCTTTCACTTGTTTTCGACGTTCTCTCCTGTACTTTGCGTTTCTGCGTCTCTCAGAAGCCGACGCTCTCTCCTTCTTTCGTCCACTGTATTTGAGTTCCGCTCGCAGTTTCCATTCATCTATTCCTCCACTCCTTCTCTTCCGTCGGAAAGTACGAATCCAGCTGAAACTACGGTAGCTTCTTCCTTTTCCTTTCGTTTCGTCTCTGATGACTCAGCTGCTGAAAGTGCGGAGCAGAGGGCGCCGTCTCTCATTCCGTTCTCAATTATTAAACTCTTTTGTTTATCGAAAAATGAGTCACACAGCCCTTCCCACCCCTATTTTCCGACAAAAAAACGACGTTTTGGTATGGAGGGACACTCTGGTGTCGATCAAAACTGCCGCGGTCTTTTCATGATTCGTGTTTTCCTCGATTTCCCCACGATTTTCATATTTTCCTATTCGACCATTCATCGGTTACTGTCGTTTTGTATCCATTGAAACTGACTTTCAATGCGAGAAGAATTATAAAGTGTGACGTTGTCGGAAACGCGCTCCACTGGTCATAGTCGCAACTTGTTCGTTGGAGCGCGTTTCCGACAACGACCGACGGAACGTCTTCTTGTGCGGGGAAAGAGTCCGTGCCTTATCATGCAGTCCGTTTTGAAGAGTTGCAATGGCCGGCCGCCCTGAATAAACACTCTTGCTCTCGTCTCCCTCCCGTCCCCACTCCTCCAAATATGTACATTCTTTTGTAATACCGGCCCTCTTCACTTCTTCTTCTCCTTCTCTTCGAACTGCCCCTTCCTCCTCACTCACATATTCCTCTAAAATGCACAGCTATGAGCGGTATTCGAGTCGACAGGTATCATCATCCACCAACAAAAAAGAACGACGAGCCGAATAAACGAACGACCTTTTCGCCTATCGGCGCGAGGCGATTTGCGGCCTCCGAAAGTGTTTTATAATCCGATCAACTCGCTCTTTTTATTGTCACTACTCGACTTACACTCCCCTCCGAATTCTTTATTTTCGTCTCCCCCTTTTCGCTTCCGCTCGGTCGCTCGTTTCTTTTCGGTGTTGCCATGGCGCCTCGAAAACCCGAGTGATGTGAAAATGTGAAAACGGAAATGGAAAACAAAGACGAGGGAGGGGGGAGACGTGTGCTTCTGTGTCGCCCCCCGACGTCTTCTCGCCTCCAACGTCTTCTGATTCTTTCAGAGAATGCTGCCTCCCGACACAGACGTCTATGACGAGGAGAAGGATCACCCCCAGTTCGCCTCCTCTCGCAGCAGCACCTCGAGGTTGTTCCCTCGCTCAGAAGACGTCAACAAAGTCACGTTTCAGTCTGCAATCTTCGATCTCGAAACGAGCCAACTCGACGCGTCGCAGTCTGAAAGAGCTCAGCGAGGGCGTCCAGCAGAGGTTCCAGCCGATCACACACGGAAGATCGCTGCAGAGAATCAGCGAGGATGACTCGGTATGCAGGCGGGTGTACGTGGTTATTTGTGCCTCTCGAAAACACATATCAGGTGGCGCTTTTCGTGTCTGCGAATCAACTTTTGGTGTCAGAATCCGGGCGAGAGTAGATTGGTTTCCGCCTCGTCCATTTCCATTTCTCGCTTCCAGCCAGCCACTCCGACTGCTCCGCCCCGTCCGAACCGTCAGATCTACCGTAACTCGATCGATCGTCTCAGCATGACCGAGAACACTCTGAAGCAGCAATCATCGGAAGAGGTCGTTTCGGAAGGTCAGCGGTCCAACTGGAGCCAGTCGGTGGAGCGCATCGAAAACGCGCTCCATCGCAACTACTACACAATCGCGTATTCGATTGTTATTGTGGCGGTAAGCGACACCTGAAAACGTATCCGACGACGATGACGTCTTCTGTTTTCGTTCCAGTACCTCGCCGGATTCGCCGAGTATTTGTACTTCCGACTGACGTCACTCATCGTGCCAGAACACCTTGTCTTCCATCCGCCATGCGAAGGGAAAGCGACCCGGAAGATCGGAAAAGACGGCTTCCACTACGGAGTGTCGATCTGCGCATTCATCGGAATCGCCATCTTCCAGCTCATGTGCTTCTTCGGGCTCACCATCTCCGAAAAGTGGACTCAGTCGAAAGAGAATCCGCGCGAGAGCCGGCAAGCCGCGCAGCGCGAAGAGTTCGCTCTTTTCGTCCGCACCATGATCTCGTCGACGATGTACCGCGTGTTCCTCTGCTACGGAATCTGCTCGCTCATCAACTGCGCCATCATCTTCTACATGGTCGGCATTCAAGATTCACTCGGCGACGTCGTCAGCACGATTCTTCTTTACGTCTTCGACGCCGTCGTCATTCTCTACTTCATCGCATTCCCACTCACCACTGTCATCTATCATCCCTACGTGAACTGCTTCAGACAGAGGTAAACAGGAGACCTGAAGATCTGGAAACAAGATCGCTTTCAGACGAGGCATTCCGGCTCGATTCACCCTTCCGGCCCCGGGACCTCGCACGCAGACCTCCACCCTCGAGAGCAACATCAGCGGACTGGAGGAGGCGATGAGCAAGACGATGGGAGAGCCGCCCGTGCACCGCACGACGAGCCCTTCTTCCACCTCCCCGCTCACCTTCTCGCGCCAAGACCCGCTTCGTCAGGGACACCGATCGACGCCTTCTCTCTCGCAGATCTCGACGGACATTCCGGTGCTCGAGGAGTATCTTCATTCGCCGCGCAGACAACTTCCCAAGCAACTCGTCGTCGGGGAGAATCTGGAGGACGAACGAATCACGACGATCGTCTAGACACGTCATCTCGAATCCACGTGGCAATCATTAATAATCGATCTCTCTCCACATTTCATTCTGAATCAAATGGAAATCTCTCCATTCCAAAGTTTTAATATGTCCTCTCATCCCGGGTGCCCTTTCGCAATAAATCATGATGCACTAATGTCTAGTCTCGCCTCGAATCACGCCGGCCGCTCCCCTCCGAAAAGAGCATGGCGTGCTCTCCTCGTCCGCGCTCGCTCGCTCTCATTAGGTATCAACCCGCCTAACGTGATAAGCCACGAGACTCGCGACACGTGGGCTGTGTGCTCACGGAGCACCACAGCTCCTTCCTTCTAACAAATATCTCTATGACAACGGCAGCGGTAGCGAGTAACTTGCGAGTAATAGGCTGAAAAAGCGACGACGACGGCCAGCATCATCGGAAGCGGTCTTCCGTCCGAATCGACTGACCTCTTTCCGGCCGTTCGATCGTCGGCGTCTCTCGCTCTCGCACACTCTATCGCCCCTCCCTCACTTTTGAAATAGTTTGAATTGGACACAGAATAGAGTGTCCGGAGGGGCGGACAGAACAGAGAATCTCGCGGGACAGACCAGGACGCACGAATTCGAAAGTGTGCTTTGTGTGCCGCTTCCATCAATTCGTCGAGTTCAGAGCGGCACTGATAAGGCGTCATTCTCATTTTTCGGCGGCGTCAAATGGGAGGAATGTCGGGAAAGGAGCTCGTGATCGCTCCGTTTCCAGCTGCTCCCCCGAGTGAAACGAGAGTTGTTTGATCGAGCGACTCGCTTTTCGAATAAGACGCTTTTCCTTCTTTCTCGAGAGTTACTCTACTTTAGTATTCCACGTATCCGTGAAGAACTCATCTCATCAAGAACCGGCCATTGTATATTCAATGGGAAACCCCGTTGGTCTCTCTCTCTCTCTCTCTCTCTCTCTCTCTCTCTCTCTCTCTCTCTCTCTCTCTCTCTCTCTCTCTCTCTCTCTCTCTCTATCTCTCTCTCTCTCTATCTCTCTTTCTTTCTTTCTTTCTTTCTTTCTTTCTCTATCTCTTATGATTCCCTAACTCTTTCCAGAAAATGGGTGAAGTGGAGAGACCTCGATCACTTTCTCGGATCACCGTGGACAGTGATGCAGAGTATTTGGACGCTTACGATCATGTCACTTAGTACGTACCGATTCGGAATCCTTCAGATCCTCCACTGTTTTCCATTTTCAGCAGTGACTCGCTGGAACTTCTCGATACAATCGCGGAGACTCAAATCACGCTGAACCTCTTCATGAACAACAAGTTCGAGCTGGCCGAGGAGAGGATGGCCGAACTGTGAGTGCGGTGAGGCACGACGTGGCAGACGAGGTCAGCTTCCAGATACGACAAGAGCATGTACCACTCGATGGGCTACACGTGCATTCTGTTCATCAAGGCAGTCATGACGGTGAACAAGCAGGACATGGAGAAGGCGGCCGACGCGTGCAAGATGTCCTGTGAGGTGATCGAGCGCTTCCGCGAGAAGAGAACCATCAAGGAGACGCTTTTCGGCGCCAGCGCCAAAGGCAAGAAGATCACCGACGAGGAGCTGCACGCTGAGCTCTGCTATGCTCAGAGCCTGCTCATCAAAGCCATCCTCACCTTCTTCCACGACGACAACTTTGCCAGTTTCATCAAAGGAGCTCTTAACATCAGAACTTGTTATCAGACGTATCGCTATTGCGAGAAACTGATGAACGAGCCGAGTGTGTGGGTGGGCAGGAACAAGAAGGTGCAGGAGCAGTTCGAGAGCGGCACCCGCATGGGACTCGGCACGTTCTCTCTGATGCTCTCGATCCTGCCCTCCAAAGTGCTCCGTCTGCTCGAAGTCGTCGGGTTCTCTGGCGACAAGGTGGCCGGCATGCGCGATCTGCACCACGTGGCCTCCATGACCGGAACTCTCTGCTCGCCGCTCGCCAAGATGATCTTGCTGACGTGGCACTTGATAGGTACATCCGTTTCCGGAAAACACGAACTGATCTCGAGTGTTTCAGCCTGTTTCGTGTTGGGAACCGGAAAGCCGGACCTAGACGTGTGCAAACAGATAATGCCCGGTTTGACCCATTTGTGGCCGAACGGAGCCATAATGCTGTTCATGAGAGCACGTCTTCTGCTCGTTTCCGGCGACATCGAGACCGCTATCCACTACTTCAATCTCTCAATCGAGTCGCAAGATGTCTACAAACAGTTCCATCACGGCTGCTACTGGGAACTGCTGTGAGCTCGAACGTCAGGCCATCAAACAATTCAGTACTCCCTTCAGATTCGCTCACGGATATCAGCGTCGCTGGTCTCACGCAGCCAACTACGCGCGACTGCTGATGAAGGAGTCGAAATGGAGCCGTTGCGTGTACACTTACCTTCTGTGCATCTTCTTCGCCGCCGACGAGACGGTCGAGGAGACGAAACGGAACGAAACAATCGGCGTGTTGGCCGGAAAAGTGGACGGATTGCGGATGAGAATCGCCGGAAAGTCGATTCCAGTGGAGAAGTACTGCGGTCGGAAGGCGAAGCGATTCGTGGCGACGCAGTCTCTGCTCTTTGCGCACTACGAGTTCATCTACTTCTGGAACGGCTTCGACATCTTCGGCAAGAATCCGAAGATGGTTCGAGCAGTGCTCGAAGACATGGATCGGGTGTGGGAGCAGAGAAAGGCGGGCTGTGACGTCGACGACTACTGTCTGTACCTCTTCTTGAAGGGCGTCTCTCTCCGACACCTTCAACTGAACGCGCAGGCCGAAGACTGCTTCAAAACAATCCTAGACAAGTATGGAATCGCTCCGTTTCGTAACGGGGCGCGTTTCCGACAAGCTGTGAACTTGACACTATTTGCAGGGAATCATCCATCAAAAGCTTCACATATCTTCCTCCGAATGCCACGTATGAGCTCGCCATGGTCCGCATCTCGGAGCAGCAGTTCATGGAAGCGCAGACGCTGCTCGACAAGGCCCGCGCCTACAAATCCTACTCGCTGGAAAACAAGCTCCACTTCCGGATACACAGCGCTATGGGAACCATGGGCTGCCGGACGCCGATGATGTGAACTACGTTGACACTCGATTCGTTTTTTTTTAAGCTTGTATGGTTTTCTATTTGTATAAAGAGCTTATCATCTGTTGACTCCAACCTTTTATCAGTTTTGTTTATACGTGCTCTTCCTGCTCCAACTTCTCCTCTGTCGTTTTATAATTGTCGTCGTTTATGCGGCGCAGTGCGCGAGCGCGCGCATCTTTTCCTCTTCCTCGTTTTTCCGTCCACATCTGAAGGACGCGCATATTTTTTATGCCCGTCACTCTGTGCAGTGCATCCATCCTCACTGCAGGCGCGTCAGCTAGCCTCCCCAATGGCGCACAGAAAAGACCTGAGGCCGGGCCGTTGGGCTGTGTGTGTGTGTCTCTCTGCGCGCGTTGCAACAAACAGATTCGGCCGGCGAGGACGAGAGACGTGTGTGAGAGAAAGAGAAAGAGACACCTCGCTCTTTTTTCGCTTCCCAGTAAACTACCTCTTATCGATATTAGATTTTTCTATTCCCGGAAAATGAGGAGTGTTCCCATAAATTGTGATGCCGTCTGCGCGTGCTCAAGTCTCGCATCGTTCCTTTTCGCCTCTGCCGCCTCGTTTCTTCCTCTCGCTCCTCTCACGACGCCCCCGCCACTCTTCCCCAGTTGATTGTTTATTTCTGAAATGCATCTTGGTATCCCTGGATTTTAGATGCGGTCGTCGAACATGTTCAACAGCAGAGTAACCACGCTGGACGACTACGAGTGCGATTCGGCGGTAAATCGATAAATCCGCTCAGACGGGCCCAGAGATTAAATCATGACCTTTGCAGGTGCCGTTGGACGAGCTGTCGCTCGTCTTCAAGGAGGTCCCTCGCCCGGACCACTCGATGACCCCGATGGAGCTCTGCTCGATCGATGACATCTCGACGACGCTCATCGTCGATTCGGTGCTCGGATGCCAGACGCACAAGATGTTCGAAAGAAAACGATATGTGAAGCAGGACGAACGGAGTGTAGCCCGTTCGATAATGAGAACATTCAGAGAAGATCGAGACTGGTCGAAGGCCATCTACGGGATTCTGAAGCTGCGAAGCGTGCGCGCGTTTCTCGCTAGAATTCCGGCAAACAAGCACTACGAGTTCAGGGATCATGTAGGACTTTCACCTGTACAGCGGAATAATCAAACTTCCTCTTTTCAGCTGGTCCGCTTTCTGAATGTTTTCCACGTGGATTCGGGCTTCACTATTCTGGAGTGTGATCGATATTCGGCGGAAGACAACAAGGGAGCCAAGCTTGTTGCCACGCGTTCTTGGAGCCGCGGCGACAAAATCGAGAGGCTCAGCGGCGTTGTGTGTCTCCTTTCGGAGAGGGAAGAGAAGGAGATACTTCAGCCAGGCGTCAACGACTTCTCGGTTATGTACAGCACACGGAAGCGGTGTGCGACTTTGTGGCTCGGCCCCGGAGCCTACATAAACCACGACTGTCGCCCGACTTGCGAGTTTGTATCCCACGGAAGTACGGCGCATATCAAGGTACAACGACAGCGTAGCGCCTGATTCAAACCAAAAATTTGTTTTCTTCAGGTTCTGCGTGACATATCGGCTGGCGACGAGATCACATGCTTCTACGGCGACGAGTTCTTCGGCGCCAACAACGAAAACTGCGAGTGTCTCACTTGCGAACGCACCCACTCCGGCGCGTTCAGCTCACTAGCGAACGAGAACGAGCAGCCGACGTCGCCAGTCAGAAAGAGCAAATACGATCTCCGTCACCGATCTTGATATGCTCTCCCGTTCATCGATTCCCTTCCTTGTTTCATGGCCAGTGTGTAAATAAGCTATCCGTTTCCAGCTGGACCTTGCTCATTGGCTCTCACGTCCACCAAAGTTTTTTAATTAGTCCAAAGCAACTCCTACTCGATTACCGCAACGCTTTAGAGCTTCTAAAAACAGAATCCCCTCGAAATCATCTAGCGATCCTTCTGCCCTTTCGACACTTTCTTCCTTCTTGTTCCTTTTTCGTTTGTGTGTGTATACAACGATCTCTATCTGTGCTGTTTCTTCTCCTTTTCATGTATTCACCATAATATCGAAGGCCCTATAACTGTCCAAATAAATTATTTTAATACAATCAGGTCAAAATCAGAAAAAGAAACGAAACAATTTCGAATTCTAAATAATAAACTGGTCATCGTCACGTGAAAAAAATTAGAAAAAGCAGATTGAAAAGATTCAATTTGAACAATCAGTTTTCGAAAAGATTTCAGAAGAAGAAAGAAACGGTAAGGAAGAGAGAACGGGAAAATTCTGGAAAAGTGAATCGATTTTCAGTTGGCTTCTCGTCTATAAGAAACCAAAAGAATTCAATTCGAAATGGCGCCGAATAAAGAAAAGTAGTTCCGAAAGAAACCGAGCGACACGTGTTCAGATTCCGTTTTCAGAGTGCCAGAAGACGACCTGAATCTTCCGTACTTCCACGGAGCCCTCATGAACATTGACGCCGATCAGCTACTCGTTAACGACGGCGACTTCATGGTGACGAGTCGGATGGTGCCCGATCTGAACAAGCTCCAGTTCCACCTGGCAGTCCGTCTTCGCAAGGGCATCCGTCGGTACGAGATCAAGCGGACCTCCAATGCGGCGAAGATCGGAAACCGATCCGCCGGAAACATCGGGAAGCTCATCGATATGCTACGGGCGGAGACGATCGAGATGAAGGGCGAGAAATTGGTTTTGAAGAGACCGATCGCGAAGGGAAAGTTCCAGCTGATGCATCGCGACGTCAACTTCAAGAAGAAGATCGGCTCGGGAGCCTATGGAACCGTGTACAGGGGCCGGCTGGTGAAGACGAACGCGGTGATTGCGGTGAAGAAGCTGGACACTGAAGGGACAGACGAGGAGGGACTCGTGGAAATGATGAAGGAGGCGAGGGTGATGCAGCTGTACGACCACCCGAACATCGTCAAGTTCTACGGCTTCATCCTCGACGACATGCCGTACCTGCTAGTGCTCGAGTTCTGCAACGGGGGTGCTCTCGAAGACGTGCTCCGGGACAGACCGGAGCTGAAGATCAACCGAAGAGTGCAGTACACGTACATGGCGGCGTGCGGCGTGGAGTACTTGCACAAGAAGAAGTCGGGCGATCCACGTCCTCTCTGAGTAACCTCCTTCTTCTCTTTTCAGCTGCATCCATCGTGACATCGCCGCTCGCAACTGCCTCGTCCACAGCGGCGTCGTCAAAATCGCCGACTTCGGGCTGTGCCGAGCGACGTCAGTCTACAAAGTTGATCTGTCGAAGCCGCTGAACGTGCGTTGGCTGGCGCCGGAAGTGTGGAACAACGGCGAGACTCGCTTCAACACGGACATCTACGCGTTCGGCGTCATGATCTGGGAGTTCTTCATCACTCCGTACCAGTGCCCGTACCAAGAGTGGAAGGGGTACACTGTGAAGGTGAAGAGATAGCCAAAGCACACACACACACACGCAAGCACAGAAAGACAATGATAAGAGTTTGCAGCAGAAAGTGCGGGCCGGATACAGAATGCCGCCGCCCGAAGACATGCCGCAAGAGATGGTGGCGATTCTGAACGAGTGCTGGAACCACGATCCGAACAAGAGACCGACGGCGGAGAAGTTGAAGGAGAAGATGGAGGAGATGAACGCGAAGTTCGAGGCGGGCGCCGCCAGCGAAATGCAGCAGCCGGAGAAGAGTGCCGATCAGGGATGATCGGGGAGAAGAAGATGGAAAGTGAACCGGAGTGGGACGGCGGAAAGATAAAATCGTTTGGTGTGATCTTCTCCTTTCGGAATCAGACCCAAACATCTCGTGGTCTCGTGTTGATTAGACTCCAAATAGGCTGACGTGTGCTTCGACACACTTTGCCTCACTAGAAAGACGTGATCTTCTTGGTCATACTCTGATTTTCAGCCGTGATCTACAACTCGCTAAAGTTCACCATCGATGTTTCCAGTTAGAGACTGAGACTGATCAGCTGGAGGACTTTCTCCACCGACTTCAAGACGAAATGATAGAGCAAACTAGATCTCCCCCCTCCTCAAGAAATGACTATGTCTGCTTCTCGGTCCTGCCCTGAATCAGGACTCCTGATCGTCACAGCCTTCGGCCGCCCATTTCCACCCCTTCCCCCCTAATAGTCTCTTTTTCGCTCCGAAATTCGTTTCGAACCGTGCGCTCTCTCCCGGTTTCCCATCCCCATCATCCCCGTTATGAGCCTTTTATGCTCTTCTCTTTTCGAAATCCGCCGCTGTACTCCCCTCCCCCAACCCTCCGTATTCAGTGTATCGATCCAATTCGGACTGCACCGTCTCTCTTCCACCTCCCTTCCCCCCTTCCGTTATCGATGGCACCGCCCACTTTTGGCGTGATACGCGTCTGCGTCTCCGTACTCTCTCATCCGACTCGAGCCCACCCACTTTTGTGAGCCTATAAAAGAGCACGTCGCGTCGCAACAAAACAGTGCTCATTCCATTCTCTCCTTACTCCTCCTATTCATTCTATCTTCTCGAACCGCCTGCTCTTGAGCTGGAAGACGTGCCATAAAATCACGCAAGAGTATTCGACGCGATATTATGCACATTTTCTAGTCCAAGACCTGATTTCTCGGTTAAACTGTTTGTGACTCTCGGTTTGTTGACGGATCATGTGCATTGAATTGCTTATCAGATGGGGAAAAGATGTATCGGGAAACGAAAGGAAAGTGTGTCGCAAAATGGAAATGAGGGAAGAAGAGGGTGGAATGAAAGAATGAAGAAGAGAAAGAAAAGAAGAAGAGAAAGAAAAGAAGAAATGAGTGAAGATGAATCTAACAAGGGCTTCTTGGTGGATGGGGATCTCACTTTGGAGGGAGATGCACGAAGCTGTTGGCAAAACTTTGTGGCGGAGGATCAGAAGATCGGGGCAAGTGACGGATTCGAGCGGATCTTCTTCTTCTCCTCGCAGAGTTTTCGATCCGCCTTCTCTGAGAGCTCTCCTTCCAACTGAAACCCGCCTCGTAGTGCTCTTCAGTGATCAGTGACGTCATCCGTACTCCAGATCGGTCTCCTTTCCCTCCTCCTCTCCTCCAACTCTTCAATTTGTATCATTCGGAGCCAGGTACCTGCTGCTATCTTATCAAATCGGTGCGTATTTGCTGGTGCTTACGTGGCGGAGCACACGATAGCACGCATTCAAACATGTAGAGAAGAGCGGGCAAAGAGTGCTGATAATTGTGTTTGCGCCGTCGTCTTCTCATCCATTTTCGCTCTGCCACAGAATTACGTTGTCTTATCAGGCGACTTGTCAATGAAATATATGCTATGCATAAGAATGTGAGCCAATGGACGGTGATTGTCAATTTGCAATTGGACCATGAGAACAAGATGATAAGATTCACTGTACAAAGATACAAAACGGGACACAGAGAGATCGAGAATGAAATGGAAGGGGATTGAATCAAACTGCGCATCGGTTGGTGGCCGACTCGACGAGGCCGCTGTCCTGTTGCTGGGAGGCGTGCTTGCCTTGCGGTTGCTTCTGAAACACGCTCGGAGGGACTAGGGAACTCGCGGCGACTCACCTGTCGGTCTGTCATCTCGATCAGTTTTGTCGTCTCCATCTTCAGCTTCAGCGCCGTGTGTCGGAACTGCGGGACCGAGTGCCAGCAGTCGCGCATCAACTTGCTCAACTCGCACAGAGCGGGCACGTTGCCCTTCACCCACGCGGATTCCAACGGAGGACGCATTCCGCGCACACACACGACGTCGCGCATCTCGTCGAAACTCGGATCGTGCTCGACGGTTCCGTCGAACGGCGGCACGTACGGCTTCGCCTTCAACGAGAGGTCGATGCTCTTCTTCTGACGGTGCTGCATGCGGGAGATGGTGTCGGTGGTGCTGAGAGAGTCGCCGAGTCCGCTGGAAGAGCTGTGGTCGGAACGGGTCTCGTCGAGCACGACGACCTCTTCGCTCGTGTTCACTTCGACTCGTCGCGCCACTTCCCACATCACGAGGGCCATCGAGTAGATGTCGGCCATTTTGAACTGCGAGAAGTCCTTCGGGTTTAGTGTTGCCGAGAGCAGCTCCGGAGCCATATATCTCTTCGTTCCCACTTGCACGTTGACTTTTTCCGGCAGAGTTTGACCGTTTTGACTGAAAGGAAGGACTCTCAGAATCTGAAAGCCTCGCAAAGAACTCACTATCGGAGAGCCAGTCCCAAGTCGGCAATGCAACAGACTCCGGCTCTCTTCACGATGATGTTCTTCGATTTGATGTCGCGATGCGCGATTTCCGGTTTTCGGAAACTTCCAGTTCCCAGGACGGCCGTGTGAAGGTGCTCGATTCCACAGATGCAGCTGTGAATGAGACGGAGAGCCTCGTCGGTGGTGAGTGTTTCCTCGCGGCAGAGGTAGTCGGAGAGGGATCCAAGCTCGTGGTAGTCCGTGATCAGAAGCATCTTCGTCATCGAATCCTCCTCACTCCAGATGTCGGCAGCCACGAACTCTGAAAAAGACTGTCTCCAGATGAAGTAAGACCGAGAAGTAGTCACTGACGAAGGATGTTCTCGTGGTTGATCATGTTCGTCTGATAAACATCCCGCTCGTTCTTCCACGAGTCCTCGTCGGTCGTGTAGAACGTCTTCACTGCCACGTAGCTGCCACGATACAACGCCTTCCGCACTTCTCCGTACCTCCCCTGTCCGATGGTCTTGATGATCGTCAGGTCCTGCCGGACCGTCCTCTGAATCAGGGCTGCCTGTCCCGACCCACTTCCCGAGTCCTCAAGCATCGCGTGTTTCTCGTCCAGGAAGCTCGAAACTGTGGCTAAGGAGGCCACTTTCGTCTTCTCCTCGTACCTCTTCACACAGAAATAAACACAGTAGACGACCGAAAACGCCGTTCCGATGACAAGAAGCATCAGGAAGAAAATGCTGCTCCCGTGCATCACGTTGTTGTACTGAATCCCCTCCGAGGGGTCCGATTGCTCGCTCAGCGCCTTCTCTGCAAACCTCCGACTCCAGGAGTCTCCGTTTTCACTCCTCATACCTTTCTGCCGATGTGCGTAGGGCGGCGGGACGAGGTCCTTGTTGCAGTACTCGCCTTCGTAGCAACACCCGATGCTCTTCGGAGAGTGATGATGTGCCAGATACGCCTTGCAAGTCAGATAAGACCCCCCGCCGCCTCTTTCCAGTGTCGCGCACCCCCACTGATGATGTGTCTCCATCCGCTTCTCCGCTTTGTTGTACTTCTGAACACGTTCTGACGTCTTCTGACTTCTGAACCTCCCTACGAAACCTCTTCTACCGCATGGTAACAAGCGGCTCCGTCCTGCTTGACACACGTCTGGTTCTTGCCGCAAATCGGTTCGCCGTAATTGCAGAAGCACCGATTCTTCGGAACATCATTGGGCTTTTGTCGCAATTTCATTTGCTTCAGAGTTCTTGTTCTGAAGACTTCAGTTTCCGATTCGTCTGAAAAGGATTTCCGAAAAAAAAAGACCTGAACTCCTTGGGAACCCCGACGGCGTCTGGCGGGATGAGCAGCGCCAGATCCTCGTCGTCATATTGCTCGTCGAGCGTGGTTTCGTTGAGTCGGAACAGTCCGAACACGAGAAGAAAAATGAAAAAGAGCTGCATTCGGCTGAAAACGGACGGATATCGAGGGTGATAAAGGAAAGCGAAGAGGTTGAAAAAGAGGAAAAGAGAGAGAGGACTGTTTGCCGAGAGACGTCTCTCGCTTCCTCCCACTCTCTCCCACTTATCACTGTACTATCCTCTCTCTCTTTCTCCCTCTCTTTCTTCAACTCTCTTTCTATTGATAAAATGAACGGGGGGAGCGGAAAACTGTGCGCCAAAACGGAATTCGGACGACGTCGTCGAGTGCGAATGAATGTGTGATGGCGGCGCCTTTCTGTCGCGCCACCCCATAAAATTACGGGGTCATTAAATGGCGTGGCGCCATTTTTCTGAGAAATGTGACTGGCGACGACGCCAGGTGTTTCTTCAAAATATCTCATTGTTTCTTTCGTTTGAAGTCAACCGGCACAACTACAGTAGTCCCTCGAAAAGCTCCGAACCGGTGGTTGAGGAGGTCAACAGGAGGGACGGACCAGTCGGACTTTATCTTTCGGAAAAGGTTCGAATTAAAACTTGAAACGAATTCGAAAAAACGTCTCTGCTCATCACGCGATGAGTTATTGTTCGAAAGAAGTCATGTGATTAGAGCGATAGACAGAATGCGAAGAGTAATCAAAACAGTCTCGAGGGAAAAAAAGAGAGAGTGTGAGAAGAGGAAAGGAGGGCGACGAGTAGTAAAGCTGAGGAAAGAAAGAGAAGAAGGCGTCCGCTCTCTTTCTCTCTCAAATGGGAATCTCCCGGGCAACAACGGATTCTGATTTACGAGAGCCCGTCATGAAACGAAAGGGAAAACGGAAGATGTGCAAGGGAAGAGGCAGCTCATGCGAATGTCAATTCGAGGTGTCAGTGCTTTCAAACGTCTCGGATCGACACGTTCGGCTGACATTCCCGTGCTCCGAATAACAGTTTTTCGTTCATTTCTGTGTAATAAAGCGCATAATTAGGATCATTCGGAAATGCAAGAGAACGATTTGGAAGTGACGACGCCCCCGGAAGACATCGAAAAAGCGGGCGAACTGGACCGTTTCCTGGCGCACACGGCCACCTCGAATAAATCATTCGTGGTGCGCGACCGGACGGGCCTCCGCCTCTCTTTCGCCGGCCTTCTGCCCATCACGACGGGCGATAACGGGGAGCAGCGCATCTGGGGAGCCAGCATCATTCTGAATAGCGCCGAGCTCGGTGAGTCATCCCTCTCTCTCTCTGAGCTCTTTTTACGACATCTCGCAGAGTTCCCGAAGGTCAAGTTCAAGCTTCGTGCCAGTGCGAAGAAGTCGATGAATCCGCAACTGATATGCAACAAGAGCAAGGGAAGCATCAAACCGAACGATATATTCGTACTCACCGTAGGTCGCTTCCAACGTCTTCTGCCCCTCGGATCTTCTGATGTTTCCAGTACCAACTCCCGGAGTCCTCGATCGGAGCCGTCAATCTTACACTTCTCGTCGACGGAAGTCCTCACGAAGTGCCTCTGTGCAAGATCCACAAAGCCGATTATTACTGGATCGGCAAGGAAACGAGCGTGCCGAGCGCCGCCCAGCTCCACGAGAATCGGCGAGTTTTCGCCCCCGCGAGTCCGAAAATGGAGCCGACGCCGAAGAACGTGTCTCCGGGAAGGTTCGAGCATCTTTCGGAAGGACTGCGAGCCTTTCTTCTCGGAGAAAACGGAATCGATTCGGTGTGCAAACTGCTGCACCCGCATGCGATCAGTCTATTCCGCGACCTCGCGTCAGCCAAGTTGACCAAGTTCGAGACGAGCGGATTCGTTGAAAATGAGAATCTGACTGACGGTATTTCAATTCCGGAATAACTCCTGTGATGTTCTGATTTTCAGTCATTGCGGAAGAAATTGTTCACAGATTTCACAAAGCGAATCGTGCGAATCACCCGACGACACCTGCCATGTTGCAATAAAATTTAACTGAATAGTCAAGCAGTTTAAATGAACTGGATGTATTTATAAATTTTTTTCTCTCGAATTCTGAACTTTATTCATGTTCCAACGTCTTCGCAGTGTCTCCGGTTTTTCAGATTTGAGTTTCCGCTTCATTTCACTTCTCAGCGGAGCGCGCTTGCTGCACTCCTTTTCGCTATTTTTCCAACGTCGCCGTATCGATCGCGGAATAATGCTACAGAAAAACATTTTCTCAGCTTTGTTTTCATCCATTTTGATTTAAAATTGAATGAAAATTGAATGGAATTAACTCTAAACCTATTTCAGTAGTGAAAACCACCGTCATGAACGGGCTTTGTTGCTGCACACCATGCAAGCCCAGGTATTCTTGCTTCAAACTTTTCCGCTTGATGATTTGCGTTCAGATACCGGCGGCTAGTCGATTCCATCTACCCGAGAGCCGTGACGGACGGACTTCTTCACTCGAACATGCAGAAACTGACGTTCTACGCTATTTCGCATCCGGAGAAGCTCGAACGGATCGGAGAGTATCTCGTGATGCGAATGGTTCGAGATTTGAGCCGACAACGGCCAATTCAAGTCAAGGTATTTGTTCATTAAAATAAAAAGTATTAAAGTTCAACATCTTCCCAGATAGCCGTCGAAGCCATGGATCAGCTGCTGCAAGCGTGTCACAGCTCGCCGAGTCTGCCACAGTTCAGTGAAAATCACCTCCGAATGGTCCAACGTCTTCTGGAGAGCAACAACGCGAAAATGGAGGTGGGAAGAGTGGGGGTGGAATGCATAATCCTTCTTGTTTTCCTTTCAGCAACTGGCCACTGACTCATTCGTCACATTCTCGAATATAGAGGAGAGTTCTCCGTCGTATCATCGCCAGTACGACTTCTTCATCGACAAATTCTCGCAAATGTGCCACGCGAACCCGCAGGCCGCGTACGGAGACGAGTTCCGATTAGCCCGGTGCGCAGGGCTACGAGGATTGCGAGGAGTCGTTTGGAAGTCAGTCACTGACGATTTGCATCCGAACATTTGGGAGCAACAACACATGGACAAGATCGTCCCGTCGATACTGTTCAATTTGCAAGAGCCCGACGAAAGTGGCAAGAGATTTTCGGGCTCTCAATTGCCGAAGTTCGATGCCACATTCACCGATTCGGTGCAATCTCACCGAGGAGACGACGAAGCGACGCCGAAAGTTCTTTCCGATCGCTGTCTTCGCGAGCTGATGGGAAAAGCGTCGTTCGGATCTCTGCGAGCAGTCATTGAGCCGGTTCTGAAGCACATGGATCTTCACAAGCGATGGACTCCGCCGCCATCATTCGCCATCCACGTGTTCCGAGCGATCATCTACAGTATCCAGAGTCAGAACAGCTACTTTGTTATCCAAGAGCTCATAAATCATCTCGACAGCATGTGCTCTGCCGACGCCTCGACTCGCATAGGAATAGCGACAGTTCTGTCGAGTATCGTCTCTATAGCCGGCACTTCGATCGGCCCGCTGCTTCTCTCCATTTTCAACTCACTGCTCAAACACCTCCGCACTTCCGTCGACTTTGAGAGAAGCGGAAAGTGCAGCGACCAACCAGCCGAGAAAATGTACCAAGAGGCGTTGATAAATGCGATGGGAGATTTCGCGAATGCACTTCCCGACTACCAGAAGGTCGAAATGATGATGTTTACTGTGGGCAACATTCCGAACTTGGACGAGCGGAAGTCGAAGCAAGGTGACGAGTTTCTGCAGCACGTTCTCGTGAAGACCCTTCTGAAAGTGGCCACAAAGTATCGGACTGCCTATCTGGCCACTGTTTTCACCGATTCGTTCCTTGACACCCTTCTCCTCCTTGCGTTGGTCCGAGATCCTCAAGTCAGATTGGCCACGCAACACATCTTCCACACTCTTCTCGACAGGTAACTTTGAAGATCGGAGTCAGATAGATATGTCCATCTTGCAGGCATGACAATGCAGCGAATTTGGTGCATCTCGGATACGAGCTGGATGTGTCAGACGTGCAGTTGACTGTTGAAAAGTGCTCCCGAGCTGACCAGATGTTTATGCGGAAGCACATTGGAGAAACCACTACGATGCTCTTCAGAGCCACAGCAGCAGCCGATGAAACGGATCTTAGAACTCATATCGATGCGATCCTTTGCACTATGAGTCTTCTCTGCATCGAAGTCGGATTTGATGAGTCGCTCATCGAGTTGTTCCGACTCTCATTGGCACTTCAGCAGCTGGCCCTGGATCCAAAGCAAAACTTCAGTGTTGCCAAACGGAATGCCATCCACAATATGGTAGCCAAATACATGAACCTTTCGGCTCAACTCATTGCCAATCCGACGCTTTGCCAGCACGTGCAGCACGTTGTGTCGTGTCGAGCACAGCGAGGAATCATTGGATTGAACCTGTTGCTCAGCGAGCAAGTATCTCCGCTCAATGATGACCCGCTCGGCTCGACAGCTCTCAACGAGAAGGTCGATCCCGATGCTCCGACGACGATCACTGAATCGGATCGTTCTCTTCTGTTTAATATCGATGATGTGGCGGAGTCCTTGAAAGCTTCTGGAAAAGACGCCTCCCGCCTTTTCGTGGCGTTCAATTTCAATTTGAACGGACGAGGCAACGACTCGAATGGGGAAAAGTGGCAGAATGATTCGCAGAACTTCGACACGACGGACGGAAGAGAGTCTCCGAACGCCTACAAAACGGGCGGAATCGACGACGTCTCCGTAGATATGTCAGTGGACTGGACGCCTCCGATCAGTCGGAAGCAAAGCAGAAGAAACACGATTTTCTCGATCACCAACACCACAAGTGAGTCGTCATCTGAATTTCAGTTTGTAGCGTTAATAAGTTTCAGAATTAAACGCGTCGACTGTCGATGAGCTGAAAACGTACGCAAACCTAATGTTCGATCCGATTGAAGAAGATCGAAAGGAGAAGGAGCTAACCGGCAGCATCCTCTCTGAAATCCGCAACACTGAATTCGAGGAGCGCGTCGCTGCCAACGAGTCTCGCAACGAAGCGAGCGACTTGTCCAAGTCGATCGGACGTCTTCTGGCCAGAAATGCCGATACGACGCGCGTCAGAGACATTGGGAGACCGACGAAACCGAAGAACGTTTTCGAAATCGAGCTGCCTTCATTCGCATACTAAACAAAAGCTTTCTCTTATTTTGCTTTTTAATTATTACTACCCAAACACTAATTTATTTGAATGTATATTACATAGGAAAGAAATAGCATAAAACAGTATTACCCGCTTCGATTTCATCCTATCATTCTGGTTGTATTCCACTCAGAACAGTCTCTGATACCTTTCCAAAAACGATCTCTCATAACGAAGGCTCTTGAATCGCTCATCTTCGTAGCTTCCAGATCACTGACGCGTCTTCAATGAGTCCGGTGCGGAGTGTTCCCACACTTCCGCCGACTGATCCGACAAAGTCGATGGAACTCTCTGAGTACAATCATTTGTTGGAAATCAACTCACCGGAATTGAAAGATCTCGGACGGAGTATAACCATAAGGGGAGTTCTGCTGGAAGAAATCGAAAAGAAGCCGGAGCTCTGGAAGAGCGGCTTCACGCGGACTCACGACGAAAATCATAAAGATTTCTGCGAAGTTGCCATCGAAGTATACAAGAGAACTGACACTCTTCTACACGGTGAGTTTGATGAGAACGGATTCGAAACTTGACACTTTTTCTTCGACAAATGATCGCAATCAGCAAGTTGTTCTTTCAGTCGGAGCGTTATATCGTTACTTTCGTCACATAAAGGCCTCGTTCAAAACCAAGCTCCGGCAATGTCAAGCTGCAAAACGGACTCCCGAGGAAACAGAGGAATTCCTGCTGGGATGGGACGTCTACCCGTTCTTGCGATTCTTGAAAGTCGATAAAAAATACAGCGTTCTCCTCAACGGCAGTAACGGAGCCGCCAAGAAGAAGAAAATTCAAGAGGCGGGAGTTTTCGAGGACGCCGTGTATCCTCATGTTCAGCGGCAACCAATCGGAGAGAATCACAATGCTCAGAACTATCTGCAGAAAACTGTGATTTGCCGCGACCGAAAGTTCCAGAATGACTTGGATGTGCTACCGACACAGGAAAACTATCTGCAGACAACTGTTATTTGCCAAGACCAAAACTTCCAGGATGGCCTACATGTGCCACCGACGCAGGAGAATTATCTGCAGACAACTGTAATTTGCCAGGACCAAAAGTACCAGGATGGCATGGATGTTCTACCGATGCAGGAAAACTGCACTGTTCTCACCACGTGGCTCCCCGACTCTGTACAAAGTGAAGCCTATATTCCGATTTCTATGTCTTCGAACGAACACGTCCAAATGGCGGAAAGTTCTGAACCTCAATATCACGACTTGTCTCAGCTAAACCCACTGGAAAGGATACCAGAAGAATCTACATCGTCGATCTTCGTCTATCCGCCTACCAAAATGATCTGCGTCGCAGACCCATCTAACGAACAGTCATATAACGAAATGGAGTTCTTTTCGACAGCCGAATGGCAATCGGTGAGTCTCTCAATAATCTTCTTCTTTACCTTTGTTTTTGCAGGAGCCGCAAACCTCAACCAGCATCTCTGAGACCGAACTCACCACGGAATTCGATTCCCTTCGTCCTCACTTCTGCAGAGTACTGCAATCTCATCCTGAAAAACTTCCGCTGCTCCGCAAGTGCATGTACGAAGTGCTCTTCCAGTGCGACACAGAAAAAGAGTACACGAGCACGAAGGAGGTTTTTGAAGACATTTTAAAATAATTAACTTTCTCAAAACTGTATCAACGTTGACACAGATAATTAACCTTTGTATTGTACATAAACTGACCGCTTTCTTCGATTTCCTGTCATAAAAAGTCACCGAAACTCTATTCTCGCTCTCTCATTGACCGATCAGTTTCACTGATCATACCGCTCGGTTCGAAAATGGACGATTCACAACGAAACTGGACAAGGAGGAGCCAAAAAAGAAAGAAAAGGGGCGGAGCTTGAGAAGCATTCACTTCCTGCGGGATCGGTTCGACTTCAGAATACAAAAGATGGCTGAAGGAGAGAAGTGTCTGGTAGAAACTGAAATGCGCTTCTGAATCAGAAGACGTCATCGTTTTTGTATGATTCTGTTGCACATTTCAGAGTCATTTACTTCGGTATTCGCTTCTTTTCGCAACGGAAAAGAAAGCAAAGTATTCGATGAAAGCGACTTGTTACTTTGATCGTTCGAAAATTGATCAGAAATCGGGAATCCTCTTGGTTTGGTATAAAAGAAGGCGTGAAAGTGACCAGAAGACGTCACACTTCAGAATGCGGGCCCTTCTTGTCTCTCCTTTCGTTTTCATCGCTCTTCTCGTTTCGTCGATTGTCTCACAGTGGCAGCGGCCGCAATGGACGGCCCAGCAGTGGGCTGCTTACCATCAGCAGAACTACAATGATTGGTGAGAACACCTCCAAACGAATGGTCGGTCTTCCGATTCATAATCTGAAGGAGATTCAAGAAAGATCGAGTGGAGATTGGTATTGCAGGTACTGGCAGCAGCAGCAGCGTCTCGCCCAACAGCAAGCCGCGACGACTGCCGCTCCGTCTCCCGGAGTCCAACTGCATCCAGTGTGGGGACGCGTCGAGACGGACGACAAAGGGAACATGTGGGTCGGAGACGACGTCGCCAAGGTGCAGATCATCTCGAGATACTCGCCCCCGTGAATGAAGCCTTCGTCCGAGAACTGTTCCTGGTGTGCGCCGACTCGAGGCGTTACGTGCACGCACAAAACTTCCGCCCGTCCTGCGCTTCCAATTTCCCCGGGAGCCAATTTGAGAGGGAATAGATCACAACAGGAGGGAGAGAGAGAGGAGTTTGGCGTCCCGCTTCGAGTTTGCACGTCTTCTGATCACTTTTCTTGTCACTCTACTTCTTCTTCTCCGGGGGTGGTCTTCAAACACTTGCCTTCTAATGAGTTTCTTCCTCTCACTTGAAAATCGAAACCCGTCATCTGAAATTGGACGACTTCTCACGAGACGAAGGAAACGAAGCGACTGGGCGCAACGGCGGGGAGGTGACAAGGGAAGTGTGTGTGTGTGTCTAGACGGGCGGAGAGCTGATAATTCCTTCGAGGAATTCGAACGATTGACTGGAAATAGGTCGGACTACAAGAGAGAGAGAGAGAGAGAGAGAGAGAGAGAGCACACACTCGAGATTTCCATTCAATCGCTCCCGATTGCCAAGCTCTCAGTGTCAACAGTTTGTTGCTTTTTTTCTGGCCGAGACATCCCGCTCTCTCTCCCTTTGTTGTCAAAGTCTTGTAATTCTCAATTCAGCGAGCCGAAAAGAAGACGGAACGCTTCTCTCCGCTTTCCTCCGCCAGATATTCTGCCAATTACAGACGAATTTTCGCTTGTTTTTCCGCCATCTTTCCTACCCGAAACCGTTAATTCCACCCTCCAAACACGTTCTTGTTTTTCATACCGACCTGGTTTTCTGTTCTTGAATCAGGTGTGGAGTTTGGAAGGAGGGACTAGGAAGCCGGCGCCGGCCATTATGTCTTCCTGTTTGCCGCAGAAGAGACCGAAATCACCTTCTGATGATGTGTGTGCTTCGTGCTCGTCACCCGCTCGCAAAGTTTGTATTCTTGGGCGGCCCGTCAAATTAAGTAGTACAGCCACGCGGTCTTGTTTCGGAGGGAGTGCTCCTCCTCCTGCTCAACACGAGCCTTCTCACCAAACATCTCGCAGCAGCTGCTTCTCTTTCGCCTAATATTGTTGGTATTCGAGTTGTCTTAATTGAGCATTTCTCTCTTCTTTTTCTTCCTTCCCTCTTCTTTCCGTCTCTTTTTGAAACGGTGAATTTGAAATTCTGAAAAAAGAGACGGATGTTTGAGCGGGGCGCGATATTCGAGACAAGACGAGTCGTCTGGAATTCGAGCCTCTCCAGAAGAAGAAGAAGAAGAAAAGGTACGGTAGAAGAGTGTCCTTTCTCTCTCTCTCTCTCTCTCTCTCTCTCTCTCTCTCTCTCTCTCTCTCTCTCTCTCTCTCTCTCCACTCGATGTGTTTTGTTTCCGGTCCCGTTTTTCTCTTCCACCCCACAATTTCCTAACTCGCTTATTTTGTTTCTCCTCGCCGCCCGCATCGCATGAAATCATAACCAGAGGGCGAAGATCGGCCCCCGAGATCTCGAAGAAGAAGAAGAAGAAGAAGAAGAAGAAGGGGGAAAAACGAAGGCGCTCTGACGCATTCACGCACGGCGACTCGAAATATCATCGGAAGCGGGTCGCCACCTGATCAGTTGCCCCACTTCTCGGATCGCCTTCAAGAGCGAACGACGTCAGCATCGGGAAACAGCTGAAAATGGAAGAAGAAGAAGAGGGAGGCGCGGGCGGAGACTCGTCGTGTCAGTTCTGTTTTGCGAAAGAAAAAAGGAAACACGACTCTCGAATTCGTTCCCTATCATCGCGCAAATGAATGGATTAATGAATGGATGGGTTCGGTTCCGCATCAATTGCATCAGATTCGCTATTTTTGGATGTGGGGAGTAGGCTTTTCTAGGTTTTTCCCCGTCAGTGCTGCTACTATTTACGGTGCTCGAAGGCTCTTCAGTTGATCGCTTCCTTCAAAATTTGAAGTTCAAATGCCAAAAACGAGACGAGTTCGCGAGACTTCTGTGACGTAAGACGCTGATATAAATAGTTGATCATTTGAACTTCCGCCAGTTCACACTATCAGCGATTTTGTGCAGTAGAGCGAGTTTTCGATCCGCAGTACGCTCCACGAGCAATGTTTCGTGCGGAAAGAAGGTGAGAGAAGAGTCTCAAAAGAACGCGGTTGTTACACACGGTGCCCTTTCTTTTGAGCCGCCGAGAGCAAATTGAATTCTGCTCTCTCGGGAGCTCTCACTCTCTCTCTCTCGAGGATCCGCCCGTACTTGCGATACCTGAGTCTTCCAAACATAGTGTTCTTCGGCTCTCAATTTCCAGTTTCCCAGTCATGAATAACGCAGACGGCCTGATGCCTTTCGCTGTTTTCGACGTGTCATTCACCTGCCTTCCTTCCGAATCGCTTCAAATCGAATGACGGCACCCGACCTCTCTTTTTTGTTTCTTGGGAACTTTTGCGTCTCTGGCCTCCGAGATCTCAAATTAATCACCCGATGGAGGAGCATGAGAAACGCGGAAGCGTGCGTCCTAACGAAATGAAATGCCAATTTGTCTTCGGCAAGTCTTGTCTTCTCCCTCCATTTTGAACCTGTGATTTGAGGCGAATGATGTCTGTCCAGAAAACCGCCGATTTCAAATTCGCGCCAAACTGGCACTTGAAAACAACATCCTGTTTAGTTAATCACTCGGATCGAGAGTGAACTTTGCGATCAACAAAAAGAAAATGATTTCTCGACTCTTCGTCTTCTCTTGCAAACCAAAAGAAAAGACCAGTGAATCGTGTCTGATGACGTCTTCCGAGCCTTCAGTTTTTCGAGAGCTCCTCGCTCTTTCGGCTCAAATTAGTGTGTTACGTGACAAGCCGCATTTATCTCTGAATCTTCGAAAAGGATGAATATTTCAGACGATCATCGACTTTCCTTCCATCCCAATCTCCCTTGTTCTTCGTCCGATTCACTCTTTTCTGATCCCGGAACCGGCGGGGCGTTGCCGAAAGTGGGCGGAGTTTGCTGAGTTTGTGGGGAGGGTATAAAACGAAATGGGTACACTCGTTTCGGACTTCCTTCCGCCTACTCCTCCTCGTCGTCGGCCCCCCAATTTCCTGTTGATTGGAGCCCTGAAGAAGAAGAAGAAGAAGGATGGGTCCGTGCTCCGCTTTCTTCCATTTCCGAACGTTTAGGCCCGTCTCCTCGCTTCCTCGATTGTTCTTTGCCTCGCCCCGCCTAACTATAGAATACTCTGCGAATGAATTATTCTGGCGTCAGAAGTCGAAGAAACCTGACTTCTGAAGAATGCCGAAAGTACACAGCTCCTTCTTTTTTCTTCGGTTTCAACCACCAAAAACCACTGTTTGAAGGCAGCGCGGCCTGCGAACTGATGAGCCTCCGCGACATTGTTCCGTTCTGTGCTCCCAATTAGGAGTTGCTGCTGCTCCGCGAGCCGCCAAACAAGTTTTCGTGCTCTTTCTCGTCGCCGCCAGTTTATCACTTTTCGTCGCGCTCTCCCTCGTCTTCGCAAAATTCGAACGACGGATTCAGAATTCTGGAACGAGAGCCCTGCCGACGACAAACACACGTATCCAATCGGACCATGAAATTAACGAAGTCACTCGTCCGTGTTCTTCTTTCTTTGCATATTTCACGACAACAATCCGAGACGAGGAGTCTTTCCTTCTTCCTCTTCCTCCTCTCCTTCCTTTCCCTCCTCTTCTTTCTCTTCGTTTTCCCTTCTCATTTCGCCCCGACTCTTTGAACTTTTTGGCAGTGGAGAGGATGCGGCGACAAATTGAATTTAGTGCCTATTTCCTCGTCACAACAGCTCGCTCGCTCATGTTATGAATGCACTTTGGAAGAGAGAAGATGAGAAGAAAGGGCACGTAGAACTTGTTCTTCTGATCGCGAGACCATGATAAAATGGACTGAAAGGGTGCGTAGGTGATCCCCCGACTTCGGTATTCTGTGGGAAACCGATCAGCTGATCGAGACCATGAGAGTTCTCTCAACATGGGATTCTCGGGGTGGACAATCTGTTTCGGTGTGTCCAGAAGGCTTCGCCCCCTTCAGTTCTTCCTCGAAACGCTCGCTAATGTGTCGTAAGATCATCTCTCCGGGGGAGAATCGGTCTGCGTCGGAGTGAACACTTGCCTTCCACTGATCATCAGATATTCCAGTTCTTTTCTCCGCTCGCCTCCCTTCCTTCCTCTTTTTGTTCCCAACAAAGCGTATCGCATTTCGAGCAAGGGTGTAAACTTGAGTCGCCGTTTTCTTTCTTTCTGGGACAATGGCATCACTTTTCTGGAGTCGGCGTCGTTTCGAAATCGGATTTCGTGGGGAGTGCCCCAGTCTGCTCTTCTTCCTGGAACGAAGGAGCGGAGGAGTTTAATTTCGGAAAGAGACGGCGGCTCAAGGATTCCGTGACGGGGGGGCGAGTGCATGAGAATGCGGGAAGAGAACAAAAAGACACGAGATTGGGCGGAAGTTCTCGTTATTGCCTGCTCCAAAGGGTTTATGTCGGGAGAAGAGAATGAAGACGAAGAAGAAGAAGGACGTCTTCCGGGAGGCATTCGGAAAGTCAGAAGACGTCGTCCTGAGAGCAAAGTATACACGGAGCCACCGAAACGATACTTCTGCTCGTAGTTCGCGCACTAGAAGCGTCATGACGCAAAACGAAAACATGAATTCCTCACAGAGATTTCCCATTAGATTATCCTGTCTGGGCTCCAGAATCTTCAGAATCGCGGTGAGAAGTGCTTCGTTCCCACGTGACGTCTTCTTGGGATCTCGCCTGAGTCACATGTTCGCCCTCTTCCATAGTTTGGCCAATTAGAGTCAGTTGGCCACTCTACGTGCCAGTTCGTTCTCCTCGAAAATCCAGAGGGTTTACCATAATGGCAACTTCCTTCTTCCTTCTTTTCTCGTGTTTCCTCCGTACGTAATCCATCATCGGACAGAGTGCATCATGGGTCAAAACACGATCTTTGTCACTCTCGCCCCCCTATTTTCCGTTTTCGTTCCGTCTGGAAATCGACGTCTGAAACTGACATCTCTGCTTCTTCCTTTTTCTTCTCCCACAAACGTCTGCTTCCATTTTCAGAAGGCGAACATGATGGGATTGTTGTCGACGATTCGCGGAAAGAAGGACGCAGTCATCGGAAGCGGAATCGGTTCCGCGCAGGTCGGACCGCTGAACGCGAAGACGAAGAAGCTGGTGATCCAAGAGTGGCCGAGGTGAGTTTCGAACGTGAATGGGAAGAATGCAACTTCTGAGTCTCAGAGTTCTCGAGCAGTGTCCGGAGCTCTTCACGGAGATCTGGCACAAATCGGCGACACGTTCCACTTCCATCAAACTCGCGTTCGGAATCGCCGAGAACGAGAGTCCGATGCAGAATGCGGCGTTCCTGGGGCTCTCCTCCACCATCCAGGCGTTCTTCTACAAACTCGTGAGCTTCGAACATTCCTTTTTCTTTCTATTCCCCGCTCTGTTCAGATCATAACCTACGAGCTCAACGACGATCAGGTGCGCGAGGCGTGCGAGCAGCTGGGCGCCCGCCACGTGGACTTCATCTCGCGTGGCTTCAACTCCCACTTCTGGGACATCTTTCTCGTTTGCATGGCCGAGAAGATCGACGAGACGCTGTCGGCCTACATGACGGAGGAGGACAAGAAGAACGAGATGATTCTCGCGTGGCAGAGGTGACGTCTTCTGAACCACGTCGAGATAGAGAGAGACTGCGTCCGTTTGCAGAGTAGTCAACTCGATCGTCCATCAGATGCGCAACGGCTACTCGGATCGTCGGAAGCAACAGCTCGGCGGCTCGAAAGGAGGCGTCAACAACGGATTCTGAAGCACGTGGACATCTTCCCGCAATCAATTTTATGCCCGAATTCTCATTTTAATCTTGCAGTTTAATCCCTCCGATGTACACAACGATCTTTTTTTCCGAATCAAAGTCAATATAAATTTCAACGTTCTTATTCGTCTCGTGTCAGTTTCAAGTGAATCGAGTCAGTAGAGTTCGTTCGCCGCTTCCCGGCTCTTTTTCTTTCTCTCGGCTCGTTCGGCGGCTCGAACCTCGGGACTGGTGACTCTGAGAAACGAGAACTCGTTGACGAAATTCAGATGCTGCTCACTCGTACGCCTCGACCTTGTTCAGATCACCGAGTTGGACGTACTCTCGCCTCTTCCGAAGATCGCCCGCGAACTTCTTTTTCGGAAGCTGATCTTCCGGAATCGCCTTCACATCCTTCGCGGGAACGATTCGGTACTTGACCCGTCGCGGGTGAGACTCCGAGAGTGCCGAACCAATGTGACTCAGATCCTGATACTCGGCACTCATTTTGGACTTTGGAATCTTCGTCAGCTTCGAAAGTGCCTCTTCATTCTCCTGCTCGGTCGTTTCAACTTGAGTCGAGTCCATCTCGGCACTGAAGTGGGACTGCTCTCTCGAAACCGCTCGACGTGTCCTTCTCTCTTCTCGTTGCTTCTTCTCCTCACGAGACTCGTGCTGAAAATCAGAAGTTCTCTCGGTTTCACATGACTTCTACTAACCAGTTGGTGGCCAATCAGACTGCAGATCTTTGTCAGAGTCTTCTGATACTCTTCTGAAGATGCAGAAGACGTCGGAGATGCAAAGTTGATGTTGACGTTGATAGTTGTGATGGAGAGTGAAGAAGGATCTTTGATCAGTTTCAGATCCTCAAGATTCTTGAGATCTTTGAGAACAGTGGTAGCTTGGGCTGAAATTCCAGCTGATCATCGTCTGAAACTGCACGAAGAGAGGCTCACTTAGTTCGTTAGTCCTGGACATTTTGATGTCTGATAAGCAGGAATTGTGGCGGTGTCAGTTCGAAAAACGAGTTGTGATGGGGTTCACTTCTCACTTCCTGCTCTCTTAAATACTTCTTGTATAATCAAACATGTTTCCTGCATCAAAAAACATGTTCTTTGTTTCTTCCGCTCATTTCTCGTTAGTCAGACGTGAAAATGTTCATTTGAAAACGAAGAGGAACCCGGAACGAGAAATGAATTTCCACGTGGCACGTGCCACAGATCACTGTTTCTTGAAGTCGTCGGTCTTCTGCGAATCGAGGTTGGCGAACGAGCTGGAGCATCGTTGGCAGAAGCGGACTTGCTCCTGCGACCGCCACGGAGCCTCCTTGCCACTCATTCCGTGCATCTTCTTCTCGCCGTTCGCCATCGGTCCGTATGCGAAGAACAGATTGTAGCGACCGGACGAGATGACGTGCATCTGGAAACCGACCCTCTCGACGTCTTCTACTCTTCCCTTCTCACCAGATTCCTCTCCTGTGTGTCCAAATGGATGTTATCCAGGATCCACTCTCCACCACACATCGCCTTCCCGTCGACAAACTCGGTGAAGCCGTCGCGAATCAAAAGTTCCGAGGCGGTTTTGAGCACGATGTTCTGTTTGGCTGTGTTGTGCGAGAGAAAGACGCTTCCGGAGCCCGACGCAGGGAATTGACACTCGAAAACCGTGTCGTTGCCCATCAAGTCGTCTTTTGAGAATCCGATGCCGAGCCACATGTCCGGTTTGACGAGTTTGCTCTCGATTTCGATGATCAGATGACGTCGCTCGTGCTTCCACGTGAGCATCGTCTGACAGTCGCTCGCGTCTTTGCACCCGTTCGGCAGCTTCCAGCAGCCTCTCGCTGTGCCGCAGTCGCTGATGTGGGTGACGTGGAGACTGCCGACGTGGCAGACGAGAAGAAACAGGAGAAGGGGAATCATGTGGAGTCGAGGAGGACGCTGATGGGAAACGTCCATTTATACGAGGGGTTCTAAGCTGGAATCACAAGCGGAGGGTCATTGTTCTGAAGGAGGAACTGGTTCGTGTTCTCACTTTCACATACTTTATCGTTAGAACACATTATACAAAAAGGCAAGTTCAAGTGGAAAGTCATTCATTTCAGCGTCGTCGTCGTCTTCACTTCTCCTCCGCCGGCTCCTCGTCCTTGCACTGCGTGGCCAGAAAGTCGCGCACTCCCTGACTGATGCCGCCGCTCGCTCCGTCGTGCTTCGCGAAGATCTCCAGATGCGCCTTGCCCTTCCACACGAGACCGCATCGGAAGTTCGCGTCGTTCTTCGTCAGGAACTTGTAGACCTTGTCGAGACAGTCGTGCACCTTGCACAGCGACACCAACGGCATCGGCTTCATCATCTTGCCGACGTCTTGGAGAGTGTAGATGGCCGGCTTTCCAAAGTCTCCGTTTCCTTTGAACCAGCCGAGCAGCTCGTGGTTCGCGTTGGTGAAGAAGAGCTGGGCCCAGGTGAAGAACGGGAAGCCGGCTCCCTGCGGGTAGGTGGTGAGCACCTGAAGAGGCACGTCGTGCGGCACCTCTCCGTAGTTGACGACTTCAATCTCCGGGTTGATGTCGCTCTTTTTCTTTTCCGGAAGAGCCTCCGACTTGTCAACTGGCACTCTGGAAAGCCATACATCAAGAGAGGGCTCCAGTCGCAACACTCACGGATTACACTTGACGGCCGCGTAATCGGCACAATCGACCTCGTATCGGACGAGAATGCGGAACGAGCCGAACTGATAGGCGACGAGCTGGAAGAACGGGCCCGTCGAGTGGGCTCCTCGCGGCCTCGTCATCCTCGATTTCAGGTTTTGGTCGAAGGTGACGTGTCCGATCTCCATCAAGTCGGAGGCTTCCATTCTAAACAGGCACGTGTGTATTTACAGGACCAAGAGTATGAAACCTGGTGAGCAGAACGGTCTTTCCGACGCGCTCGCAATCGATGCGGAACAATCCCTCGCCAGCCTCATTGCAGAAAGCAAAGATCTTCTGAAGGTTGATGGCGTCGGTGATGAAGTGGAACTGCGAGAAGTCGATCGGCTTCTTCTTCTTCTCGCTCAGCAGTCTCGCCGCTATGATGATGGCGTCGAGAGAGCCCTCGCGAACCTGAACTTCCAGACGGCTCGAGTTTCAGTCAACAAGTCGGTCACGCGTACCTTCATGTGATTGACGTCATAAATGACAACTCCGTGGTCCTGCATCAGCTTGCCTCCCGGCCAGTAGAACGACTCCAAAGGAGCGCCCGGCACGAGAATCGTCGCAGTCTCGTCGTTCAAATACCATTGATAGGAACCGATACGATCCACGTACTTGGTACTCGTCGGACCTCCCTGAAAAGAGCCAAGATGTCTTCTGAAGTCACTGCGAGATGCTCACCTTTCCAGAGAGATTGTTCAGGGGCAGAAGACCATACGGCTCGTCCTCAAGGCCCTCGAACAACCAGAATCCGTCGGCAGACATCGCTTCGAACAGCTATACGGCAGTCTGTCCAGTACGTGTGAGAGATAGAGCGGAGAGCCCACATTCGCATCTCACAACGGATCCGACGAGAGGGAGCAGGAGATAGAGAGCATATGAGGGGGTGTCCGAGGTGCGAGACAGTGTGTGGCACACGGAGACGCAGCGGATTACAATGCGGGGGAGAGGCTCCCGACGACGGGACGAGCTCACGGGGGGCTCTTCCCCGCATCGCGAGGCCCACGGCCGGAGTTTCGAAACACCGATGATGAGCAGGCTCCGCCCGTCCGCCACCGCACAATGGATTGTATAGATGCGAAGACCACCTGGAGAGAGCCTTCAGATCGGAAAACCAGAACTGACGTTCGAGTGAAATTGATTCTGATTCAGAAAATCGAGCGTAGTACAATCATTCATTCAATTTCTTATCACAATTTCTGTTCAATAATATATTGAAGGTTCACAAAGTGTTAAGCCTTCTGGAAGCGGACCGACAGATCCAGCTTACTGTCTGGTGGCGCGTCAGCCCGTCGCTCCTCGCCTAGCTTCTTCCACTTCTGAAGTGTGCTCATGCACTTCTCCGACAGCTCCTCCCATTCCTCTCTGGCCACCTTCATCAAGTGATTCGACGCCTTCTTCGGCTCCAGCTGGTAGTAACTGAAAACAGATGACACGTGTCAATAGGGACTCGAAGGCCCGCCTACTCGACGAAAAACTGTGCTCCAAGAAAATAGGCGGTAGAGAGTCTCTTGCTGTAGATCACAATCTTCGGACGATTCAGTTTGCGAGCGTTCTCGATGAACAAGTTCACACTGTCGAATTTGGAAACCAGGCTCTGAAGAGGAATGTGTAACAGTCTTATGGAGAACCGATGCGAACCTTGAATGACTGGCTGTTCGGATTGATGTCTACGTTGTGGAAGAGAGTCACCGGAATGTTGAGGAGCAGTCCGTCCTTCTTCGACACGGAGGTCGCCGTGGGAGCGTCGTGTCCGATGGTCTGGAAGACTTGTTTTCTGCCGAACCAGATCACAAACTGACTATGAGGTGCGATATTCCCAAGTTGGCCAGCCCATCGCTATCCAGCAGCTCTTTGTTGTTGGTCACAAACAAGAACTCGGCGATTTTGACGAGTCCGGGCGTCGTTAGGACGTCTTCGTTCCTTCCAGCAGCACCAGAGGCAGAGGGAGGAGCCACCGAAGAGGAAGAGCCCGACGATTTGTTCTGCTCATTCAGGTCGCTATCCACAGACTGCTCCAGAGAACGCACTTGAATCAGCTGAAACAAATGAGGTGAGATTGGTTTTCTGAAAGGCCAGTCACATTGGAAACTGCTCCGAGACCGGGAATCGAGACGATCGAGTTGGTCGAGCTCGTCGTGGAGTTCGATCTGCAAACTTTCGGTTATCTCGGAGAACCATTCCGGCAATTAGAGTGATTCCCGGGAGACCGATCCCTCTCGAAAACATAACAATATACGAATCGGGCAGTCAGAACTATCATTATGTGTGCATGGAAAATTGTACGTTTTGGTTCGGCACTCCGAGAATCAGAGACCAAACCGAATCTCCGAGACGAAAGCCCACGAAGAAGGAAGTGGACCCGCTTACCTTTGTGAAGAGTACATGAGAGGGACCGAGCTATCGCCATCGATCGGAACCGGTCCGTAGCTGTTGGTGGTGGCCGAACGGGAAAAGTGCGAGCGACGGCGAAGGGTCGACGAGTTGTTGATGACGGCGACGGCCGAGTTGATCATCCTTCCGAAGCGGTGTTTGGCACGACGTGGCAAGCTGTCCATGTGATTCTATTTGGAAACGAATGGAAACACGGAAAACATCTCGATGAGAAGAAAATGGGGAGCAAGAAACGGAAGACTCGCGAAATGCAGTGAAAAATACAAAGAGGAAGAAGAAACGAGGAGTAGGGGAGCGTGACAAAGAAGGCGAGAAAGGAAGGAGCAGGAGGAGGAGGAGGAGGAGGAGCCAAGTTGCCTCGGGCGACCACGAGAAAAAGAAGAAGAAGAAGATGAAGAAGGATAAGGAGAAGGAAAAGAAGAAGTAGGCTTGTTATGGAGTTGGGGAGGAGCACAAACCGATCCGGCAGTAAACAATTAGCATGTGCAGGAGGATCCGGGCCATGAATCATACGGTAGATCACATGGGATCCTGGATGCGACGATAACAACGACTATACAGATAGGGAAAAACATGAAAAACACGAGTCTCGGTGTGGCCGTGAGGCTTGTCAAACCAAAAATTAGCGTGCGCATTCAAGCCTCCTCTCAAAAAGTTTTTCGAAAGCATGAGTGAATGCTCTCGCAAGAGGGGTATTAGCGTGACTGCTGCTTTCCGCTTCGTTTCCTGATTCGAAGCAGATCACGAGTGGACATTGACTCAGCGCCTCATTAACGGACTCTGAACGGAGAGAAAGAGAGAAACGAAGAAGAAATTTATTTACTAGAAGAGGCAAAGAAATCATCACAAAGTGAGAAGCAAAGTGAGCCACGAGTGCTCATTAGTGCTCTCTTCTGATGTCCGGACGATAGTCGGGATTGGCGACTTCCGTGAGCTTTTGGGCGTACATGTCGAGTCGGTTGGTCATTCGGAAGCCCCACGCGTCCTTGCACTGTCTGCACAGATTCAGATCGAGCTCAGCAATCAGAACGCCTTCGCGGACGCGAGAGAGAGCCTAAAACGGTGGAAGTGAGGGGTGAAACGGGGAACAAGGAGCGGACCGGAGTGCGGCTGCCATCTGGAGCGGCGATGTAGCTGGATCCGTAGAAGTGCCCAAAGTCCTTGTGAGCTGGAAGTCCGTTTCCGCTCGTGAACTCGTGCGGGAAGGTTTCCGTGCCAACGCGGTTGATCCCAACTGTGAAGACGTGATTGGCGATGGCGGCGTTGCGCGCCTCGATGCCCCACAGCGGCTCGCTGAACACAAACTTGTTTTGAGCACCGTCCCTCTTTCCGACAGACTCACCTGAGAGCACCGACAGTGGCCGACGGATTGAAAATGATCTCTGCTCCGTTGAGAGCATACATCATCCAGTTTTGCGGGTGATGACGTCCGTAGCAAATGTTGATGCCGATGCGTCCGTACTTGGTTTCGAAGACCGGATGTCCGAGATTGGACTCCATGTAGTAGGTGGACTCGTTGAAGTCGCCGACTCTCGGGATGTGATTCTTTCTCGATCTTCCGATGACCCGTCCGGTGTGCGAAATGACGACAGCAGTGTTCCAGATGACGTCGTCCTTCTCCTCGTCTCTCTCCAGAATCGGCGAGATGATCACAATGTCGTGCTTCACCGCCAGCTTCGACAAGAACGCGGTCGTCGGTCCGGAATAGACCGATTCGGCGAACTCGGTCCACGGAAGACGTTCGCGGGTGCAGAAGGCAAACGGCATCGTCCACGCCTCCTGAAGCCCGATGACGTTGGCTCCAGCAGCAGCTGCCGCCTCGATCATGGCTCCGACGCGCTGATGGATGGCGTCTCGTTGCTCGACGACGCTGTCGGTGGTCGGACGATGAATCGAGTTCTGGATGGCGGCGACACGCACCAGTCTCGGCGCTCTCGTCTGCTCTTTCTGAGCATCCACAACGTAGCCGACCAACTGGAAGTCCCCATCAGTGGACAGCTTCTCGGCTTCCGCTGGGATCTCGAGACTCCTGAAGAACGAACTTCTCGATTTCAGATCGATCCCTGCCTCACTCACTTGTACGGTCTTCCGTAGAGCACCCGTCTCACTTCATCCAATTCAAATCCCTCCAACTTCGCCGCCAACGACGTATCGACGCCATCGAATTGAGTCGGAGCCGCCGCCATTTTCTACTAGAAATCGAATGAATGAGAGAGCGTTTGGCGGGTTGTTATCGAGAAGAGAAACGAAAAACGATGTGAAAAGATAAGATAGAAACGATTGATTACAAACTGAATGTTTGGAAACTTTCGATCGGTTATCACATGTGAAGTTAATGGGTTCGAAAACGAATGTCTTCTTGTGATTCGAAATCGAATCGAATCGAAATTGATTTCTGAAGTGAAAGCGGAACTTGGAGAAGAGAAGGAAACTTCTAGAATCAAAAAACGAGAAGAGCAAAGAGACAAGTGTCTTTCGGTCCGCGAAGAAGAAGCGAGATGGCTCGTCGACAAGTTTAAAGTCCCTGACAGCTGTCGACACCACGTGCACTCGGGTCATCCGTTGCAAACTATCAGTGGAGCGAGAAGAGAGAGAGAAATCACAAGTTTATCGAAACAATGAAATAGATGACAGTCACACACATAATCGAAAATATGATCACTATTGGAGAATCTTGTTCGCTTCTTCCGCCTTTATGAACCACTGGAGAAGCGACGCGAGAGACTGATCCTTCGGGAATTCCACTTTCACGTATTCCCTCTTCTTCGGCACCGCTTCTGTTTTCGGCTCCGGAAGCCGTCGTCTCGGAAGGTCAGCCACTTCGGTCACCGGTTCCATGACCCACTCTTGTGTCGAATCGCTGAACGCCTCCCTCCTCGGGTACTTTCTGTAAAACGAGTCGACGAACTCTCGCCTCGCCACTTCTTCGATCCGAAGTCCCTGATAGTGCTGCAACGAGGACGTCTTCCGCAAAAAATCGGAATCTCGCGTTACACTGTCCATGCACGACAGCTCGTTGACGCTTCGAAACTTTTTGCCGGCCGCGTTGCTCATTGAAATGAGCACCGATTCGAGCTCGGAGCACAAGTAGGCTCTCTTTTCTTTTGTCATCTGCTTGCTCTGGTTTCTCACCAGATTGTAGTCCGGCTCGTGGGGCAGAGCAAAGAGTCGCTGACGTATCGACTCGTTTCGCTGCGAGCCGTGCTCATCTGAAGACACGGATTGAAAGATCAAAAGATCAGAGAAAGAGCTCACAAGTGAACAGCTCCGGAGCATGACGATAGAACTTGTCCTCTTGGAACTGCACAAAGTCGAGCGTCAGTGGTCTGAATTTGACGTCGAGCGTCCGATTTCTGATGACGTGATGGAAGTCGCTGTAGCAGGGCTGACTGAGAATGTCTTTGAACTTGTCGCCGCTCAGGATTGTGCCCCCGTGTCTCGCCGCGTACGAAACCACGTACAAATCGTCGTAGTTGATGAATGCCCTACAAACGCGAATCGTATTCCGCTTCCGTCCGTTCTGACTCACTTTCGTAGGCCCCGCCCACTTCTGGCTGGCGTAAAAGTCACGATTCCGAGTTGTTCGAGCTTCTGAAAGAATCAAAAATCTCTTTCGCTCTCCCCAGTGGGGGAGCATAATTACAGACCGTGAGAAGTTCGGCATTTCGTGAGTTGTAGTTGTTGATGTTGTTGTAAACGACTGGAAGAAATACGGTGACCTGAAAGAAGCGAAGCGATGGATTGAGACGAGAGTCTTCAGAAGACGTGCGTCAAAGTTCCGAAGCAGAAGCCATCTGACGACCGAAACGAGTCCCGCACAATCCACGTGACTGAAACGAGAGATTCAGAAGAAGCGGCCGGAATTCCGAATACGTTCTCGAGTATCCGGAGGCACTGCGGCCGATGTTGCATCCGTCGATGACGAGTGGCCGCGCGATTGCCTCTTGAGTGGGCGGCTTGAAACACGAATGCTCTTTATCGGTCTCTAGAAAGGTTCTATTCTCAGATCCAAATAAACACGAAACAAAATAAATAGACGGATTACTGTGAGACATCGTGGAGGGAGAAGAAGAAGAAGAAGAAGAATGGTTGGATTCACAGTGAGAAGAAAAGGGAATTGAGAGGGGAAAAGAACGCGAGAGGGTCACGCGTCGAGACTAAACGATTTGTCGTCGATGTCGACACGTCGCGTTCGCGAGTTCGTCGAGGCGTTCGTATCCAGAGAGAACGTCCTCGGATTCGTTTTCATCGAAGTGGACGACAGTTTGTGGTCGACGGAAGAGGCGAGAGAAGACGATGACGACGAAGAGACGGGCAGCGCCGTCGACGAGGCGATCGACGTCTTCCTTCTGAAACAAACAAAGAGTGCACTTGTGCTTGTCTTCTCCTTCTCACTTTTCTTGGTCATCCAAGTCGGGAGACGTCACGCCAAAGTCATAAATGAGCGAGATGGCGGGTGTGTGCGGCCGCATCAGATGGCTCGTGTTGACGCAGTCGTCGGCACTCACCACGATTTCCGGAATGTCGGAAGTGACCGTCGAGATGCTGAAAGTGCCTCAGTTCAGACATTCCGATCTTTTCGGATCTTCTCGCCTGTAATGTCCTCGCGGCCTGGTTTCCGTCCTGTTCGGCGGCGGTTTCCACTCGCTTTCTTTCCGCTTCTCTTCGCCGTTCGTCCCGTTCTGAGCCCTGTTGAGCCAAGCGCTCACCTGAAAAAAAGAAACGCAAAATAAACAACGAATACAACAAATAAGCTTTCGGAAATCCCGAAAAAGCGGATTACGACGCACCTTCGTCTTCGCTTTCATTAATCTCCTACGTTGTCGGTCGCGAATGTCGAGCTCCTCTCGGAAGCGCATCGCGTCGAGAAGCGCGTCCATCTGGAGTCAGAATCAGAAGACGTTGACGTCGGATGGCTCACCTCCACTGTAGAATGAGTTCTTTTGATGGACCTGACCATAAGGAGAATGATGACGAACGAGAACATGATGAGAATCGAGATGGTGTAGATCATGCGGCCGAACTCGCTCTCGTACTCTTGCATCCGGACAGCCACCTCGTCCAGAACACTGAGAAACATTCGGAATGTCGGAAGCATTTCGAGAAGAAAACTTACTGCGGTTCGCAAGCGTTTCGGAGAGTCACACACGCTTCTCGGATGCCCTGCTGACACGTCGGAGTGATATCGGCGAGCATACGGTAGACGAGCGAGTGATTCAGAAGAAGGACGTGAGAGAGGGAAGAAGTGTCACTCGGTGTCACACACTAATCAATGAGCAGCTCGTGCTCGCGGAGCAAAAAGGAGTGGAGACACTCGTGTGCTCGACGAGCTCGCGCCCGGCTGTTTTCCTTCTCCTCTTGATTTCCATGCATTTCCATAGCAGCACACTTGAGAAGAGAGTGCGTGGATTCGGGGGCGGAGACGCAGACGGGCACACACACCCTCATGTTTTCATTATCATTCTGAAAGCACGAGAAAAACACTCTGCTCGAAAAGTCGCCATCCTATGTTCGGAAAAGTCGCCATTCGAACATAGGATGGCTGCATTCGTGAGTTGCCTGGAAGTATCGTGCTGACAAGAAATGAAGGATTTCAGGCAGCAAGAAGTAATTCGCAGCAGATCGAATCCGGACAAGATCTTTTCGATTGGCGACGACGGAAACACTTTCGACATGATGAAAGGATTGATTCGACACAAATACTAGAGTTGTACAGTAGCTCGTGTAATTACATTTCATAAATAACAATCTCTCATAGGTTCATATATGTGATTCCATTACTCGTTTTTCGCGCAAAAGCCGACGAGCTCCTCGACGACTCGTTCGATTTCAGCGAGTGTCGTCGATCGTCCGAAACTGATGCGGAGCGTCTTGGAAGCGACAGCGAACGATATTCCGCACGCCGCCAGAATCGGACTGCACTCGTTTTTGTGACAGGCGGCCCCGGTGGAAGCATCGAAAGTGCGACACTTCTCGAGAAGATCGCAGCCGTGGGAGGGATAGTCGAGGAAAGCCACGCTGGAAGTGTTGGGAAGACGTGGCGAGCCGAGGAAGTGAACGAGATGGGAGTTGCGAAGATGCCTCTGGAAAGAAGAATTGAGTGGAATCGGGTGCAGGATCAGGGGGCAGTTACCACGAGGAGCTCCTCGAAATGGTCGCGGTTCTGCCGGAGAACACTCTGAATGTTCGCGGCGCTCTCGTTGTAGATCCTCGCCGCTTCTCCCAATCCCACTATCATCGGTGTGTTCTCCGTTCTGAAATCTCTCTCTCTCTCTTTCGTGTTTCTTTCTCTTTAACTGACCCACTTCTCCATCCGGATTCCTGCTGTCCGCCCAGCATCATCGGAGGAATCCGTTGCGCGTTCGGACTGAAAACGAGGGCTCCGTTGCGAGGTCCGTAGAATTTGTGTCCGACGACGGTGACTGCATCCGCGTGCAGCTCATTCACATCCACCGGAATCTTCCCGGCCGCCTGTGCCACGTCAGAATGCAGAAACGGGATGCGTGGAATATCGTTCTTCTTCTCTCGGATCATTCGGAACACCTCTCCAACCGGCTGCAGCACTCCCGTTTCGTTGTTCGCGAGCATGATCGTGACGAGACACGTGTTAGGCAAGAGGGATTCGAGGATCGATTGGGGAGACACGAAGCCGGTGGAAGGATCCACGGACACGTAGGTCACACTGATCTCGCCTTCTCTCGCTCGAGCCTTCAATGGCTCCAGAATCGACGGGTGCTCGATGCTCGTCGTGATGACGTGTGGAATCTGATCCGCCTCGCGATGATGCTTCCAGTTCCGAATCGCGCCGTCAATGACCCAATTATTGGATTCGGTGCCTCCCGAAGTGAACACCACGCCGTTTTCATCCGCACCGAACATCTCCGCCAGATGCCGCCGCGCCTCGAGAACCGCCGCCGCCGCTGCCACCGCATTCTCGTTGTTGCTCGACGGGTTGGCCCACAGCTCGAGAGCTCGGCAGACCGCCTTCTTCACGCGATCGTCCAACGGAGTCGTCGCATTGTTGACATCTTGAAAGAAAAAAGAGAATTATGGTAGGGAAAAAGTGACTCGTTGATTTTATAGTATCGAAAGTAGATACAATTATGTGTGGATGAAACTAATTCAAGGTCACTGTACAAAAAATTGGATCTGTTTTGTTGGCGAGAAGAAGAGGCGAGAGAGAAGGAGTTCTGCTCCGATGAGGCGGAAGAAGCGAAAGAGCGAGAGAGTCAGACAAGCAGACAGTCAAAAGGCAGGCAGGCAGACAAAAGAAGGAGGACGTGAGAAAAGGCATCGAGTTCACCAATTCCAAGTGGAGTACGAGCAATGCCGGCGTGGTTCCTGCCGACTCGACAACGGACTCACTCCAGCTTCTGCGCACTTTCTACAAAAAAGAAGCCGTTGACTCTGCAAGCACGACACTCCTACATTCTCGTCGAGAATCTGAACGCTGAGGATGCGAACGAGAAGACTTTCACTTTAGTCGCTCAGGGATATCTTAGGGACGAACGACATGGACGCGGAGCAGACGTGACCGACTCAAGAAGAGCTTGAGGAAGCGGAAATTAGAAGAGTGCCAAAAGGAACCTCTTCTTATCAGGCCGCGTGGATTCTAGATGACGAAGATGACGATGACGACGAGGATGAAGACATGGATGATGAAGAAGAAGAGGTGGAGAATGACGAAGAGGCGATGGATCTGAAGTCGGAGGCTGGAGAGACGACCGCTTCTGAAATGATCGACGACGACGGAATCGACGAGGATATATCAATATGGCAGAGGTGGAAAAGTACCGGAAAGAACGTGAAAACGCGCAATGGCCGGATGAGATCGACACTCCTCTTGATGTTCCGGCTCGTGTCCGTTTCCAAAAGTATCGTGGACTCAAAAGCTTCCGCACTTCCACCTGGGATCCGAAAGAGAACCTCCCGCTGGACTACGCTCGCATCTTCCAGTTCGCAAACTACAAAAATGAAGTTCAACGGAGCCTTCGCATCTGTATTCATCGAGTGTGAACGCGCCAGATGCCCTCCAAGCACTGCTGCGATAATATCTCTTTTCCCCTCTCTCTGGCCACGAGACCGAGAGACGGAGACTCATTACGGAGACTCTGAAGCCCTGCGCGAGCAGGAGGCGGAGCCTCCAATATAGCGAGAGGACCAGTCAGTCGGGTTACCGCCACGCCGACCGGGTGACATGCCCGGGCCGTAACACCAGGCCAAGGCATGTCACTCACTCTCCCCTCTTAGAGAACTGGGGGCAGCTTCACTCATTTCTTCCCATTTCTTCGTTATTTGCGCAATTTATCGACTCTAAGGGAGTGACCCAAGTGAATAAAAGTGGCATTAAAATGACATTTTTCTGATCCATGTGTGCATTTTTTCGCATTAAAATGCAGCGGAAAATCTAAAAAAAGTGCAAAAAAGTGCAGTGGGGTTTTCTCGGCCACAAGGGCGGCAGCTAGGCCATGTAGTCCACACGGACAAGATTTTTGAAGATTTTTGTTTTTTAGATTTTCCGCTGCATTTTAATGCAAAAAAATGCACACATGGATCAGAAAAAATGTCATTTTAATGCCACTTTTATTCACTTGGGTTACTCCATAAATTGGATGAATTATCGGTCACTGCGCTCCGGATAATTCCATTTCTCTACGCATTCTCTATTATTCCAAGCATTTATTTGGGTGGCACGTGGGTTGGGCGGTTTTCGAGGTGACAGGGGCTGTGGTGTCAGGCACCACAGCAGAGAACAGAAAAATACAAGATTCCATAAGTTACATGTGAGAAATATGATGACCGTATAGATTTGAAGGGAGATAACGAACGCATAGGGTACAGTGGGGGTAAACTAACGTATAGGGAACAGAAATTTAAGAATTAGCTCCGACGTTGTCCGAAAACGATCGATTACGGGGATGACTTCGCTGAAGGGATCGTCGTCGAGTTCACGATTTGAATCGATCCGTGCCAGCATCTCGTCGTGTCCGTCATCCTGGTTGATTCCTTCCCAGATCGGCGTCGTGTTGGCCTTGTTGGTTGAGTTGGCGTCGACTCGTAGCCCTCGCGCGTTGAGCTCGTCGTGTCCATGGTGATTGGATTCCGTCGCGGTACTCGACGTTCCGTTCCGAGTTCCGGTGGATCTTTCTCGGCTTCGGGACGGCGACGCGTTGTGCCCTGGACTGAGTCGGAACTCGTTTCTGAATCGAGAAGATTCGCTGCTTGGTGATCGGTTGGACTCTCGAAATCGTCCTCGTATTTCGGATTTTCCCGACTAGAAACGCTGAAAATCAACAAATAAATTTTTAAAAAAATGATGCAAACGCGCTCCATCGCACAAGAGTTATATTTCGTACCAGTTTTATTTCGTACCAGTTCTATTCCGCGCAGTTCTATTTCGTCGTCCTGCCTTTCTGAGTCTCGCCACGAGAATTCAAGAAATCGGTGCTGCGCCTTTAAAATCCGTTTGAATTAGCAGTTTTGCTGAGAATGCTGAGTTGTTTTTCTGTTTTTCCGTCACATTTCCCATTTCAATTAATTCGGCTTTTCCGTAAAAGGAAAAAGCGCAAAAGCCCTCTTCCTATGCTAGCCCGGCGAACCGCCCGGAGGGAAAGAAAGAGGGCGGAACGCCGAACTAGCCCCTGACCCCGCTCTCACCGTGCGGGTACGGCGCGGCGACAGGACAGTCCCGAGGGGGACCGTCCGTCGACGCTTGGCTCAAGGCAGTCCGAGGGACCGTCTATCATCGCCCGCCGCTCAGGAGCCTTTCTCCGTCCTCACGGCTACCGCTCAAGGGCCGGAACCCTATCATCGCAGGCAACGGTACCGCTCAAGACACAGAGTGCCAATCATTGCAGCGTGTGCACCCACCGGGTTTCGATCCCGGGGCTCTCGGCCTGACGGTCGAGCGCTCTACCACTGAGCTATGGGTGCACGTCGAAAACAGTGCGTGCTGAGAGAAAAGAGAAAGAGAAAACACGTGACAGCAAGAAAAGGGTTCAAAACAATAGAGAAAAACGAGAGAGAGAAGTAAAATTAATAACCAAGAAAATGTTTAAAAAATAAAGAAAAAAGTTTAAAAAATAAAAAAAAAATTAAAAATAAAGAAAAAAGTTTTAAAAATAAAAAATAAAGTTTTAAAAATAAAGAAAAATCAAGAAAAAAGTTTTAAAAATCGAGAAAAAAGTTTAAAAAATAAAAAAAAAATTTTTAAAAATCAAGAAAAAAGTTTTAAAAATCAAGAAAAAAGTTTTAAAAATAAAGAAAAAAGTTTAAAAAAATAAAGAAAAAAGTTTTAAAATAAAAAATTAAGTTTTAAAAATAAAGAAAAACCAAAAAAAAAGTTTTAAAAATAAAGAAAAATCAAGAAAAAAGTTTTAAAAATCGAGAAAAAAGTTTAAAAAATAAAAAAAAAATTTTTAAAAATCAAGAAAAAAGTTTTAAAAATCAAGAAAAAAGTTTTAAAAATCAAGAAAAAAGTTTTAAAAATAAAGAAAAAAGTTTTAAAAATCAAGAAAAAAGTTTTAAAAATAAAAAATAAAGTTTTAAAAATAAAGAAAAACCAAAAAAAAAGTTTTAAAAATAAAGAAAAATCAAGAAAAAAGTTTTAAAAACCAAAAAAAAAGTTTTAAAAATAAAGAAAAAAGTTTTAAAAATCAAGAAAAAAGTTTTAAAAATCAAGAAAAAAGTTTTAAAAATAAAGAAAAAAGTTTAAAAAAATAAAGAAAAAAGTTTTAAAAAATAAAAAATAAAGTTTTAAAAATAAAGAAAAACCAAAAAAAAAGTTTTAAAAATAAAGAAAAAAGTTTAAAAAAATAAAGAAAAGAGTATTAAAATTAAAAAATTAAGTTTTAAAAAATTAAGAAAAATCAACTTTTCCAAACATAGGATGGCGACTTTTCCAAACATGGAATGGCGACTTTTCCAAACATAGGATGGCGACTTTTCCAAACATAGGATGGCGACTTTTCCAAACATAGGATGGCGACTTTTCCAAACATAGGATGGCGACTTTTCCAAACATAGGATGGCGACTTTTCCAAACATGGAATGGCGACTTTTCCAAACATAGGATGGCGACTTTTCCAAACATAGGATGGCGACTTTTCCAAACATGGAATGGCGACTTTTCCAAACATAGGATGGCGACTTTTCCAAACATAGGATGGCGACTTTTCCAAACATGGAATGGCGACTTTACCAAACATAGGATGGCGACTTTTCCAAACATAGGATGGCGACTTTTCCAAACATGGAATGGCGACTTTTCCAAACATAGGATGGCGACTTTTCCAAACATAGGATGGCGACTTTTCCAAACATAGGATGGCGACTTTTCCAAACATAGGATGGCGACTTTTCCAAACATAGGATGGCGACTTTTCCAAACATGGAATGGCGACTTTACCAAACATAGGATGGCGACTTTTCCAAACATAGAATGGCGACTTTTCCAAACATGGAATGGCGACTTTTCCAAACATAGGATGGCGACTTTTCCAAACATAGGATGGCGACTTTTCCAAACATGGAATGGCGACTTTACCAAACATAGGATGGCGACTTTTCCAAACATAGGATGGCGACTTTTCCAAACATGGAATGGCGACTTTTCCAAACATAGGATGGCGACTTTTCCAAACATAGGATGGCGACTTTTCCAAACATAGGATGGCGACTTTTCCAAACATAGGATGGCGACTTTTCCAAACATAGGATGGCGACTTTTCCAAACATAGAATGGCGACTTTTCCAAACATGGAATGGCGACTTTTCCAAACATGGAATGGCGACTTTTCCAAACATGGAATGGCGACTTTTCCAAACATGGAATGGCGACTTTTCCAAACATAGGATGGCGACTTTTCCAAACATAGAATGGCGACTTTTCCAAACATAGGATGGCGACTTTTCCAAACATAGGATGGCGACTTTTCCAAACATAGGATGGCGACTTTTCCAAACATAGGATGGCGACTTTTCCAAACATAGAATGGCGACTTTTCCAAACATAGGATGGCGACTTTTCCAAACATAGGATGGCGACTTTTCCAAACATAGGATGGCGACTTTTCCAAACATAGGATGGCGACTTTTCCAAACATAGGATGGCGACTTTTCCAAACATAGGATGGCGACTTTTCCAAACATAGGATGGCGACTTTTCCAAACATGGAATGGCGACTTTTCCAAACATAGGATGGCGACTTTTCCAAACATAGGATGGCGACTTTTCCAAACATGGAATGGCGACTTTTCCAAACATGGAATGGCGACTTTTCCAAACATAGAATGGCGACTTTTCCAAACATAGGATGGCGACTTTTCCAAACATAGGATGGCGACTTTTCCAAACATAGGATGGCGACTTTTCCAAACATGGAATGGCGACTTTTCCAAACATAGAATGGCGACTTTTCCAAACATAGGATGGCGACTTTTCCAAACATGGAATGGCGACTTTTCCAAACATGGAATGGCGACTTTTCCAAACATAGGATGGCGACTTTTCCAAACATAGGATGGCGACTTTTCCAAACATAGGATGGCGACTTTTCCAAACATAGGATGGCGACTTTTCCAAACATAGAATGGCGACTTTTCCAAACATAGGATGGCGACTTTTCCAAACATAGGATGGCGACTTTTCCAAACATAGGATGGCGACTTTTCCAAACATGGAATGGCGACTTTTCCAAACATAGAATGGCGACTTTTCCAAACATAGGATGGCGACTTTTCCAAACATAGGATGGCGACTTTTCCAAACATAGGATGGCGACTTTTCCAAACATAGGATGGCGACTTTTCCAAACATAGGATGGCGACTTTTCCAAACATAGGATGGCGACTTTTCCAAACATAGGATGGCGACTTTTCCAAACATAGGATGGCGACTTTTCCAAACATAGGATGGCGACTTTTCCAAACATGGAATGGCGACTTTTCCAAACATAGGATGGCGACTTTTCCAAACATGGAATGGCGACTTTTCCAAACATGGAATGGCGACTTTTCCAAACATGGAATGGCGACTTTTCCAAACATAGGATGGCGACTTTTCCAAACATAGAATGGCGACTTTTCCAAACATAGGATGGCGACTTTTCCAAACATAGGATGGCGACTTTTCCAAACATAGGATGGCGACTTTTCCAAACATAGGATGGCGACTTTTCCAAACATGGAATGGCGACTTTTCCAAACATAGAATGGCGACTTTTCCAAACATAGGATGGCGACTTTTCCAAACATGGAATGGCGACTTTTCCAAACATGGAATGGCGACTTTTCCAAACATAGGATGGCGACTTTTCCAAACATAGGATGGCGACTTTTCCAAACATAGAATGGCGACTTTTCCAAACATAGGATGGCGACTTTTCCAAACATAGAATGGCGACTTTTCCAAACATAGGATGGCGACTTTTCCAAACATAGGATGGCGACTTTTCCAAACATAGGATGGCGACTTTTCCAAACATAGGATGGCGACTTTTCCAAACATAGGATGGCGACTTTTCCAAACATAGGATGGCGACTTTTCCAAACATAGGATGGCGACTTTTCCAAACATAGGATGGCGACTTTTCCAAACATGGAATGGCGACTTTTCCAAACATAGAATGGCGACTTTTCCAAACATAGGATGGCGACTTTTCCAAACATAGGAATGGCGACTTTTCCAAACATAGGATGGCGACTTTTCCAAACATAGGATGGCGACTTTTCCAAACATAGGATGGCGACTTTTCCAAACATAGGATGGCGACTTTTCCAAACATAGGATGGCGACTTTTCCAAACATAGGATGGCGACTTTTCCAAACATAGGATGGCGACTTTTCCAAACATAGGATGGCGACTTTTCCAAACATAGGATGGCGACTTTTCCAAACATAGGATGGCGACTTTTCCAAACATAGGATGGCGACTTTTCCAAACATAGGAATGGCGACTTTTCCAAACATAGAATGGCGACTTTTCCAAACATAGGATGGCGACTTTTCCAAACATGGAATGGCGACTTTTCCAAACATAGAATGGCGACTTTTCCAAACATAGGATGGCGACTTTTCCAAACATAGGATGGCGACTTTTCCAAACATAGGATGGCGACTTTTCCAAACATAGGATGGCGACTTTTCCAAACATAGGATGGCGACTTTTCCAAACATAGATGGCGACTTTTCCAAACATAGGATGGCGACTTTTCCAAACATAGGATGGCGACTTTTCCAAACATAGGAATGGCGACTTTTCCAAACATAGGATGGCGACTTTTCCAAACATAGGATGGCGACTTTTCAAACATGAATGGCGACTTTTTCTCAACATAGGATGGCGACTTTTCCTAAACATAGGATGGCGACTTTTCCAAACATGAGGATGGCTGACTTTTCCAAACATAGAATGGCGATTTTCAAACATAGATGTGGGACTTGGTCCAGAACATAGATGGCGACTTTTCCAAACATAGATGGCGACTTTTCCAAACATAGGATGGCGACTTTTCCAAACATGAGATGGCGACTTCGACTTGACTTTTCCAAACATAGGATGCGACTTTTCCAAACATAGAATTCGACTTT